>CM031602.1:28042265-28107265 GCA_018398815.1 Conus ventricosus
ACCAGCTGGTGATTTAAATCCATAGAAGGTGCCGTCATGATCAGAAATGAATCGAAATGTTCTGTTAGATAGCACATGTCTGACCATTATTACCCTATCTCATTTGACATACTTTTCTAAGCTGTTCCACAAGTTCTTCCGTTTAATGTTGTGCTGCAGCCTTGGTGGAACCCCTTTCAAGACGTTGGTGTCATCAGCTAATCAGTGGCATCACTGGGTGTTACGTTACTCCGTTCTGTTTGCATCAATGTGAAATAGCGCACAAGACGACATGCTCGCCTAAAAGAGAAAAAAAAAGATGAAAAGAAAACCGAACATGGGAAAGCTGTATTTCTGATTGATCTGTTGGCCTGTCGGATGTAGGCTAAATTATGCGACAATTTTTTGACGGTTCACGCATCAATCGGTGATTAAATGCTTCTTTCTAGATGTCTTGTTCTCCAGCAACGTAGAGCCGTGAGCGTGTTTGTCGTTTGACATGTGCTTTATACAAAGCAGTGTCGGAATTGGCGTCGCTCTGAAAACCAGAGTTGTGCCCTTGGGGGCCAAGCAATGTGCTTCATCACAAAACGCTGTCATATGGGAGCAGTCTAAACAAAAGAGATGTAACCACATTCGATAACATGGATTCACACAGACAGAAAATGCGTGAAAGTAGTGTTGTACAGGCCTGCAACATTTAGAAAAAAAATGGCTTAATGCACACACACACACACACACACACACACACACATATATATATATATATATATATATATATATATATATATATATATATATATATATATATATATATATATTATATATATATATATATCTGTACACAGTTCCTTCAAATGCTTAGTTTCTTGTTCACAGTATGCTGTGGTCCGTTGATGATGTCAGTGTCCAGACTTTCATTTTCGTACAAAAGACTGTGTCCAGCCGAAGAATTTGCGGCAGACATTGTGTGAATTATGCACCCCGTCATCCTTCTCTCATGCTCAAGACCCTTTTGGGGGAGTGGCCGTGATTCGACGAAGGGGAATAAACTCTGTCGTCATCCACCTCCCTCTAACTCCCCCTCCGTCTCGCCTCATTCCCTCCATCCTCGTCACCACTTCACCAACATTACTTCCAATCAACATGCTTCATCCTCGTTACCCCTTCACCAACATTACTTCCAATCAACATGCTTCATCCTCGTCACCACTTACCCAACATTACTTCCAATCAACATGCTTCATCCTCGTCACCACTTACCCAACATTACTTCCAATCAACATGCTTCATCCTCGTCGCCACTTACCCAACATTACTTCCAATCAACATGCTTCATCCTCGTCACCACTTACCCAACATTACTTCCAATCAACATGTTTCATCCTCGTCACCACTTCACCGACATTACTTCCAATCAACCTGCTTCATCCTCGTCACCACTTCACCAACATTACTTCCAATCAACATGCTTCATCCTCGTCACCACTTCACCAACATTACTTCCAATCAACATGCTTCATCCTCGTCACCACTTACCCAACATTATTTCCAATCAACATGCTTCATCCTCGTCACCACTTACCCAACATTACTTCTAATCAACATGCTTCATCCTCGTCACCACTTCACCGACATTACTTCCAATCAACCTGCTTCATCCTCGTCACCACTTCACCAACATTACTTCCAATCAACATGCTTCATCCTCGTCACCACTTACCCAACATTACTTCCAATCAACATGCTTCATCCTCGTCACCACTTACCCAACATTACTTCCAGTCAACATGCTTCATCCTCGTCACCCCTTCACCAACATTACTTCCAATCAACATGCTTCATCCTCGTCACCACTTACCCAACATTACTTCCAATCAACCTGCTTCATCCTCGTCGCCACTTCACCAACATTACTTCCAATCAACATGCTTCATCCTCGTCACCCCTTCACCAACATTACTTCCAATCAACATGCTTCATCCTCGTCACCACTTACCCAACATTACTTCCAATCAACATGCTTCATCCTCGTCACCACTTACCCAACATTACTTCCAATCAACCTGCTTCATCCTCGTCACCACTTACCCAACATTACTTCCAATCAACATGCTTCATCCTCGTCACCACTTACCCAACATTACTTCCAGTCAACATGCTTCATCCTCGTCACCACTTACCCAACATTACTTCCAATCAACATGCTTCATCCTCGTCACCACTTCACCGACATTACTTCCAATCAACCTGCTTCATCCTCGTCACCCCTTCACCGACATTACTTCCAATCAACCTGCTTCATCCTCGTCACCACTTACCCAACATTACTTCCAATCAACATGCTTCATCCTCCTCACCATTTCACCAACATTACTTCCAATCAACCTGCTTCATCCTCGTCACCCCTTCACCGACATTACTTCCAATCAACCTGCTTCATCCTCGTCACCACTTACCCAACATTACTTCCAATCAACATGCTTCATCCTCGTCACCACTTACCCAACATTACTTCCAGTCAACATGCTTCATCCTCGTCACCACTTACCCAACATTACTTCCAATCAACATGCTTCATCCTCGTCACCACTTCACCAACATTACTTCCAATCAACTTGTTTCATCCTCGTCACCCCTTCACCGACATTACTTCCAATCAACATGCTTCATCCTCGTCACCACTTACCCAACATTACTTCCAATCAACATGCTTCATCCTCGTCACCACTTACCCAACATTACTTCCAATCAACATGCTTCATCCTCGTCACCACTTACCCAACATTACTTCCAATCAACATGCTTCATCCTCGTCACCACTTACCCAACATTACTTCCAATCAACATGCTCAACAACGTTTGGATGAGCGTTTGTGATTTGGTAAACGATTATATATTTTAACTCTCTTCTCCTCCTCTCTCAATATTGTTGTTCTTGTTTGTTTACGGTAGACATATAGAAGAGACATACAGAAGAGAATTGGATATAATCGGTGCTGGTGTCATTGTTGCAAAGATAAAAGGCAACAGCAAAAAGAAAAAAAAAAAGAAAAAAGTAGTCGAAGTAACACGTTGATCCAAGGGGAGAGAAGGGGGAAAGGGAGGGGCGAATGGGAAAGAGAAGACGAGGACAGGGGATGGGAGGTGCGGAGGGTATGATAACTGAATGAAGAGGACATCAGATGAGTTATGTTGCCAAACGAATCATTGAACGTGGGCCTGTGTTTACAATGTTTTGACTTTAAGCACAAAGTTCTGACTTTAAACACAAAGTTCTGACTTTAAACAGAAAGTTCTGACTTTAAACACAATGTTCTGACTTAAAACACAAAGTTCTGACTTTAAACACAATGTTCTGACTTAAAACTCAATGATCTGACTTTAAACACAATGTTTTGACTTTAAACACAATGATCTGACTTTAAACACAATGATCTGACTTTAAACACAATGTTCTGACTTAAAACACAATGTTCTGACTTAAAACACAATGTTCTGACTTTAAACACAATGTTTTGACTTTAAACACAATGATCTGACTTTAAACACAATGATCTGACTTTTCCACAGGATATGATATCCCTTGAGCAGTTCATGGCACTGAGAAAATAACTACGTGTTTGCTAGTTGGCATGTTTCTGATATTCTAGTTACTTTCAATGGTTTGTCTTCTTAACTGACAATCGTGCGCATTTTCGTTTTCTTTTTTTCCTCGATAATGTATTCATGTTACAAATTTTTTTATTTAAATATAATATCACAATTACCTTCTTCTTGTGTAAACACTGGCATGATCATTTGTTGTATATTTGTCACTGCAATAGTCCTTTCAGGTTCTTTTGTATATGTGTGGGTATTCTTTCTATGTTCAAGAAATTCTTTCCTATACAATGTGATGTATCAATATGTCTTTCTGAATTCCGACATTTTAATGACTGTTTCGGTGAACATTTACAGATGAAAATGCAAAATGGTCGTTGTTTTTTCTCGCTCTTAATTGCTACTTTTTGTTTCATGATGTTTCATGCACAAACCTATTCCGTTTGATAATTGTAATTCATATTTATGTAACAGTTCCTGGTTTGTCCATTCCTTTTTGCTTGAGTTTTCGACTTCATGTACATCTTTCTCTCTCTCTCTCTCTCTCTCTCTCTCTCTCTCTCTCTCTCTCTCTCTCTCTCTCTCTGAAGAAGAAGAAGGATGTGTGTGTGTGTGTGTGTGTGTGTGTGTGTGTGGTGTGTGTGTGTGTGTGTGTGTGTGTTATCGACTTTCGTTTGATGTTTCATTCACTTACTGTTCCTTCTAATAATGGTATTTCATATTGATTTAATAGTTCTAGATCTGAGCATTTTTCTTCGAATTCTCTACATTGTGTCAATAATCTCTCCTCTCTCTCTCTCTCCTCTCTCTCTCTCTCTCTCTCTCTCTCTCTCTCTCTCTCTCTCTCTCTCTCTCTCTCTCTCTCATTGAGGAAGGACTAAGGGAAGGGTTGCCGTTGGGGTTATAGATGGGTAAAGAGGAAAGTGGGGATAGACGTGCATGTGTGTGTGTGTGTGTGTGTGTGTGTGTGTGTGTGTGTGTGTGTGTGTGTGTGTGTGTGTGTGTTTGCGTGTGCGTGTGTGTGTGAGTGTGCATGTGTGTGCGCGCGCGCGCGCACGCGCGCGCGTGTGTGTGTGTGTGTGTGTGTGTGTGTGTGTGTGTGTGTGTGTGTGTGTGTGTGTGTGTGAGCGCGCGTGTGCACGCGCGCATGTTTCTGCGTGCGTGCGTGCGTGCATGCATGCGTGTGCGTGTGTGTGTATATTCGCGAGTGCGTGACAGTGTATGTCTATTTGTGTGTCTGTGTGTGTCTCTGTTTTTGAATGAGCAAGCGAAGGAGAGAGAGAGAGAGAGAGAGAGAGAGAGAGAGAGAGAGAGAGAGAGAGAGAGAGAGAATCTGTATTGATGTGTGGGTGTCTGTGCTTTCTTTTTTTTTCTTCATTAATGACATTAAGCAACACAATATCCACCAGACACTTTATCAGAATTGTACTCGAACACACAATGCTCTTTGGATTTTCTTTCCTTCTCTAACGTTCGTTAATTAAAGTATGTCTCCCCTCCTCTCATGCTACAGTCTATCTGTGAATGTGCAAGTATAACATAAACTTAGTGATGGATATGACGAGTGCAAAGATTATTTGTTGCCGCACTTTAAGCCTTTGATGATCTTTGATGATGATGAGTCGGTTTTATCTAGCTAATGTACTGCAACGTTTTTGGTTGGGTTTGGCTTTGGTTTTGTTGCGTTTTTTTTGTTTTTTTAATTTTATGTATGATGGATGTGTTCATGTTAATGCATTCTATTTGAATTGTTGTTCCACAAAGACTTCTCTCTCTCTCTCTCTCTCTCTCTCTCTCTCTCTCTCTCTCTCTCTCCTCTCTCTCTCTCTCTTCTCTCTCTCTCTCTCCTCTCCAGTTCTGCTTCTTTGCTTATGATTTTTTGACACTACGCACAAGTAGTTGACAAGAAGTGTACTTTTAATACAACAACTTGAATGGCGAGAACAAACAATTCTGTTAGTTCTTTCAGTAATAAACAGTGAATGTGGAGGATAGGTATCCAATAATCACTTTTCTGAGACATTTTGTTTTCATTTTGTATTGATTGTGCTGATTACGCTTTTCATCAAAGGGCAGATAACATACTCTTTTTTCTGTAATATATGTCTGCAACTGAAGCACATACTTTATTGAAGCAACACTTAGAACGTAATGAAGTAGATGTTCTGAACAGTAACGGGTTTTTTGTCAGTTATATCGTAATAACTCAAGCATATTCTTCTCTGTATGGAGTGCAGACATAGGCTTGCAACAAGAGAGAAAATAGAGTTTCTTGCTTTTCTTTTGCAAATTCTACAATGCAGTATTTTGACGTAACTTTGATGATGTGTATGTAGATGTATTAGCGGGAAAAGGGAAAGCATCGTCAGTATTGTTTCTAATAAAGCAGTAGATGATTTTTGTTTTTTTAGTAGATGCCAATTGCTTGAAAATTTAAGAAAGTTCAGAAGAAAAAAAAGAAAAACCGTTTTGAAGAAGAAGACCGCAAAGCACACAAGTGATGTGAAATGACCATATTCAAACACTATGGTATTTCGACCACTGTCGTCATCTGGCTATTAAATAAAACTGGCTTAGCCATGCTTATACATTTTTGATCATTTTCAATAAACTGAACTTATTCAGTATAAAATTACTGGTTGTTGTGTCTTTCTTTCAAATCAGCATATGTCACTCACATGGCAATCGAAACAGTTGTGATTCTTGAAGTGAAACGTCTGCTTTGAAAACCTGAGATCAAACAGCGATGTTGTTTTCATGGCAACCAGTCTTGTATCTGGATCACAGGTTTAATTGTATTGCTTGGTATTCCTTTCTGTGCTGCTTGCAAAAAAAAAAAAGTCAACACACTTTCCTGCAATAGTTTTGCTGCTCTCCTTTTATTCTCTTACTTCTGTCGTGTATTTTATTAATAAAGGATAAAAGCAGCAAAAGAAGACCACTAATGCTACATTAACCAAACCAACTGACACATCGGTATATTTTATTCACGAGAGGTTGGGTTGGGTCAAGGGTGGATATTTTAATTCCTAAGATCACATATATCTCATACATTTTCATCTTTAACCACCTTTATGTGTGAACTCACATCCAACAGGATTCTCTCCTTTCAAACATAAGAAGGCATTGCATCACCTAAGATAAAGGACTTTAAACAATATGTACAACTTTTATATTTCATGCCGACGTGAGAGTGTGAATTCACCGAAGTTTTCATTCTGAATTATGGGTGCACAGCCTCAGGTTGGCTTCTTCCAGAGGTACCAATGTGCATGTTTAACAAGCTCTAGAAATACGGCAGGTTTTTTTCTGAAAGGAATTGCTTAATATACTGTCAGGATCCTATGCAGATTCGCTTTTCCCATCAAATTTCTCGATCTGAAATACAAAGCTGGGTTCTCGTGAATCTAAACAACATTGACATATTCTTATTCAAAGGTTCTTTGTGTTTTTGATGTATGTTTATCCAAAAAGGAATCTGGATTGATTGGATGGCTCATGTTCAGACAAACTGTATGCTTGCTGCGATGTGCATCAACTAACCCCTGCAAAGTTGACTTTGCACACATGAAAACAGGCATGCGTGATTGCACACAAGCACGTGCGTGCACACACACACACACACACACACACACACACACACACACACACACACACACACACACGCACACACACACATTAATCACTCACTCACTCACACACACACACCACACACACACACCACACACACACACACAGAAATATACTAACTCACTCACTCACTCACTCACTCACACATGCACGCACGCACGCACACACACACACACACACACACACACACACACACACACACACACACACACACACACACACACACACACACACACTCCACACACAGGCACACACAGAGTTCATGACACCTATATACACACAAAGCAAATGAAAATCCGATTTTTTGGTACTGTTTCTGTATGCAGGTAGGAGGATGTACCTACTGCTGGCTGTATAAGATGTTGAAGAGCGAAGATGCGCATCCTGAAATGTCCGTAGTAGTGTGAGCGGTTTTTGAAGTAAAGGGGAATGACCATGCACATGTTGTTTGTTAGTCACTTGGCACTGTACAATGCATTTTCAGTTCTTTCCTGTTCTGCGTGCTCTTCTTTCTTTTCTTGGAAAAACTCAATTAAACTTTGAAAGGTTTGGAAAGTGTGCAGGTTTGTTTTGACGAGGCACAGAGAATGACAGTTCTATGTGAATGTGGGTGTGAATGTGGCGTTAGCGCACATGCGTGTGTGTGTGTGTGTGTGTGTGTGTGTGTGTGTGTGTGTGTGTGTGTGTGTGTGTGTGTGTGTGCACGCACGCCTTTCCTTTTTCCACTGATGCCTGCCATGGTAGTTTTGTTTAAAGTCTCTGCGCTCATGGCGAAGAGCATGGGGAAACGAATCCACAGCTTAAAAACTTTTTTTTTTAACCTGACTAGTATTGATTCAATGCCTACACTGGTGGGTGTGGGGCCCGTTGTTCAAAACGATTTAGCTCTAACATCATTGTGGAAGACCAGCTTTTCCCCTCTACTCACCTTCTCAACCCCTCCACTGCTCTGTCCCTCCTTTTCTTCTTCCCGTCAACATCTTCAGGCATAAGTTAAACTCATGTCATCAACGTTGACTGTTTTCCTTCTTTGTCTCACCCCCCCCCCCCCCTCCTCTTCCTCCTCCCACTTCCCCCACCCCATTTTTCTCTCGTTGATCCAGCACTGCAAAATCTTGATTCACCTCATCTTCTCCCATCTCTGACCGTCTCCTCAAACATCCAAGTGTATTTTAAAATGTCGCACTAAATTAACCTAAACCCTTTTCACAGAAAGATGTTATGTTCGAAAATCAGGTGTGTCAGGAAGGGATGTTGATGGTCTTATGGGGAAAGAGGTGTGGGAGAGTAGTGGTGGGATGAGGGAGGGGAGGTAAACGCTATGTTTATTCCTTACATACCATACATATCTCCCTCAATGAATGGGACAAAGTTATTGTTGGTAAAACAATCTATTAAAAAAAAACTAGAACGAGTGAGAAGGGGAAAAAAGGAACACCAAGAGACAGTTTTCAATAACATTGAGAAGAACTGAGCAATCACTGTCTATCTACAATTTCCCTCTTGACTGGAGTAGCTTACTGTAGAAGCACAACGTTCACGCTCTTCCTGCTACCGCCATGCTGGCAAGGGATCGATGAGATGAATGGCTCTTACAGGCTGGCCGGAAACGACAGACACAGTACCCCTGAGCTAGCGGAATACTTCGTTCTGCCCACTGCGGAAAGTATGTTGGTGGCATTCTCTGCATGTGAACAAGATCACAGCCTCCAGGACTGTCTCCTCTCCCCCCCTCCCCCCCCCCCCCCCCCCCCCCCCATTCCTACCCTCATCCCGGTAGCACCACGTTACCCGCAAAAAAAGCCACATTATAGCGTAAGTGGGTATATCATTTCCGCAAAACCGATGCTACAAAACCGCAATCTGCAGGAATACGTTACCGCAAATCTGTTCAACAGGTACTTTTGACAGTACCACAGTATTTTGTCTCTGAATTTGGCATTAAAAAAGAGTACCTTAAAAAACCCTTGCATTCAAAATCACGTTCAGCATCTACTACTTTGTCTCTGAATTTAATTAAACATTAACAGTAAAATTTGGCATTAAAAATCAATCACAGTTCAGCATCACATCAGCCGGAGAGCGTCATCACATTCGGACGGGCTGGTACCTTAGTGCCAGTCTCCACACATAGTTTGACTGAGTAATGGCTCCATGCTGATAGGCTGCCTGTATTTCAAGCAGGTTGTTCTGCTTCTCCACGTCTGCAGTTCTAATTGTACTCGAATCAAGTAGCTGGTGAATCATAGGACAGTGGTACCTGTGCTAAAAGGCTACAGAAATCAACAAAATCTATTTGCGGTAAAGTAGCAAGTCTTTTTGCGGTATCGTAATATACGACTTTGCGGTAATGTATTCTCGCGGTAGAGAGCATTTGCGGTAATGTATTGTAAACCCTCATCCCACCCTCCGTTTCTAACCTCTATGCCCTCCCCACCCACCCCCTCATGTCTCCATTTATGGAGTAGGGAACAGTCGAGTGCTGGCAGTAGAAGTGAAACACCCCAATGCTTTCGTCCCCTCTTGTGATTGCAGCCTTCCCTTCCTCCAATTCTTTTCCCACCCCCCACCCCCACCCCCACCACTTCCCACTCTGCGCCATTCCTTCCCAGCCCCACTTCACCCTACCCCTCCATCCCCCAGCCCCTTCCTACACCTCATCTGATCACTTCTTTCCTCCATAGAGCCGTTTAGTAGCCAGACCTCTCGCTTTCCTTTCCGTCGTCATTTCTCCGTGGTTGCCCACTCCTGTCAGACCATGAGCTTTAGCCTTTCGCAATCTTACTGTGAGTCAGAAAGTCTTCAGCAAAATCTCTCTCTCTCTCTCTCTCTCTCTCTCTCTCTCTCTCTCTCTCTCTCTCTCTCACACACACACACACACACACACGCGCGCGCGCGCGCGCGCGCACGCACGCACGCACACACACACACACACACACACACACACACACACACACACACACACACACACACACGCACACACACACACAGCGCACGCGCGCGCACGCACACACACACACACACACACACACACACACACACACACACACACACACACACATACACACACACACACACACTATAAACTGTGTGTGAGATGAAATACAGAGTTGGCGCGTGTTACAAAAAAATAAACAGCTAAAACAGAAGAAAAAAAAAAAGACGTTAGATGTTTCTGTCAAAATTCTGGATGCAAACGCACTTGTATGGGTGCACAAAAATGCACGAGTATGTAAGAGTATGCCACATGTACGAGTCTCTCTCTCTCTCTCTCTCTCTCTCTCTCTCTCTCTCTCTCTCTCTCTCTCTCTCACACACACACACACACACACACACACACACACACACACACACTGTCAGGTAGTCTCGTCACGGTTGAGAACCAGAAGAATCCTGAAAATCAGCGGGAGGGGGGGGGGGTAAGAGGGGGAAGGAGGGGATGTTTTTCAAAGCCAAGGAGTCTCAGAGAGTGTTTCCCACGTGTTCTGGATGTTTGAAAGCTGCTTCACGCGTGAACTCATCTCACTACATTTTTTAAATATGCTGAAAAGCTTGTCTTGAACCTGGCATCGTTAGCCAATGGGCGGCCCGCGATTCGTGTGAACACGTGACGATGGCCGCCATGATACACGGACAGCAAATGAAAACTGATCAGTACCAGAGCCACTAAACCTGCAGCACACCAGGCCTGTGAAAGATAGAAAGAAAGAGGGACGGAAAACCAAGCACTGAAGCAGGTGAACCACACTGACAATGTTGTACCCCAGACAACCAGTCGGTGGTGCGCTGCGACAACACCGACCTGTGACATTTGGCCATGGCTCTTTTACCTTTGACCCGCCATCAATGAAACTGCAAACGAAATGAAAGATGCACAAATGGCTGTCTCGACTGACATGCACCATGGCAAAGATTCCGTGAAGTTCATGCCTTTATAGAGGTAAGTTTGTTTTTAAGATAGGACGATTTCCACACACCTTCCTTGGGTGGTTATAATAGGGTTTTGAAAGTGGGCCCCTACATTTGTGCAGGTGTTTTAAAAAGAAAAATCATCCACATTCGATCTCTGCCTCCAGCCTCACCTCTTTCACATTTGGTGTTGCTGACAAAACAGATTGGGAGAGATTTTCATTCACACCTCCTTTACTGTTTTCCTATCTGATGGAAAGACAAAACGAGACAATTTCAGTAGTACATAGTGGGAAGGATTCCTTTTGTTGGGCTCCGGTGCATGATCTTTCTGTCAAATATTAGTCCATTTCTTTCCGTTCTCTCTCTGCGTGTGTGTCAAGTCAAGATTATCTTTATTGAGGGTTAAAGAATAAGCTTTACAGCTTTTTTTTCATCTTGCCCTCGCGCGCGCGCGCGTGTGTATGTGTGTGCATGAGAGCACGCGTGCGTGCGCGTGCGTGCATGAGTGCACGCATTTGTGTGTTTCTCTGCAACCAAACCCATATTTTACAGAGAGAAACAGTAATACCAGAAGACAAGACCAAATGATATCTTTCCATATGGAATCGTATTTTGGGGGAATAGTCTTAAAGATTGGCTTTGTATCCCCCCCCCCCCCCACTCCCCTACCACATCCCCCTACCCTCAGATGTCAAGAACAGGCGTAAAATTTTGATGGAAAAAGCTCTTATACGGGAAAGATACAAAAAGGTAATCTTGCTGAATTGTCTTCCACCAGAGGCAGTGTCATTTTTATGATAAGTGTAGTGACGCACGGTTTCTGCGCACATAGGCGAGCTCAACGGAAGTGCACCTCGCGTGAGAAGTGTTCACTGACACTCGGGTAAACAAGCAGACGAACTCCGGCAGTACGACAGGGGAGCTTGAAGAGTGCGGTCCTGCTAACTTGTTAGTTTAGCGATGCTAGGCCTGGAGGAGAGAGCGGACTAGCTAACTTGTAGTTAGCTAGGGAGCTCGACACTCGGCCTTAAGGAGAGCGGACTAGCTAACTTGTAGTTAGCTAGGGAGCTCGACACTCGGCCTTGAGGAGAGCGGACTAGCTAACTTGTAGTTAGCTAGGGAGCTACGTCGTACTACAGTGACAGTACTTAACGCTAGTGACAAACCAGTGCTTGGTCCTCCAGGTTATAGGAGACAGTTTTGCCCTAGCACTGCGACAGTACAGCCGTAGACGGTTACAACGGCTAGGACGGTTTTGACAGTACCACTGCTGGGCCCGGAGGTGGACACTGACAAAGACAGTGCACCAGCTGCCTGACCCTCTGAAGCAAGCTCGGCTTGGACAGAGTGCGTTGCAGACTGTGTGACCGACCTTACTTGGTAGCTCATGCCAGTGAAGGGCTTGGGAGAGAATCCTGACGAAGCCCCCAAGCCAGAGTCTGGACTGACCAGGTAAGGTAGAGTGCGTGTGTGTGAGTGCAGAAGTGCTAGGTATATAAACGAACTTCTCTTGTGTGTAGGGAAAACACTTCAGAAGCTCTTCCGCAGGAACGGTAATCTTGCTAAACGGTCTTTCACGTGAAGCAGCGACATTGCTCATGCAAAAAGTTTCAAATCCTGGAATTGAAACGTCACTTGTCTCCTCCCCCAGCTCTCTCCCCTCCCCGCCTCCTTTCTCTCCTTTTCCAAGTCGTTCCTACCCCAATGCCATCATCCACAGCTACAGCTAATTGTTCCCCTTTTCCTTCCCTCCTCTTTCTACACACACACACACACACACACACACTGTCGTGTCTCTGTCTGTCTGTCCTCTCTCTTCTCTCTCTCTCTCTCTCTCTCTCTCTCTCTCTCTCTCTCTCTCTCTCTCTCTGTCTTTCTCTCTCATTCTCTCTTTCTTTCTTCAATTACCCGCTTTGAATGCAGTTGTTCATATGGGTTCAACCCCACATCCATCCACCATCTCACCCTTTTCTCCAATCCCTTATTAATTTTTTTTATTCTTTATTTGCTAATCTCAAGTGTAGGGGTACCCTACTTTTCAAATTCGCTTGCTTTCAAACATTTCTGTCAAATTCAGACGTGTTTATTCATACGACTTCACAGTATTTTGTACATGTGTTTGGAGAAAATACGATGAATTCCACGAGTTGGGAAAGGGGGGGGGGGGGGGGGGTGATGGATCTCGACACGATGTCGGAGTTGAACTTGCGGTTTATAGCCATTGTCTGTGTGTGCATTAGCCTAGGCATATGACCAAAGACCGACTACTCTCGCGAACATGTGAGCGCGAACTCGCGTGTAAGCGACGATGAAACAATAGAGACCACAGGCTCTAAAAAAAACAGGGGGGGGGGGGGGGGGGGGGGAGGGAGGTATGGCGAGAGAGCCTGAATTTGTGCCAGAATGTTGAATCAGTTTTGAAAGTAATGTATATCGGGAGAAATCTTTGTTGACGGTAGCTACGGTAAGATCGGGCATCCCTCTAGGCTCTACTGTTAACCTCTGCCCTGTGATGCCTGTAGGGAAAAAACGAAAATTTTGCAAGATGTGTCGACTCATTTTGTTGAAAATGGTCTCATTTTAGTTCAAAAGTACAGCAACAGCAGGTTTAGGGCAAACAGGTCTGCGTGTTTCCTGTCCACGAAATATTGGAGTGAATTGGATTATTAGACCACTCAGTAGATGTTCGGAAAATTTATGGAAAACACAAGTTGGCTCGTTTTGTTTGAATACTTTCTGAACCTTTGACAGAAAGATCTGCCTTCAAATGGAATGTATTTAGTGGGGTTTGAACAGAGGGACCCAAGACTTTCGTCTGCCCTGGTTCTTCCAAGTCATCCCCAATATTTGATGCAAGAAAGCGCTCTCTCTCTCTCTCTCTCTCTCTCTCTCTCTCTCTCTTCTCGCAGCATTAGGTGTTGACAAAAAGAAGTTGGGAAGATTCTGTTCGCCCTCTTCCGCTCTCTTCCCTT
Source organism: Conus ventricosus (assembly GCA_018398815.1). Classification (NCBI taxonomy): domain Eukaryota; kingdom Metazoa; phylum Mollusca; class Gastropoda; order Neogastropoda; family Conidae; genus Conus; species Conus ventricosus. Next base: position 28,056,362 of record CM031602.1, read on the forward strand.
TAAACAAAAAAGTACGGAAGGGTTTTGCTTTTGGGGGGTTTACACGCAAAAACGTTTGGTCAAATGATACTTCACTTACGTCATTGCTTGTTCATTTGGCCTTTTTCTTTTTTTCCCCTTTTTTTGCATTTTTGTTCTACACTATTCATTTATTTTGCTGCGAAATTGACTATTTTTCCACTGATTTTTTTTTTTAAGAGACGAGCTGGAATTTTCTTTTGCACACCACTTCCCGTAAAAAAACAGTTCTTTTAATCAAATGATGACATGGACCGTTTGGTTACAAACATTACTAACAGAAATACTGTTCGTGCATGACAAGGAATCGTACAATGCCATTAAATTTCTCGAAATCATTTTGACAGAAAGCTCTTAACAAAGGGGAGTACAAAGGAAAATCTGTCTGCCTCCAAGCTCCTCCCTACCTCCTCCCATGTCATCAACCAGTTATCACACACACACACGCACACGCACACACACATACACACACACACGCACACATGCACACACGCACACACACACTCACACGCACACGCACACACACACACACACACACACACACACACACACACACACACACACACACACACGCGCACACACACACGCGCACACACACACGCGCACACGCGCACGCGCACACGCACACGCACACGCGCACACGCACACGCCACACACACACACACACACACACACGCGCGCGCGCGCACACGCACACGCACACGCGCACACGCACACACACACGCATCCTCCTTCCATCCCCTCTCCCTGCACAGCCTTCTCTGCCTATCTCCATTGAATGCAGTTGATTGTTCGGACTGCTGCTCTCTCTGACATCCAGCTCACACACACACCCTTCCTCCTTCCTAATACAATAATTCATATGCGGGTTTAAGGTTTAAAAGGAGGTGGGGATGATGTGGGGATACGAAAGGAAAATGTTCTATTTTTGACTTGTGTAAGCCTACACGTTCGAGAGGAAGGGTGGGGAGGGGAGGGGAAGTCAAAAGGGGATGGGAGTTGGGGGAGAGGAGGCTGGCAAGAAATGTGTGGCAAAATGTGTGGCAGAGTAGGTATGAAAGATTAGTGAATTGATTTGGGGTACATCTGGTACATCTATGCGGGGTCGGGTCAAGATGGTCCTTTGAATGAGACTGAACAGAGGTTCCATATGAGAACGCACACACATCATGTTTTGCACTCGTAAAATCCCATCAACTTTCGGAAGAGAGGGCCACTCTGACTGTTGGTGTGGGTAACACGTGTACGCATAGCCTGCACTGAAGGAATGAAGATATGAATGAAAAAGTGTTTGACTGACAGCCTGAAAGATGTGGGAAATGTCTGAATGTAGTGCCAGCAGGAAGCTGTTCGTTGGATCTGCCCAGATAGGGCAGTGAGGATTATAAAGCTTTTAGAGCTTGGTCACGAATGAAGGATAGGCACTGTGTGTACTTAGTAATAATGATCATAGTAATATAATCTCAACAGTACCCTTGCCACATAACTTTCATCCCACCTTCAATTGTCTGTTCATCAGATAAGTAGTTTTCAATTAAAAACATTGTATTGTAGGGGGGGGGGGGGGGGGCATCCTCCGCCATCCTTCTCTGTATCTGTCTCTTAGAGTAGGCTATGATGCCTCAAATCGGGATCCTTGACACTGTCTCTTTTATCTGTGTGTGTGCGTGTGCGTGTGTGTGTGCACGCACGTGCGCATACATGTGTTTGTATGTGTGTGTGCTGTCTTTCATCATCCTGCTATAATTAGTGTGCCATTTGTTGGGTTTTTTCTTGATAAAAATACAACATTGTGTTCTGACTTGGTCGTTCCACTCTTTTTGGATCTGATCAATGATCAACTGATTGACTGATCACTTGAAAAACAAACTGAAGGACATACCCACCAGTGAATCAGCTGATCAGCAAACCAAGTAACTAAACAAAGGACAACCACATAAACATCTCATAAACTATTCAGTATTTGTCACTTTCTTGTTGGAGACACTTCCCCCCCCCCCCCCCCCCACCCCTTCGTATCATCCCCCCATTGATGTACACCTGATTACCCGATTTTATGAAGATGATAAATTGGATGAGGGAACAGTTTACAGATACCCTCTCCCTTCCTTAACTTCCGCATTCGATCCCTTTTTCCTAATGATACAGTTGCATTGTCTCAATAGATGACATGATAGGGTTCACTGCTGAATTGACTGCCCGACCGACTCTCTGACCCGACTCTGTAGCTTAATAACTTGTCTCTTTTATTGTGTAATAAAACGGGAACCAGATCTGAGAGACAACACGTCCAAATCCTCAACGAGCACCCATCTAGCAGCTCACTGTTCTCAGAGACACCTGGAGGTGAACCTTTTCCATGAGGTGAGCAATGAGCACAGACCTGACTGGCCAGGCCACGGTTTCTACATCATTGATGTTTAGCTCTTCGGCCAACTCTGTCGTGATGTCCCACTCCCAGTCCTGGTGGTCAAGGAATTGAATGACCAGTTCTGCTGTGGATGAATGTTCTGTGTCCTTGCTGAAAAGCAGCCCAGAATGTTGCAACCTATCTTCAGGCCACCATCTAAGAGGTTCACCGGGACCCCTCCCCCCCCACCCCCCTCCTGAGGAATGGCTTGGATGGCTCACCGTTGCTGCATCCCTGCCCTCTGTATGGCTCCGACGGACAATGGACCCCAGATATGTGACACTGGAACATGTCCTCCCCAGAGCTCTTCACCCTGGTGTTGTGGAGCCGATCCACCAGTGGCACGAGCGGCCCATGAAACTGCTGTGTCCAGGTGTCTGCTGGTCAGGCATGTATGGCCAAGTTAAGGGCTACCTTGCCAAATGTCAGTGCTGCACTGTGAACCGAACACCTTCCAAGGCTCAGGCACCATTAATGCCCCTCCTAGCCAACCATCCACTGGAAGTCTTGACCATCGACTTCACAAACGTGGAGCCCATGAGCGATGGCCGTGACTCTGTACTACCCCTAACCGACGTCTTCAGCAAGTTTGCTCAGGCGATCTCAACATGCAGCCAAGAAGCACAGTCTTGCATGTCCTGGTGCATGAATGGTTCCTGAGCTATGGGATGACTTAACAAATCCACAGCGATCAGGGGTGAGACTTTGAGCCCAAATTGGTGCAGGAACTGTGTCGGAACAATGCTATACGATCCTCAGGGGAATGCATGGAGAGCAGTTAACCATTCACTGCATGACTTGCTTCGTATCCTTCACCCTGATTAAAGAGATGCAGGCCTCTAACAACATGCCACATTCCTCAGCTGGGTTTGTGCCACACTTCCTCCTGTTTGGGCAGGAGCCCAGGTTTTCTGTCGACGACCTCCTGGGATGTCCCACCACAACAACGGCAGGCCCAGTGGACAGAGTACGACAACACCAGCAGCAACTAAGAGCAGCTCACCAGCAGCCACTGGGTTGTGTACTCACAGCAGTGCTGCAGGGGGCCCGGTACGACAAGCGGACAACTGGCCATTATCTCCAAGTTGGTGACATGTCTATGTGCGCAATGGATTCAAGATCCAGGGCTTCTGGCAGCCTGACCTGCACTGCGTCACCACCAACCCACAAAAGCAGGTGTATGCAGGTGGCCCAGAGAGGGTCGTCAACCAAAGAGACCGCTCCTGACCACCGATCACCTAGATGAGTGACCAGAGCCTTTGTCACAGCAACAACTTGTCCCTTCTGCTAATGCCTCGGACATCAACTCTGAGATGTGACTGATGCCACGTCCATGTCCGAGGGCACAGGCACCACTGGCGCCTGGTTTCCCTCATCTTTTGGATGTCCTCCCTCCACCAGCCCCAGCCCCACTCCATGGAGGTCACAACACCTCAAGAATGAAGTAAGGGTCTAGATGAGCTAAGACTGAAAATGCATACATGCATGCTACTCCACCATCCACAGAGAGAAATCATGACCTACAATTTTGCACCAAATATTGATTTTCTTGCCTCGTCATTATTCCCATATGTAGTTTTCATGTAAGTGATTTTGCTCCAAACCCATGGTGACCATACTCTATAGCTGAGGCACAGGCTTAGATGCACAAACCGAATGCATAACGTTTTGGTGTAATACGCAGAGCATGACTGGGTGGGTGTCCACGACATTATTCCCCCTTAAGTTCAAAATTCTTGTATGGCGCTGAGCCTCTTCTGGCCTCAGAATTGAGCTTAACTTGCCATCATGGTAGATAAGTTTCAATTTGAAGGGGGAGGGGAGAGTTGGGAGAGACTAGATGGTGATGGAGTAAGATGCAGGAAACAAGGAAAAAGGGGTGAAGATGGTGGATTCCAATCAATCCAGGAGCATACAGATGGAGGCCAGTCAGTTAATCTAATGTTCTTTATTTACATAGAAGAGTAGACAAGAAGACAGTGCCTGAAAAGAACAAAATAAAATATTCTAGATAACATGGCAAGCAAAATAATAAAGGAACACAATGTTTATAGTGTAATTTGAATGAAAAATATCAGATGGTTTGACCATTAAACTGATACATAAATTCCTAGACAGTCTACCATGGACTTTTTAAACACTGCTTATTCACTCAGAACTTATCTTTGGCCAGGACTCTACCAGCTCTCTGGCATTCAGGCATTCAAGACTTTATTTTTCATCACAACATTTTATTGGAAATTCCAGGTGTGAGGAGGACTTGTTTGCACTACTTATTGCTCAACAGCCCATGCTGAAGAATGTTCAAAACATCTCTCACACAGTTCTCTCTACTCTGATGAACCCAACGCCCTGGTCCTGGCACTCAAAGTGATCAATCCAAGCGTGATAACTTTGTGATTCTGTCTCCTTTCTGCTTTGGAGGACATGGCTGGTCTTAACCATCCCCAAAAATTGTTTGAACTTTACGCGTGTCTTAAACCTGATGCCTAAAATATTGTTTTTGCTTCGTTTCCCAGTCTCGTTCATTCAAAGCAAAGAGGTTGGCCAAGAATCCTGCAAGTGAAATGTTGCCCAGATCATCTATCCCCAACACAAGCATGAAATTAGCAGTTGTGTCAAAGACCTGTGGTAAGAGGTTTGGAACACAGTTGATTTTTTTCCAGATCTATCCAAATTTGAAAGAATTCCTACCATCTGCCAGTGGTTACCGGAGAGATGAAGCAGTTTTGTCCTGCTTGCACACCAGCCACTCTTTTCTTTCACCCAGCAGTACAAAGAGTGAGGAGTTCCATGGTGCATACCATATATGTCGCTCACTACAAAACATGTGGACATAGGAAGTTGAGATTTACACAACAATAGACATACTTTAGAGTAGATCCACAAAGACCTTGGTCATGGATTTTCCACAAGATTTAAATTTCAAGGGTTTTTTTTTCATTTGATTGAAACAAATTTGGAAAAGTTCCTGTTTTATGGTGCTTTGAGTATTTTTTTTTAATAAACTGGTTTATCAATTTTAAAAAAAAAGAAAAAGAAAAAAAGGCTTACACGAAACAGGTTTTCATGATGTGTCAGCCCTAAAATACCCCCACCCTTCCCTGATGATGTGTCGGCCCTAAAATACCCCCACCCTTCCCTGATGATGTGTCGGCCCTAAAATACCCCCACCCTTCCCTGATGGTCTGCTGGACTGCAAGAACTGAACAACTTCCCCCAACTTTGTTTCAATAACAGTAAATTTCAACTGATCTTCATCCATACTAGAACCTTTCTCCATGAGTAGTGTGGTGTTTCTCAGCATGTCAGCCAGTACTTTCCCTGCTGGTCTTCCACACAGACTTAAATGTCTTTCTCATAGAAATAGCTGTGGTAGTCTACCACCTTGCATGCGCACGCACACAAACACACGCATACACACACACACACTTGATGCTTTTAAACTTGATGCTTTTAAAACAAATTGTTTTAAAAAACATAGTGTTTATGTAAAAAGAAAATAACACGTGATCATGTTACATGTCGAGACATGAAAAAAATGATTTCAGTGTTGAGGCAAAATAGTGCACAGGCCATCTTTGAGTCACCAGCTCTAACACGAGTTTTTTGTATGCTTAGAGCGCACTCCATTGGGGAAGTATTTATAGGTTCCATTTTTGTGTGTGGGGTGGGGATGAGGGATATGTGTGGGGAGGGAAGATGGAATAATGTACAAAGCTCAAAAGTGACAAGGACTGAGAAAGGTTAAGTTTCTGTGCCTTGATGGTTGTTAGTTTGTTAAAAGTTTAGCTTTTTCTCCCTTTCAAATTTATTTGAAGAATTTAAGTGTTTTGTAATTACCATTATTATTCATATAAGCACTCATAATCACACACATATGCACACAAACATACTCAAACACACTCGCATACACACACACGAGCACACACACATGCGCACGTACGTGTGCGTGCACAAGCATAAGCACATACGCTCTTTCTTTCCCAATCTCTCTTTTGGCACGATTTTTTTTTCCGTCTAATATCACTATTGGTGGAAAGACGTAAAATGAATCGCTCGCACTCACACACTCACACACTCGCGCACACACACACACACACACAGAGAGCTGCTTTTGCGAGTATCCGTTTTTATTGCACTGGAAACAATGTAAGTTCAGTGACTCGTAATGACGGCATCAGATGTTGTCACTTTGTATGTATGCACTTTATTTCGGAAGCAACACCAGTAAAATATCAGAACTTTGAAAACAGAAGTGGAAGACATGCTTTACACTGAGTGATCAATGTTAGTATTGTCACACTGGCTTTGTCAAAGTGTAGAGTATATAGTACTACCCTGCTGTATTCATCGTGACACTGAATGTTCAATGTACAGTATTATCACACTGGCGTTGTCAAAGTGTAGAGTATATAGCATTATCCCGCTGTACTTATCAAAGTTTACAGTAATCCCGCTGTATTGACAAAGTTTAGAATACAATCCTACAGCACTTGTCAAAGTTTACAGTATTATCCTGCTGACTGTAACTTTTCAGACATTTGTTATGACAGCCCAGCCAAGCACAAGGGGTCTCTTCAGAGCTGAAAACACGCAGGGAAAAAGGGTCACATGGTATGATGATGTGGTTGGCTGGGCTGTCGCTGAAACCATCCCTACCTTTCCAAGTGGAACACGCTGAATAGTGGGTTAGTACAACACTCATCACTCTATTCTTGAAATTTGTAACTACTTTGCTCTAGATATGATGTATGACTTGCCAGCATTTCGTTTAGTTTGGTTGTTGTTTTTTTGTTTATGAGGGGGGTGAGGGATGGGGGCAAAATATTGACCATGCTGTGAAAGTTGTACACACTGTCGAGTTGATACTAGCTGTTCACTCTGCAGTCTCTATTTGTCCATGGATTCCTGTGTTTGATTTTTTGACAAGATATTATTGTAGTTTTTTTTTGTAATCTTAGCTGGTGAAAACAATCAAGCAGAATGCCTGGCACCATCAGCACAGCTTGGGTTATAATATGCCAGCCTTTTGTTGTTGTTGTCGTTACTAGCATTTAGATGATGAAATTGTTCACACAGTCCAGAGTAGACACTGTGCGTTGCTCTCTCCAGTTATTACTTTTTTTTCACTTTTGTCTCGTGAAAAATCAGTGAAATGCCAATTATTCTGTATGTAGCCTATTTTCATGTCTTAGAATGTCAACAGCTTAGCAAAATGGCTTCTGTTGTTTGCTTCTTTTTCCTGATCTGATTTGCTTTTTCTAACAAGACGGTTTTGTGCGAGCAAGTTTGACAGCCCTGAAAAGACTCTGTTCGCTGGGCTGGACCCTAGGGATTACAGGGTTGGGTTTTTTTTTACCCTGAAAACTTGAACCCATCATGTCGTTTGGGGTACAGTTGACAAAAAGAAAAAATGTAACATTCCATCTAGTTCCTTTCTTGTCCTCTCCCTTCATCCCTCCTTTTCCCACTCCTCTTCCATTTTTCCTTCCATGCTTTCCACTATCTACCCAAGTGCTCCTATTTTCCCTTACTGAACCTGATCCTATTCAGCCCTACCTTTACTTTCTTTGCCACCACCAGCCCTCCCTGTTCACTCTCCACCCCTCTCCCCAGGTTCAGCACCATCTCTACCCATTTCTGTTCATTTCTTTCACATTCCTCACCCAAGTTTTGTCACTGTAACTTAAGGTTGTACCATTTTTCCTCACATAACTTCCCCGCTTGCTCACACACACACACACGCACACACACACACACACACACACACCACACACACACACCACACACACACACACACACACACACACACACAGAATGTATCTTTGCGTGTGCGTGCTTTCCCTTAACATATATATATATCTTTTTCATTTTCAGCATTTTCACTTCTATTCCATCTCATTTTCTCCAGCCTTTATTTTTCTTCCAAGTGGGAACATGAACAGGAATAGCCTCATGCCTTGTCATTGCCATTGGTTTGTAGACTCCATTCCCTGTCATGTCCATCTCCTTTCATCCTAACCAGCCACCTTATCCACTGCATACCTTTGAGAGAGAGAGAGAGAGAGAGAGAGAGAGAGAGAGAGAGAGAGAGACAGACAGAAAGAGAGAGAGAGAGAGAGAGAGAGTGTGGGGGGGGGGGATGTCATGGTCATTGTAAAAGTGATCTTTACTGAGAATGAATGTAGACCAACTCCAGTTTCTGCAGTTAATTCAAAGCTCTCATTATTCCATATCTTTCTTCCAATTCTCATAGTTTTCTTTCCATTTCATTCCCTCTGACATTTCGAACCATCCACTCCCTTTCTCATCTCTTTGACATCTTATCTGATTCTTGCGCTTTTCCGTATGCATAATTTTCTGTTCACCTCCTCACCCTCCATAACTTCTCTTTTCCTCATATCTCCAGTTCTCAGCGCTATTTTACCTTATTAGTGTTTTGCTCGTTTCCCGTTTGTCCTCCAGAGCTCATTTAGACTATTTTGCATTACCTTCTAATTTCAGCTGTCAGGTTTTACCATTTTAACAATCTGCTCTACTGCCTACCCCATTTCACCCCCACATAAGCACTCTTCATTGTAAAATCCCTTCGAACTTGAGGCAACGTGTTTTTATGCAGTGTATCATGTCTCTCTCTCTCTCTCTCTCTCTCTCTCTCTCTCTCTCTCTCTCTCTCTCTGATTTTATTGACCATTTCCACAGCTGTTCTAACCATTTGCATTCCAGTACCTCTCTCAGTCCTGGTTATGCCACTTCTCTGCTCTACATCCTTTGCTTGTTCTCAACTTAATGCCTTTTTACAACACTTTTTTGCAGCATTTTGATGGGGTTTTTGTGTGTGCAACATTTCAATGTGTTTTCCAGCTATCCCTGTTTTTATGTTTTATTATTCTAGAAACTGGGGCTTTGCCACCAATGTTCTGTAAACCAAGTTATTCCATTCCATTCTCTTCACTTCCGTTCAGTTTGCCACTTCTCTGATAGACAATTTTTTCCTATGTCCCGTTGTCCCATGTTTACGTTTACGTTAGTTCACATTTCCCATATTGCCAAACTGGCTGTTTTCACCTGATGCTGCACACTACTGTTTTTTTCTTTCCCCCAGCTCAGTATGATTTCCTAGCATTTCTATCTTCTCAATTCTGGCGTTCCTGCTGCTCCATATCTTCACATCTTTTGTAAACGTTAGCAGTGTCACAAGCCAGAATGCTTTTAAACATACAAAACAGGGTGGAAAGTAATGCTTATTTAATACACAAGAGAACACAAACCAAACGAATTTTAGACAGATTTCTCTTATTCGGAAGTCTTAAACTTGACATAAAAATGCACAAAACAGTATTCCAATGTCTTACAGATTGTGGTCCGCTTCCATTTAGGGGAGGAGGGGTTGTTTATCACCATCGCACCTTTTCCATGCGATGTGGAGATGGGAATTAAAGCACCACTTATTTCCAGCTCCACATTAAGATTGCACTTTTCTGCTGCCAGCTTTGTCATTCCTTAAACATGAAGCAGTTTTGCTTAGAATTGGGTCCCTTCACCTTTTTGACCCATCTTGAATTTTTCATTTAAAGCTGTTGCTATTTATCTCCAATATGATCTGTACCTAGGAACGAGGAGGATGGGCGCTCCACTTATTTCCAGCTTACTGCAATATCAAATTTGCATCTGCAAGCATGCACTAAATTATATTTCCATGGTCAGCTGGACCGTGCATGCAAGCTGAACGGTGCAACTATAAATTTAAACTGAATGGTTTAACTATAAATGTAAACTGAACAGTGCTGCTATAAATAATACTGAACAGTGCTACAATAAATGTAGGCCTACACTGAACGGTGCTACTGATAACTATATTCAAAATCAATTCATTCATACACTTTTATTATCACAAAACGTGAAATTTAATGTCTTAATTTTTTACAACATAACACAAACTATTTTTTAAAAATACAAATTACATATCCAATAAAACAGCATTCCATTTATATGTTATGCACTTTAATATAACACTATGAAACCAACCCCCCCACACACACACACACAACACACACACACACACACGCACACGCGTACACATACCTCCCACACACACACACACGCACACACACGAACACACACGCACACATACACATCGGTTCAAGTTCTTGATGTTTTCAATGGTAACATGTAAAGAAGAGTCATCTGTTTAAAAGTTGGATGGACATGGGGATAAAACTCTTTTGTTCTATTCAGTCTAATTTTGTGGTTCGATAACGTCTTCCAGCTAGCAAAAGTTCATAATACTGACTAAGGTTATGGCTGCTATCGCTTACAATCATCTGTGCCTTTCGAACTGCTCTTTGTTCAAACAACACATTCAAACTACTCTGTCTCTCGCCAACAATCTTGCTATAGACTTTCTCCACCTTGTTCAACACATTCTTGCTCTTCAGTTAGGCTTCCATACCAACAGATAAAAGAGAAAGTTCAGATTGACTCAATAAAACATCTGTAAAATCCTTGCAGCACTTTTCTATTTACATTGAGACTTCTGAGCTTCTGAAGGCAAAAGATCCTTGATACATTTCCTGTGGATAAAATTAGTATTTGCTATAAAGTTTAATTTGTCATCAATTATTGTGCCTAAATATGTATACTCGTTCACACGTTCAACTTCCTCACCACTGATATGAAGGTCCGGAACATCTGGGAGATTTTTCCTAAAATCCGTCAGTAATTCTTTTGTCTTTTGTACATTTAGGTTCAGATAATTGTCTTCACACCAAGCAGCAAACATATTCACACGATCACAGTACATAGAATGAGAGTTTGACAGATCCTGGAGAGCAGAGTCATCAGAATATTTCACAAGAGTAGTATCATTGCCAGTACAGTCATTAGTGTATAGAGTAAACAACACAGGTGAAAGAACAGTGCCTTAAGGAGAGCCAGTAGATGTGTTACAAATAGATGAAATATCTTGCTGAAATCGATTAGACTGCGACCTATTGACAAGGAAACTGATAATCCACAGAACAAAATGAGGATTGACATAAGACAACAGTTTTGGGGCTTTTAGGTGAGGCTGGATAGAGTTGAAGGCAGAAGGGAAATCGATGAACAATATGCAAACAAATGAACCAGGCTTTTCTAAATGGGAGTAGGCATTGTGGAGGATGAGCGTGGCATCTTCGGTACTTCGGTTTGGCTCGTATGCGAATTGATTTGGATCTTGATATGGAGCAGTTTCTAGAATTATTTGTTTTAGAATGAGTCAAAACATTTCATAACAATAGAAGTGAGAGCAACAGGGTGATAATCATTGAGAGAGATAGGTTTGGTTTTAATAGGCATTGGACAAATAAAACACTTTCCCACAAGTCGGGCATACAATCTTTTACAGACCATGAAAACAATACACTAAAAACATTGCACAACTGTGACGCACATGATTTAAAAGCCGTCCAGCAATATTAAGACCTACAGCTTTCTTTATTAGCTTAAGAAACAGAGTCTCTACTTGTGCCTCAATCTTCACACTTTCATTATCAGTTTCTCTAGAAACTTTACTAGAATCATTATGTAACTGTCCATACAAGTTTTCTGTTACTTTCGGTAGTTTTTGTTTCATTGTCATGGTCAGACTATAGATATATATTGAACAGTGTTGCTGTAGATGTGAACTGAATAGTGCTTATATCCAATTTCATGTTTTTATTCCATTCTGTTTGGTTTGTATTGAAATTAGATTTACCTCTCCTTTGGTTTCTAACTCTTAATAAACGTGTCTTCTGTTGTATCCTCCCCCCCCCCCCTACATTGCTCTTCCCTTATTCCTATTCCACTACCCACTGTTCAGTTCTTTCCAAATTCATGCATCTATGTCAATAGCTGCCGGTCTTTTCTGTCTATCCTGTTTTCTTCTGCCCCTAGATTTTCTGTTCAGACTCTGTTTCTCACCAGTTCCCTCTTCCCACGTTCCAATTCTCATTATCCACCCAGTCCACTTTTCATTCCATTATCGCTGTGTACACTAAACTGACCACCCTTCCTGCCTCCCTGTCAGTCTTCATAATTCTGCAAATTTCCACAGGGAAAGGGGTGGCTGGAAGTGAAATGGAGGAAATGCGGGTGGAATGGAATATAAGGAGTGAGGAAGTGGCATGGGGATGGAAATGGAAAGCCGTGAGCGGAAAGGGCAATGAGGTGCCTAAGAATAAGAGGTGGCCGAGTGAAGGTGTGACAGAGCGAGTGAAGGTGTGACAGAGCGAGTGAAGGTCTGACAGAGCGAGTGAAGGTCTGACAGAGCGAGTGAAGGTCTGACAGAGCGAGTGAAGGTGTGACAGAGCGAGTGAAGGTGTGACAGAGCGAGTGAAGGTGTGACAGAGCGAGTGAAGGTCTGACAGAGCGAGTGAAGGTCTGACAGAGCGAGTGAAGGTCTGACAGAGCGAGTGAAGGTCTGACAGAGCGAGTGAAGGTCTGACAGAGCGAGTGAAGGTCTGACAGAGCGAGTGAAGGTCTGACAGAGCGAGTGAAGGTCTGACAGAGCGAGTGAAGGTGTGACAGAGCGAGTGAAGGTGTGACAGAGCGAGTGAAGGTGTGACAGAGCGAGTGAAGGTGTGACAGAGCGAGTGAAGGTGTGACAGAGCGAGTGAAGGTGTGACAGAGCGAGTGAAGGTGTGACAGAGCGAGTGAAGGTCTGACAGAGCGAGTGAAGGTCTGACAGAGCGAGTGAAGGTCTGACAGAGCGAGTGAAGGTCTGACAGAGCCGGGTGGGTGAGAAATGGACAACACCTCTGGGAAAAATATGCAAGGTAAGGGATGTAACTGGAAATCAATGTGAATGGAAGGCAAAGAGTTTCAAAAGGAATGGTTATATGGGAAACAACAGAACTGTAACTAGGAAGGGAGAGGTCAGATGAGAAAGTATATGATTAGATGTTTTTTTAATCAAAATTAGGAAAGATTGAAAAGGGTAAAAAGAAAATACATGCACATGAAAAGCGAGATCTTTTCTTCGGTTTACTAAAGAGGAAATAGTAGTGCGAGTCAGCGCTGGGAATTGAAAGGACGTGTGAAAGGCAGAAAAATGTGTATGGAATGGGAGATTGAATCGTGATGAAAAGTGGCGACTTCCATGGAGGTGAGAGTGGGAAAGGGTGAGCGCATTCCCTTTCTGCGATGAAAGCAAAAGAAGCATTAGAAATGGGAGACAGGTGGTGTAGGAAAATGGGTGGCAGTTGAAAGAGAAGGTTAGGGGTGCAAAATGATGGCAGTCGGGGTGAAATGTAACACATTCAGTGAAGGAAAGGGAACTAATGATAAGAATTAGTGGGAGGCAAGCCGAGAGCTAGATATGCACATGTGCAGAGGTGGGCGTGGGAAGGGAAAAGGGCGTATTCCCTCTCAATCACCACATATCTTGAGAAGAAAGGAAACCATGGATGCGAGAGTCAGGGGGTTAGAAAATCAAGTGAAAAGAGACAGGTGATAAGTGAAGTGAGAACAGGAATAGTAAAAGGTAAGTAGAAATGGTCAAATTGGAACGTGGATTTTACAAACAAAAACAATTGAGTGGGAGACCAGGAAAATGGAGATTACAATGGTGTGAACAGAACACATACCAAGTGAGGATTAAACAAGCAAAGAAGTGGACATGTGAGCAGAATGAGAGGAAAGACTAGAAGGGGTAAAGGAGGGGTGTAGATGAAGCAGGTGAGACAAGAAAGTTGAGCCTGTAGAGGGAGGCAAGGGAAGTGTATGGATTTTTTTTTTCTAGTAGCATGGCAAGTAGAGTTTTAAAAAACGGCAATACTAATATGTGGGAAAATTTGCAGTGGGAATAATACGATATTGAGTGTGTAGTACAACATATATGGGTCCGGACTGGTAGAGTAAAAGTACCTGGCACTGGATCAAATGAATCGTAAATCGATCAAATGAACACTTTTCTACCTGGAGTTCCACATCAATCAAGTTACGATGTTTAGAGCTCGGCCAACTTCAAAAGCCGTGTGTAAATCAGAAAGAAAAGATAAATGTTTTCATTAGAATCCTCACATGAAATCAAACCGTACATTGATAGTCCAGCAGTCTGCAAGCAAATCGGATCAAATAAAGCATTCTTCTTTTAGAAGCTTCTAAACCAAAGACGCAGGCCACATGTAAACTGCATCCAATGAAAGAATTGTCCATTAGAAACTTGAAATATAAATCATGGCGTTTATGCAGTGAATTCTAGACCAGCTGATCAGGGACAGACAGCAATGGAGAAACAGAGAGGGGGTAGCAGAAAGGCAGACAGACCGACAGAGAAGAGAGAGAGACAAAGAGACTGGGGCGGAGGGAGAGACAGACTGACAGACAGAGAGGGAGGGAGGGAGAGAGACAGGCAGGCACAGAGAGGGGGGAGAAAGACCGACAGATGGAGGGAGGGAGACAGACGGACAGAGAGTAACTGAAGGAAGAATAAAAAAGGATGCCATAAAGACTTTTTTCCAGTCTTAAAGAAACAAAATGAGTCAATGAATGCCAATAAATACACTATCAATGAGCACACTTTATCCACTAGAAATATGACAAACAAAAACATATGAAACCACCACTGAAGAAAGAAGTCAATTTTTTTTTCTTCTAAAAACCGGGCAAAAGACGAACAAAAGGAGTCGCAATGGCGCTGCTGGCCTCCCAATGCTAACTTAAGCTAAACCTATAATCATACCATTACCTACGGCCTGGGCCCTTGCCTATATCATCCCTACACATTCAAATACATTGTTGCTTTAGGTTATAAACCTTTTTAAAAAAAAAATCTGTCTTTTTTCAAGCTTAAAATGAAATGTATCAAAATTAGCTTGCAATTAATACCTATTTTCTTTTTAATGAAAACGATCATCTAAGGAAAAAACGTATTGCCATAATATTGGTGAAACTACTGCTGGCCTGGCTAAAGAAAGAGAATCGTGTAATGGAATTACTACTAATGCTCAAAACTTTTCATCTGATTTTAATTTTACGGAAGCAAGATTTTTAACGAAGTTTCTGGGCGTTTTTTGCAAGATCCATTTCAAAGAGATATGGTGAACGTTTTGGATTTTCTTTTAATGAATGTCGATTGCAACGTGGTGACAGCCAGAATGGCCCTTTGCGGTCGGCTGGGCTATAAGCAACATTACCTTACCTTACCTCGCTATTTCCATCCAAGATCGACACTAAGAATTTAAATCTCGTATTTCATTAGACCCCATAAATATTACTCCTACCCTTCACCTGTTCATCGCCCTGCTCATCCTATGGCCCCGTTTTCCTACTTGCGTCTAGCCCCTGTCTGGAAAAAATTACCGCCAACCCCCTCTTCTACAGGGTCAAACTTTTAAGGACCACTTATACACAGTCTCACAAAACAAAGAAAAACCGAAAACGACAGAACTTTATAAATGTTTAATTTCATTATCGGTGAACCACATTTTGTCACTTTCATCGAAAAAAATCATTCTTTCTGATTAGACCAGGGGAGCCTGAATGAGACTTACCCCCCAAAATGACATTACCAAAAATTTTCTTCAGTCTGATCAAAACCGAGTGTGCCCCCCCCCCCCCCCCCCCCCCCCCCCCCCCTCGTGCTGCCAACAACAATCCACACAGCGCTGCTCATGGTGTTGACCGTTTCTTGTAAGAGTGCCTGGGGAGGTTTGCCCACTCCTGCTGCAGGTAGTGCAGCAGCTCCTGTCGATTTGCCGGAACAAGGGTGATTTTTCTTGAACTCTCCTCCCAAGCTCGCCCCAGATGTTCTCAATAGGGTTCATGCCCGGCTGTTTGCCGCCATGGCATCCTCGTGATGCCAGCTTGTTAACCCCTTAAACCTTTCCCCAGTCGAATTCTCGAAAAAATGCATTGCTTGTAATTTGGCCCAATTTTAAAAAAAAGGCCTTTTTTTCCGGTGGTCCTCATTAAAGTTCGACCCTGTATGATTCGCCTACCGCGGAGGTAGCCATCCGTCCTAAAACCTATTAACTGCAACCATCCTGGGGTCGGCATGCTCGAGAAGAGCGTAAGGGGCCTCTCCTATGGGAGCGTAAGGCCGACGTCCTAACCCTCCCCATTCCCACCTTCATCTACCCCTCCCTCCCTTTCCTGCCGTTAGAGAGTGCAGGCACAGCGAAGAAGGCTGCCGTCCAGGATCCTAGCGGATGTGGAGTTAGAAGCATCATGGGGCAGGAAGGGATCCTCCGTGCCGCCACAAGGTCCTGCTGCGAGTTGTGCGTTGAGTTGTCTGCGGTGCATGCTGTGTGGAGTTGGCCAATAAGAAGTCCTGTGAGTTTGCGTTGGGTTGTCTGCAGGTGTATGCTGTGTGGAGTTGGCCGATAAGTACTGCGAGTTATGCGTTGGTTGTCTGCAGGTGCATGCTGTGTGGAGTTAGGCCGATAAGACCTGCGAGTCATGGGTTTGGGTTGTCAGTGCGTGCATGCTGTGTGGAGTTTGCGTAGCGAAGCCTGACTGAACTGTCTGAATGTGTGTGGTTGCCGTGTGTTTGTGCCATGTCCGCGTGAGTGTCTGTGCCTAATCTAATGTGGACAGCGCAAGGGCACTACAACTACCGACCCACGCACAGCACCCCACCCGTAACATATGGTGTGAAGCATTCCATGGTTCCCCCCTTCCCCTGGAGGGGCCCAGGACACCAGGGGCATCGACTCGGTCAGCTGAGGCTGCATGGACGTTCCTGCCCCTGGAGGGGCCCCGGACACCAGGGACATCGACTCAAACTCTGCTGAGGCGCATGGACGTTCCTGCCCCTGGTGGGGCCCGGGACACCAGGGGACATCGACTCAAACTCTGCTGAGGCTGCGTGGCGTTCCGCCTCTGGAGGGACCCGAGACAGCAGGGGACATCGACTCAAACTCTGCTGAGGCTGCGTGGACGTTCCTGCCCCTGGAGGAACCCGGGACACCAGGGGACATCGACTCAAAACTCTGCCGATGCTGCGTGGACGTTCCTGCCTCTGGAGGGACCCGGGCACCAGGAGGCGTCGACTAGAACTCTGCCGAGGCTGTATGGACGTTCCTGCAAACCAGGGAGTTGTCCAGCGTGGCAAGGCTCGTGCCTGTCCTCTGCTGGGGGCTGTGACACGGAGCAATGCCAAGACATCAGTCCCATTACACACCACAGTGTAACATCACAGACATCAGTCCACTAGACAGCCACAGTGTAACATCACAGACATCAGTCCACAAGACAGCCACATGTAAAATCACAAACATCATCCACTAGACAGCCACAGTGTACATCACAGACATCAGTCCACTAGACAGCCACGTGTAACATCACAGACATCAGTCCACAAGACAGCCACGGTGTAACATCACAGACATCATCCACAAGACAGACACGTGTAACATCACAGACATCAGTCCCACAACAGACACACGGTGTAACACCACAGACATCAGCCCACAGACAGACACGGTGTAACACCACAGACATCACCCACTAGACAGACACGGTGTAACACCACAGACATCAGCCCACTAGACAGACACGGTGTAACACCACAGACATCAGCCCACTAGACAGCCAGTAACACCAGACATCGGTCCCACTAGACAGCCCACGCAAACATACCACAAAGATTCAATTAAAAAAAAATAGTAATCGTTTATATTCAAAAAGACAAAATCAGAGTTAGACTTTAAAATGACAGTAACAATCCCATTCGTATCTTACGCCGGTGTCAGTATTCTTACAATAGAACTTCAAGCCCAGTATAAGGAAGCCATTTTTCACTTTGTGCCACCTTGGAATCCACACTGTCATTTCTAGAAGTCGGCATCAAAAGCTCACGGTGGAAAACCATACACAACCTCTTCAAGCTGTGTTAAAGAAATCGTGATCCAGCTGTCGATGGAGATGGCCGATAAAAACGGAAAGCATCATTGATGCAAGTCAGCTTGTCCCTCAAGAAGCTGGGGATGAAGCTGGAGCAGGAAAAGTGACTAGGTTTGCTCATCTAGCTGAAGGCGCCAGCACAACGGCTCATTTTCAACATCCGCACTGCACTTAAGACACTTTCACTCACAGTGTCTCATGCGTTCACTGCAAATAATAGATTGAGCTTGACACCTGTCGGCCAAATATGTAATCAAATCTTGTCAGCTTGACAAGTTCTGAATATCCATCAATTCCTTATTTATTAGAATGTCTTTTTTTCAATGATTTGTTTTCCCCTGTAACAACAGTACTTTGTCTTGAAGCCAGCGTCAGTGGCATTCTCCTGTGACAACAGTACTTTGTCATCAAGCCAGTAACTGGCATCTCCTGTGACAACAGTACATACTCATGAAGACGGTATGAGTGACAGTCTCCTGTGACAACAGTACTTTGTCATGAAGCCAACATGAGTCACATTCTCCTGTGACTGTCATGAAACCAGCATGAGCGACATTCTCTTGTGACTTTGTCATGAAACCAGCATGAGTGGCATTCTCCTGTGGACAAGAGTACTTTGTCATGAAACCATGAGTGGCATTCTCTTGTGACTTTGCCATGAAGCCAACGTGAGTGGCATTCTCTTGACTTTGCCATGAAACCAGCATGAGTGACATTCTCCTTTGACAACAGCACTTAGTCATGAAGCCGACATGAGTGACATTCTCTTGACTTTGCCATGAAACCAACATGAGCGACATTCTCCTGGACTTTGTCATGAAACCAACATGAGTGACATTCTCCTGTGACAGCACTTTGTCACGAAACCAGCATGAGTGACATTCTCCTGTGACATCACTTTGTCATGAAGCCACCATGAGTGACATTCTCGTGACTTTGTCATGAAACCAGCATGAGTGGCATTCTCCTGTGACAAGAGTACTTTGTCATGAAGCCACCATGAGTGGCATTCTCTTGTGACTTTGCCATGAAGCCAACGTGAGTGACATTCTCTTGTGACTTTGCCATGAAACCAGCGTGAGTGACATTCTCCTGTGACAGCACTTAGCGCTTTGTCCACAGACCCCGCACAGACCGTACGATCAAAAGTGCGGTTTGCGTTCAACACATATATTTACTACTAGACTATGTCCACAGCAGCGCATTCCGCTACGGCCAGACTTTACGTTCCGCACAATCTGGTGGCGTCAGCATGCCAAACATTTTCTGGTCTGTAGCGGCAAAAGGTCGTGATTTGCGTGCTCCCCGATCGTACAATTGGGTCACCCAAAACGTCGTTTGGATGCTAGAATTTCTTTTGTACCACACGTGAGCAAAATCTTGCGTCCTGTCACCGCCATCTTGCAAAGCGGGCAGAACGATGGGATTCCTGTGGAGCGGTTAACCGCACCTTTCTGCCATACTTTTTGTCCGCAAAAAGTAAAAGGTCTGTGCGGTCTGTGACACAAAGCCTTAGTCATGGAACCACATGATTACATTCTTGTGATTTTGCCATGAAACCAACATGAGTGACATTACTCCTGTGACTGTCATGAAACCAGCTGAGTGACATTCTCTGTGACAACGCACTGAGTCATGAACAACATGATAACATTCTCTATGACACACCCACTGGTCATGAGCCGGCATGAGTGACATTCTCCGTGACGACAGCACTTTGTCACGAAAACCAGTCTGATGGATATTCTCACTTGGACAATAGCAACTTGGTCATTGAAGCCGCATGAGTGACATGACCATGTTTCGGTGGGCATTACCTCATTGATCTGCCTATACTGATTTTTTTTATTTATAAACATCTACAATGGGTTTTTTGAACATTAAAACAGGTCACCATGACACTAGGGCCAGAAAGGACACATAATTCCACACTTAATTCTATTTGCAGAAAGCATATAACCTACTGGGAATTATGTCCGATGAAATATATGCTGCCTGTAGCCCAGCTGATTGCCAGGGGCCTAGGTGTTTCACGGTTTCAGTTTCATCAAAGTGGCGTCACGGCATGCAGACTAGTCTACATACATTACACACCACATCTCCCATGCTATGAGACCACACTCCACAGGCTTTACGCCTGATGGATAAATGAATTAATGACTACGATGAAAGGCTCGAAAACTAGTCTCATGGATTCCACTTGGCAGATGTCAACTTGCACATTTATAAGCCCAACATGCTGGTCAGACCTTGGGTGCCAACCTAACATTGTCTGCACCGCAATCATTGTAGTTTTCAGAGCCTTGGGTTTTTCTGTCGGTCACCATGGGACACAGGTGATCTCGAAGTTTGAGGACAGAAAGCTCGGGCAATGGGGCAAACTTATGCCAGTGCCTAGGAGCTCTCGCGCAATTCACCCAAGTACATCACAGATCGAATATTTCTTTATATACCTCCGCTTTTAAACAATCAGTATCGAGCACCATGACTTTGTTTTGATTTTACTTTTCAACATGTGGATACTCTGTTTACAGATGACTAAAAAGTACATTTGTGTGCGCGCGCGCGCTCGTCTGTATGTTGCAAATACAGCCGATCAATGCTATCGGACGGTAATTTGATGGGTTCGAAAGATCTTTTCCAGGTTTGGGAACAAGTACGAGGGCTTTTTGCCAAGGTGGAAAGAACCCAGTAGTCCATACATGGTTGTACACTTGTAGCAGGATGATCAGACCTTTTGCGGAAGATGTTTCAAAAGTTTATAATGGATTTCATTTATAACTGTCGCGGTCAAGGTCCGTGAATCAAGGATGTGAGGAGAGAGGGACAGGCTGGGCACAACGCTCTCGAACCACTCGTGGAAAACAAAAACCAAATAAGCAATTTATTAAATTAATGAAAATATCATTCACACCTAGCGGAGGAGGGACAACTATCAAGAATAGGGAGGATAGAGATAAATTGGAAAAGAAGGGAAAATAGAAGATGACAGCCACCTAAAAGAAGATATCTACTTAATGGACAAAATAACCCAACAAGACCCCACACCCTGGCCCAGGGAACAAATAAATTTAAACACTATATCCCTGAAAGGACAGGGGAGAGAAACAATTAAACGAAGGACGAAACGGGGTCTACCCCAGCCACACAAGCATATTCACCAACATTCGCATACTTATACAGTTCATGAACACTTAGTATATTCACACATGTACCCTCACAAATATCACAGCCATACAGAATGTCTCCCACACGCCAGGCATCACCAAACACCGCCCATACACAGCTAGAAACAAACTTAACTTAAAGTCCTTTCCATGTCCGAGCAGGGAGACACTGGTGCACCCCAAAGCAGCCGATACGCTCGGGAAGGGCGTTCTGGCCTCGCTCTTGGCACCACGGTCAGCGTCAAGCTCTTCATACCGCTCTCGGGATGGGCGTCCTGCGATAAAAGGCGTCTGGGCCGACACCAAGTCGACCAACGAAAAACGCCCTATAAAAGGGGCATTAGGATTTCATTCTAGGTACAGCTGAGATATGGTGTGGGTGCAGGCTACTACCTGGCGAAATGGGCTACATCCGCAAGACTGAATCTAGTTTAGTAATAGTTTACTTCACATTTCATTATTGCATTTTTTTCTCTGATTGAAAAACACAAATTCGTTTACTTGATGAAACTCTAGTCATATATACTACCCCTTCAGTCTGAAGGCCTCGGGTATATAAAAACTGACAAGGAAAACAAGGCAGATGACGTGTTGACTTTAAAATTACCACAACACACCCATACCACATTCAAGGAAATATAGTAAAATAAATGAAACAAAATAAAATTGACAATACATAAACGAATAAACAAACGGGCGGAGCGGAACCGACTACGGGGCGCCGCGAAGGAACGCTCGCTTCCCGACCTCAAGTGAGTCGCGCGGTAACTCAATCACCGCATCCGGCCTGAAGGTTTTTTTTCTTTACAAGAAAATAAATAATTTATAGAACTAAACAAGCATCCCCCTACCTCTGACGGGGTACACACAAAGAATGACTCGGCCAAAATAAAATGAGCGTGCACGGCGCGCTATGTGTCCAACCAAATCGCTCACAAGGAAAATGACACTGCTTCAGCGTAGCGCATTTAGAATAAAATCTAAACTTGCTCTTCCATATATATAAATCAGGCTAACGCTCGCAGCGCGCCTGAAACCACAATGTTTCTCCACACCTATAGTACTGCCTCAGCACAGCACCCGAAGCGACGGATTTTGAATGAAAATATTAATTTTATAATTTACAACCGATACCCCATGTGAATGAGAACGAGAAACACGAAAATAACTCACCAGAACGCGGGTGGAAAGAGGGGAAAAGAGCCCCCCGAAGCTGTTCCCCTGTCCCTCACACACAACCTTCAATGAGGGAGCTGGTTCCCCAGCAAAGGGCACGAAATCTTGGTGAGAAATAGGGATTTTTAATAGATACCACCGTCAGCAACAGTGGCCGTCACAGTTAAAAAACCTCACCAGAGAACGTGCTATGGGTCAATGAGGGTAAAAAGAATTTCCCACGCCAATGCCGATCCGAAAGAGACTTCAACCTGGCCAACGCACCAGCAGCCTCTCACCGGGATTTGTCCAACTACCGGTATACCACAGAAAGGTGTCAAATTCGGTGGCGGGAAGGATCCTTCATGCTAACCGCACGGAACGGGCCTTTACTTATTGCTCCCAAGAAACTTTGACAACTCCACTGGGCTCCATCCGGTCTTTTTCCCAAACGCCAACTGCCGATCAAACGAATTAAACCCTTCAAAGCGGATGGAGGGCTGTCCGTCCGTGACAATACAGAGGATCTTCACGAAGTAGCGGTTTCAATTCCGTTTCAAGTGAAAGGATATATGTGACTTCAGTGCGATGCAAGAAACCCAAGGAGATTTTCCCCCTGAAAGTTTGTGACCAAACAGGCCCATCTCTTTTCAAAAAATAGTTGCAACAAGCAAACTGCAACACATGGGTTTACTGTCCTCGTACAAAACAGGAATGGTTTTCAAGTAGGCAGTTTCTTCCGTTTAATAAAGATATTTTACTTCGATTTTTTATAAAATGTGAGACTTGAGCAATTGTTTTTCTGACCAAACAGGGTTTTTCAATGTGTATGAATTTGCTCTCAAATTTCTGATGTTCGAACAAGGCTTCAGATGGTTCACATAGGGCAGTTTTTCCTTAATTTTCTTTTTTTACTCATTTTTTAGAGTGGACTTGGCAAATGTTTCAGACGTTTATTGTTTTTTTTATGGATTTTTCTCAATTTCTGATTTTGTCGCTTGGGTCGAGGCCGCGGAACCGTACGAAAAAGTCACCTTGCACAAATTGGCACAATGACAATTTTGTGCAGTTAATTCACTGCGTAAATGTGAGAATTTGTGCACCTGTAATGCCTTTTTGTAAATCCCCTGCTGCACAAACTGTCACAACTCGCTCTTAACGGTGTGGATGGGTGGATATTGGCCTACTTTATGATGTCACTGTTTTTTTTTTTTTTTGCGTTTTCAATTTGGCTTACAATTTAATAATTTTCAATCATATATGTAATATATACTTTTAGTCTGTATTCACTGTACATGTTTACTAGGTGATAGCCCAGACAAGATGGCCCATGTTGGTTGATAAGGCTAACAGAAACAACACGATTTGTCTCGATTCGCATACTCTCTTTTCCGCTTTGTTAGCCTTGAGCAGTTGTTCTCGTATACATCCGTGCTACACATAGTATGCATGTAAATTTCACATGCGTTTATAATTGTCCGTTTATTTCGTATACAAGTTTTAGATACATTTTGCTATTTTCTCCAATCTTCTGGTAGGGGAGCACAGGACAACCGGATGCATGAACTTAACACGTGATGCGCTGTCTACAAATTTCACACAAAAATATCTGATACTCTACCCTGTATTTCAAGACTTCTTTGATTTGATTCATTGTCTGCTACTAGTGAATAAGGTAGATAAAGTCGCGGAGGAAAAATTAGGAGTTGGGGGGGGGGGGGGGGGGGGGGTTCTATGCCTTGTCTCGCCCGTAAATCTGCTCTTTATCTTTGTTGTACATATTGTTACTCTAACCCAATCTTCTTTCAACAACACTTTTTCTATCTTAAATGTGTGTCACAAAATAAAGTACATTCAAGATGAATCAAAGACAAAACATCAAGCTTCCAAAGTGTCTACGCACCGGAAAGAAACAAAACAAAAGTCGTCAAACCAGAGACTGCACAAACAGTCTTTCCGATATGGAGACGGTTTTCAAAGCTTTTCTGATTTCCAATCTATTTCTGAAGACGTGCACCCATGATTAAAGCATACCCGAGACTTATTTCAATAATTCAGTGATTAAACACACCGAATATAGGATAAATGTACCAAAGCACAATCAGCATAAAATTGTGCTACATTCATATTCCTTACCAACTAAAGCATTCGAATATTTGACGTTTCACGCAGACCAACTCATCCATCCCCTCCATACATCAATCCTTTTGCTCTCCGTATTCACATTTCTCCTTTTCGCAGTAAGAAGTTTGCAGTGCCCCTGATGACACATGACTGGGATGTATTTCAGATCCGATGCACATATATACCGAACAGCAAAAGAAACGCGAATTTGGTTTCGTTTCATGGGTATTTCTTCCAGTTTAATTTATGTTTAGTTATTTTTTGCACCGAGTATAAGACTAATGGCTGAGGGAAGACCATGGGAATTTTCTGGTTGTTAGCGCTCTTGCTTCCAGCGTGAGACTTGTGTTTCTGACCGCGCTTTTCGTGCGGGCCTGTGGCTGTACGTGCAAGCGCTGCAGTAAATCTGAATAGTCAGTAGTGTTCACTAGTGACAGGGGATAAAAATGACACGATTGATCAGGTTTTTAGCAATCGCGTTTTGGACGCCAACACAATGCCAAGACTGACACCTGCACAACGCGAGAGGGCTGTTGGACGTTTGGAGGCCGGAGACACTCCCGAGGCTGTGGCTATGACCTTCAACTGTCACATCGCCACTGTTTACCGCCTGCAGCACCGATTCCTGGCCACGGGCACCACTGCTGATAGACACAGGAGCGGTAGACCCCTCGTGACCACTCCAAGGCAAGATCGCTACATCTGCCGCCACCACGTCCAGGACCGCTTCAGGACAGCCGCGGAAACAGCCCGGACTGTCATTGGGGGCCACCAGGCACCCATCAGTGCCGACACAGTCCGGCGCCGACTGGCCAACAGAGGGCTACGGAACCATCGGCCAGCCAGGGGCCCCATGCTTACTGTGCGCCACAAACAGGCGCGCCTTCAGTGGGCACAGAACCACGTCAACTGGACTAGCGCACAGTGGCTGCGTGTGTTGTTCAGTGATGAGAGCCGCTTCTGTGTTGACCACCTGGATGGGCGTGCGCGAGTGTGGAGGAGACATAGAGAACGGTATGCAGACTGCTGCGTCCAAGAGCACAACACCTGGGGCGGACCTAGCACGATCCTGTGGGGCGCCATAGGACGTAACCACGTGCTAGGCCCTGTCTTCTTTCAAGGCCTGGCCCCGGGCCGTGGTGGGGGCATCACAGCGCAGCGATACATCGATCAGGTGCTGCGTCCCCATGTGGTGCCCTTTTTTCCACGGGCATGCAAACTTCAAATTCCAGCAGGACAATGCCCGTCCACACTCTGCCAGGGCTACACAGGACTTCCTGCAGCAGTCAGGGATCCCTGTCATGGCCTGGCCCGCGTTGAGCCCGGATATGAACCCCACTGAACACTTTTGGGACATGTTGCAAAGGGAGCTGAACACGATCCGCCCAAGACCCACCACCGCCGCAGAACTGCAGCAGGCCATCCAGCAGGCCTGGGCCAACGTTCCAATGGCTTCCATCAACCGATTGGTGCGCTCCATGCACCACAGATGCCAGGCTGTTATTGCTGCCAATGGGGGACATACGCCATATTGATTGTCAAATTCGTCACAAAACGCACTGTCAAAATGAACTTTCTGTTTTCACGACATGTCACCACAGAACTTTTGTGCCACTTTTCATTTCTTTTTGTTGAAAACTGTTGATTTAATTACATTCTACATTATGAATAAAATACAGTCAAAGTCAAATTTTCGCGTTTCTTAAAATGCGGGTCATGATGACATATTCTGTATGTGTCCGGTCAATCAACTTGACACCAAATTTCCACAAGACAAAGACATTACACTGTTCAGATACTGCATGCTAACTGATTTCCAACAGCCTCATGAAATTCTTGCTCTACGGTTACAATCCATTTCAACTGTTTCAACAACACACCCAGGTCAGTTTTCTCTGGCACGTGAAGGATCATGTCACTGCTGTCTTGGATAATAAGCATACAAATGTGATTAATGGAAACAAACCGGGTAAATATCTTCATAGAACTGGTATCTGCAATTACCGACACATTCACAAAAGAAGAAATTATGAGCATGCGGCCATCTGCCACTGAAGGCCAATCTAACGCTGACGGACGAAAGATTACTTCTGAAGTTAAGCCACTGTTGTGAAATAAATAGCATGCGCCTTCATTTTGTCAAATATTCATGGTGGGCGTGCATGTGTGCCCCATGGTATAATCTTTCTAACTCTAAACCTTTATGTGAATATGAAAGTCTTCCGTATG
Source organism: Conus ventricosus (assembly GCA_018398815.1). Taxonomy (NCBI): domain Eukaryota; kingdom Metazoa; phylum Mollusca; class Gastropoda; order Neogastropoda; family Conidae; genus Conus; species Conus ventricosus. Next base: position 28,083,338 of record CM031602.1, read on the forward strand.
ACTTCATTAAGCAAAAGGAACAAGCTTTTCATAATGAATTACTACAAAGGGTTCAAAACAAATAAAATGCAACAACTTATTTGATGAATCCCAAGTTGTTGAATGATGCTGCACAAACAAGGACAGAAATGAGCCCGTCTTGCATGCACCAAAGTATGTCGGGCCACTTGCCTGGTTTTATTCTGACGCGACTGAATTATAACTCGCAGCACACTCGAAACACAATCACCGAGTGTGTATCATAATCCATTACTGATCCGAGTTGTTAAAGAATAAAAAAATGGGTTAATAAATGCCAGAATGTGTCTGTATTAGACCCCCAGTTTTCACATTTGACATCCCCACCTCCTCTCCTCAGTTTTGGGTACAGTGGGTAATCTTGACCCTCGTTTTAAAACCCGACAGGAAACGCTGTTGTCATTAACAGATGGATCCCAGTGGAACTGTTAACAGTGAAGTCAGACTAAATAGAATTCAAAAATAAAATGGAAAAGTACACTATCATAGTGCACATGCGTACACTTAAAATGCACACACAATACTAGTTATCTTAACTATGCACGTTTAGGACTTTTTCTAATGCATTCAAATGATGCGCGTGGGCGTGTATGTTGTTTTTTTTTAATAAATAATCTGACACAAGCGTTGACTTCAATGTAAAAGCTCTAATACGCCCTTTATAGTAGGATAGGCTAAAGGCACCATCTCTCTCTCTCTCTCTCTCTCTCTCTCTCTCTCTCTCCAAATGATATATTCTCGATTTCTCAGTTTGAAACTCACTTTTTAAATGTGCATCGGTCTTTATCTCTATCATTGTACACTGCAGACTGAAAGCCACATGCATTCATGCACACAAGTCTGCAGTCATGCACATATTGTCATGCATATATTCGTGCAACAAAACAAAATTCAAATTATGACGAAGATTCCAGTACAAGCCAGTTACATTGATGGAAAATAGTGAACGTAAATTTTGCTAAATTTAATTCAGTCATTCATAGTGAACTACCCCACATCATTTCCAAATCATCTTTGTTGTACAAGATGTTAAGTGAGAAAAAAATCAAATAAAGACATGTCATCTGATTCCTATCAAACATTTCACTGATTTAGATTACCCCTGCAGCCAAACTTGGAACTCAATATGCCAAAAACGAAGAACAAAAAATTCTAGATGTCAGAAAGACCCGAAAAGATAGATGTTCGAGCAAGCATGCTTGCAAATACACGTGTGATTCATGGGAGCGTCAGAGCTTTCATTAAGTTTCCTTTGTGCAGTAATCGATTCAGCATTTTTTTTCTAGCTCGGGCATGTGTGTGTGTGAGAGAGAGAGAGAAAGAGATAGAGATAGAGAACGCACGCACTTACATGTGCGTATAAAGTGTGTGCTTGCATGGATCAATATTTGCACTCAGTCATACAAGTATCTACTTTTAATGTATTTATGCATACCCAAGTATTAACATCTATTCATATATTATCCCTTCTATGTGAAAGATGTATCTCAAGTTGGTCACTCACATTGTTAACTCACATTGGTAACTCAGTACAAGTTTTGTGGCCCTTCTCTGCACTCTCTCCACTGCCATCACTGGCTGAACAAGCATATTTCTCTTTTAAAAACTGGGTCACAATCTCTCTTGAAGACAGAATGTCATGACCCGTTTTCCAAGGACCGTGCCCAATTAAACATTTAACAAGTGAATTCAGTGCTGTTCATCAATAAGTGACAGTTCCTTCTTTCCATTTTGATAGTTTTGTCCCCATTCAGTTTTCCCTGCCTTCCAATCTGAAAATCTTTTTGACAGTTCAAGAAGTGTATATGGCACAAGATATCACTGCCTCTCACATCGCTGGTTGGGAAAGGATTTATTTAATTTCCAGTTCCTTCACCTGTTAGAATAAGTACAAGAGGAAGAAGAAAAAAAAAGGGGGGGGGGGGGGGTTAAATCAAACTGCATCTCAGCAGGGAAATAAACAGATATGATAGCATGCGTCTCTCTCTGTGAATGTGTGTGCGCGCGCGTGTGTGTGTGTGTGTGTGTGTGTGTTGTGTGTGTGTGTGTGTGTGTGTGTGTGTGTGGTGTGTGTGTGCGCGCGCGCGCGCAGAGGTGGAGTGGTGGGATACTCTCGGGCCACAATGATTTAGATCAGATGAAGGGAGGGGGCTTCTAAACTTGGACTTTCAACTTCACACTGACATATTTACACCCTTGAACCATGAGTAGGAACAAAGCAACTTTGTTTTTTTTTAAATGGTACTCTACAGTACGAATGACCCAAATTTACTCCACTTAGTTGATAATATATATGTGTGTGTGTGTGTGCGCGTGTGCGTGTGTGTGTGTGCACGCATGCTGCTGTGTCCGTTATTGTGTGACAGGTGTGTGGGATCATGTTTTGTGTCTGTGTCTGTGTGTCAATATACACCCTTTTTTGTAGATGCATGGTACTTATTGCAATATTCATCTTCTTATTGGTTTTATTTGTTTTCTTTAACCTTTTATGTATTTGTAAGCACATAGGGCATATGATGTAAGATTAAGTGCCACAAATAATCATTATTATTATTGTTATTGCTATTGATATTATCAAGAGTCTTCGCAGTTCGTGCATCACCTTGACATCAAGTGAGCATTCCTTACTGCAGTAACCTTATAGTTATACCCCTGATACTGACAGTTCGTGTTATGGATGTCCCTCTCCCATCATCCTTGCTTAGATAGAGAACAAGGGCGTGTGGTGTGTGTGTGTGTGTGTGTGTGTGTGTGTGTGTGTGTGTGTGTGGGGCTGACCTTCCAAAAGCGGCAAGATCGACTGACTGATATAAAGGACGCTGCTCTATGGAACACGATGAAGAGAAGACAACGTAGCAAAGTATAGGCCTATATGATACAGGTTGTCCGAAGCGACTACTAGATCTACAACGTTAGCCCAGCCTAATCGAGATATTAATGTGTTGCCCGCCTCCCTGTGCTCCTTTTCACCAGGGCCAAGCGGAAGTTGAAAACGGAAGCGTACGACACATCAGTGAAAGCCACTGCAGAACTGTTGAATGGCAATATGGATAGCAGTTGACCAAACATTAGTTTGTGTGAACACTATCATCATCATCACTTTTGGTTGAGAGCAAACAAACAGAACAAATGTCACAGCCAGCCAGCCAGCTCTCTCTCTCTCTCTCCTCTCTCTCTCTCTTCTCTCTCTCTCTCTCTCTCTCTCTCTCTCTCTCTCTCTCTCTCTCTCTCTCTCTCTGTGTGTGTGTGTGCGTGCGTGTGCGTGTGCGTGTGTGTTGGGGGGGCCTTGACGAGATCGATGGAAGGGGAGACGGAATGGGTGGGTTCGGGGTGTTTGAAATTCTCCCTCCCTCACCTCCTCACCCCTCCACCCCCACCCCCCTCCACCCCCATCCCCCTCCCGTTTTTTCCCGTGTGCTATTGAAATCCAACGTCTGTATACTGAATAAAAACTTTCAGTCATGCACAGCAAACAGGGCACCAATGCAAAATGGTATCGACAGTCTCCGTTCGGGTATTATATTCGGAACAGAGACACACATAGACGATGACATTTCGGACACAGAAGCATTACCGGGACCTTACCTTCTGTATCGTAATGATCGTAGCAGGGACGGAGGGGGAGTCTTTGTGGCCGTGCATAAGAACCTTAACAGCTTTACTGTGAAGGAACTGCAAACCGATTGTGAAATTGCATGGGCAGCATTGAAACTAAAGGAAAAAAGATTTTGTACTTATGCTCATTTTACCGTCCTGACGATGCTGACTACGAAAGTTTGAGGAAATTTGGAGAATCTCTGGATAGGTTATCTCCAAATCCAAATGCACGTGATAATTGGAGGTGACTTTAGCGTCCCCAGATTTGATTGGGAGACAGCCATGCTGAAACTTAACGCCGCAGCTGTGGGACAACACCAGGAGTTCCTTGAACTAATTAGGGATCATGGACTTGAACAAATGGTGACTCAGCCCACTAGCCTAGTAACACCCTCGACCTTATCCTCGCTAACTCACCAGGCCTCATTCCAAGAGTAGAGACTGTCATGGTGTTTCTGACCATGAGATAGTCTACTGTGAATATAACATCGCGGTGGAGAAAACCAAGCAGAGCCCCAGATGGGTTAAACTCTACAACAAAGCAGATTGGGACGGCATGAAAAAAGCAATGAAGGCCCTGCACTCCGGCCTTGTAGAGGAAAAGGTTGACCTGACTACAGAAGATTTATGGACGCGCTTTAAGGAAGCATACTATGTCCCCCATAAACAAGCATGTTCCAAACGTAGTAAGCCTTGGGTTACATCTGATATAAAGCAGCTCATTAACAGAGAGCTAGGGTCTAAAAGAAGCTGAAGAAGACGGGACAAGACCTGAGAGAAGAGTCCACGAAGCTGAAGAAGACAGGACGACAGGACCTGACAAAAGAGTCCACGAAGCTGAAGATGATAGGACGACAAGACCTGAGAAAAGAGTCCACGAAGCTGAAGAAGATAGACGACAGGACCCGAGTGAAGAGTCCACGAAGCTGAAGAAGACGGGACGACAAGACATGAGAAAAGTCCACGAAGCTGAAGAAGATAGGACGACAGGACCTGAGAAAAGAGTCCACGAAGCTGAAGACAGGACGACAGGACCTGAGAGAAGTCCACGAAGCTGAAGAAGACAAGACCTGAGAAAAGAGTCCACGAAGCTGAGGAAGACAGGACGACAAGACCTGAGTGAAGAGTCCACGAAGCTGAAGACAGGACGACAGGACCTGAGAGAAGAGTCCACGAAGCTGAAGAAGACGGACGACAAGACCTGAGAAAAGAGTCCACGAAGCTGAAGAAGATAGGCCGACAGGACCTGAGTGAAGAGTCCACGAAGCTAAAGAAGACAGGATGACAAGACCTGAGAAAAGAGTCCACGAAGCTGAAGAAGATAGGACGACAGGACCTGAGTGAAGAGTCCACGAAGCTGAAGAAGATAGGACGACAGGACCTGAGTGAAGAGTCCACGAAGCTGAAGAAGATAGGACGACAGGACCTGAGAGAAGAGTCCACGAAGCTAAAGAAGACAGGACGACAGGACCCGAGAGAAGAGTCCACGAAGCTGAAGAAGATAGGACGACAGGACCTGAGAAGAGTCCACGAAGCTAAAGAAGACAGGACGACAGGACCTGAGAGAAGAGTCCACGAAGTTGAAGAAGATAGGACGACAGGACCTGAGAAAAGAGTCCACGAAGCTGAAGAAGACAGGACGACAGGACCTGAGAGAAGAGTCCACGGAGCTGAGACGAACGATTCAAAGCAAACTACGCAGAGCGTACTGGACGTATATAAACGAAACCCTGGCAGAGACCCCACCGAATGAAACCCTCGTTATCTTTGAAAAGATTCTGGTCTTATATTAAGCACCAGAAGACTGCAAAGATCGGGGTGTCACCTTTGAAGATGCAGGGCAGGCTGATATCAGAACCTAAGCATCAAGCGAAAATTCTGAACGAACAATTTCAGTCAGTCTTTACCGATGGCCAGGTCTACACTAGGGAACGGTTTATGTGACAAGTGTCGTATGGACGACACAGACTACTCCGAGTTTCAGCAAGATCCACATCTCAGAGGAGGGCGTCAGAACCTATTAAAAGGATTAAGAGTAGGATTTGGTCAGCTGCTGTCACAGCCATCCTCTCTCTCTCCTCTCTCTCTCTCTCTCTCTTCTCTCTCTCTCTCTCTCTCTCTCTCTCTCACTAACTCGCGAGGATAAGGTCAAGGGTGTTACTAAGCTTAGTAGACCGAGTCACCATTTGTTCAAGCCCATGATCCCTAATTAGTTCAAGGAACTCTTGGTTTTGTCCCACAGCTGTGGCGTTAAGTTTTCAGCGTGGCTGTCTCCCAATCAAATCCGGGGAAGGATTGGAGCCGGAATAGCTCAGTTGGTAGAGCGCCGGACTCGTAATCTTGGTGATCCTGGGGTTGCGGGTTCGAACCTCCGCCGGGCGTTTCGGTAAACGGGATTTTTCCCTCGGAGTTAACATTGGTTCTGACTCCATTTCCCATACAGTCCTTCGAATGAGACTATAAACCGAGGTTCCATGTGTGAACGCACGCATATCATCTTGCACACACGTAAAATCCCATCACCAACTTTCGGAAGAGTAGGCCAGTTTGGCCGTTGGTATGGATGACACGTTACACATAGCATGCACCCTGCGTGAGAAATGGAAAGAAGGAAGTAAGAAAAATGAGTGATCGATATTGAACGAGACTGACTGGATGACACGGAAAACGACTGAATGAAGCGCCAGCTGGGAGCTCTTCGGTCGGCACTACCCAGGTAGGCAGCCCGTTGTGTAAACGAGTGTTGATTGTAAAGCACTTAGAGTTTGGCCTCTAGCCGAGAATAGGCGCTATATAAGTATCCATTATTATATTATTATTATTAAATCCTCACAAGGCCAGCGGCCTCGACGGATCTCGCCGAGGGTGCTTACAGAGCTTGCGCATGAAGTCGCTCCCATCCTGACACTGCTGTTCAGAACCTCCATGGACACAAGCATCGTACCAGAAGACTGGAGATCAGCCAACATCGCCCCATTCTTTAAAAAGGGCGAACATTACGATCCAGCAAATTGTCGCCCCGTATCACTGACCACATCCCATGCAAGATCATGGAACATGTCATCGTCAGTTCACTCATGGACCATCTAGAGAAGAACAACATCCTTTCTCCCAGACTTTCGTCGTAAAAGATCTTGCAAAACGCAGCAGCTGGAGTTCATGGAGGAGCTGACCGAGAATATGGAAGCCTGCCAACAAAATGACATTGTGGTAATGGACTTCGCGAAAGCCTTCATCAAGGTTAATCAGTCCCTCCTCCTGCATAAACTGCACCATTATGGAGTTCGAGGCCATGTTAACAGATGGATCAGATGCTTTCAACAAGACCAGAAGCAGGCTGTGGTGGTTGATGGTGCAAAGTCAGACTTGACTGCCGTGAAATCTGGAGTGCCTCAGGGCTCCGTTCTTGGGCCAAGCTTGTTCTTGGTTTGCATAAACGACTTGCCCAAAACTGTCTCCTCATCCACGCGACTTTTTGCATATAACACTGCCGTCTACAGGCCAATAACAGCAGCCCAACACCAGGCCCAACTACAGACCTCCAACGACTAGAGAAATGGGAGAAAAGTTGGGATATGCCATTCCACCCCGGGAAATGTACCACCCTCCCGGTTATCAGTCCTAAGAGGAATAAGAAGCTGCTGACACCATCGTACCAGCTGCACAACCAGACTTTCGCCAGTGTCACCTCGGCGAAGTATTTGGGGGGTCACGAACGCACAAGACCTAGATTGGGACCTCCATGTTCATAATATCACGAACAAAGCCAACAAACCGTTAGGGTTTTTTCCGAAGAAACCTCAGAGTCAGTAACATCAGACTCAAAGAGACAGCCTATAAGGCCTGTTCTCGAATATGTAAGTACTGTGTGGGACCCGTACAAAGATGGACAGATCACAAAAATTGAGGCTGTGCAACGAAGATCAGCACGTTTCGTTTTAAATTGTTACAAAAGAACTGCTAGCGTCTCCAACATGTTATACCACCTCGGATGGACATTCCTACAAAGCCGACGTAAGATCGCAAGGCTCACCATGACGTACAGAATCATTAACAACATGGTCCAGGTGGATTTTGGCAAAATTCGTAAATCCCAGAAGCCAAAGTTGAGAGCACCAAAGGAGAGGGACAGAAGAGCACACTCAGGGCAGCTTGCTAGACTTCAGTGTCAACGGGACTACCGTGGTCATTCGTTCCTCCCGCGAACCATCCCTGAGTGAAACGATTCACTGACTGAGGCTGTGGTTGGAGCAACGCCTCTTGGTGTGTTCACGTCGGGAGCTCAAACCCCACCAGTAGTCACAAGCTGCTTTTGTTTTTGCGCCTACCCCTCCGTTACAAGTGTCGGAATAATCAGCTTGTTGACTGAGGACACTAAATGGATGAATATGAAGAACGTTGTTGATTCTCCAGGGCCGGACAAGGGAGGGGGGTGGACTTTCCGGAAATTTCCCTCCCCTCACAGACCCTCCCTCGTTCCTGGACAGCCAAAATTTCACTTTAAGCGAGCCCCCCTTCCACCATCCCCATCCTGTCTGCCCCCCCCCCCCCCCCCCCCCCCACACACACACACAATGTGCCGAATTCCTTCCAAGACCACTCCATGAACCTTCGCCCCCCCCCCCCCCCCCCCCCCCCCCACTCCTCGGCTCATATAGCAACGAAAGGAAATGTGTCCAAGCCGCTGACTGCAGTCGATCAGCGCGGGAGTTTTAGGGCAGAGTTCAATTGTCATGGCAGTGATGGCGTCAGTTCCACAGATGAACGTCTCTTGATGAAAGCCGCCCGAGAGGGGCAGTTGGGGCGGGGGAGGGGATTAAAGACTGGGGAGGAGGAGGCCCGGCTTTTCGAAATTCTCCCCCCCCCCCCCCCCCCCGCCTGCCCCCCCCCCCCCCCCCCCCCCCCCCCCCCCCCCCACGCACACAATGTGCCGAATTCCGTCCAAGACCACTCCGTGAACACCCCCCCCCCCTCCCTCGGCTCATATAGCAACGAAAGGAAATGTGTCCAAGCCGCTGACTGCAGTCAATCAGCAGTGGGAGCTTTAGGGCAGAGAACAGTAAAATGCCAATCCTAGCTCAACCGCCCTCAACCAGTTTCGGGCAGTTGAAGCTAGGATGGGCATTTTACTGTTCTCTGACAAGTAAGACTTCAATAACCAAAAAAATAACGATTATCTACAAACAAACATACTGTGTAGGATTATCCGTTTTTCAATACTAATTTACTAAACTTTCAGATTTTAGTTTTTGCTTAATCCTGTGTTTTCCTGATCATTTTCAATAACATTTTCACACATACAGTCATCAAATGGGTCTCTGTAAACGACAACAAACATAGAGTGGAAAATCCCACCTAAATCTGGAAATCATGTAAGACTTGGCCGAGACACTGTGCGCACAGACCTAATTGCAGGGTTCGCGGATTGTGGTAGGGTGTATTAGGCGGTGTCAGGCAGCAAACAGGTACAGCGGTCCATGTGGCTCCTGTAATACCTGTAATTAGCTGACTGTAACCACCATAAGGCGGGCTCGCGGCGCACACCTGACCAGGTTAACTTGCAACATTATGGTGCAATCAGAAAAGAACATTCTCGAACGCGAAGCTGCTACACGGCTAGTTGTGAGCCGCACAGTTTAGTCATGGCTTCCAATGGAGACGGACGTGCTTCGTTCACAGAGGAACAACTTCTTGTTATGGATGATCATATGCAATACCACAGGCTTATGGTGGAGTATATAAACAAAAGAAAATCAGGTGGGCGCTGCATGTTTTTTACCTTGTAAGCCAAAGAGCAGTATTGCTTTTTTGGAAGGTGGGGAGAAAGAAAAACAAGAACCAACCATTCAAGAACTACACAACTACCTTGTAAGCTTGTTGGTTCAAGAAAGAGATTTAGAAAGAGATTTGGGCAATATTACTGAAAGAGATGTTGATGGCTTTGATAAGCTTTTGACTGTTGGCGAAATGATTCCATTTCTACAAAATGGTGCTCTTTTACTAAAACTTGGCGAAAGAAAAACCATCCATCATGCTCTGATTATGGGTCACTGCCTTGAAAAGGCGCAAACAATGTTTCAAAAATCAAAAACAACTGAGACATGGCGTTCATTTTTACGAACAAACATGAATATTGATGACTCATATGCAAGAAAACTGATGCAGCTTTCAAAACATTTTTATCATTGTCCAAATTTCACAACCTTGACATCGGCATCAATGATTTGTTTGCCAAACGAAGTCTGATCGCAAAGTATTCGCAGAAAAATGATGATTTTCGAAACTTCTGGCAAAATTAGATTTGTTGTGGGAGGCAACCTGCGGTAAAATTAGCCTTGCTGACTGCTACTATAAATTAGCCGTTCATGCTGTGAACGCCTTATTTTAGTAGCAAGAGGACTGCAGTAAAATCTGCCTTGCTATAAATAGCTGTTCATGCCGTGAACGCCTTATTTTAGTAGCAAGAGGACTGCAGTAAAATCTGCCTTGCTATAAATAGCCGTTCATGCTGTGAACGCCTTATTTTAGTAGCAAGAGGACTGCAGTAAAATCCGCCTTGCTATAAATAGCCGTTCATGCTGTGAACACCTTATTTTAGTAGCAAGAGGGCTGCGGTAAAATCCGCCTTGCTATAAATAGCCGTTCATGCCGTGAACGTCCTATTTTAGTAGCAAGAGGGCTGCGGTACTGCCTGTACTTGCTATGTGCGGACACTAAGGGAGGTAACTCCTGCACGCCCCACCCTACCCACCCCCACCCCACCCCGCCCACCCCCACCCCACGCATGCACACACTCAAGTCACTTCTAAGTTCTTAACTCAAGTCACCCCAAGTCACTTCTAAGTTTTTACTCAAGTTCTTGCTCAAGTCACTTCTAAGTTCTTACTCAAGTTATCCTCAAGTCACTTCTAAGTTCTTACTCAAGTCATCCCCAAGTCACTTCTAAGTTCTTACTCAAGTCATCCCCTAAGTCACCTCAAGTTCTTACTCAAGTCACCTCAAGATTGTAATTAAGTCATCCTCTAAGTACAACCAAGTTCTTATTCAAGTTATCTTATAATTATCAGAAAAAAAAACAATACAATCTATGTTTTTGTCTTAAATAGTAGATGTCTAATATAGTACACACACGCCTCAAAAAACGCGTCATCGTCGAGGATGTCTTGCTCAGCGTCCTTGGTGCGAGATCGGTCAGCATAGATCTTAATGAAGTTCTTACATCGTAAGCAACCGCATTGATTACAATTCTGGTCTATGGAAATGTCTTTTATAGACTCTATGTCTTTATTTATTGACTCCATCATTTTAAACAAATAATAATCCGCCATGATCTATTTTTATTAAGAAACAAAAATTTTTAAAATTAAGTTCTTAAAGTATTACTGCATTTGAAATGGATCAAAATGTTCTTTTGTTGTTGGCGGTTTTGGCATGCTTTTTTGTTCGGCTTCTGTATTTAGTGGTTGAGATTTTTTGACTGCTTTGGTTTTTGCCGTCGTTGTTTATATATTTTATAACAGTAATAACCGCCCACAGCAGCAAGGGCGCTCAAAGCGGGACACTGTTTTAGTTCAAATTCCATGATGACTTTGGTGTTGTAGGCCTTGAATCAGCTTGTTCTTGTTCTGGAGCTGGCATTGAAACAACTGTTGGCGTTGGGGGTGGTTTTTGTTTTCATTATGAGTTAGATTTGTTCCATTAATTTTTTTTGTATGTTCCACTATGCTAATCGTTTTCCTGCTGCCAACACGCCCAGGATTAGGAGGCGTTTTTACGGTTGCTTTCATTCACCTGTTCAGTGTTTTAGATTTCTGGCTGATTTTCTGGCTCGGTCATTTTGAAAAGGGTAACAAAAATCTATATGATTATAAGTAATAATCCCGCGAATCACTGCGACAAATAATGGTTCCAAATCTGTAATACAGATCACACCTAGAGACTGACTTTGCTTTAAAAACTGGATCCTGCGGTTTAAATCATACATAAAATTATTTGTTCAGAATCAATGGGCGCATAATCTAGCTACTAGTTTAGTGTACAAACTTAAGAACCCGTTTGGGACGACGATTTTTACCATTCTTGGACCTCCAGTTGCGCTTCTTACTGCTTGTGATACTTGACAATGTCTTGTAGCCGACATTTGTTGATCTGTCTATGCTGGATTCATTTCCGAGCGTACTGTGTTGGTTTTTCCACATGCTGCCAAAGAATACAGCCTTTCTTTTGGACACATGTCTACGATTGGTCATCACTTGATCATTCATAAGTTCAGGAAGGTTTAGGGCTACCTTGTGGCTGTAGTAGATCACGTTTTTCATTTTTTTTTTTAATTTAAAATTATTTTTTTTTTTAAAATGAGCACCGAAAAAACTGTTCCCAAAAACCTGTATACCTTTCTGCTGTTAGGGGGCTAAGTGTAGGATCCAAAATGCTGGAAAAAGCCGTTAAAAAAAAACCAAATCTTGGCAAACTAGATTTGAAGACTCAGCAAGCTGATTGTGTTTTTTACAGCTTCTTTGTACAAAGATTTTTTATTTAAAGAAAGGGGAAAAATTCCAGACATTCAATATGTAAAACTAAAAAAATAAAATTAAAAAATGGCTTAAATCGAATGAAAATTTTGGGGGGCGCTGGGGGTTAATGGGGCTTGTTTTTAGGGAAGAAATTAGGGTTAGTATCTGGGGGGATGCGGGGAAGAAAAAAGACATAACAAAGTATGGACAACTAGCCGCGCGAAAATTTACTATGAAAAGCAGAAAATTGGGCTTTTAATTTTTTAAACGCACACTAAAAAAAACAGGGGCTCAGTTACCATTTAAAAGTGTTGATCAAGCGATAAAAAAAATATTTTTTTGTAACAGCGACCAATCGAGAAATTGCCCCCACCAAAATTCAGCGACTTTATCATCCATCAAAAAAACAAAAGAGCAAGAAATCGCGTTTATTGTCTTTGGTATGACCGGTGTATTTTTTTTGCCATAATTTGGGGACAAAAAAAAAAAAAGAACAAAATCTATTTTTCCCAAAAAAAATTTTTGGAAGGGAAAATAACAGCAATCAAAAGCTAAGCCAGCAGCTGGAGTTAGGAACAAACAGCAAAAAAAGGTTTTACAAAACAAGCGATTTGGCAAATTTATTTACCTGCGCCTAGACAATCAAAGACCCCCCTTTTTTTGTGAACACACGCCAAACGCACCCATCAAAGGGTGTTTTTATTTTTACCCCATGATACTTTTAGACAAAAAAAGATTTAAGTACGCACTTCAGTCATTGACATGCTTCAAGATAAAAAGAGCAGAACCATTAACACAAAAGAGTGCTTTGCTTTGCTGTTGCATACAAAATAAAATCAACGAGGGGCCCTTAACGTACCCTCGCATGTTTCAAGTCGATGTGGAAAAAAAATTTAAAAAGGGCCAAGGGAACAATTTTTTTTAAAACAATTTTACCATTAAAAAGGCATTCCGGGATTCACAGATCCCAGCTTTGGTTTAAAAACTTTAAAAACAGTTTTCTGAAAGGTTTTTCTTCCCCCAAGTATCAAAAAAGCTGTTGACAATTCTCGAAACACAGAAGGGTTAAAAACGCCCTCAGTCTATGCAATGAATAAGAAAAATTTTAAATTAAACAGGTCAAAAACCCAGTACAAGCAATAAAAAAAACAAAAAAAAAAAACTGTTGAAGGAGCCCCGCAGCAAACTATTACCATTTGTTTGAAAGTAAGTCCTTTTTTTGCTGGGAGAAGCAAAAGGGGGGGGGGGACACTCGTTTTAGGGAAAACAACCAGTTTGGGAGTTTTTGACCCATTGAAAAAAAAGAATTTAAAGATAACCGCCCGGTATTTTTACGGAAACTGACCAACAAAACAACCAGCCCTCAAAGATCTTTTGTGAAGGAAAACTCAAAAAATCCCCCAGAAAATTTCCGTTTTAAAAACTGTTTTTACGTAAATATTTTTAAATTTTAAAAATGGAAGTCCAAAAGAAAGAAACAGGGAAGGGAAAAGCAAAAATGAAAAATGAAGAAATTTGGGTTAAAAACGAAAATCATATGATACGTGTTCTGCTTTTAAGGTTTTAAATACGAGAATCACATGATACTTTTCGCTTTTTAAAAATTACGGGGTTTCATGGGCACAGGGCACTGCTCCCAGATCCCTACAGCCCAAAATAAAAAATTTTAACTATAAATAGGGAAAAAAATATCTTGAAAAAAAAAAAAAATTCGAGCGCACAAGAAACATGAAAAAAAATTGTCTAAATTTTGGAATTGATTAATTGAGTTTCTGATAAATTTCGGAAAAAAATGAACCCGAGGGCGAAGAAAAAATAAAATTATGCTGTTCCCCCAATCCCCGATTGTATGAAAACTCTGGATTAACAAATACCCGTTTTGTTTTGTTCTACTAATGACTTCTTTGTTACAAGTTGTGTTGACTCATGTAGATTAGATCTATTTTTTACGTTTCATGATAAAATATATTTTTAAGCAATGCTTCTTTGTAGTTGTCCGATAGTTTGCTGCAAAAACACTGCGAGAAACCCCTTTTGCTTTTTAGGGTTTTCCCGGGCTCAAATACTGAACTTTTTTTACCTTAACCAAAAACCCCTTTTCACCCCTCCAAAAAATTTCTTCCTTATTTTTTCCAAAAAACCTTTTTGTTTAAGGGTTGAATGCAAAGGCAACTTTAGGATAATCAGAGTGTCGTCCATCCCGCATGCCCTTTAGCTATTTCTTTTTCCAGCCCTTTAAAATTTTCAGTGGGGAATCTATAACAAAAAGTTGTATCTGTGTAAAGTCCGGGGACTCGGGATAAAAGGGTTTTTAAAGTAGTCAAAAAAAAATTTAACATAAAAAAGCTTTGATAATTCAAAAACAGTAAACCCAATAAAAAAGGGGCTTACCAATTTGCTTTCTTTTTTTTCTGACATTTTTACGCTTGTGGGGTTTCTCCATAGTCTTTCCAAACAGCTTTTGTTCATCACTTGAAAAAGTCTTTTTCTAAGCTTTCTGGGATTTAGTTCTGAGAAAAAAGTGTTTTCCCTGATGTAGGGGTTTCATGAATTTTTCTTGATCAAAAGCATTTTACATGAACAGCTGCAACTTCAAACCTGCCTTAAAAAAAATTGAAAAAGTCTGAATGGCAGACAAATTTTTTTTTGCCAGAAATTGGCCAAGTTTAGGGGTTCGTTTTTGCCATTTTTAAAGCTTTCTCTGCAATGGATAGTCATTATGCAGGTCATGGAGTTCCGAGGATTTTTCTAAGTCAACTTTTAAAGAACCCTCTTTTACGACACTGTAAGAGTATGCAGTCGTTCAAAATTCTGAATTTTTTTAATTTCACCAGTGTACTTTTTAAAGTTGCGTAATGGAAGGGGTTGCGCCATTGCCCATCCATACGATTGTTTTGGCATCAAAATACTAGATATTTGCCCTTTTTTATTTGGATCTAACACTGGGTATTTTTTGTTTTTTACAGTAATGATGCGACGCCATAAAAATTCCTCCACGCAACCCGTTTTCAATCACTAAATCATTGGTAAATCAACAATAAATCAATCTGTATTCCCGTAAATTTTAAAAAGGCCCACCACCCGGGCGCAGAAAAAATGGCAGGACCCGACGAATGCCCCTGCAGGTCTTTCTAAAATTTTTAAAAAGACGCCCGCCAAAAAACAACATCGGCCCAAAATATAATTGAATTTCCCCCTTGTTTACACTCTAACTTCGCCCCGCTCTTGAGCATGGGGAATGGAAATCGCTGATTTGCTTTCCTTCTGAGACTAGAAAAGAACGCACTTTTTAGGAGGAAGTGTTCTTTTTTCAAACCTTTCCCAACTGTTCATGTTTCATAAGGGTAAACACCCTTTCCAAAAGAGTGTTGGGCAAAATATTCTTCCGTTTTTGGGCAGGTTTAAAGGGACTAGCCAGTGCCTAACAAACCCTCATGTGCTGCTAAGTAAAAAAAGACATGTTATTTAAAGTGAACACATGTCTTTTCTGATGACTGTGCAATGCGAACCTTAAGCATCTTTTACTCTTTGCATTATGGTAGAGTCGTAACCCTCGCAATTTGGAAAAAATTAGGCAGTTCCATGTTTTTGGTTTCAAACTTTAGTTGAAGATTAAAAAAATTTACGTGTGTGCCTCCTCTGAACTTTCCGCTAAGTATCTGGTCTCTTACGTTGGATTTACACTTTTGGGCTTTAGTTTCTAAACCACAAATCCAACAATGTGGGCTGAGTCATCTGTTGTTGGCTTCAGGCGTCTTATGATTTCAGATAAGTTTAGATTTTAAAAAACTTAGCATTGCTGCATGCGTTCTAAAAGTTTCGCAGCTTTGGGCCCTCTAATTTCGGGAAGGGGCCCACCGACCTAACAATGATGAAAGAAAATGAAAAAAATCTGTGATACCACTAAGGCTGTTTTCAAAATTTTCGTGGGTTGGCCCCTTTCAAAGGAAAAATGATGTTCGAATCTGCGTAAAAAACATATGGAGTAATTTTTGCATTTTTTCCAGTTCTCAAAACTAATTTAGATCCGGGGGGGGGCGTAATTGTTTGTATTACAAAAACGGGGCCGATAAGTTTTTCTTATGTTCGTTTGCCAGCTTAACGGGGAATTTTGTTAAACTTTTCTCGAATTCTTGTTTATGTCCATTCTTTGGATAGCTGCTTTATTTTAAATCATTTTTGTATCAATGTGTAATGCGGTAGCCCTGCCGGTGAAAACACAGTAGTAATCCTTTTTTTTTCGGCCCCAAAATCTTGGGGCTGTTCTTAACATTTAATGGCTGTAGATTTGTTTCCCCTCTTCCATGTGTAATTTTAAAACAGTTTTTGGGTTTTTGTTTTGTTTTTAAAACTGATAAATTTTTGATCTACACAAACAGGAAAAGGATATCCATTAATTTAAAATCATTATGTAATCCCAATAGTTAGACACTCGTCTGCTTTTTTTGGGGACGTATGAAACCTTGCAAGAACACACCACATGAAACATTTGTTGCTAAATTCCCTTTTATGTTTAAAACGCTCTTTTCGCAAAACCAAATGCGGGGCAGGGGGAAAATGAAACCCTTGCCAACAATGGGCTCTTACTTACCTTTTTTAATCTGATCTCTGGGACTTCCCCCTCTGACCAACCAACCCTCTCTTTTTGGTTTCTTCAGGGCCACATCAAACTGTGTAAGCAGTTCGTCTGCCCAAACCCGGGTGTTAAGTCGTTATGAGAAAGAATACCCCGCTGTTTATTAGACCCAAAATTCTAGTTTTTCTCTTTATTTGTTTTATCGATTAAAAAAAGCAAACAATACTTTAAACTGGGGGTCTATTTTTTTTTTTATTTGGAATTTGAGAATTGCATGTACAACCTTGCCTGTACGTTGCTGGATCAATACTTCTAAATAAATATCTTTAAAAGCTTTTGCAAACGCTCCCCTTGCTTTCCCTTAAAACAATTCGTCGGGCTTAAATTTATCTTAGCCATGTTGAGTTTTTAACTAAATTTTTTAAAAAAAATAATACATCGACTCCCAAGTGTTTTAATCAGAATCATAAAACGGTTTTTTTTTGTGCTTGGACTATAAACAAAGTATAAACCCCCTTTTTGATTTAATGTAGCTTTTAGAACGAGTTTAATGTCCTTTTATTTTTTTAAACTTTCCCTTTTTTATCTGCCGGGTTCGGGCGTTGGAAAACTTCCCCTTGCCTTTTTTGAAATCAAACTTTTGTTTTTTTAAGTATCAAAATCGACCTGTAAACGCAAAATTTTCTTCCCCGGATGTTCGAGTCAGAAAGTGTTTTTTATTTATGGTAGTTTAAAGGAAACTAATTTTTTAGCTGTTTTTATTTGAACCATTGCTGTGTGCTTTTTGGAGTTTTTTTTTTAATTTTTTGCTACAGCACTTACACTAATGAACACAGGCCAAGAGTTAAAAACAAACCCCCTAGAGGTTTGCGTGGGTGCCCTATGGCCCGTTGCAAAGGCTACCTTTGTTCCCCGTAGACACTTTTAGTTTTGGGGCCAGTATTTAAAATATTAACAGCTAAAAAGGCAGCAGAATACTTCGTTTGGGTTTTTCTGTATTTGAAAGGTCTTTCTCAGTACTTGCTGCATTTGTGTAAAGTTGGTTAACTAAAGGTTTTTAGTTAGGGGGGTTCTCTACCCTTTTTTGGCGCTCCGGTGCTGAGGACTTTGGATAAACCCGAACGACATGCTTTTTTTAAAAAAAAAAAAAAAATAATTTAATATTTTTATCTTTTAACTGTTATCTTGAATATTCCCGGGGCATCATATATTTAAACAAATGTACAAATTAACTGGTTTTTGCCTTCTTTTTTTTTATTAAATTTAAGTTATTCCGTCTTTAAAACCCTTCTCCCACTTCCATGCAATGATTTTCCTCTGGGACCTTTTAAGTCAAACCAAAAAACCTATTTTTGTTTTAAATAAACATCAAAGTCTAACATCATGAAGATTAAACTTTAGACACAAGGGCTACTGTTGGGGTTTTTACACCTCCCGCCTCCAAACAGTTTTCTTTTTCATCAAAAAGCTGATAAAAGGTTTTAAACCCGCAAGGTAGATTTGGTTTGGCTAACCCTCAATTTTACATGCCTTTTGTTATTTTTAAAATTAATAAACTTTTCACTCCCCTTTTAATGGTTCTTCATTTCCCCACAGCAATAAAATACCTTTTGCGATCTTTCGCGGCACTAAAACTAAAAATTTCCCAAAAGTGTCCCTTGCTTCTGGGGTTGTTGTATGGAAAAACTCTTTCGTAATAATTGCTAATTTTGATGATATTGTTGCCAATCAGCCTTTCTAATTTTTGGGGTTCTAACAACGTCAAACGTAACGGATGTCAGAACTGCTGTACTTTTTTCGGGGCTGATGATCTGATAACCCTTTGTATTCTTAAAAGTTAGTCTATGACAAACTGTCTTTAATGCTCCCTTTAAAGATGGGGCATCGCTTTTAAAAAACTCAAAAAACTAAGGGAAAAGAAAAAACGATTTCCCACGCAAAATTTACAGCTTCAGGCCCGTTACCGGGTTTCCCTTGCGGGGCCTATTCAGTTTTTGTGCATCATCATTTTTGATTCCTTTAAACGAAGATCAAACCCCCCCTTTCATTCTCAGTTAGCCATAGATCGAATAGATTAAAATATGTCTGCATTGTTAAAGAAAAAATTTTTCCCCTCAATTTTAAGAAATTTTCTTAAAAGATTGCCCCCCCCCGATTTTTGTACAACTGTCCTGTTTAGGGTTTTGTTGAACGAGTTCTATTTTTTAAAGTAAGCCCCGCAGAGCCTGGACATTTTTTAATCCGCTCCCAGGGCTGGGAAATTTTACAGTAAAATTTGATCTGCACACAGTGATGGATTATTGGAACAGTAAAATTCCCCTTATTTCCCTTTAGCCCAAGGCTCTTTCATCTTCTATGCGGGGCAAGATTGAGCCATATGCTTGTGACATTTTTTTTTTTAAAACAAAATAAAAAAGATTATTTAAAAAAAGGGGGGCATTGAAGATGAAGATATGATGTTTTTGATCCTGGGACACATGGGGAAAAAGACTCCTTTTATACAGCATGCTCGGGGCTTCTTTTCAGGTAATTACAAAATCGGGAGTACATTACAGAAAGTCGGCGGAATTAACGAAAATAAGGCCGGGGCCTTTTACAAAAATTTTGGGCCAAAACCCCAAAAATTTATAACCCTAATGTTTTGAAGTAAAAGAGGGGGCCCTTTTTTTTGGAAAAAACGGCCCCGACCCGGAAACCCTTTCACTTACAGATAAACGAGACCCATTAAAGTTTGTAGGGATAATTTTCAATTAGACAAAGACTTTGGGTGAGGACGAAATCCCCCGGGATTTTTAAAAAAATTAAAAGGGAGGCTGTTTCTAAACTTCAAAAAAGATCAAAACTCCCAAAATAACCAAAACAAAACATGGAAAATTTAAAATTTTTAAATCAAAAAAGCGGGGGGAAATAATAGAAACAGAAACCAGTTTTTCCCGAAAAACAGCATTTAAAAACCCCCATTTAAAACGACTCCCCCGATACCCACGCGAGAATTAGAGGCCCCTTATCGGCTGTAAAAGCATCAAGGCAATTTAACAAAAAAAATTTACAAAATGGTGAAAAAGGAGGATATAAAAAGGAAAAAGAAAAAATCGTTGAGGGGATGACGCCAACTTAGGGGCCGGTGTTTTAAAAAAGAATAACCCCAAAGACTAAAAGATCTTAAAAAAAGAAAGATCGCAAGACTAAAAGAGGCGTATACTAACCAAGAACAATTGCGAACTCAAGTGATCAAATAAGAGAAACTATCCAAAAAATTTTATATGAAGACACACACCAGAACGAAAAGAACCTGTTTAGAGAGCAAGGTGTCACATTAGCAAGCGTTATAACGGGCCTTAGGATTTGCAAAAAGTCACTGGGGATGGTATTTCAGGTGGTGGGGGAGGTCAAAGCCCAGTGCCCCATCGCCTCCCCCACACCCCCTATAATCATGGGAAAAAAACAGCTTGATCACTTGCGGGTTTTTAAAAAAAATTTGCCAGTAAAACCATGGACGCTTTACCAGGGGGATATTAGGGGTATTGTTTGCTTTGTTACTGCAGGCAAAGTAGTTGGCTTTTTGGCCCAGCACTATGGCATTAGTTCTCTTAATAGTTGGGGTTTTTAATTTTTTTTAAGATAAGACCAAATAAACCTAGGCCATTAATACAACAAAAGTGCTGTCTTTTTTTATCATGGCATTTTTTTTTTTTGACTTCGTGGGCTTTGTGTTCTTCAACCCTTTGGGGTTTGGGCCCGGGGGGGTTGGATACTTACTTGGGGGTAATTGTTTGTTACGCCCTTGCAATATTCTGGCTCGAATTTATTTCGTTTTTTGTTTTTCATTGCCTGCCACAAAGGGTTTTTTTTTTGTAGTTTATTATTTTTCCTACCCGGAGTCTGAGGTCAGAAGGGCATTTATAGACCGTGCCAAAAAGCAAATCTACTTTCGATCTTGCGAATTGTAAAATTTTGGGACCTTTTAATACTCGAAAGGCAAATGACTTAGAATTAAGGGGGTCCTCTAAATTGCCCAAATACTGTTTTTTCGCTCAAAGCCAGTGGAAAGGGTCAGTTTGCTCGATCTGGCTGTGCTTGCGAACCTAGCAAAAACCAACGTAAGTAGAAAGTCGTTTATTTTGTTTATTCCCCCTCTATTAGGCCCCTTAGAAGTGTCTAAAATAAATTGGGGCCACGCGTTTATGCTCTTGCTCTAAAACAAGATAACAGCTGTGCCTGAAGAGAAAAATTTTAAGGAGGGGGTTTCCCGTCATAGTTATCTTTCTGGGCACGCCCCAAAAAAAGGGTGCCTAACCCTATTGCGGTCCAACTTTGCTAAGTCGTCTTAAAAATAATTTGAATTCGTTAAGATCCTTTTAAAAACCTTATGTCTATTCTGTGCTGGGTGGGTTTTAAACGGTTTTTCATTTTTAAAGGGGGCTTGCAGTTTAGTCAAATACGTCTGAAAGGGGTAATAAAAAAAGAAATCTGTACACTGACCTCACCAAAAGGGTCAGGATATTTAAGTGTCAGCATAAAGATACTCCACCCCCCGTTGAGCACAAAAAACGCAAAGTTTCTGGTTCTGATAAACTGCATCGGTTTCTGAACCCACTTTCCTTGTTTTTTTTAAAAAGGGGGGTTTAAGATATCTGTTTTAAAGGGTACTCAACTTTACTTGAAAGGTGTCAGTCTGGGTCCCAGAAAAGACAAAAGTTCATTGTTATATTTTTAAGATTGTAGTGCGGGCCCAACGAATATTTTGCATCATATATGTGAATGCACTCATTTTTAATTTGTTTTAAAAAATGTTTGGTAACAAAACAATCAAACAGTCCCCCGTTTTAGAAAAAAGCTATTTTTAATGAATGCGGGGCCCAAGGGTTTCCTCCATGAAATATTCTACAAAGTCTATGGTTTTAAAATAACTAAACCAAGAACAATAATAAGTTTTTAAAAGTTAACAAATAGGGACCAAAAATTAGCCAGTTAACAAACCTGATGGTTTTATGGGTTTTTTCTCAAAAAAAAGCAATATACTTCGCATTACCTCAAACTTAAAAAGCAAATCGAAAAAAAAGTGTTAAAATTTAAGCCTGAAAAAATAGGGTTTTTTTTGATAAAAAGCTAGCTAAAATGTTAGGCTTGCAGCTGAAAATCATAGATTTTGATTCACCAGACAAAAATACTTATGAGGGGGAAAAATCCGCTCCATCTTTTCATTACTTCATTACTCCTATGTTCTTTGGATGGCTGACACTGATGAAAAAATTATATGATGGAAGGCCCTCAAATGTTTAAGAGCCTTTTCCCTCAGGGGGAAACTGCTATTGCGATTAGAAATTATACAATTCCCTAATTTTTCGTTTTTAAAATTAGTTTTTTGGGGGGTCCCGGGTCATTTAATAAAAAATCACAGACAAAAAGGAAAAAAAACGAAAATTGATAACCTAACTTGTTTTGGAAAAAATTAAAACGTTACTAAAAAATAATGTCGCGCGGGGTCCAGAAGAATCAGGGGTTTCATTAGCGCCCCGTAAGGTGTAAACCTTAGAATTAAAAGACCTTGCAGACTTGCGGACTTTTAAAAGAACGGGAGATAGGCGCTTTGATGGGTTTTTTTGTAACTAAAGAGGTTATTATAAAAGCAAAAGGTTGGCGACAAAAAAAAAAGTTTTCCCAAACTAGAACAACGCGCTCAGAACAATAATGTTGGCCAGTATAATATAAAAAAGTTCGAAAACCGGGCCTCAAAAGGCACTTGGGGAAACCATATTTAAATGGGACATAAAATTTGAATTTTAACCCATTTACATTTTTTAGCCGTCAAAAAATTTCAGAAAAGGCATTCAACCTGGCCCTTTACATGTAAGTCTTTTGCCAAGGGCAATAGTCAGAAAGAGTTTAAATAACACCGTATGGGAATAAACAGTACATCCTCCCCAGGGAAAAGAAACGGTTTTTTAAAGGGGCCTTCCAAAAAACAGTTCTTTCACAAAAAAATTTGGAAACGTTCAAATGATATTTGAAATTTCTGTCTTAAAAGAGAGGGGAAAGGAGGGGGTGTGGGGGTCAGTGACGTCCTTTTAAAAGGATTTTTAATTTGCTGGCAAAAATTTTGATGTTGAAAAATTAAAAATTCCATCGTCGTTTTTTCAAAGCGAGGGTATTAAGGGCATAACAACAAGCAACAAAAACAATATTAGCTTAAATAGAAACAATCTTACAGAACTGAATTGGATTAATCTTACACGTTTAGGCCTCATAGGGTTTTATTATACTGAACAAGTTTTGATGGAGAGTATGATAAATATAATAACTGGATTAAATTAAATTATGTTATAAAACTATGGAGCAGACAACTTTGGAGTCAATGCAGATGTTAGACTTTATGATAAAATCCCCTCATTGTTCATTGATTTGTGGACAGACTGGTTGTGGAAAAACAATATTTGTCCTCGATCTATTACAAACAGTTTATCGTTATAATTTTGATTATATAGTAATTTTCTGTCCAACACTTAAATGGAACAAAGCATATCATGATAGAAGGCTTATATGGACAGATGATGACATATTTTTAGTTGATCCTAGTGATAAACTGAGTGATTGTTTAGAACACTTTTATAGACTGCTTGAAGGAACGCAGACACTATTTATTATAGATGACTGTTCGGCAGAAAAAGACATAGTTAAAAAGAGAAACACTTTGTCAAAACTGGCTTTCAGTGGAAGACATGCTGGGATAAGTGTGTGGATTTTATGTCAGAAATATAACACCGTTTTAAAAGACTTTAGAGAACAGTTAAAGACCGTAGTTTTATTTCACATGAAAGACAGAAACTCATTTGATGAATGTATGCGAGAAAATGATGTTATTGAAAATAATCAGGAAAAACACAGGATTAAGCAAAAACTAAAATCTGAAAAGTTTAGTAAATTAGTATTGAAAACGGATAATCCTACACAGTATGTTTGTAGATAATCGTTATTTTTTTGGTTATTGAAGTCTTACTTGTCAGAGAACAGTAAAATGCCCATCCTAGCTTCAACCGCCCGAAACTGGTTGAGGGCGGTTGAGCTAGGATTGGCATTTTACTGTTCTCTAGGGCAGAGTTCAATTGTCATGGCAGTGATGGCGTCAGTTCCACAGATGAACATCTCTTGATGAAAGCCACCCGAGAATTTGGAATGAATTAACAACTAACATCAAACGTGCACCCAGTATTAATGCATTTTAAG
>CM031602.1:28112265-28139765 GCA_018398815.1 Conus ventricosus
CTAACTGGCTTCTGATGGTGTTGGTGGGCTTGGCGTGGACACTGACTTCCAACTTTCGGATCTTCCTGCTAAGAGCTTCAGTGATGCCACTAACGTACGGCATGGAGACGTGCCCTCTCGAAGGGGTTTGACGTTCAGTGGAGGGGTGGGGTATGATTTCCCCCCCCCCCCCTCCCCCGGGATAACCCAGGCCCACTTCTGGTATCCCAATATACTTAACACTTTCTTGATGTGCTGCACCTCCTCTTCCCTAGCGGTGTCGGTGGAGCAGATGGTCTTTGCTCGGTGGGTGAGGGTGTGAATAACTCCCAGCTTGTGTTCCAGTGGCTGGTGACTGTCAAATTGCAAATACTGGTCTGTGTGGGTCGGCTTTCTGTAGACAGAGAAGGCGAGGCCTGTCTCTGTCCGGGTGATGCAGGTGTCCAACATCGCGATACTGCCGTTCTCTTCTACCTCGTAGGTGAACTTGATGGCAGGGTGTTGGTTATTGAGATGGGTCGTGAAGTCTTCGACCGCCGATCTTTTAAGTACAGTCATGGTGTCGTCCATGTAGTGGCCCCAGTAGCGAGGAGGGGTGTGGAACGATGCCAAGGCTTTCTCCACAAAGTCTTCCATAAAGAGGTTAGCTACAATAGGACTCACAGGGGACCCCATGGCTGCACCCTCAGTCTGCTGGTAGAACTGTCCTTCAAAGGTGAAGTAGTTTGGTGTTGAGGCAGCAAGATAGCAGATCACAGATGTGTTCCACTGATAGGTTGGTGCGCTGCTGAAGGCTGCTGTCGTCCTGTAACCTCCCTCTGATGATGTCAATGCTGTCCTTAACAGCGACACTGGTGAACAGTGCTGTGACGTCATAGGACACCAAAATCTCATCAGGCTGTGGTACAAACTTTGACAACTTCTTCACCAGGTCTGCACTGTTGGCAATGGAATGTTCTGTCTTTCCTACCAAAGGCGAGAGGATGTCTGCAACGAAGTGGGCCGTCTCATACATCAGGGATCCCCTAGATGCAACAATGGGATGGAGGGATACATCTCTCTTGTGCACTTTAGGCAGTTCATAGAACTTGGGCACACCCATAACTGAGAGGTACAATCTGTGGTACTGTTCTAAAGAGAGTTCTCCTGACTTCTGTAGGCCTTGCAATAGTTTGGTCAGGCGTGCAGTATACTTGCTGGTGGGATCTTTGTCAGCTGTTGGTAGGTCTTCTCGTCTTCTAATAAATTATGGGCCTTCTCATAGTACTGGGTAAAATGACTGTGGCACGGCCTTTGTCGGCTGGGAGGATCATAATGGAATCCTTCTTCTTCAGTTCTTGTAGTGCGAGTCTTTCATCCCTAGAAATGTTGGATTTGGGAGGTTTGCTCTGTTTGAGAATGTTCACACACTCTGATAGTAGGTGTGTGGCCTCTTCGGTCTGAGGACCGATCTGACGACTGCAGTTTCAATGCTGGTAATGTATTCCGTGATAGGACGTTTGTCTGGAGTAACCGCGAAATTGAGCCCCTTTCTCAACACTGACCATTCTGCTTCAGTCAAACTTTGATCAGATAAATTCACCCTCCTATTTTTCAGTTCTTGCGTTTCTTGATCACTGACAGAAGTAATGGGCACGTAATCGTCTTGTTTTGGTTTAGCCTGCAACTTCGCAAACTTCTTCCTCTGGCGCATGCGCACTTTGTCCACTCACGCCTGACAGTGCAGTTGAACCAAGCGACCGTCTCCGCTATGATAGTATTGGGTACACAAGCACTGAGTTCATACTTTAAAGTAGCGATCGTGTTGTTGATGATCACCAAACGACTGTTGATTTGTTTGATCCGTTCATTCATGAGCGCCCGTTGAGCACGATGGACGATGTTGTTTGCTGCCTGGCCTTTCACACAAGTTTTGATCTTAAGACTGTGATTGTGATGTTTACAATGCAGCGTGAAATGGAGATGGTTCTTGAACCTGGCGAGCGAGCGATGTTCCTCTTCCAGCTCTCTAAAAGTTTTGATGACTTTCCCATCGAAATCGCGTATAAGACGTTGAGGAAGTTTTAACGGCTGAGGGGTAGACATAATGGCTACCAGACTAAATAGGCCACTCAGTTAAAGAAGGCTACTCGCTGTGTGCGTAGCTTTCGTCAGCAATCCGGCCGACTTCTTCCGCGCAACTGCTCGGTTGAGAACTGGATTCAGTGCGCACCGCCGTGAGCGAACTCACGACAATGCGACTGAATGAGTGAGGAGTACACCGATATAAGGTTTCTTCATATATGCATGTTACCTAACATCTCTCTCTCTCTCTCTCTCTCTCTCTCTCTCTCTCTCACACACACACACACACACACACACGCAGCACACACACACACACACACACACACACACACACACACACACACAGAGAAACAGACAGACAGACAGAAACATGGACAGAGAGAGTCTAACTCCGTTCTTCCAAAACCAAAGCATTAAGACCCCAAACAACAAAAAATAACTCAAATTGCAGATTCTTTCAGAAAAAAGAAGTTTAAAAAAAAAAAAAAAAACGAGCAACTTGCCTACCGACACACATCAACCGCTGTCCCTACAAAGAGCAGACTACGCAGGTGAGCACTTTGCGGTCCGTGTAGGGGGGACACGGCAGGGCGCCGCACTGAGCCCTCACGTGTTCGAAGTAGCCACTGGTCTGCTGCGCTGCGCTGCTCGGCCGGTCCTCCGGCTCCGTGTCCAAGCACACGTATTCCGAGCCTGCGTCGTTGTTGTGACTGCCATCAGTCAGGTGGCCGTGGTACTGCTGTACAGAGCCAGTGGGGCACCTGTTGACAGACACCATGGGGGACTGACTATATATATATATGCGTGCGTGTGTGTGTGTGTGTGTGTGTGTGTGTGTGTGCGTGCGTGCGCACGTGCGTGCGCGCGTGCGTGCGTGCGTGCGTGCGTGTATGTGTGTGTGTGTGTGTGTCCTTTAACAACTCCAGTACAGGCAGTTCTCAGAGAGCAATCAATACTAGATCGTCTTGAGAAAATCCACAAGGGGAGACACCGCACTGCTGCCGAGCGTGTCACTTCAGTGATGATCAGTGGTGCATGTGCTGATCAAGCGAACGCGGAACACCACCTTCTAAGCCTGTCGTTGGCAACCATTCCTCATTGGCGGGTTTATCACCCCATACTTTGAAGAACAGTCCCCGTGTTTTTTTATAGTTAAATGTTCATACAAGTCTGTTTTTCAATTTTCACACCCCTATGAATTATCTCCCTTCGGTCTCTCTCTCTCTCTCTCTCTCTCTCTCTCTCTCTCTCTCTCTCTCTCTCCTCTCTCTCTCTCTTTCTCTCTCACCCAACTTCAAACATCTTACTTAGCAGTAAATCTTTTATTCCTGATTTGTATTTAACTCTGCAGGTTACTTTTACAGTTTACGTAATTATACATTTTGCAATATTATTGATCTTTTGAATGGTGCTATTGTTTTTGTTTTCTTTCTTTTTCTTTTTTATACTTCACTTTGAGCTTATCTTGGAGCATTCTGTTTTACAGTTGGAGTGTTTATTTAAGTGTTGTTATAATATTGCATATGTGATGGTGGTTTGTGGTGGTGATGTGTGCACCTCTGTGTGTGTGTGTGTGTGTGTGTGTGTGTGTGTGTGTGTGTGTGTGTGTGTGTGTGTGTTTGTGTGTATGACACTGTTTTGGCGGGGTGTGTGTGTGTGATTCTGTATTGGTGTGGTGTGTGTGTGTAACTGGGGGGTGGGGGGTGGGGGAGAGGGTGGTAGGATGTGTGTGTGCATGTGTTAATATTTATATAGAGAGAATGACACAAGATGGATAAATGAATTGACAAGGAATGACTGAGCACAGTGCAAAGAGTGGAATATTTTTAATGATATACTAGTTTATAAGTTGTTGCAATATGTGAATTTTGATAATGGCACCACAAACAAATTTTCCTTGTATTCTATGAGGACAAATAAAATATCGTGTATCGTGTATCGTGTATGAACTGAATGATACCGACAACTTGTTTCACATGACGTCATCACGGGCATGGGCTTGGGAAGAAAGTGGAAACTAAGGTCACCACGATAGCAGGTTTCTTTTAATGATGACTATTTTTGTTCATGATCAATGAGGTTAAGGATGATGAAGACGACGTTACAGCATTCCACTCTGGTCTGAGACTATTAAGAGCGGGCTGAACCACTACATCCTGGCATCAAACAGGTCCGAGAGATACCGATACCTACAGTGTTAGAACGTTTATGAGTACACTCCCAGAGACGCGTCCACTAAACGGATCAAACTGGAACGTGTGCTTCCAGACCTACCAGCTGAGACTAGACTCCGGACAGGAGCCTGCCGTGGCCGAAAAATCCTCAAGTACAAACATCGATGGAGACTCAAACCTGCGACCTCAAAGCCAGGAAGCCAGCGGCGCTAACCGCTGCGCCACAGTGGGTAGTAGTATGGTCAGGTGTTGCAGTGTAGGCTGAAGGTGATCTTAACGTCCTTTCGGCGGGGGGTTCTTCAAGACAACCTGTTCCATGACCGGAGTCCGCCTAAGGTCGAGGTTTCTGCAGTGTAACCAGTCAACTCCTCTACGTTGTCTATCCTAGACTTCTTCCATCTGCTTCTGGGATTTTCATGCACCTCCACCGCGCCCTGCTGAAGGGTGTTGTGCCGGGGTGGAGTCACGGCGAGATACATGCATGCCCGCTGCACCGAAGTCAACAGAACTATACGGGGCTCGGTATTCGTGCGATGTTCTTTTCGGCGTGAAGATCTGCAGCTTGACGAATCATCTCTGCTGTGCAGCGGGTATAATAATACACATGTGGAATTTCTTCTGGACGAATATAGAAAAAAAAAAGTTAAATAAGCCGGGGAGTGGGAGGGAAGGAGGAGGGGGGATGGATAGTGAATTCATGAACAGTTGCTCCACTGGTGAAACAAATAAAAGTGCATAACCGCAAACTAACATCATCTGCGGTACCCTTTCGCTCAACACGTTAAGAAAAGGAACATGCTTATCTGTCATAACATACCTGACTTGACACACGCAAGCAGTTCCACCCCACCCCACCCCTCTCTACCTTCCGCCCACAGTGACACCACACCCCCATTCTGCGTCTCAACCCCCATCTACACACACGCGCGCGCGCGCGCGCGCGCACCCACACCCACACACTCACACACACACACACCTGGCCATCGGCAAAAGGCAAAAACGTTGTGTCCCTTAGTCTGCTCCCACCCTCCTACCCCCTCCTTTCTTCCCTGCAACTTCACTCGTCCCTCTTATACTCTCCCCTCATTTTCTCTCCCCTAAAGCAAATAGCAACAGCAGAATAGGTGGGAGGGGGAAGGGGGAGGATGTGTGTGTGAGAGGGAGAGAGAGAGAGAGAGAGAGAGAGAGAGAGATTAAGAGACAGAGCGAGCGAGCGAGCGAGCTCAGAACTCAGAATTGTAATGTACGCCAGCATTTGGCTACTTTACATGGAGGTAACAAATGGAAATGCGAGTGGTGAGACTGGGGAAGGGAGTCAATGACCTGGTGGTTGGTAAACAATGACGGGGAATGCGGGGAGGAGGTGAAAAAGGTAAACACATTCCAAATTTTAAGGAGAGAGAGAGAGAGAGAGAGAGAGAGAGAGAGAGAGAGAGAGAGAGAGAGAGAGAGACAGACAGACAGACAGACAGACAAAATACAGAAAGACAGACAGACGGAGATAAATAGAGACAGAGAGACAGACAGACAGAGAGAACCCTGCGCGCTTTATGCCATGCCCCTCCCCCACCAGCGGCTCTATCCTGCCACACCTAATCACCTGTCGGTGCCGGGCACCATAAAGGTGGCGGACTGACGGGCACGGCACAGCGCGCAGGGTACGTCCGTGTAGTGGTGGCCGGGGATGTAGTACTGCGCCCCATTAACCTGCCCATAGAAACGGTCCGTGGCCGTGTTGTCGAACACCGGGTCCAGGGTCAGACACAGCCTGTTGGCCCCGCTGCCGGTGTGGTCCTTATTGGCCGCGCCCGCTATGCCTGCAAGGTGTGCAGCACTCTACTGTGGTAAGGAATAACAAGAACAAGAACAATAACAATAATAATTTCAACAACAGCAACGAGAACAATAACAATAGATATAGTAATCATCATCATAATCATAATAAAATCATGATAATTTATGTAATAATGATAATAACAATAATGATAATAATGTTGATGATGATGACAATGATACTAATGATGATCATGATCATGATCATGATGATACTGCTACTACTACTACTACTTATAACTATCATTATTGTTATTATCATTAATATCATCATCATCATTATTGTAACGACGATGATGATGGTAATGGTGGTTGTAGAGATAGTGATGGTGATGATGATGGCGATTGTAATGGCGGTGATGGTGATGATGTCATTATCATCATCATTACTCATCCCAGACAATACCTGAGTACAGCAGGTGTGTGCTGTCAGGACAGGTGGATCGACCCCATCTCACAAAAGTGGAACCTATAACACACACACAACACACACACACACACACACACACACACACACACACACACACACACACCGTTTGTATATAGCATTGTTTTTGTTTCCATATGAACACACATTTCTTTGCGAGTGTCTCGAATGTTTTCTGACGATCTTTCACAGCACAAATTCAACAGCTCCGAGGCGAGACAACGATCTTGTCCCCCTCTGCTTCTTTGCTAGCATCTCTCGGGATCACAAGAGGATGAACTGCATGCAAGTCAGAGAGCCAATCAGGGGACGCAATTAGCAGTTATGGTGCATGGAGAAGGGGGGGAAATGATGGTGGTACATGTTCAGAAAAGATTTCCTTTCAGAATTTCAATAATGTTGTCATCGTTTCTGTTTGTTTATTGTTGGTTGGCTTGTTTTCGTTTTTGTTTACACCGAAGATTGGTGAGGTTTAAAGGGACACTGGATCCGAGACCAGAATCTAAACTTCGCCGAGAAGGTTATGTTTTGTTCCGCATCTTTTTTTTTTTTTTTTCTTTTTTTTTTCCTATCTTAAATTTCATGTTCAAACAAATGCAGGCATTCCACGCGATCTCAGCGCGTTCCATGTAGGCGATACGTTGACGTTCTGAAATACATACAGTTCGTTTTGTGGTATAATTTGTTTGTTTTTTAATCTGAAAGAAAATTTACACTTTTTTTTAACCCAGTCAGGTATTTATTGTATCTAAATTCAAATGACTAAACCAAAAAAACAAAAACAAAAGTTTTCGAACGTGACGTAAAATGGTCCCCGTCATTTTGAAAGGGGGCAACATATGTAAAGTCGACGTTATGTGCAACTTCTAAGCTGTCAAACTTGCAACCTTTTTATTTTCTAAGTACAACACAAAGTGCTGTCAGTAGTCTGTCGCACCACTTACAAATGGCGTTAATGCCTTCTTTACGCAAGAAAAATTTCACACAGCACGTTAACTTTTTTTTTTTAATTTAATGTGGGTCCTCTAGCCCCCATTCCTTCCCACATTTTTTTGGTTTTGTTTTGGTGGGGCCTCCATTCTCTAATTTTTCCCCACTGCCTTTTTCTTTCTCTTCATTGACTCCCGTGTCTGGTTATATTTGTCCCCACGCAGGATTACATGAAACTGCTGAACCTATTTAAACCAAATATCTGAAAGATGAAACGTGGCCTCAGGGACAAACCATTACATTTTGAGATGGGTACCTGGAATGGAACTAAATCAAACTGTGTGGATCCTAGATTTTTCTTGATAGT
Source organism: Conus ventricosus (assembly GCA_018398815.1). NCBI lineage: Eukaryota > Metazoa > Mollusca > Gastropoda > Neogastropoda > Conidae > Conus > Conus ventricosus. Next base: position 28,120,040 of record CM031602.1, read on the forward strand.
TGATTTTTTTTTTTGGGGGGGGGGACCAGCTTTACAAGAACTATATATCACAATTGATCTTGTTGGCCGTTCTCCAGAATGTTGTTTTTATTCTCCCCAGAAATTTTTTTTTTCAATAATCATGGAGATTTACGACAGAGGGTTGACCAGATATACGTAGGGAAACAGTTCGAGTAATTAGAGCCTTACGAAATACATACAAAAAGTACCCATTTTGAAGATGCATGTTACGTTTTAAGTATCGTTAAAAATAGAAGAAAATAAGGAGCACACACACACTCGCGCACACACACACACACACACACACACACACACACACACACACACACACACACACACACACACACACATCTCCATCACCACCACCACCAACAACAAGGACAGCAGCAACAACAACAACAGCAAAAACAAAGTTTAAAGACCTAGCGTAACCAGTGACGTAAAATGGTACCCGAGAGAACAGGAAAACCTTCATTCTGGGCCACTTTCGCCCTCAACCAGTTTTTCGGGCGAAAGTGGCCCAGAATAAAGGTTTTCCTGTTCTCTACAAGTAAGACTTCAATAACCAAAAAATAACGATTACTCAAAAAAACATACTGGGGAAAGGGTTACCCGTTTTCAATCTAATTTACTAAATTTTTTCAATTTTAATTTTTGCTTAATCCTGTGTTTTCCGGGTAAATTTTCAATAACATCTTTTTCGCGCAAACATTCTTCAAATGATCCTGTTTTCAGTGAAAAAAAAACAACACCCTTTAAAACTGTTCTCTAAAGTCTTTTAAAACCGAGTTAATTTCTGGCAAAAAATCCACACACTTACCCCAGCATGTTTTTTCCGCTGAAACTAGTTTCGACAAAGTTTTCTTTTTTTAAACAAAGCCCCCTTTTTTTGCCGAACAGCCCACCCTATTTTTAAATAGTGTCGGCGTTCCTTCAAACAGTCTATAAAACTTTTCCCTAAACCTCACTCATTTAAAATTGCTGGGATTAACTAAATATTTAAATCACTGCCAAATAAACCCTATCATGAAAAGCTTTTTTCCATTTAATTTTGGGAAACAAAAAAACCAAATAGTTAAAATTAAGCGAAAAACTTTTGGGTAAACAGGTCGGGGATAAAAAATTTTTTTTTTCCACAACCATCTGCCCAAAAATCAATAGAAAATGAGGATTTTTTTGGTCATAAATTTAAACTGCTCCATATTTATTATAGCGGGAATTTAATCTAACCCCTTTTTATTTTTTTTATCATCCCCTTTGTTAAAACTTGTTCAGAATAAAAAAACCCCAAAACGAGGCCAAAAAGTGTAAGTTTAACCCAAATTTCCATTCCCGGAAAATTTGGGTTTCTATTTAACTAATATTAAATTTTGTTGCTTGTTGTTATGCCCTTTAAATATCCTCGTCATTGTGAAAAAAAAATAAAACACGGTAACTTTAAGTTTTTAAAACGCTAATTTTTTGCCAGCAAATTTAAGAAACCCTTTAAAAGGGACGTCACAAACGCCCACAACCCCATCCCTCCCCCTTATTTTTTTAAGACAAAAAATTTAAAATATCATTGTGAACGGTCTCCAAAATTTCATTTGGGGGAATAAACGGAAATTTTTGTAAACACCCTTTTAAAAACCCTTTTCCCCTTTTCTGGGAGGTTTAAACTGTTTATTCCATCCGGTTTTTAATTTAAATTTTTTTTCCCCGTTTTTGGGCTTTCCGGGCATAAGACTTACAGGGAAAGGGGCCAGATTTTGAATTTTTTCCCCTAAAACTTTTTGATGCTAAAATATGAAAGGGCTTAGGGAATTTCAAATTTTTTCCCCATTCAAAATATGGTTCTAAGTCCTTTGAGGTCAGGTTTTCCCGAACAAATTTTTTTATTCAACGGGCCAACATTTTTTGCTTCTAGTTTGGGCCACGTTCAAAGTTTGGGAAAATTTTTTCCCTGTCGCAACCCCTCTTTGCTTTTTATAATCACCATCTTTATTTGTACTCAAACCCATACAAATCCCTATCTCCCCCGGGTTCGGGTTTCAAAGTCCGCAACGTCTAAAGGGTTTTTTAATTCTAAATTATCCCCCCTCACAGGCGCTAATGTAACTCCGGGTTTTTCGGCCCCAAAGCAAAATATTTTTTAGAAACAAATTTTTTATTTTTAAAAACAATGTGCGGGTTACACATTTTAAAAATTTTTCCTGTTTTTTCCCTGCTTTTTTTAATATTAAATGACCCAAACCCCTCCCACAAACAAATTTTTAAAAAAAACTGAAAATTGGGGGAATTTGGGTATAATTTCAAAATCGAAATATCAGTTTCCCCCCTGACGGAAAGCTTTTAAAAAAACATTTGGGGGCCCCCATCATATAATTTTTCCCATCATCTCACCTCATCCAAATGAACATAGAGTAATGAATGAAATTCAAGTTTTGACGCCCTTTCCCCCCCCCCCAAACGAAGTTTCACCCTGCAAAACACTAAAACTATAAAGGGGGGTAATTCTAGTTGTAAAGCCTACCCTTTTACTAGCTCTCTATAAAAATCGTATTTTGCTTCTTAAAGGTTTGAATGTTAATTTTGTTTTTAGTTTTGCTTTGTTAATTTAAGATAAGGGTCAAGTTCCCAAATTGCTTTTTTTAGTGAGCAAAACCCGTAATAACCTCGGGAAATTGAAACTTTTTAAAAAACGTCTTTTGGGCCCTCCTTTCATTTTTTGGGTAATCTTTTTAAAACCCCCTTGGCTTTATTAAAATTAAACCATACGACTTTGAAAATATTTCATACCGCGACCGTTTTGGGCCCCGCAATTTTTTTCAATAGCATGTTTTTAAAAACGAAGGGGGGTCTTAGTTTATTGTTACAAACTTTTTTTAAAAAAAATTTAAAAATTTGATGCATTCAAATATACTAAAGGCCAAAATATTTTTTGGGGCCAAAACTACAATTTTAAAAATATAACAACAAAACCCTCGAAAATTTCTGTGACCCCAACTAAAACCCCTTTTAAAGAAAAGGGTTAAAACCCTTTAAACCCGTTTTTAAACCCCCCCCTTTTAAAAAAAAAGACTACATCCAAAAGGGGGTTTTAGCCCATCCGATGCATTTTTTTCAAAACCATTTAAATTTTTGCTGTTTTTTGCGCATAAACCCTGGTGGGGATATCGTATGCTGACACTTAAATCCCCTGATCCTTTGGGAGGTCAGTATATAATTTCATTTCTTTTAAACCCCTTCAGACGTTTTTTGGCTGAATTTAAAAGGCGCCATTGAAAAATGCCCAAACCGTTTTTTTTAAATCCTTTCACAACAAATAAACATAAGGGTTTTTTTAAAGGGATCTGAAAACAAATTTAAAATATTAAGCTAAACAAAACTTTAGAAAAAAATTTGGATCTTAATAAAGGTTTAGGCACCCCAAAATTATTGGGGCGGGGCCAAAAAGTTAACAATGCCTGGAACCTCCTTACACATTTTTCCCTTTAAAGCAAAAGCTTTTTCACCTGGGGCCCTACCCCCAAGAGCATAAAACAGCAATGGAAAACTTTTTAATTTTGGGACATTTCTAAGGGCCAACTAGAGCGGGAATAGAACGAAAAAAACGACTCTATTCGTTTTTACTTTTTGGTTTTTTGCTGGGTTTTTTTCGAAAGCACAGGAAAATCGACATAACTGATCCTTCTACTGGCTTTGATGCTCAAAACCTATTTGGGCAGATTTAGGGACGCCATTAATTCAAATTTAAAATTTGCCTTCAAGTTTTAAAAAGGGTCCCAAAAAAGTTTTACAATACGCAAGACCCAAAGTAGATTTTGGCGTTGGCACTTTTTAACATGCTCCCTTCTGACCTCAGACTCCCGGTGGGAAAAAAATAATAAACTACAACAATAAAATTTCTTTTGGGGCAGGAAATGAAAAGGGTTTGGGAAAAAAACAACAAAATTCTGAGCCGTAATATTGCAACCCAGTAAAAAAACAAAAAGGGCCCCCCCCAAAATATATCCAAATTTCCCAAGCCCCAAAGCCCAAAGGCCATTGAAACTCAGAAAAAAGCTCGGGGCCTCTGTTCGCGATGACCATGAATATGAAAAGACAGCGCTTGTTTTTGGATTTAACGGGGCCCTGTTTTTATTTTGGGTCTTTATTTTCTAAATATTAACCCGACTATTAAAGAACTAAGGCCCAAAAAGTCCCGGGCCTTAAGCCAACTACTTTGCTTGCATTTAAAAAAAGGGCCACTGACAATCCCTCCTAAATACCCTAAAGATCTTACTTTCCCGGCAAATTTTTTTTAATAAACTCCCCAAGATACAAGCTTTTTTTTACCCATGATTTTCAGGGAGGCGATGGGGGCGGGGAAATGAATTTTACCACCCGCCCCCCCGGGAATACCACCCCATTTTATTTATTGCAAACCCAAGGGCCTTTAAAAAACCTTGCTAATTACCCTTCTCTCTAAACAGTTTTCGAATTCTTTCTGCTAGTGTTGTGTTTTCCATAAAAAATTTTTTCCGGATAGTTTCTTATTCTTTTCACGGGAGTTCTAAGGGGTCTCGGTTAGAGTTTCATTTCAGTTTTCGACTCTCTTTTAAAGATTTTTTAAGCCCCTTTGGGGTTTATTCTTTCTTTAATATCACCCCCAAATTTTGGGCGCCCACCCAACCCCAAACGGGGGCCCTTTTTAAATATGCTCATCAATTTCACCTAGTTTTGCTAAATTTTTGGGGAAATTTCCCCCTCTGATGGTTCTTAAAGTACGATCAAAGGGGCCGGGCTATTTCTCCCCTGGGTAGGGGCAAACCCGTTTATTTTTAAACGCTGTTTTTTCAAAAAAAACTGGATTCTGCCCCAATTACTTTTTTAAATTCCCACCGCTATTGATTTAATTCTTTAAGTTCCATGTTTTGCTTTTTGGTTTATCTTTTTGGATTCTTGCATGGTTTTAATTTTTAAGCAACGCCTCCCCCCCCTTTAAATTTTTGGGCCCTAACAAGGCCAAGGCATTTGATTTTTTCAAAACTGAGTCTATTTCTAATTGAACCCACGGCTAAAAACTTTGATGGGCCTTTTTTTAGTTGTAAGCTGAACCTTTTTTCCTTGGGCGCCCTCCCAAAAAAATTCATCTTTTAACCCCCCCAAAAACATTAGGGGCTATAAAATTTGGGGGGTTTTTTGGCCTAAACTTTGGGATAATATCTACCTTTCTTTCTGTTAATTTTTTTAAACCCACTTTTGGGAAAGTACTCCCATTTTTGCAAATTTATCATGCAAAGAGAGCCCCCGGGGGCGATTTCCGCTCCCAGGGAATCACTCATTCGTCCCCCCCCCACGATCAAAAACATCTAATCTTTATCTTCAATGCCTGCCATTTTCTTTAAAAAATTAATTTTTTTTTTTGGGGGGGATAAAAAAAAAATTTCATGCATAAGGGGTCATTCCCTTTCCCCGCAAAGGAAAAATGAAAGAACCCTTTTGGGTAAGGGGGAAAAAAACGGGAAAATTACTGGGTTTCCAAAAAAAATCCAACTACATTGAAGCAGATCAAATTTTTACTGGTCAAATTTCCGGACCTAGGGAAAACAAGAAGTGATTTTGCCAGGCCCCGCGCGTTCCTTTCTTTCAAAATTTGTACTCAAACAACAACAGAAAACCCAAAAAACATTGCCAAAATTTGGGGGGGGCAATTTTTAAGAAAATTTCTATAAAACTTGAGGGGCCCAAAAAATATTTTTTTTTACACAATGCAGACATATTTTTAAAAAACCCATTTTTGAAACTTTTGCTAACCGGAAAAAAAGGGGTGGGTCTTGCGTTTTTAAGGGAAACGAAAAAGAAAAAAGCAAATAAAAAATTGGGAAAAGGGGCTGAAGATACTAAAAAAACGGGAAAAAAATATTAGCCTAAAGTTTGCGTATGGAAATCGCTTTTTTCCCTTCCCCCTTTAAATTTTTAGTTGTTAAAAGCGCAAAAGCCCATACTTTTCAAGGGGCATTAAAAGACAGACTGTCATATGAACCCAACCCTTTTAACGAATTCAAAAAGGGTTTTCAATCAACAACAAGAAGCAAAGTACAGCATTTTGACATCTCGTTAGAGTTTGGGCGTTGTTAGCAACCCTAATTTAGCAAGGGTATTGACCCAACCCAAATTTATCCCAAAAATTTTCAATTAAATTACGAAAAGTGATTCATCATACAACATATCCCAGAAGCAGGCCCGACACTAAATTTAATTTAGTTTTAGTGTCCACAAGATCGCTTAAAGGTATTTTATTGCTTTTGGGAAGATGAAGAACCCTTTAAAAGAGCAAGGAAAAGTTTTTTAATCCTAAAAATTTTGCGAAAATGCAATGTACAATTTAAGGTAGTCCCCAACCAAATCTAAAGCTAGCGGGGGTTAACCTTACATCAAATTGACGAAAAAAAGAAAATTGTTTGGGGGTGGGGGGGGTAAAGTCCCAAAAACAACCTTGGGGTCCCAAAGATTTACATCTTCCCCAAGGGTTTTGCTTTAGATTATTTAACAACGAAAAAAACGGGTTTTAAAATTTACCTAAAGGGCCCAAAAGAGGGTAATCAGTTTCATGGAAACGGGGAGCTGGAAGACGAAAAAACATTTAAAAAAAATAAAGAAAAGAAGCCGATAAAAACCCCTTAATGTACATTTGTTTTTAATAATGAAAAACCCGCTGAATATTTAAAATTTAAAAATTAAAAGAAAACAATACTAAATTATTTTTATTTTATAAAAACATGTCTTTCAGTTTTATCCAAACGTGCCTAAAAGCGGGCCCCCAAAAGAAAGAAGGAAAACCCCCAAAAATAAAAAACCTTTTGAAAAACAAACATTAAAGCAAATGCAGCAAGTACTAGACAAGAAACCCTTTTAAAATAAAAAGCAAAACCCAAAGAAAAGGATTTTTTTCGCCTTTAATGTGTTACTTATTTAATACTGGGGGGATCACATAAGGGTCTTTTCCCGCCCGGAACGAGTGTTTGGGCTCTTGCAACGGCATAGGCCGCAAAAAAGCAAACTTACCTCTAGGGGGGGTTTTTTCTTTAGCTCCCCTCTGTTTCATTAGTAGGTGGGGGCTGGGAAAAAAATTAAAAAATAAACTCCAAAACACACAGCTATGGTTCAAAAAATAACAAACTAAACTTAGTCGTTTAAAATGACAATAAAAAAAAGCGCTACTGACTCCCAAAAATCACGGATGAAAATTTTTAATTTGTTTACAGGGCCCATTTTGATGACTACAAAAACAAAAAATTTTTATCTTTAAAGAAAGGCAGGACCCTTTTTTTTCAACAACCCAGACCCCCAGCAGAAAAAAAAAAGGGGAAAGCTTAAAAAAATAAACGAGCCCTTAAACTCTGTTCTAAACAGCTCACATTTAAAAACACAAAAAAGGTTTTTTTTTACTTTAGTTTATAGTCCAACGCAAAAAAAAGACCGTCGATTTTTGGGTTCTGTTTAAACCGTTTTATTTTTTTTTAATTTAAATAAAAAAATTGGGTATGGCTTAGAAAAGAAAGACACAAGCAAGAATTTTGAAAAGGGCAAGACGAATTTTTTGAAAAAAGTGTGAAAGGCGTTTATCAAGACAAATGAAGAGGATTTTTAAAAAAATTGGGCCCAACAAACGTACAGGGAAGTGTTGGGGTTTTTGCAATTTTTCAAATTCCCGGCAAAAAATAACAAAAAAACCCCCATTTTAAATAAGTTAGCTGTTTTAAAAACACTAAGTAACAATTTAAAAAAGAAAACTAGAATCTGGGGCTCAACTAAACACAAAACTATTCTTTCTCATAATGACTTTAAAACCCCCGGGGGGCAACGAACTTCTTTCACATTTGACCGCCCGTTTAAAATAAAATTAAGGCCGGTTGGTCAGAGGCAAAATCTTAAAGATTAGAAATTTAAAAAAGGGGTAATATCACCGATTGTAAGGGAAGGCTAAAATTCCGCTACCCCGGGAGTTGGTTTTAAAAAAAGCAGTTTTTTAAAAAAAAAAATTCAGACAACAAATGTTTCATGTGGGTGTTCTTGGGAAGGGTGCATCAAGTCCGCAACAAAAGCCCGAGGAGTGACAACTACGCAATACCCAAAGATCTTAACTTCAATGGGAAAAACCTTTCCTGTTATGTAAAAACCCAAATTTATCAGTTTTTAAGAACAAAAAAACCCAATAACTGTTAATGTTACACAAGGGTGAGGGAAAAAAATTTTGGGGCCCCAAATTAAAAGGCCCCAAAAACATCCAACAATAGGGGAACCAGCCAAAATCTGTGGACTTACTCCCCCAAAGTTTTCGCCACAGGGTGCCCCCTTACACATTGAACCCAAAAATGAGTAACTAATGCACTTTAAATTCAAAAGACATGGCAAACAAAATTCTGTAGAAAATGTTTAATAAAGAATGCCATTTTTTCAAGCCGCGGCGAAAAATAAGAAACTTGAAAAAAGTTCTTTGACGGGAAACAAAAATAAATACCCCCCCCCCAACAAAAATTTGTTTTTAAAAACTGGAAACGGTGCAAACAATCCATACGTATTTACGCAACTTCGAGTCCCCTTATTTGTTCCTTAAAGAAAGGGGCCCGACCACAAAAACTTCGAAAAACAGTCTTAAAAGTAATTTATCAAAATTTTTTCATTTGCCTTTTATTTTTGTTAGGCGGATGGCGTTTATTCAACCAGAATTTTTTTAGAGGACCAGATCTGGCCCGAAACATTCTTTAAAAAGCCCGGGAGCAAGTGGGGTAAAAACCTTTTTTTAAAAAATCTAAACTTTTCTGAAATCATAATGGCGCCTTTAAGAAACCCAACCCCATAAAGACTCAGCCACGCATTGTTGGATTTGCGGTTTAAGCTAACGCCCAAGAGTGTAAACCCCACAGAAAACCAAAGTCACATTTGCGGAAAATTCAAGGACGGGGCATAACAAATGCAATCTTCAACTAAAAATTTGATCCAAAGACATGGGAAACTGCCTGTATTCTTTCACAACTTTCGAGTTTTTGACTCCAACCCTTAAAAAAAAACAAGCAGTAACCACGCCTTGGGGGTCATCATCGCACAGTCACAGAAAAGTACAAAGTGTTTTTTACTTTAAAAAAAAAGGTCTTTTTTTGACTCTATGCAGCACATATGGGCTCCATTAGAGGCACTGGCTAATTTCCCTTAAAAATCCTGCCCAATAACGGGAAAAATATTTTGGGCCCCAACTCGTTTAGAAAGGGGGTTTTCCCTTATGAGTACAAAACATTTTGGGGAAAAGGTTTTTATGAAGATACACTTCCCCCCTAAAGGGCGTTCTTTTCTATCTTTGAGAAAGGGCCAAACAGTGACTCTGATTACCGCAGGGTCAAGATGCGTGGGAGAAGTTAGATGTAAAACGATGGGGACTAAACATGACTTTCCCAATTTTAATTTCAGATGTATGTTGTTGGGGGACGTCCCTTTTAAAATTACAGAAAGACCTGCCCGGGAAAAATTAAAAACCCCGGTCCCGCGCATTAAAAATTTCTGCGCCCGGGAAAAAAAAAATTGGGGAAAGCTTTTTTAAAGTTTACTGGAGTAAAAAGATTTTATTTAATTTTCGAACCTAACCAAAAATTCAGATGATTGAAAACGGAAATTTCGTGGGGAAAATTTTAAAGGCGTCGCATCATTACTGAAACAAAAAAACAAAAACTTTTTCACAATTAAAACCAAGTAAAAAAGGGCTAACAACTCAGGGATTTAGACGCAAACATCTGTATGGTTTGGCTAGGGCGCAACCCTTTCCATTATAATTTTTAAAAGTACACAGGTCGAATAATTTTAAAAAGGCATTAAAGTTTTTGAACTTTTTAAACGCCTGATCAGAAAGGCGGTTTCATTCTAGAAGTTGACTTAAATACCTCATGAACCCCATGACCGCAAACCATCCATTAGCAGCAAAAGTCAAAAGATGGATCCAAGAAGCCCCTAAACTTGTGCCCAATCTTGGGGGCAAAAAAAAATTGTTGTCATTAACTTCTACAATTTTTTTTAAACATTTTTTTAAAATTAAACATGTTCATCGTAATTGCTTTTGATCAAAACAGTTCATGAAACCATACATCATGAAGAACACTGAACTCAGAACTAAATCCACAGATCTTAAAAAAAGATTTTTTTAAACTGATGAACAACAGCTTTTTTGAAAGACTTGGAAAATTTTCCCCCAAAGGTAAAATGCAGATTGGTCACCAGAGAGAATAAGAAATTAAGGATTTCAAAATAATTATCGGGACTTTAGAAATTTCAGATCATTTTTTGGCATAAATGATAAGAAAAAAAAAAGTAAAATTTGGGACAAACCGTATTTTTGGGGTTTATTTTTTTAGAATTCAAGGGCTTTTTGTTAGATTTTTTTATACTATTTTAAAACCCTTTCGACCAATCCAGAGTACTTTACACAAATACAGATAGTTTTGTTATAGATACCCTACTGAAGACATCTAAAAGCAGGGGAATTAGAAGAGCAAAGGACGAGGGATGGTAGAACACTGTTTCCTAAAGACCCCTTTTGCATTAAATTACTAACAAAAAGGGGTTTTGGGAAAAGTAAGATGATTATCTGGAAAGGGATCAAGGATATGTGGGTTTAAGGTAAAAAAGTCAGTTTTTCGAGCCAGGAGAAAACTTTTAAGAAAGCAAAGGGAATATCTCGCAGTGTTGTGCAGTAAAACATACAATGACAACTACAAAGAAGCATTTTTTGGGCAAAAGACTTTATCAGAAAGTAAAACGCGATCTTCTACATAATCAACACAACATTGAAACAAAGAATTCATTAGATAGAACAAACACAAAACGTGTTTTGTTAATCCAATTTTCATATGAATTTGGGCAGGAGAACCGTCAATTAATTAAAGGGGAACTGGTCTTCGGGTTTAATCGCATTTCCCTTTTCTTTTACCAAAAAATCGGGGCGGTTTTTGGGATTTTGAAAAAACCGGGGGGGAATTTTTTTCTTTTTTTATTTCAAGGGTCAACACCCCAAACTGGATTTTTTGCCCTGGCGAGGTCCCCTTCCGTTTCCCCCCGGTAAATAAAGGTACCTTACTTTCAAACCAAAGGGTATATTTTCTGGGGTACTGGAGTCTTCAGAAAATTTATTGTTTTCTTTTGATTCTTGTATGGTTTTAACCCCTTTTAAATTTTTTTCATTATTCATTGCGCCAAAACTAGGGCAGTTTTTAAACCCATTCTGTGTTGCGAGAATTGTCAATCAGCTCTCTGTGATCTGGTAGAGAAACTTTGGGCTAACTGTTTTTTAAAGTTTTAACTAAAGCCTTCTCTGTGAACTCCGGAATGCCTTTTTTTAAAATGGAATCTATGTTTTAACAAAAATTGATTCATTTGGGCTTTAAATTTTTTTCCACACGAAAATCAGCGGGATAATTTTAGGGCCCCTCTTTTGGTATACATTGATGGAACAGAAAAGCAGAAGCCCCTTTTTTGTTTTTAAGGTTTCCGCATTTTTGTTTTTGGGGGCCATGCAAGACGTGAGTGCTACTTAAATCTTTTTCGTCAAATCCTATCAGAGGTAAATATAAAAACCTTTGATGATGTCTTTTGGAGTTGTTTCACAAAGTGGGTCTCTGTATTCGTCTGGGGGCAGTAAAAAATTTTTGCCAGATTGTTTGTTTAGATAACCATTCCTTCGCTTTTGTTCACTGCCCCTGCCGCTTGGTTTATTTTTGTAATGCTGCATACCCTTCCAAAATTTTGGGCGAATAATAGATTTTGTTCATTTTTTATTCAGCCAATATTATGTCAACAAAATACACGACGGTCATACCAACGCAATAAACCCTTTCTTGCATCTTTTTTTTTTCTGATGGTTATAAAGTCACGAATTTTGCGGGGGCAATGTCTGGAGGGTTGCCGTTACTAATAAATTTGTTTTTTTGCTTGATCAACATTTTTAAATTGAAGCTGCTGCCCCTGTTTTTTCAGGTGTCATTAATAAAATCTAACTGCTCAAGTCTCTGCTTTTATAGGCGCTTGTGCACTGCTAGTTCCTCCATACTTTTTTTATGTCTTTTTATCTCGCCGCATCCTAGTTTACTAAAGCTTATTCCCGCTAAAAGCAAGCGCTTTAAACCACACCCACCAATCATTATTGCGAGTGAAGCCTTTTTTTAAAATTTTTTTTTTTTCTTACTTTTTTAATTGTCTGGAATTATTCTTGCTTGACTAGAAAATCTTCGTGGCCCGGCTGCAATGATAGCAATCAGCTTTGCGAATCCCAAATCTATTTTTCCAAGACTCGGGTTTAATTCTTAACAGGCTTTTACCAACTTTTTAGTATCCTACACTTAGTCCCCCAATAACGCAGAAGGTATACAGGTTGGCAATAGTTTTTTTCGGTGTCATTTTTAGAAAATAAAATAATTAAATTTAATAAAACTGAACATGATGATCTATACAGCTCAAGGCGGCCTAAACCTTCCGAACTAGAATGACCAATTGATGTCAAGAATATGCTTAAAAAGGAAAGGCGTTTTCTTGGGGCCAGTGGGAAAACAAAACTTTCCCCGGGACTAATTCAGCATAGAACAGATTCAACAGATGACGCCGCAAGACATTAAAAAGTTCAAACAGGTAAAAACCCAGCTGGGTCTAGAATGGTGAAAAGTGTGGGGCAAAGGGTTCTTATTTTTTGTCACTAAACTATCAGTAGATTTCCCCCCATTGATTTGAACAAGATTTTTAGTTGTTTTAAAGCAAATCTTTTTAAAAAAAGTCATTGGGTCTCTAGGGTGATTTTTAATAGGATTTGGAACATTGTTATCGCCGCGATCATGGGATTAAATAATTTTAATCATATAGTTTTTTGTTTCCCTTCAAAATGAACGAGAGGGAAAATCATCAGAACCAGAAAACACTAAATCAGGTGGAGAAATAACTAAGCTAAAAAATCAGCGAAAGCCTGAACGGGTGGAGGCCATTAAAAATCCTGGGGGTTGAAGCGGGAAAAAAATTAGCAGAGTGGAACAGACAAAAAAAAAAATTTTTTTCAAAATATGACCATCTGAAAACAAATGCTCCCAAACGCCAGAACAAGTGATCAAGCAGCAAAAAAAACCCCATGTATTAAGGGGCCCCAAAGTCTTCAGGAATTTTGAATTTAAAACTGTTCCTTTTTGGCCCCCTTGCTGCTGTTGGGGGAGTTTTTATGGCTAAAAATATATCCAAAATGCAACGAAACGAAAAATTTAAAAAAACCTAAACCGTTAAATACAAAAAAAGACAACTGACGCAAAACCGCCAATAAAAAAGCTCATTTTGATCCTTTTAAAAGGGAATAAATTTTAAATTTTTTTTAAAAATAATCTGGCTATTAAAAAATATGAAGCAAAAAATAAAGACCTGGAGTCTATAAAAACATTCCATAACCCGAATTGTAATAAAATGGGGTTGCTTCGGATGAAAAAACCTTTCCCTTTAAATCTATCAGAGCCCCTGACAAGACTTCCTAAAACGATGACGCGTTTTTTGAGGGTGTGTTACTTTTTAGGCATCTACATTTAAGATAAAAACATGTTTTATTTTTTTGATAATTTATAAGATAATTAATAAAACTTGGGTATTTAAAAGGATGACTTAATCAAGAACTTATCAAGAACTTTTAAAACTTACTTAAAACTTGATCAGAACTTTTTAAAAATTTATTAAAAACGGGGGGATAAATTGAGAATGATTTAAGGGAAAAAAATTAAAGTAACTTAAGTAAGAACTTGAGAAAAATTTGTTAAAAACTTAAAAGGGAAACTTGAGTGTGTGCATGCGTGGGGGGGGGTGGGGCGGGTGGGGTGGGGGGGTGCATGCGTGGGGGGGGGGGACAAAACAAACAACAAAAAACCCAAAGACAGTCCGGGGTGGGGGGGGGGACGTGCGTGCGGGGGGTAGGCCAAAAAACCCCCAACAAACAAAAAGTAAACTCCTAGGCCATTTCTTGCTTTGTGACTAAACAGGCTTGTCTCGGGGCCCAACCTAAATAAAACCCCCAAGTGACAAAAGGGCGTTTGGCCTATTTTGCCGAGCTTTGCTGGTGCTCCGCGCTTTTTGTCAACGATCACATAGGGCGTTTACCTATTTGCCACCGAGTTTTGCGGTGCGGGCGTCTTTGGGCGGCAAAGCGATCACATGGGGTTTTTGGCCCTATTTTGTCCTCCTTTTCTCAACCGGGCTTGCAACTGGCTATGGCAGAGTTACAGCAATTACGCTTACCGGAGCTTTTATGGGGGTCTAATCGCCAGTGAGTACATCCGTCATTGTTTTTTGGGAGCATTTATTGAAGATGTGCTGGCCACACACTACTCCCTCCTACTGGTAATGTATAAGGTCTGCCAAACCCCTGTTTTTGCCAGAACATTCGAAAATCGCCATCCATTGCATAATTTAAAAATGGTTTTGGCGTTTGCTACACGTTCTTTATACTGATTCCTACTTGTGGAATTTAGGATATTTAAAAAAAAACACCAAAAGTTGAATGAGTTTCCTGCATACGAATCAACTTTTTTCCCGCGTTTTTAAGAAAAAAACCCATTTTGATGCGTTTTTTTTTTTAAACATGACTTGGGCTGTCTCAACCCAACGCCCAACTCAACGCGTGAGGGTTTTTTTTGTTTTGGCCGCTTTCAACAAGCGCACCATTTTTTAAATAAGGAACCATTCATCGATAGCAAACACATAAAAAAACTGCTTATTTTTTTCAGCAATATTCCCTTCAACGTTTTCATTTCCTTTAACAACAAACCCTTTTAAAATAGTCGCCTTTCCAAAAACATCGGTTTACTTTTTTTTTTTTCTTTCCTTTAAAAAAAAAAATTTCTTTTTTTCCCCCCCCAAAAAACCCTGTTCTTTTTTCAACAAATACTCTAACATGAAAGTTGGTAAACCTTGTGGGGTTATGGGAAGAGCCCGCTCTCAAAAGGGGGGCCATTTTTTAGAAAAGACACCCAAACCAGAAAAGCGAAGTAAAAAACGCCTTTAATCCGGAAGTTAAAAAAGAAAAGGGGTTTTAAAAGGGTTTTAAACGTTAAAGGCCCCCGGGGGAAAAAAAAGGAAAAAATTGAAAAGGCCCCCCCGGGGGGGGGTGGGGGGGGAGGGGGGCCAGAGATTTTTGGGCCCCGCGCGGTTGGGGGGCCCGGCCGGTGGGGGGTTGGGCGTGTGTGTGGGTGGGGTGTGGTGTGGTGTTTGGGGGTGTGTGTGGTTTTGGGTGTTGTTGTGTTGGGAAAACCTTTTGCCCTTTGTTGCCCTTCTCTTCTGTCTGCCTTTTTTCCCGTCTGTCTTTGGGTTTCTTTTTTCTGCTTTTTTTTTTTGTGTGTGTTTTTTGGGGGGTTTTTTGGTGGTGTTTGGGTGTGTGGGGTTTTTGGGGGTTGGGGGGTGTCGCGACATTTTGTGGATGTCCAGCCAATTTTGTTTTGGGGCTGTTCCAAAAATGATGGTATTAAAAAACCCCCCAAAAAAATTTAAAAAAAAAATTTTTTGGGAAATTTTGAAAAAAAAAAAAAAAAAAAAAAAAAAAAAACGGTTTGGGGGGGGGGGGCCCGAAAGAAGGTTTTCTGTTCTCTTACCCCCTTTTTAAAAGGGGAAAAAAAAAAGTCGACGTTTTTGCAATTCTAACTGTCAAAATTGCAACCTTTTTATTTTCAATACAATCCTAATCCGTCTATCAACTTTCTTTTCCAGGACCTAGAATTTGACTGAGGTTAAATTTTTTTTTTCAGGAATGAGCTAGGCCGAATTTTATGAATGTAATGAAATTTTTAAAAAAAAAGGGAACAAAAAAAAAAAAAAAGGGGGACAAAAAGAAAAAAAAAAGAAAAAAAAAACTGGTAAAAAAGGGGAAAAAAAAAATCGGGTTATTTTAAAAAACAAAAAAAGGGTTCCATGAAAATGATACAGTTAAAAACACCCAAAAACCCCAAAAATGTTCCAAAAAAAAAGAAGCAAAAAGAACGTACACAAAGGGGAAAAACCTTTTTAAACTTAACCCTTTCCCTTTAACAAAAAAATTGCGCCCCCCAAAAACGCCTCCCCCCTTTTCTCTCCTCCTCCTCCTCCCTTCTCCTTTTCCTCCTCCCTTTTTTTTTTGCGGAAAAACAAAACCCCTGGGCACGAAAAAACAAAGAGCACACAAAAACAAAGTGAAGTAACGACGATTTAATGCACGACACAAAAACAGGGCAAAAATTTTCCGGAAAATGCCTTCCTCACGACAAAAAAAAAAAAAGTACAGACAAAACATGCCCAAAACCCCCTTTGAACCAAATGGTGGGAAAAGGGGAAGGGGGGAAAAAGGGGAAAAAGAAAAATAGGGGAAAAGGAAAGGGGAAAAAGGGGGAGGGAAAAGGGGAAAAAAGGGGGGGGGGGGGGGGGGGGGGAGGAGGGGGGGGAGGGGGGGGGGGGGGGGGAATTTGGGGGGGGGGGGAAAGGGGTGGTGGGGGGGGGTTTATGGTTTTTGGGGGTTTGCATTGAAAAAAACAAGGAAAAACCAAAAAAAACAATTACTCAAAAAGCATTTTAAAAAGGGGGGGGGGGAAAAAGGGGGGAACGAGGGGGAAAGGAGGTGGGAAAAAAGGGGGGAAAGGGGGGGTTTTGGGGGGGGAGGGGGGTGGTGCTGTTTCATATAAGAAATAAAAAAACCCCAAAAGCAAAACCAAAAAAAAGCGGGGGGGGGGAAAAAAAAAGGCACCCCAAGCATCCGACCCCAAACCCCCCCCCCCGAACCCCAAGGGGGGGAAAACAAACCAGAAAAAAACCCCCAACCAGACCCCAAGGCTAACCGCCCCCCCCCCCCCCCCCCCCCCCCCCCACACACACCACCACAAAAAAACCCCCCACCCCAACCACACCCCACCACCAACCAAACCCCCCCCCCAAACACACCACCCTTCCCCCAAAAAGGGACCATTTTGGGGGGGGGGGGGGGGGGGGGGGGGGGAAAAAACGACGCCTGCCAACCGGCCAGCTTTTCCCAAAGGGCAAAACAGGGCCCCGGGGGCCAAACCAAAAGGGGAAGGGCCCTCCCCCCAAGGGGGGGGGTTTTTTCCCCCTTTTTACTTTCCCCCCCCCCCCCGGCTTTTGGGGGGGCCCAAAGGCAAGCTGTCTTTGGGCTTTTTAAAAAAACCCCCATTTCCCCCTAAGTCCCCGGGGGGGAAAAAAAAAACCAACCAAACCCACTTTTTAGAAAAAACTATTTTTTTTTTTTTTTTCCCGGGCAACAAAAAACTTAAATTTTCCCTTTTCCCCATCATTCTGGGGGCCAGTCAGGGGACCCATAAAAACCTCCCCAACCCCCAAACCCCAAAAACCCCCCCACGGACCCTCCCCACTTTTCAACCAAAGCACACTCCCAACAGACCCTAAGACAAAACCGGGGAAAAAACCCCAAACCGGAACCCGGGGTTCACCTTTCCCCCCCACCCCTTTCCCCCCCCAAAAAAGCCCTTGGCCCAACCCCCCGGGCCCCCCCCGGGGCCCCGGGAAAAACCCCAGAACCCCGGCCCACAACCCCCACGACCCAACCCCCACCCCCCCCCCCCCCCCCCCCAATTTCCTAGGGGGGGGGGGAGGTTTGCGTCCCCGCCAGTAGATGGGGGGGGGGTTTTCCCCCGGGGGGGTTTTTTTTGGGGGGGGGGGGGCCCCCCCCCCCCCTCCCCCCCAAAAAAAAATTTTTTTTTTGGGCCCCCCCCCTTTTTTTGGGGGGGGGGGGGGGGGGGGGGGATGCCCCCCCCCCCCCCCCCCCCCCCCCCCCCCCCCCCCCCCCCCCCCCCCCCCCCCCCCCCCCCCCCCCCCCCCCCCCCCCCCCCCCCCCCCCCCCCCCCTTTTTTAAAAATTTTTGGGGAAAATTTTCCCCTTTTTTTTGGGTTTTTTGTTCCTTCTTGCCACCCAAAAAACCTCCATCCCCCCAAACTTCCCCCCCTTTTTTCCCTTTTTTCCACCCCTTTTTTTTTTTTTCCCCCCCCCCCCTTCTTTCCCCCCCCCCCCCCTTTTTTTTAAAAAGTTTTTTTGTTTTGTTTTTTTTTGGCTTCCTTTTTTATTTTTTTAAAGCCCACCCTAAACCTACCCCCCCCTTCCCTTCCTTCCCCCCCCTTCCCCTCATTTTCCCCTCCCCCCTCCCCCTTTTTTTCCCCCCTCTCTCCCCCCCCCCCCCCCCCCCCCCCCCCCCCCCCCCCCCCCCCCCCCCCTCCTCCCACCTTTTCTTCCCCCCCTTTTTCCCCTGTTCCGCCCCTTTTTTCCCCCCTTTAGTCCCCCTGCCCTTACACCCTTTTTTTTTCCTTTTTGGTTTTCGTTTTTTTTTTGAAAACTGAGGGGCTTTTTTGAAATTTCTTTTGGTTTTTCCATTAAAACCCCCCCCCCATTTGTTTTGTGTGTTTTGCTTTTTTTTTTGTCGGGGTTTTTTTTTTGTTTTGGGGTTTTTTTTTTTGGGGAATTTTGTTGTGTAAATGTGGTCAAATTTTTTTCCCCCGTTTTTTTTCAAATTTTTTTTTTCCCCCTGGTTTTTAAAAAGGAAACCAACCTTGTCAGAAATGTAAAAATTGGGAAAAATTTTTCTCAAAAAAGGGGCCCCCCCCCCCTAAAATGAACAAAAAACTAAATTTGTCGTAATTTTTCAACACCAATTTAAAAAATCAAACTCTTTAAAAATTTCTTTCTCATTTCCTTTTAAAAAAATCGTTCCTAAAAAAACCCCCCCCCCCTTCCTTTCAAACCCCAAAAAAACCAAAAAAACCCCCCCCAAAAAAAAAAAAAAAAAAAAATAAAAAAAAAAAAAAAAAAAAAAAGGGGGCCCCCCCCCCCCCCCCCCCCCCACTTTCCCCCCCCCCCCCTTTTTCCCCCCCACAACCAAGAGTATTCGTGTTTGATGTTTTCGTATTTGGACGCTGAGAGGCATTTTGCCGAAATTTCTTGTCCTGTTTTGTGTCGTGCATTAAATCGTCGTTACTTCACACTTTGTTTTGTGTGCTCTTCTGCTTTTTTGTCGTGTTTCAGTAACGCCGCAGTTTGTTTCATTTGCCGTTTTCTCTGTGGCGTTTTGTTCCTATTTGACGGAGACTTCAAAATGTGATCATGACTGGATACCAACTCGTGAAACAACTAAAGTCAGATTTTAACAAGATCTTACTGTTTTCTAGTTCAAAGTGTCTACTTTTCCGGCACGCTGGAACTTCATAAATTGAAGTGATATATTGTTCCAACGGACATTGTCTTAGAACGTGAATAAAAGAATTAGAGAAGAAAAAAATATTATCTCTAAAATGAGAAATTGTGCCAGTCGCAACAGTAATCATGAAAGCAAAAATGGACAGAGCAGTAGCAATTTGTAAAGCAAGTAAATAATCAACAGTGCACAAGGTTTAACATCAATACATGCATAATATAATCGTGATACTAGTAAAAAGTACAATACATTTCCTTTAAGACCAGAATCAAAGTTAACGACAAAAAGTCAAATCAAAACAGGACCCTCCTTCGCCGTCACACACACACACACACACACACACACACACACACACACACACACACACACACAGAGAGAGAGAGAGAGAGAGAGAGAGAGAGAGAGAGAGAAGAGAGAGAGAGAGGAGAGAGAGAGAGAGAGAGAGAGAGAGAGAGCAACATAAGTATACACACTAAGCCGACATTCATGTGCCTTTTTGCACGCGCACACGCACACGCACACGCACAC
>CM031602.1:28144765-28177265 GCA_018398815.1 Conus ventricosus
CCATGAATTTGCCGACGCTGATGATCTCGACAGAACCTCATTAAGGGCGTAGACGTGAAGAGGAAATAAAAACTGAGGTCACTATGAAAGGACATGAAGGGCCACAGAATTTGTGGCATTTTCTTTAAGATTATACTGATCGATGTTGATGAGGATGATGCTACAGGTTTTCATTCTAGTCTAAGACTCAGCAGTGCTTTTCCATTCGCCTACTTTCATAATGAGTCAACCAGGCCCGAAAAAATACAGACACCTGCAGTGTTGGTCAGGCAATTCAAGCAACACTCTCAGAGACGCAGCCCATAAGTGGATGAAACTCGACTGTGCGGTTCCAGCCTTCCACATCAACTCAATGTTGGAGCCGGTCGAGGCAGACAAATCCTACAAAGGAATAGCTCTGATAGGAATCGAATCCCCTCCCCCCACCCTCCAGCCCCTCCCACCGGGAATCCGTGACGTTAACCTTTGCGCCACGGGAGAAACCTCACCTAAAAGATGATTGTGACCCAATGACCAACCCATTACGATTCTGTGCGGGTCAACAGCGCAGATCTCCATCCAAGATCCACTTAGCAAAATATTTCTTCTTCTCCCTTAACTCCGTGTGGAGCCATTCGGGCACCGCCCTCAAGAACAGTTCAACAGGTTCTTCTAGTTCTGTCACTGGTGTGCCAAGGCCGGGTCTCTGCTAAGGGTTCCCCTGTCCACACTGCAATGTTGCCAGTCAGTCGCCTTTCTTCTTCTCCTTCTCCCCCCCCCCCCCCCCCCCCCCCCCCTTCCCTCAACAATTCCCCTGGAGGCCTGCTGTTTTAGCATGCCGACTGGATCTTGTTAAAAGGCAACACCGACGTAGTTGTCTTTTCCTGACTGATGTTAGTAGATCCTCGGATGGCATGGTCCTATGTACTACCTGGTAGTTTGACGCACTTGTTCATTAGCATTATGATTAGGGAGTCTGATGTCCAGTGTCTTGCGGTAACGTCTTGTTTCCGTGGCTTAGATTCTTCCTTTCAGATCCGCTGTAAGGATGTGTTTCTCGCTTCTGTGCGGGAAGATGGAATAGGCCCCTGTCCCAGTGCACGCAGGAGCTTAATTGTGTGTTTGATGGAGTTGTTCTTGTCCTTCCATAAAGGTTGTTTATCTAATATACAGTGCTGTAGTTTATTTGCTGTCCTTGAGAGGACCCTTCACTCAGCAAGATAACACACACGCACGCACGCTCTCTCTCTCTCTCCATTAACGTTTGTTGCTAGTCCGTAATGCGGCCACTGGTGCAGCTCAGGACGAAGAGACTCGTCTAGGCAGCAAGACTATATCAAAATCCACCGACTCGGTCACAACAGAATTCATTGGAAATATGAAATGTGTCCCAAAGACCGGTCCCTTGTGTGGGTCAGTAATATGGATTGGGAATGGGCCAGGAACCATTAGCAAGATCACGCAAAAACAAGAAACATCCAACAGAACTGATGATACAAAACTTGGCGGGAAGGTGGAACCAGTGTGTTCAAAGAACGAACCCCGGAGAGAGACAGAGACAGACAGGGAGACACAGAGAGAGAGAGAGAGAGGAGAGAGAGAGAGAGAGAGAGAGAGAGAGAGAGAGAGAGAGAGAGAGAGAGAGAGACAGACAGACAGACAGACAGACAGACAGACAGACGGAGAGATACATAGAAGACACAGACAGAGAGAGAGACAGAGACACACACAGAGAGAGAGAGAGAGAGATAGAGACAGACAGACAGACAGACAGGGAGATAAAGAGACAGACAGACACACACACACAGAGACAGATAGGCCTACATAGACCGACACAGACAGAGAGACAGAGACGCAGAGAGAGAGAGACAGACAGACAGACAGACAGACAGACAGAGACGCATTGTCCGGATCTGGATAAAGGGTGGGGATTCAGCATTTGATCGACCTTGGTGTGCAGATCTGCATTCTCCCAAATGCCCTTCTAGTTGGCTATTGGACTCGGCTGCATGTCGCACTCCACACCGTACTGTCCGACAACTCGATTACTGTGTCTGGGTTACAGGCATGATAATTTCTGGGTACGTGTGTGCCCGTTTACCAGATACTGATTCCCCACACTGTGCTGCAAGAGCACAGTCGGCATCACTCCGGTTTCGTTGGGTGGCACACACCTGACTGCCCTTGTGAGACAGACCCACAACCCCCCCGAGCACATTCTTCAGTTCTGAGTGAGAGAGAAACAGAGATGTATATATATATATATAGAGAGAGAGAGGAACAGGGAGGGTTTCATGCTATAGGGGTACAAGCTCATATTTGCAGAAGAGATCAGCAAACATACAAGAGAGAAAGAGAGTGGCGGAAAGGCCAAGGCAAACTGCAGAAGAAAATATAACATCTTTAAGAAGTACTTGCTTTGAAAATCACATCTTTATTTAAACATTCCACTGAACCAAAACCTCTCACAAAATGCGATATATTTTCAAAAATGTAAAGTGGAAAATAATACTGAAAAACGCAGCAGTTCAACAACCAGCTCATCACATTTCACAACTTTCTAACTGCATTACAGTGAAATGTGAGTGTCACGATTAAAGAAAAAACACCAAAAACCAACATGATGAAAAACGTTAAAGCAACAAACAAAACAAAAAAAGAATCACACAAAAAAGAAATGCTGTTTATCACAGCAGATGACCAAACGATGCTCCCTTCCTTTCCACCGATTTTTGTCGTGGACATTGCACAGCCTCCTTATGCCAGCTCTCTTCATCCACAGCGCAACACACCAAACACATCTTTAAAAAAAAAAAAAAAAAAGCTCACCTTGATGTGAACCCCACACCCAGTGTCGCTGATCTCTGGACGCAAAGTAATTCTCTCAAGCCTTTCGTAACTGAGCCAACTAACCAACCAACCTGTGATGCTGAATCTGTGGACTTAGAGTAATCATTCCCTGGTTTGCTTCTGAACAATCCATCACGTTGTTCGTCAGAGAAGAGCTGTGCAATGAGAGTTTGCTTACCGACAGGAGAAAACGCATCCTCATATTAAGTACAATTCCTTTTTTCTTTTTTCCGAAAACGCAGGCTGATACTCATGCGGATACTCCCTGTATAGACAGGCAAGGATTAATCCCATCTACCCAACAAAGGGAGTGGAGTTTTGTGTGTATGACCGTTGTTTATCCCGCCATTAAGGCAGCCATGCTCTAGCTTAGGGGAAGATGCATGCTATGTTTAACTTGTCATCCATACCAACAGCCTAACTCACCTTCTCTTCCGAAAGTTGGTGATGGGATTTTACATGTGTGCAAGAAGTTATGCATGCATTCACACAAGGAACCTCGGTCTCATTCGAAGGACTGTATGGGAAATGAAGTCAGAACCAATGTTAACTCTGAGGGAAAAATACCCTGTACCAGAACGACCCGGCTGAGATTCGAACCTGCAACCCCAAGATTGCAAGCTCGGTGCTCTACCACTAGGCTGTTCCAGCCCCCAACAATTCTGCTTGAATTTATAGTCTTCACAATTATAGCCCAGCCGACCACACAACACCTTTTCAGGGCTGTCAAACTTGTACAGGAGAAAAAAAAAGGTCACATCCTGAACAGGTCAGATCATCAAAAACAATTACATCCTGAAAAAGAAACCACTAAAAGCAATTCAAAACATGGCAGCTGAACTATTGGCTTCCTAATGGCAGATGAAACCATGCTGTGCTAAGAGTGTCGGGCCTTCCTCTTGGTTTGTCAATTGCAGATTAAGAAAAGAATGGTACATTAAGTACTGTGTTACGAGCAACTCTGCAGTCACAGCTAGTTTGCCTCTGGGCAGTGTATTCAATATTCCTTACTTCGTTGCTATTTTCTTATTTAAAAAAAAAAAAAAACCATCAAAATGGTGTGTACAGACTGACACTGAAGAAAGTGTAAAAGTTTCCTGAACAAAAATGGGAGAATGGTCCACACAGGCTGAAAAAGAAAAAAAAACTCCAAGCTGAGCTTGAAATTTTCTGAATAGAGGGAGGTTGGAAGTTGATTTTAGCAATTTTTTTTTGTCCTAACCTGCCCTTATTTACGGCCAAAGCACTGTGAACTGTTCGTCCTACCACCATACCAAAAGAAATGTTTTCTTCTGAACCAACTGCATGTCAAGCATTTAGTTTCCTCCAAAAACATGGGATGGTAAGGTTACATGTACTCGGCAAATTTTTTCACAAGTTGTGTTTGTGATTTTTTTTCAGTATATGTGTACACAGGGACTGTGACAGCCTTGATTTGGCCTTTTGCGGTCGGCTGGGCTATAAACAATATAATTGGAGTGATATGCTTCATACAGTTCTTCACCATCTTTTTAAATCTATAACGATCTCACACAAGTTTCGTGTCTGTCTGAAATAATCATATTGAAAATTGCAATGTTTAACACACACACAGAGCCCATCACCAAATAGTATTACATATAGCGAGTGAAAAAGAACCTACAAATACATTCAGTCAAGGCTTAGTCAGAAACGCAACGATTCATTCCAGTTCCCTGTCCATATTCATGTTGTATCCAGTACATACCCCAGCTCAACAGACGTTCACATACAGGCATACTGGCACAGAACTGTTTCAATGCTGATCTCTATCAGTGCTTACATCCGTCTGGGGGCTATGACCATTCAGAAACGTTTTGATTCCACCAAGAAATAGACTAACGTTTGGTGTTAATTAACAATGTGAAGTCATCTACGTCAACCGCTATGAGCGACAGCCTTCAACCAGACTACACACAGACTGCTGCAACCATTTCCATACTTGATTGTCATGGCGATGCCCCTACTGAAGTTGGCCAGCAAAGTTTCCCAACCCAAATATATTTGGCTCGAGAAAGAGTATGTTATGAACACCTGAACTGAAAGACCATTGATCCATACTACTGGAAATGAATCATAAAAATGTTGACAGGTAAATGAAATTATTCTTGCTGAATCTCCTCCACCACGCTGATGCCATCACAAAACTAAAAATGAACACATTATCTAAATGGTTCACGTGGGTATGCAGATGGCAAATTGTTATTCTGTACAAGACAGATCTTGCAGACAACTACCAGACACATTTATCAATACCTTTCATAAAACACAATCAATGCATTTCAAACAACATCAAATACACATTTTTTTTGACTAGGTTTAAAGATGAACAGTACAGTAAAATTAAGAGAAAAATTAAAATTTAAAAAAAAAAACCCAATCAACCAAACAACAGAAGAATATAATTCTGCTCTCATGGACAGGGCTCAATTCATCCACCCTGTCCAGTTGACAAGCAAGCATTATGACGGAAATTGAAAATTTTCTCTCCACTTGCTTGTTGAGCAACGTTTATCACCATGTCAGTGAAAGAGCCGCTGAACAATAACCGCTGTTCCCCCTTTTTTAAGTTTCACATCTCCAGCCTCCTTCACCTCCACTCCCACTCTGCCGCTGCTCACCCATCTGTAGTTTGCTTAAAGAATTGTACTGGAGCGAAGTGACATCCCAGCAGCATGCAAGCACTGAGCTTGGTCTCTGCTGAAATGATATCTACTGCCTCCAAGGTGACATGTGTGGAAAAACTAGCGATGGTTATCAATTGTCACCCAACTCGCACAAACTTTGCCATGTGCATGGGAATCAAGGCACCAACCATTTAGTGTGCACATCAATCCACCGCAGCCAGCATACAACGCCAGCCATGCAGACGCTGGTCAAGAGATTTCAAACACTCTTAATGGTGTGTTCATTAAATGAATGAAACTTGACTACCAGGTTCCAGTCTTCCTGTTGTGTGCCCTGAGCACTCAGTGATGGGTAGGTGCTTGTCAGAGGGAGAGGGAATCCACAAACATACACTTCCAACGAGTCTAAAGCGCAAAGACCTGTAGTAATGGACTGCACATGGCAGATGACTGGAGGATGAAGATGTGATCAGAGTACTATTGTTTTGCAAATCTAGAATAAGATGATATTCCAGAAAAAAAAGTCTTTAAGATTGTTTCACTCGTCAGATAGAACAAGGTGGAGCTGAAACATGGTCATGTGAAAGAAAACTGTACAAATAGAAGTTTAAAAGAAAAAAAAAAAAACATGAAAATTTTATCAGAGTGAAGAAAGACAGAATGTTATTAAGATAAACAAACAAACATGAAATGCACGTCAATGTCAAGTATCACTGAAATATAAATCTTATTATGTTGTCATAAAACACAATACCCACAAAAAGGAAGAAAACATTTACACAATGTTGAAAAACGAAAAACAAAAAGAAGGAAGAGATCACTCTTTCAGAAACGGTCAGCAATAAAAGGCCTTCAAACCATGCATGCTGACAACTGAAGTAGAACACACAAAACAACACAAAAATAACACATTTTAGTAGTTTTACCTCACATTGCAATCCCCTGATGTAGTTTGCAGAGATGCAATGAACTAAGAATTGATTTATAGTTGAAAAAATTTTAACAATCTTTTCTCAAGAGAGGGAACACATCTGTGATGACACTGCACACTAGTGCTTGACAAAGATGTGTTATAAGGCCTGCTGAAGCCAGTTTTTAGCAATCTCTATGTTTGAAATTAAACAAGACTTACTTCCAGAGCACTGTAAACTTAAATACTTCAGCCGTTAGTGTATACTATGATCAACCAAGTACAAACGCAATCACAAAAGAGTTGTCATGTTCTCGTGTCCCTTTCAGGAGAGCATTCATATGGTTAATTCACTTAGCACAACCCAAACAGTGTTCTATGTATCTGCACCGGTTTTTTTCTTTAGCACCAAATGTGTTTGATCGCTGGCACTGTACCAACAACTACAGTCTGGGTGGAGATACACCATTATCCTGGACACTTCCCAATGACAATAACTGAGTGGGATCCCCAGAGATTGATAGCTAGGAACATGTTACGGTTAGTGGAGACAAAAGTCACACCACAAGAATAAAACCTTCCAAGACTGGTTTTCCATGCTTTGCTGGCTCTCCCATTCCCCACCCCCATCCTCTCTCAAAACTTCACACTTACCATGCTATAATCTGTAAAAGCGGCCAAAAGTGAACACGAGCCGTTAAAGCAACAGGGTAAACTAAAGATATAGCCAGTAAATTTGTGTAAAATGACAGTGGTAAGTTACAAGGGATGTTTAAGAAATACAAAGTAAAATAAAAAGCATCACGCCTAAAATGCAAAATATTGTTTTCAGTATCTTTTCTTGGAATCAGCTCATACTTTGAAGAAATCTAAACTTGGGCAGTGTCTGACAAATATCACAGAGAAATTTCAGTAAAGCTATCTGCAGAAAATGTCATCCACTGCTGCTTTGATTTGATTTCTTCCTTAGAAAGAGACAGCATAATGTACAGGACCACACCATAAAACAGAATGAATTCAAAATAATGACATGAAGGTAAGAAACAAATAAGATATGAAATTTGATCTGTTCTGTCCAGTTACAAAACAGGAGAAAGAAAAAGGAGACCCACAGGTCTCCCTTAGGAAAAGGGAACTCACAAGGAGAAGGTGGCCATCACCTTTGCTTAGGTTTGTCCTAGACCAACAGAACTGGCTGCCTTGTTCAATCCTCACTGGTCCGGACGAGTTTAAAATTATGCATAGCTATAAAAATGATATGCCATTCTCTACAGTTTTGGCACAAAATCTGTGTAGTGTAAATGAAAAAAACAAAATCACGCAGGATACATCTTGGAATGTAAGAGAAACCCTGTAGGAAAAAACCTTTTCTCAGAGTTTGTTAGAGGATCAGACAAAAGCAAAATTTCACTTCCTTTTTTCAAAACCAACAAAAATTATGTGCACTTCAACCACCTGAGTTACACATAAACACAAATATGTGCATATGCAGTACTTGAAAATTTAGAAAAAAGGGAGGGGAGGAATGGGGCGTGGGTTGGGCATACCCACTATCGAAAAGAAAGAGGAGGGCGGAGGGGAAAAGTAGAAAGCAGGCATGTTATGCCCCAAGTTCCTCTTCAACAAGGAGCAGCTGATTAAAAGCCAGACACTGAACAGACGATACTCTTTCACCTTGGAGTAGAGCAGTTTGAGAACTTTCTTTCGGATCTCCTCGTCTTTAACCAGCAGCTGCTGAAAACGCTCCTCCAGCATACATTCCTCAGGGCTAGCCGTTTCCCTGTTCGGAACAACAAAAGACACACACACACACACACACACACACACTCAGTGAACTCCAATGTCTTTCAGTGTGAGGATCCGTGGGATTGTTTCCAAAAAGAATCAAAGGGTCCTTTAATCAGTCATCCAAAAGCAGTCTTACCTGTCAGCCAGTTGCCAGGTCTGTGGGTCCTGCTAGCTGTTGTACACACTAAGCAAAACAGCTAGTTACAAACAGAGACGACCCTAGGCGGAAATGTAAACAAATATCTAAAATTTCAAGTAATACATCCACCAAACATGAACAAACAAATCACAAATCATGACGCGTTTTGAGGTCGTAGGTCTTCTTCAGGCAAGATAAACAGCAATCAGGACAACGAAAATGAAGAACGAGCAATCACTTTTCTCTTCAAATGGCGCAAGATGGGCGTTTCATAACCCATTTTGCGTCGAATTTGACAATGCCCATCTTGCACTGAATTTCTCAAGAATAATGCCCATCTTACGGCGAATTTGACGAGACAAGTGATTGCTCTTATCTTATTGAATTCAGCACAAGATGGGTGTTTCAACGCCCATCTTGTGCAGAATTTGACAGGATAAATGACTGCTCAACGCCCATCTTGTGCAGAATTTGACAGGATAAATGACTGCTCAACGCCCATCTTGTGCAGAATTTGACAGGATAAATGACTGCTCAACGCCCATCTTGCAATGAATTTGACGAGATGACTGGTTGCTCGTTCTTCACTTTCATTGTCCTGGGTGTTATCTTGCCTGAAGAAGACCTACGAGGTCAAAACACATTATGTTTTGTTTTGTGATTCATTTGTTCATGTTGCAGGATGTATTACGTAAGATTTTAAGATTTTAGCAAAACAAGTTTTCCATCACTTCATCTGCCCCATGAATATCCCCCTAACCAACGATCACATTTCTTCCTGTTTATTGTCCAGACTTCTTCAGGAAGAGGTTTAAGGTAAATGTGAGGCGACAGCTTCAGCTTGTGCATGTTTTGGGAGTTGGATTTCTGTCTGCTGTATAAAGGTGGTTTCTTTTTTTTTCTTTTTCTTTTTTCACCTTGTAAATTTGTTTCTATCCTAAAAAATTTGTCATTTTGAGCTTCTGAGCATGATCATGACTTTGTCAGCCATTGCATTAAAGACATCTTGTTATTGTTTTTCAACAAATCTGTAACCTTTCTGTTCTACAATAATGTTAATTTCATACCTCTGTCAAAAGCATTGTATGCTGCTTAAGACAAAGGGAATCAATGCTTCACTCCCTTTGTTTCATACCTAAAATATATAAATCAATGCAAGCTTAGCAAACATGATGAATGTGGCTGCTACTGGTTTCCACATTTGGCAGCATTCATGTGATTCAAGAAATCTGCGATGTTTTCATGCATGAATCAGATAAATGGAAGGCAATGAGAGGGCAGAGAAACATGCATCCTTGGGACCCTCTTGCATTTTTCTAAAAATATTGTCCGTAGCAGACTACAGTTCTATTATATTATAAGGAACGGTGAATGATTTACGGCTTACTTAAGCATAAAACGGGAAGAAACTATGGTCAAAGAAAATGTGGATCTCACCAAGCCATAGGCATACTGACTGCCCCTTCCCCCCCCCCCCCCCCCCCCCCCCCCCCCCCCAACAGATATGTTCAGAAATATGCAAGGGAGATAATCTGGTTTGGCGCTCCTGTTCAATAAGACTGACCCTGCTGTTTTCAAGGGACTGATGTCAGTTGGCTGAACAGTTCAATCAGAGACAGAAAATGCTCAAAACATGGGGTGTGAAATGGTGCGCTTGTAATGCAGACAACTGACATCCTACTCGTTGTATGCAATATGCACTTCCAATGGAAATATTTAACTCTGTAAATCTATCTGCTTGACCCATAAACTGAGAAAAGGTAACCCTATTTGCAATGGAAAGACAGGCATTATCTTCCCCTGATTATTTTCAAAATGGGTCACAATACTGCAGTTTACCCAGATCATGGTTTAAGATGCCAAAAATGTGTTGTCTGACCATTGACGGTGTGATTTGGCATGAAAATTCACGAAATTTACACCAAATTCAAAAAGGTGAACAGGTTTGCTGTGAACATCTTTGATTTTTAAACTGAATATTCCAGCAAACTTGCTACAATTACTCCTAGAGCATTTACGTTTCTTGATTCATAGGTCAAATTCTACTATCCTGTTTCTGTTTTACACTGTTCTAGTTTAAACCTATGCAGTATTCTACATTACATAAAATCAGAAGTATAGTTCTTTTCACAGTCACACACCAAAATTTCAGCAAAGAGGTATAAACATACTTCTTTCTTAATTAATCCCTGAGGCATGAACAGGTTCATACTCATGGTTGTAGAAGTATGAACATGCTCAGCATTAATCACAAGAGCAATTAGAAAAGTCTTCTTTACCCACTGATTTTTTCAGACGTGTCCTCATCATAACCATCATCTGAAATCATGTGCAGTGTGGTCTCAAAACTTAGCAGATGTAGTGTAGTGTGTATGGACTAGTCCATACGCAGTGACACCTCCTTGATGAAACTGAAACTGACACCAACACTGAAACGGATCATGAAACACAAATGACGTTGGTCTTTTTCATCTGCTCAACATTACAAGGGATGCACAGGGCCTTCTCTCCATTTGCATAACGTTTCTGAGAAAAACAAGAAAATTGGGAGTCCTGCCAATGAAAGGAACACTTATCATTTTCTTGTGAAGGTGGACTGTGTCTGAAGTGTAGATGTTTTACTGAACACTGCCATTTACTAAGGCAGGCTTGTTTGTATTCACCTGAAAAAAAACACACAAAAAAACATTCAAGAAGCATTAAAAAAAAATGGGGGAGGGCAGTAGAAACAAATGACCCACAGGATAAAGTTGATACTAAACCCAAGGGTAGCAACATAATCTCTCTTTCAGCCAAGAAACAGAGCCCACAGGGCTGCCTTCTCACCTTCCCCAACTTTCACTTTCTGAGTCACACATCATCAACACCCGGAAAAAAGACCGATTTCCATGGACACATATAGTGATGCTAGGAATCGCACCTGCAATGTGTTGTAAACTTTGTGAAATGAATGAAAATCATTTTCTTTGCTTTGCTTTAAAGCCTTTTTTTTTTTTTTTTTTTTTTTTTGCTCAAAACCATCAGCAGGCCACCTCTCGACAGAGGTGTTTTTCAATTTGGCAATGTTGCGGTCTCTGGCAGTTTTATTATTCTTGGGTATGTATTTATGCCTGTGTAGGGTATTTGCTTTCAGATCTTTTCCCCAAAGAATGTGGAACAAGAAAGCGGATTCTTAAGACACGCTGCCCATTCCATTACTACCCCAGACAAATACCAATACTCTGACAGTCCTGAGTCCAGTCCCCTATAAGCATTATCAAAATCGCACAGAAACACTCACTTAAGAAATGAATCACTAATAAATTAACAATAGTTACAGCCTGCTGCTAAAAACTAAACAGAGTAGTGCAGGTCCATGGTCCATAAGGCTGAGATAAATTAATGTTTCCAGCTGAAAACAAGCCTTCCCTGAGCAACAAATCTAAAGCCAAGCCTGGTCTGGGAGGAATGCTGCCCATTCCCTGGAAAAAAAAAATTTTTGGTTCTTGCCTTCAAATTGGTGCAATGTGATGTCAATCTGAGCATTAACCCGTTGAGCGCCTTTAGTCAGTCAGCTGACGCGGAAATAAAAGTGCTTTCCATGTGCCTATGGGCAGTCCCCTGACGTCATGCATTTTTCTTGAGTTTTCATTCGTTACTATTTCTATCAACGGACTCAAATAGAGTTTGCGTAGAAAGCCTTATATGTCTGTAGTCTTAAAATAATATGTAAATGACCACACGTGAGGGGAAAGCCCATTTATTCTTATCACTGACTGGGTGACCAGCCAGCACTTCGTGTCTCGCTTGCAAACATGGCGGCGCAACCTGACAAGCCCAGCGACCAAGTCAACGTATTTACACAGCTGAGCAGGCTCTGCTGATGATTTTTGACAAACACAATAATCTTTTATTCAACGACTAACTCGAGCATGAAGGTGAGATGATGATAGTGGTGGAATTGCCGACCATATTCGTCAGTTATTGAGTAGGGCTCTGTGACCTCTCAGTGTGTGTTCAGCTGACAGCATCAGTCGAACGAGCCAGCCAAGTGTGTACTCTGCACTGCGTGCTGGTGTCCAGTGATGTGAAATCAGTGTGAGAGGGGATCGTGGCCTGCTCGCGGCGTGACACGGTGCAGACGAAAAGGTAGGGGAAGATGAGGAGTGAAAGAGAGGGTTGAAGTTGAGCAAGGGGGTGTGGTGGGGAGGGGGGGGGGGCGTGGTCGTGGACTGGTCAGTCTGCATCGAGTGTGAGCGTCTTGATAGACTTCCAAACTGTTTTACTTTCATTTACAGGTGTAGTGTGACAATACAAACTTTATTTTCAACTTTTTTGCTGTGTGTTCTTGTTTGGATGTGGTAAATACATATGTTTTTGATCGTGCAAAAAATCTATCCAAATCTACAAGCCTAAATACTTTCGTATTATCAAAATTAAAACAAAAGAAGCCCAGATTCAAAATCTTCATTCAATTTCCTTCAAAAATGATATAGATTTCATTTTTCTATCTTTTGTAGTTTCTGAGCTAGAATTTTTTGTTAATTATGACCCCCAAATCATGAGATTTCCCCGGCACCTGGGAACACCTTTGTTTGTACTATTGTGAGGCACTGAACGGGTTAAGGAGTGTATCAAAGTTTTCAGTCCAACCACAAGGACCAACATTTTTGCAGCGTATGTTGTTCGTACAGTTTTTGTCAGTCTCTTTCACTAAAGCAGGGTCTAATGCACATTATTTCACCTTAAGTCACACCTACAAAATGGTGACAGCAAGATCTTGCACAGAAGTGCCCCACATTTTGTGAAGCCCGAGTTGTTTGCCAGCATATCACAAACACGACTAGTTTGCACGGCTTCCACTGCCACTTTTTATTCTTCTTCCCCAACTGTCCCCCCCTTCAAACAAGGGACAAAAAAAAGTGTGTGTATATACATACATTATTTTTCTTTGGATTCTCCTTTTTACACTTGCCTGGAATACACAGACTGCTGGAGAAGAGGGACCCCTCAATGGTAATGATGACGTTGAAATGTGTGCTTGTGCCTGCTCATCACTTTGACAAAAAAAAAAAGGTTTCTTAAAGAGCAGAATCACTCACCGCAAAGGATTGCCACCGCCGCCCTCTTTCTTCTTCACTTGCCAGTCGGCCTGTACTGTTTTGTTGAGCTGATCTCCAATTTCTTCTAGTTCAGCCAAGTACCAGTTGCAGAAACCCTTGTGAAATTCGGCCAAATTTGCCAGGCGAGCAGGAGGCAACTGCCACAGTGGACTGCAACAATGCATCACAAGCCATGAACCATTTAAAGCAGAAAGCATCAGTTGTTGACAATCCCCACTATCTTACCTGCAGCTGGTGTCATATCCATGTCATTCCAATTACCTCAGCAGCAGCACAATGTCCCCTCTGGTCGACTGCCACATGATGATTGCATTTCCCTTGACTGCCATGCCCAGAATGGGAAAGGACAACACAGGTCTGATTGTGTATAGGGAAGCCCAAACAAGTCGTACAACTGTGCTTCTGACATAGGAAAGAAAACGACAATCCCCAACCCCCAGCACCGGCCTTCCTCTCTCCTCTAGAAGAATTCATGACTGTCAACATCAACAATTGTTAGAACTTCTGTCCCCACATTGAAACAAAAGGCAGAAAAAGAACTTATTTCCCATGTGAAATGCTCATAGCCCCATACATTTCTTTGTACACAAATAACGGCCCATATGTCATTTTCTCCCCTTCTCTATCCCAACTGGAAGACAGTGACTGTATCATGACCTAAGCCTTTGTGGTCTCTAATGAAGTGCTCATCTGCTTTGGCTGAAACTGACTTGAGTGCCTTAGTTCAAGGCAAATCTGCTAGCACAAGAATTGAAGGCAACTTGCTGTCCATTTGTACCAGACAGGCAAAACTACAAGGCAGTTTGTTGCTTCCAGGAATGGCACAGTCAGTGCGAAGAGACAAGAGAGTGGACAAAGAAAATTATATACATGTTGAAAATGTTGACATTATTCTTGATTGAAACTTGGCTCAACCCTGTGACGATAAAGTAAAATGTGGGGTCATGAATCCAATTGGTCACACCAAGCAATCGTTTCCTCATTTTATACATGGTGGTTGGGGTAGACAGTGGGGTTCCTGGATTCCTTTGGTGCACAGGTCAGCTTCAGCATGCTACTATTACTACATCCTTTCTCTTTTCACTTGATTCCTTTGGATTTAAAACGCTGACTTTGAGTTCACTCCACCACTTCAACTTTCATCTTTATAAGCCCCACCCCAGTATCAAAAACAGAGCGTTGCTTTATTTCATACAGAACTTGCACATTTTCTGGAATATCTTAGCATTCTTTGGTGTAAATTATTAAATTATGACTGTCTGTGATTTCATGTTCATTTTGACTGTCCTTCTAATTCCAATTCTAAAATTTAAAAAAAGCAACAGACGAAGACATCAACAAGACTTTTTGAAGCGTTCAAAGGATGTGTTCTAAATTTCTTAATTCAGAAGTGATTTTGAGTTTAATAATAACAATAATAATGAATACTTATATAGCGCCTATTCTCCGCTAGAGGCCAAGCTCTAAGCGCTTTACAATCAACACTCATTTACACAACGGGCTGCCTACCTGGGTAGTGCCGACTGAAGAGCTGCCAGCTGGCGCTTCATTCAGTCGTTTCCCGTGTCATCCAGTCAGTATCGTTCAATATCGATCACTCATTTTCCTTACTTCCTTCATTCTTTCCATTTCTCACGCAGGGTGCATGCTATGTGTAACGTGTCATCCATACCAACGGCCAAACTGGTCTACTCTTCCGAAAGTTGGTGATGGGATTTTACGTGTGTCCAAGATGTTATGTGTGCGTTCACACACGGAACCTTGGTTTATAGTCTCATTCGAAGGACTGTATGGGAAATGGAGTCAGAACCAATGTTAACTCCGAGGGAAAAATCACCCTGTACCGAAACGCCCCGGCAGAGGTTCGAACCCGCAACCCCAGGATCACCAAGATTACGAGTCCGGCGCTCTACCAACTGAGCTATCAACAACACTGTTCAAAAAAAAAAAAAAACAAAGAAAAAAGTATTTGTCACATCCCTGTGACGTTCACACTCACTGTACACTACAGACTGACAGCTGTAAGCAATCATGTAAATGTAAAATCTGCACACAAACAAATTTTATCAGGTATACAAATATTTTACATGACTATGTAGGTTTTAAAGTATGATTAAGTATTTCAATAAAGCCATTCATATAACTGAAACTTGTGGTATGTATGAACACAAATACCTATCAGTCTGTACTAAACAAAAGTGTATTTTAGGAATCTTAGTGACAATATCAACTTGGTGATATGACCAACTTTTACCGTAACACATTCAAAGACAATGGTGTCTGTATCATTTAAAGACAGTGGTGTCCGTATAATTTCAAGCATGACTGATTTGCACAGTGTGTGAACCCAAATTTTGACATGGCAAAAAACAAGGCAAATAACAAATGATCTGTAAAATGAAATGCATGCTACACTCGTGTATATTTTGTTACAATGTCGATTTCAGATGTAGCAGATCTATATTATATGTATCAGCTAATAATACAGAGCATATCAAAGCCCAGATTTTGCAATGCACAAGAATGAAGAGCAAAACTGAGCATTTGCCCTTTACATGAAGGAGAAAATGATCTGAAATCCTTCTGATCCATGTTGTAACACATGATTACTATCCAATGTCAATTGTTTGTTGATCAGTATAAATCCACGATTGGAGCACAAAAAAATTCAACTTTCAACAACGCACAGTATTCAAGACTGAGCTGACACAGCTTTAATATCTCATCGCTCTCCTCAGCTAATTTTTTCCACTGGATTCTCTTTTAAAAGCCAAAGGAGTCATCAAAAATCTGTGCTGAATCTGACGGTGCCTGACCATCAAGTCAGTGCAATTGTGATTGAGAAGAGCAAGGCTAAAGTGAAGCAGAAAAAGTGGAAGGCGCATCAAGCGAAGAGTTCACAGATCTACAGTTTGAGAATCTATATTCCTTGAGGTTTAAAGAAATGCAGCTTTTTTTTTCTTTCCCCCTTAAACTAATCTTGGTTGTATGTAGTCATACCAGAAAACCCACTGGGTCGCAAATACAACCAGGGTTGTGTTACTGTCATGCCTGTCAACTTTAAGTTGGACCCTACCCAGACTAAAATACCACAAGTGACTACCTCTGATGGATATTAACCTCACTGTCCACAAGTCTAAAACACGGACCATGTCACTATGGTGGGTGGTTGGTACCACTCTGGACAGTTTTTCAGTCAAATTACACATTCATTTCATATGTCT
The DNA here is from genome assembly GCA_018398815.1 of Conus ventricosus. Lineage (NCBI taxonomy): Eukaryota > Metazoa > Mollusca > Gastropoda > Neogastropoda > Conidae > Conus > Conus ventricosus. Next base: position 28,161,403 of record CM031602.1, read on the forward strand.
ATTTGCATTTTCTAAAAGTTCATCAAGACAAAAATTACACAAAAACGCATTTACATAGAAAGTAAGGGAGGGGGAGTGAGGTGGGGGTGAGGGATGGAGGAAATGAGACTTTAGGGAGAAAGAGAGTGACTGACCATCTTGTTTTGTAGAGTTGATGCTGAAGCGATATCCAGCCCAGGATGACCTGGAATAGCTGACGCATGTTCTGCCTCTTCTCAATGGCCACGTTGCGCAGATCATTGCACAAACTAGAGACCAGCAAATCCTGTAGAGAGAATACACTCACTAAATCATTATGTAAGCGGACTGGAAGCGTCGCACACACACAAATGAAAGCACACACAGAAGAGGATTTCTTTTTCTTTTTTACATTTTCAGTACTATTAAAATCTGATTGACAGGAACCATGAAGGGTAAATTTAATAAATGACAACAACAATGATAACAGTAATAACGACAATAAACAAAGAAATACACAAAACACATGCATGCACACACTGCTAGTTGTGGATAATTAAGCAGGCTCAAAACCGAGTCTAGAGCATGAGTTTGGAGGTAGTGTCATACTGTGTGATAGTGATGGCCAAATCAACCAAAATTGTGCTTCAAAGCTTTGCCAGTAAAAGAACCAGTTTTGTTGAGGAATGTGGATGGGAAGGAGAACAGGTTTTGGAAGGAATGCAAACACGGGTGAAAATAGGCTTGTGATCAGTTTTGGACAGTGAGATTTTACGCATCAGTCCAATTCCTATTTACTCTTTTATCTAAAAAAAAAAAAAAAAAAAAGTTCCATGACAAAAATTTGTAGCATTCAGCACTCAAAGAAGAATTCCACCTTTATGCCGCCCTACTACATTGGCAGAAACACAAAGTTATGGAACAATTAAACAAAATGAATACCTACAATTTTTTTTTTTTTGAAAGGACTCTATCGTATTGCAACACAATTGTTCTAGGGACTCGAACTGGGCAAACCAAACTTGTATGAAAGTACTAACTATCAAAAAAATGTCAATGACCAAAAAAAAACTATCACAAATTTGTCTTATGAGACCCAGGCCTGAGACCAGTAGCCCTTTAACTGTGCGCATCATCAGTTCAGAAGTATGAGTCCAACGCAGTCTCAAAGTGGCTGAACAGATGAGTAAAAATTTCAAGACTCAGTTGAGTTGATAATCAAACATGCTCTGATATACCCGAGTGGATCGAACAGAACCAAAGTTAAAACTTAACTTCTCAGTACTCCGATTTCCCATCACTTTCCTGTTCACCTGTCATTGCTCTGATTTCCCATCATTTCTATCTGTAAAAGGCTTAACATTACAGCTCCCCTGCCCAACTAAAATCAGTATCCCCATATGGTTTGGATTATGACTCTGTGTTTGTGTCAAGAACTGTGCCAAAGATCTGGTACATGAATGTGAAGAAAAAAAATGTTGATAGAAAATACAAAGCTACTGAAGAGAGGATTTCTAGGAGTCATGTTCATCACATTTATTCTCTAGTGCTTTGGCCAACCAAGACATGACAACCGTGCTGCTTTTGTTTACAGACCAGCACAGAGTGAGGAACAAAAGGTGACTGGGTTTATAACCTGGAGGATGGTCAGCTGTCACAGAGGACAGACTGGTCAGCAGCTTCGTACCAAAAGGTGTTGTGAGGGCACTTGCCTGAAGTGTAGGGTTTTCTTTGTTTTTCTTTTCTGTAATGTGCATCTCATGACATGCCAGGTTTCAAGTAAAATGTAAAGAAAAGGTCATGGTCAACCTGTCTTAGGAATATGAAATCTCTGTGAAAAAGAATGAAAAGAGAACATGAAAAATTGAAAGACTTATAATTCTACAGGTAAAGACATTTGTATAAATTGACATAGACATGAAGATTAATCCATTATTTCTGTGTTCCTTCCACAAAGTTTTCCTGGTTAGAACAAACTCAACAAGGCATGAAATAATTCCCTTTTAAGATGGATATAGGCACAAGTATAACTTTAATTTGATGTGAGGCAGCAATAAATCAGTAGAGATTTCTGCAGCACCATTGAGGCCAAATCGTAATACAAAACTGCATCGCAAGTGTGTGAGGACAAGGGCATCGGTTATGTAGCAAATGGATCTTAACTGCATTATTTTGAGGCCAATTTTATACAGATAAAATGTCACTGTGTGAGTGGGTGAGGACTTGGTCATCTTTTTGTACTGATGCCAATTTTCCAAAAGAGAAGTTATGTGATATAATAGTATAAGGTAATTTATGTGATTAATGTAACAATTTAGTTATTTAAAAAATGGAGAACTCACTTCTGTTGTTCGTTTGTGGTTGAGCAAGCATGTGTCTAAATATCTGTAATGAAGAAGGGCGCATACTCAGAAGGGGGGAGTGTTTATCTATGGAGTGGAGGATCTTAAGTTTCAAGCATTTGTGGGTTCAGATTTTTACCGCCTGAACACTCTTGTCAGTCCAGCAGTAAATGGGTTCCTAAATCATATCAGGCAAGATAACCAACACTCAGGACAACACAAATTAAGAAAGAGCAATCATTTATCTGGTCAAATGTCAGGAAAGGTTAAACCTAAGTTAAAGGCAGCAAAAGGAAAGGGATTGGATTCCACTTCCATCATGTTGTACCTCAGGCATTGAGATCTTTTACATTTCACTACCTCTAAGACCATTAAGTGATGGAACTTTAACCCTACCTGTAATGACAATACAAACTCTGATGGACTACACTCTGTGGTTCAGTATCACTGATCAGTAACACAGTGGCAGAGAGAGAGAGCAATGGACAGGACATTTTTAAAGTACCCACCCATCCATTTGAGCACTGGGTCAGTCTGGTTAGAATGCTGATCAGCCTGCAGTCAAACCTGAAACAGTGAATGACAATCCTTTATCAATGGGGAAAATATTGTTGTTTGTTTTTGCCTGAAGAAGACGCAAGAGGTCGAAATGCATTGTGTTTTGTCCTGTAATCTGTTTGTCTGTATCGTCTGGCAGAACTAATCCCCTTCCTTTTTAATTAAAATTTGCTTCACTTTCCGTCCTCAGACACCTCGTTTTGAAACTAACTTTATTTGATGGGTTATTCAAAATCATGGACACTATCCCCAACCCCAATACAGTGCATGCATTTAGTTCACAAAGCTTACCTGAATTCCGATCAAAGCATTCATCAGAGTAAAACCTCTTAGTCTGAAAACCAGCCTACACAGCAGTATATTGTTTTCCACCATCTTATTCTTACACAGAGAACGATGGATATGCTACATAATGAAGTGTTGATAACAACAAGAAACAACTTTTGAGTTTCAAAGTTCAGACTATCTGAGAGGAAGAAATACTATAAAAACAAAAAAGGTTCTTAATTGCTCTGCTAAAATCAGCGTTACACTCTTTTACAGGATGTATTAGATGAAACATTTGTGTGTGACAAGAAAGAAGTGTTTCATACAGTGTTTTACATCAAAGACATTGACCTGACAGTGATAAACATGTGTGCACAAGCTCAAAACATACACGCACACAAACACACACCAGCACCTATATATCATTATATGTAAATGAATACCCACACTATCACAAATTACACTAATACAGGATCAAACATGGGATGGATGACAATCAACAAAGTTTTTCTAAAGATCTAAGCTGCCATAAAACAGCATTACTAGACCTGTTTATGCTAAAATTGCTTTAGGTGTACTTTCAAACAAAAATGACTGTATTTATGAGAAAAAAAAATTAAACGAAAAACAAATGACCATGTAAATGTGAGGTATGTGATATTGCTGGGTTTGTGTGTTAACAAAGGTGCAAGGTTTGCGTGGAACTCCTGTTTCCACCACCCAACCCTCCCATGTGATCCCCTTCTGGCAAGACAGGGTGGTGACAAAACCAGTGGCAGTTAAGTTTCTTTACTGAGACAAAAGTGACATCATATTTGATAAGGAAAAATGGATTCAATAGAAAGAAAACATTCCATAAAAATCTCCAGAAAAGTTTAAAACTTGGATCTCGCATGGGAGTGTAAAATAGGGGGTACACACATCAACAACTGATACACTGAAAAAAATCTTCTGGAAGGGGCATTATTGGAGGGTTTAACTGTATCAGCACCGCACATACCAGCATGATCGCCGGGAGACTGCCATGAACAAGGTCAGCTGCTCAAACAGTAGTCGTAGTGAGGAAGCAACGCCTTTGGCAGAAGACTGGTCGCTGTTCAAAGCAATCTGCGCTGCCTTCAGTGCTTTTTCTGCATTCCGACTGCTCTCGTGCAGCACTAAGATCTTGGCCATGCTAGGCTGGAATTATCATTAATGACATTATTATTCCAGTTACAATTTTCTTCGAAAGTACTGAATAATTTGGAAGGAAATGAAATAACAACAATGGCTTAAACAATATGAGGAAAGAAGCAGAAGCCCTGAAGACTCAAATGTCAATATTTATCTCATGTATTGGAAAGATAATGCACAGCTCCCTACTTTTTTAAGAGCACCTATACCTCAAGCTTCTTATTTCAAAAGGTAAAAGTATCTCCATTTCAGTTTCTGAGGACAGAACCACTCATCCAAATATCTGATAAGCAGGTGAGGGGAGGAGGGCTGTAAATACCCTGTATATATAACAAGGTATGCGATTTAGATATAATTTCTAAACTGACAGCTAGAGATTTGTGACAAAAGTGTTCAAAACACAGCTAATATAATCATACAAAAATGAAATTTACATCACTTTAGTTAGAAATTAAACTCTTTCAGATGAAATTATTTTTTATCAACAGTGGTTCATTAAAAAAAAAATCCGCTTGGAATATCTACTGAAAACACAAGAAGATTAGAAAAGAAATCTTACCATACCGGGGGAGACGCTCGCAGAGTAATGGGTTCTTACTAGTTCAAGCATCACGTCTAGCTGGGAATTAGACAAGGTGGGATTGTACACCAAAGCCTGAAAAAGTAAAACTAGACATGTTTCATCAGTCAAAACCTCCACAGACTGAAAACTACACATCATCTGAAATCTTATCATGTCAACATTTCATGCTTTTGAAATCAGTAGTAAATGTTGACGGTTACAGACATTCTAATAAGAACCTTATTTTTTTTCACAATTTCATAATGAAACGAACCACACCTGTGCAAACAATCTATTAATGTAATTTTACATACTACAATATAACAAGTCACAGCAAATAATATAGTAATGTAAGATTGATAACTCTCAGTACCACAACACAACAAGTAAATATTCATAAGTAAATGGGAAACCTTTACTTCCCATTGTTCTTGATTTCTAGACTTAAACCATACAAAATAACTTTGACATTAAATCCTTTCTTTGCAAAGTTAATACCCTAATTTCCCCCACATGCAAAAATCAAGTGTTTTTTTTCTTTTTTTGTTACAACACTTAGACAACAAAATTGATGAGTGATATATTAAAAATCATTTAATCATATGTTGCTGGCAAATCAAAAACAAAAATCAACTGCAAAGTGAAATGTTGTCATTACATATAATATAAGCATAAATAAATCAAAGCATCATCTTGTCATTACGGATATCACCAAAGTGCTTTTCAAAACACAAAAACAATTAACGATGTAACAGAAGTGACAAAACCTCCAGCATGATATCCACAGCCTGTTTAAGAAAAGCCAGGTTCAGCGCTCGTGGTAAGCGAGGAGTCATGGTCGCCCCCAGCTCAGCCATCTTCTGCTCCAGGCAGTGGCGAAACGTCTCTCCCAGGAGGGTAATGTTCTTGGCAATCTGCATAACAAGCCTCATACATACTGACTACCTCTCAAAGGTTTACAATCACATCACAGAGAACATTCAGTCAATTTTGAGTGCTTCTCTGGGTCCTACCCGCACTTTGGGTATATCTTTGTTTTTTTCCCCGAGTCACATAGTTTTTGTTGTGAATTCTGATCAAAGCAAACAAAGCATGAGAGACTGAGTCCATACATTTAGCACTGTTTGTAAGATAGAATTCAGAAGTGTAAGTGTACATAGTTCAGAATCATTAAAAAGTAAGTCTGTTTCAAACACTCAAATGTAGACTACACACTATATTTTTAGTATCTCAAGTGATTTGATTTTATTTGGGGTCACTACTTTTAAAAATAGTATTCATCTTTTTTGTTTCTTTGTTTTTGTTCTTTGTTCATGGTTTTTTTGTTTTCTCCCCATATTTCATGTCACTAATAACTGAGAAAATGCATTCAAAAGTAGATATATGCAAACCCTTGACTGCTGAACCTTTCAGTGGTTCTAACACTAACAGAACTGAATTTGAACTCAATGAATTACACTAAGTTCTGCAATGCTACTTGAGAGCTCATTATTTCAGCACTGAACAAGACGACAAGACAACAGCTAATCCAGGGAATCCAACTGCAGCAATTTTAATGTTTGATTAATTATCTAGCAACATGAGCCGTTTACTGCTCGACACTCACCTTTTGGCAATGACTGGCCCAGTCGAATGCATTTTTGAATTCTTTCTCATCCCATGAGTTGACTGATGAAAAGGCTGCTTGCTGAACCAGCTTTGCCAAAGTGTTGACTGTCTTTAGGACTTGTACAGATGCTTGATCTGAATTCATGTTTGGAAATCCTTGAGGAGGGCCTTCAGATCAGTTGCATTTATTCTGAAAGCACACATTCACATGCTGTCATATATACAATGAACTACAAATTTAAGCACACACGTGAACACACTGATTAAAAAACATGTAAAAACAACCAACCTGCTGTCACAATTTTGTCAACAGAAAAAAGGACCTTTAATAAGACACTTTAATCTGAAAATTCATACGCTGAAATAATATCTTTGTTTATCAATGCTTTACAGATGTTTATACAAAATTTGGCTAATCATACAAAAACAATTTGGTTTCAGTTTCAAGTTAAACTTACTCAGTTGTAAACTGAGTGCATTTATCATATTCACAACTGACAAAAGCGAAATTTACTTTTTAATGAGGCACTGTACAGTAACTGGGATGCTGTAACATAAAGAAGAAAATGGCAACAGGGAGAAACAGGTCTGTAATTTGTTTTGAAAACTGTGAATTTGAGATAATTGACAGCCTATAGTCATAACTTATAACACACAACTGCAAATATTCAAGTCAAAATTTGGAAACCAGCTGATACATGGGGAGGCTGTGCGTTTAAATGAAGAGAGGGCCCAAGAAGCCTTGTGGATAAGTCATTGTTCTCATGAAGCAGGAGTCCTTCGGTTGGTTTAATTCCCACTTAGGACTGCCAGATACAAATATTTTTCATCAGAACTGGCACATATGTAGACTTGAGCCACTGCCAAATTCCTTGCACAAGACTAACCTAAGTCTCATGTCTCAAATCAAACCAAAAAAAAACTTTCACTTTTTAAATCCCAGTTCACTCTGCCATCACTGAAGCACAGGCCATCATGTGCCCAAAGGGATGGATGACAAAAACAAAACAATAATACTAATATTGTGTTGCAGTGTAAACAACAGCAATGGTGACAGCATTTTGTTATATTACTAGTAATTGAATGGGTGACATTAACACTGAGGTATGGTTCATGGAGGCGAAGGGCTACTCCTGGGTTTGACAAGTGGTATGGTTTTATTGCAACCTCTCACAGCAAGTGCTGAGAAATACTGGCATGACATTACCAGACTGTCTTCGGGTTCTTTTGCAAGCAAGACTAAATGGCCAGTTCAACATCAAACCTGTGACTGGTGCCTTAAAAGTCAAATTCATTTTACAACCTCTGCCTAGTGCATGGATTCTCGCATTACAACAGCCACAAGAGCTTGAAGCGATAGCCCTACTGTTACAAAGTGCAAGGTTCCCTCTAGCAGCCATTTCTTTGCAAAGTTTATCTTTAAAGTCCTCTCAACACAGCAAATGCAAGCCATTCACCATTGTTTTGTGCCATTCCTCTGACCACAAATACATTTTGTCTAATATCAAGCCCACAGTTCTAGCAGAAGTATTCAAAGACAAGAGCAGAACTGAAGACAAGGCTACAACCCATACTGAAAACTGATCAACAAAGGGGTCAAAATTCAATGCAGTTTAGTTCCCATTTGCAGAACATCATGTAATCTCTATGCCGGCTGCACACCTGCCATTCGTATTTTACTCATTCATGAATACCTTTTAAAGAGTGAAGAAGCTCTTTGGTGCATTCCATGTCATGTGCCACTCATCATGAAACATATTCTTTTAGAGTGTTGGGACTTGCATGATGTGAGACACAAACATTTGACAGCAGATTCTGTAAAAACCTTGTTCAGAGATGTTCCACCTGATGCGATCTTTGTATTCTTGAAAGAGATAACATTTTTCATCGGACCTGAGATTTTATAATGGAAAGATTTTTAACAAAATTTCAGGTGGGTTTTTAAAAGATGTATTTTAAAGAGTTGTGTGAATGAATGACTTGTGAGTTGACTTCAACGCGGCGACAGCCCAGATATGGCCCTTTGTGGTCTGCTGGGCTATAAACAACATTACCTTACTTTACCTGCCCTTTTCAAGAACCATCGCTACTCATCATTTACAGGGATAATTTCTTCAATTCTGAACTTTACTTAGATGCTTCACCTGACTTGTGGCCATTGAATTCTTTGGGAACAGCGTCAAACACATTTGCTGAGATTCAAGCTCTGGCATGCAAGAGGCGGGGCAACCTGATAAACATCCCCACATGAAGTTAAGGGAGAAAATGAAGAACAACTTAGGACTGCAGCAACATCCTCCAGCAGACTTAGTTCTGGGCTGACCTCTTCTGCTGAGTCGAAGTCATTCCAACTACCTTCATTTCAAAATCCATGACTATGCCATTTCTATATTAGGTCATCCCACTCTCCTTTTTCCTCATGGGTTCCAGCAGAATGCATTTTTCTGATGTTGGTTGAAGATTTTCACAGTGTATGACCAATCCAGCCCATTTTCCTTTCCTTTCTCTAACAGACTATGTCAACAGGATTTTTTTTTGTTGTCTCCCACAGGATTTTCTCTGCAACGACTTCAAGCCATCAAGTCTCATGCAACCCCAAGATTTTGAAGAACTTTAGAGTGTTTCATTTCACCACACACTTAGACTGTTTTCCCTCTCTCAAATAAGGTCCGGATGTTCAAGGACCCTCTCCTGATTTTAGTCTACTGTCATAATTTAATTGGCTCATTGGCTTCCTGAGGGTAATACACATCATAGACACTCCTGAAGAAGAATTAGGAATACACCTAGATGAAGGTAGCATTTGGCAATGTTGCTGCAGTTTATGTAACTGGTGAATGTTTTGCACAGGACTGGTTTGCTAGCCCACTGTCAAAGCCCTGACCTGGAGGACCAGGCATCAACCTGTCCTGCATGGGTGGCACTACCAGGAGCCTAAACTCCTGCCTGCATAACTCTTAGAGTTATTGAGACAAGTGAGTTAGCCAACCTCAACAAAGTGCTGATCCGTACAGGATAGCAGCAAGCAAGCGCCAATGACCAAAAGTATGTAAACAATCAGCCATGCCATAATACTTGCATCCTATGACGAGACATAGTGAACAAGTAATGTTTTGGCCAAACCTCAAGTTTAGAAGGACCCTAATTTAGACACTCACTTACCTTCAGACATTATTTCTTTCTGTTATATTTCATTTCAATCAAAGTTTGGAGTAAACTTGATTAGAAAGCACCCGATTGTTCTATTTATAAATGCAAAAGAAACACATAAGCTGGCATATTTCAATTATTTTTGCTTTAATATCTGACAGAAAGAGGTTCAACAAAAGATAAAATGCTGCGATAAAATTAAATAAAAAGAAATTCTTTTCTAACCTTTGACATTTTAATATTGCATGGGATAGAAAATAATCCATTACTGAAATATTGATGAAAAATTGCCTCTAATGTTTTGGTCATAAACCTTAAATATTTCACATTTTCTTCTGAGGTGTTTTGTGGAACAGACAAATGAATAATATGTAAATGTATAGAGCGCTCAACTACATCCAGGTCAGAACTTTCAATCCTTACACAAAACTGTGAAAGTTTGGTAAAGGCCGTCAGAATGCAAGGATGGATCAAACTTTTGTTATTGTTTTTTCTTCACAATGTCCATAATGCATAAATGCCAGAAATTGTTTGCCTTCCAAGGCTTTTGTGGTACAAGGAAATGTCTGTCTCTTTTCTGATCACCAGATACACATCCTTATGTCCCCCACACGTGAAACACTATATATCTGGCAGGTTCGTTCTTTTTGTAAATTATGTCTTCAACTCAAAAACAAAAACAACATTAAAATAAACTTGCAAGATCTATAGTTGTAGTTGTGGTAGTAGTTTAGGGCGGAGACTGGTGAGTTGATTTTAACGTGGTGACAGCCCTGATGTGGCCCTTTGCGGTCGGCTGGGCTATAAGCAACATTATCTTATCTTATCCAGTTTAGGGCGGGCTCAAAGCCTAGGCCTTTTGGCCTTTTAACGCACCAACTTTCATGTGTTTAACTCTTCTTTGGGGTCTGAAAAGCATGCCTTATTAGATACTTTGAGCAAATTATGCTTGTCAATATCCTGAAATAAAATTTTGAGTTCTGAGTCATTGTCCAGGAAATTTTTTAAATTTTCTAATGTTGTTAGTAAATTTAATTTCAAAAGAAAAATTTTTGCATTCCACAATTTTACAACTCTGTTAGAAAAAGAAAACACACTTTTGTTAGTATTTCTTTGTTTATCAAAGATTTTGTTTTCTGAATTTCTTGTTATAGGCCTACTAGCTTGTTGAAAGGAAAAAATGTTTCAACTTCTTCTTCTTCTTCTTCCTTTGTATGACCAACATCATTTTGCTGATTGTTTTGTCGTATTTGGGGAGATTGCCGAAGATTGCGCTGTTGTGAGGATTTAAAAAAAAAAAAAAAGCAGGGGGAGGAGGGGGGGGGGGGGGGGGATTTTAGGGAACAGTGGTCAGGAGGTAAGTGGGGAGGGTTGGGGGTGGTGGGAAGGGGGAAGGTGGTTGTTTCAGGCTCTAAAGATGGGAGGCCAGCCTGGACTTGAAGCAGTCCAGTGACTCAGCTGTCACAACCTCTTGAGGCAACTTGTTCCATTCTGGTATGGTCCTCGGAAAGAATGTCATCTGCCTGTACCATGTCGTGCAGTAAATCAACTAGTAAATCATTCATCCCATTCATTATTTTGTACACCTGTATTAAATCCCCCCTAACCCGTAACATTTCAGAGAGTGAAGTTTTAAGAACTTAAGCCTTTCTTCATAACTCATATTTTTACATTCCATCTAAGTAACATAGCTGCCCTTCTTTATGCCATATAAATCAAGAGATTCTCTACCCAGATGCTGTGAAGCCTGCCATGCGTACAATTTTCGGCAATGCTATGAAAGCCCTCGTTTCTGGCTTTCTCTCAACAGCGCTGATCGGCGCTTTCATGGACAGAATTTGAATAGTTTACCTACGTGACAACTAGAATTGACTTATCGACACAAACTGGGGCCCTGAAAGTAGACAGCTGATCAATGTTGTTACCTGGTGTAGACTGAAAACGTCGAAAATGCCGCGTGAGACTGAGTGTTAAATCTGACTCCTAGCTGCAGGATTCCTTCTTCTTCTTCCAATAAGGCAAGGCATAAAACTAAAAGCACCATGACCATCGATCTAAAATTATATAACATGTCTCTGTATAAATTTAGAAATAGAGTTTGTTACTTACCGCCAATGACATTGACAAACGAAGCACATGACAAGACACGATGCATTTCAACCACTTGGGTCTTCTTCAGGCGAAAAAATAAATCACATTTAACATTTGGGACAGTAAAAACAAAGAACGAAAAACGACTCATCTGTTGTTGTCCATGTGGTGGGGAGAATCATGTCTCTGTATGGTTTCATCATCACCTGGTGTACAAATATTAGGCCTACAACTTCGTATGACCTGTCGGTTTCGACTTTTAACTTTAAGTTTGATTGAAAGGGGCTTCGGCCGGTTCGGTGTTACGTAGGGGCTACCGCCTCCAGCGACTGCGAGCGACAGTCGAGTTACATAGAAATGACAGCTAGTTCTTCTTCTTCCTAAAATGCTGGTTCACTCAAAAACGAGTAGGTCACCAGCGCGCATGTTAAAAAGTTCGTTCGTATAAACTCGTCGCAAAGTACAGTAAAATAAAAGTGGTTCAAACTACTATGATTAAGCTGCACAACTGTCGTTTAAACTGCAGAACTTAAAATTCTAAAACATGAAATAGTCTCCCTCAATAAGATCTTACCTTAATTATCTCAAAAGTAGTTTGTTCAGCTTCGATTGAAACGGGTTTGATTTTCACTTTGTAGTTGGCGCTATATCCTCCTACACAGAAGAGTCAGATGTTGGAAGTTACCGGACGTTACTAGGCCAAATGGGTGACGTAGTGTTGTGGCTGTGCACCAAAAATTAATGCGCCAAGGCCTTGCTTAATTACCCCACTTGTTTTTATTTACTGTTTACTATTCCCTGCCTCGTTTCATATTTACTTCCATTTTAAGCAAATCGAGGTTACCTCTATTTGTTTCTGTTCGCCCATGTACTTGTCAGACTACATTCAAAACCGAAAAGGCTGTGTCAGTCTTAAATGAATGTTACTTTCACTGCATAAACGGCCACAATCATCCAGTTGATTTTTACGCCGTTTTGTGGGGGTTGCGATGAAAGAAAAACAAATTATAGAAAGCGACAGACCTAAAAGTGAGGATAAAAACCTAGTCCTACTCTAAGTGGGTTCTCCGGCAGGCTACTGTTACTTCACTTTTCGCCCTTTCGAGCCAGCTGGTCCCTTGCTGATCTAAGACAGCAGGCCCCAAATGTTAATTTTTATTTGTTCATTTCTCCAGTTGTTGCTATGTAGATAGCAATTAGATTGTTTTAGAAGAGAGAAGAGCTTTTATCAAACTTAACATCTTCTTCAAAGGCAGAGCTAAAGTAATCAATATCCCAATGGAACAACTAGTATTGAACAAAAGTAGCACCAGGAGTGGCGGTCAATGTTATACCATACCTGCGTCAAATATTGACAGCCACTTACATTCTTTTTATCCCAGTTCTGTACGGCTGTGGAACTCACTGCCGGGTGCCATCAAGATTGCCACAAATGCAATCTCTTTTAAAAAACAAATTGATTCGACAGTTCTGAGATCTGCATATTGACGATTTTCTATTTTTACTTCCCCAGATATTTTACTACTACCTGGGCCTGAAATTGGCCATTGCTTTTAACTTCTTGAATATCGAGTGCGACCCCTTGTTGCCAAATTTGCTCCAGGGGCCAACAGTCTTGAGTCGCACTGTTTTATGTTTTATGTTATTTTATTTTACTTTTTAACATGCGCGCTGGTGACCTACTCGTTTTTGAGTGAACCAGTATTTTAGGAAGAAGAAGAAGAAGAAGATATGTCTGGAGCAGGTTATATAGGGAAGCTTGGAACATCCTTTTTGGGCAAAGACTACCGTGAATGAAAGACATGCCCCTAAAAGCTTTCGCTATGAGGACGTAAACCGCAACTATTCCATCCTTTTTTTGGGATGTTCCCTTGGTTGTTGTGTGGGTGTGTTATGTGCTGTCATATCTGCCGGGCGATTCGATGTTGTAAGCAGCATTCCACTGTAATTATGGACGTGTATTCATTTCATCATGGGAGCAAGAGCTTAACTAGTCGTGTGTTTATAAACTGGCGCAATTAGATTGTTTTAAGAATTGTTATGTGGTCTGAAAGTTAATCATCTTCGTTTTCTTTCATATGGCCATTAAAGTACAAGCCAGGTGGGATTCTAAGTAGATAATAAAAATCAAAGGTACAGGACTATTTTGGACTATCGCTGGCGCAAAGATGGGGTCAGGGGTGAGTGCAAAGGCCCAAACTGTGACTTCAACTAAGTGGAAGGTAATGTGTTTGAAGACTGTATGTGTTATAATCATTGGAAATCCCCAAAACGAGGGTTATTTTGATCAATTATCAGTTTAACATTGAATGCTGGTTCAAACTTATGGTAGGCCTCTGTGAAGTTAGTACTCTGACTGTAAGACAACTGGCCGACATCTACATGCTCGATAAGCCAACCGTTTATTAAGCTAACCCTTGAACCGAATACGGATGAATGCGAATAGCCGAACCGAATGCGGATAAGTACAAATTGGGTTAAGCCAATTATGTGACATCCCCCTTTCTTTCAGGAAATGGACATAGATTTATAAACGTTAGCGTCTCTAGTTTTTTTTTCTTTTCTTTTCTTCAAACATAGCATCCAGGGAACCAGGTCAGAGGTCCAGGCGGTCTGGCTTCCTGATGGCACGGCCACATCTAGAGGTCTGGACCATAGGCGTAGCAGGCTGGTCTTCTGGCTGGGGATCTGGCCTCTGGATGGGGTTCTCACGTCTGGAGTTCTGGAGTGTACCCGGGGACAGTTGTTTTGCTTGATGGGGTTTTGGGGACGAGGTAGGGGCCATGGCGGGCCGCCATGGTGTCTCGGTCTCAGGACCCGGATCGTCTTCCTCTGCAGGATCTCCCATGGACCCAGGGTACAGAGAGGAGGCCTCCCTAGGAACTCTGCAAGGGGTCTGAGGTTTGAGTTCCCTGGGACCAGGTGACGCCGGTTCCTCCTCTGTCTGCCACTGGGAGTCTGCACTTCATAGGACCGGAAGGGGAAGGACTGAACGACGGTCCCTGGTGCCCCCGATGGCTTGATCCACACAGGTTGTCCTGGAGTAAGTGGAGGAGCTGTTCTTGTGCGATGTGCTCTGTCAAAGTTCATCTTCTGCTTCTGTTTGACAACTTTGTCCTGCTCCTCGAAGTTTTTCTCTTTTTGTCCCCCCGGCTTCAAGGTTGATGGCAGTATGGGTACTGTGGTTCGCAGCTTTCGTCCCATGAGTAGCTCTCCTGGGCTCAGTCCCTGCTGAAGTGGTGTGCCCGATAGCTGAGGAGAGCCAGGTAAGGGTCTTCTGCTTTCTTCATGAGAGACTTCACTGTCTGTACTGCTCTCTCTGCTTCTCCGTTAGCTTGAGGGTAGTATGGACTGCTTGTGACATGTGTGAATCCATATTTCTCTGCGAAGGCTGCAAACTGGCAGCTGGTGAACTGGCAGCCATTGTCCGACATAACAACTTCTGGGATTCCATGTCTGGAAAACATGCTCTTGCAGTGGTTGATCACACAGTCAGCGGTAGTCTGCCTGAGGAGGGCTAGCTCGATGAATCTAGAATAATAGTCCACAACGATCAGGTACTGTTCTTTCTTCAGTTCGAAAAGGTCCATGCCTATCTTCTGCCAGGGGTAATCAGGGGTGTCTGTGGGAATTAGGGGCTCTGGGGGGATTTGTCTCTCTCGAACGCAGATAGGACAGTGTTCCACCATAGACTCGATCTGGGCAGACAAACCTGGCCACCACACACTTTCTCGTGCTCGAGCCCGACACTTGACGATTCCTTGATGTCCCGTGTGAATTTTCTCCAGGATGTCTGGCCTCAACTTCTCAGGGATGACCAGTCTGGTTCCATAGAGCAGAAGGTCTTCTTCCACGCTGAGATAGTGTCGAACAGACCAGTATGGCTGGATCTTCTCATTAGGGCAGTGTTCGGGCCATCCTTCATGAATGAATCTTTTGATTTCTGAGCAGACTGGGTCCTTGCTAAGCTCTTGCCGGATCTGGTCGAGTCTCGGTGGTGTGGCTGGAGCACTGGAGAGGACCTGATCCACCATGGAGTCAGCTTCTTCTTCTAGCTGTTTGTCTTCTTTCTGTGCCAGTCGAACCGGTGCTCTAGACAGGGCATCCGCAGTGATCAAGTCCTTGCCTTTTTTGTATTCCATCTGGAAGGAGTA
>CM031602.1:28182265-28189765 GCA_018398815.1 Conus ventricosus
GCATCATGTTCCGCTTCATAACCTTGGTACCCACTTCAAGGGGCTTACCTGCCTGGTGTCTTCTATCAAAATAGTCCTTCTGGACGCTCTGCTCCTTGGCAATGTTCTGGGACACAGTTTTAAACATATCTTCACGGATGGCCTTTGCTGACTCGAAAACCTCCTCTTGGCTGACTTCCTGTTGTTCAGATTCAAGTTGCTTCTCCAGGTTGCGCGCCTCCTCTTCTGAGATGTCATTCCCTCAGGTTTGTTGCGCAGTAAATCAACTGGCAGGGTCATCTTGCGTCCAAACATTATCTCAAAGGGAGATCTGCCTGTTGCCCGCCTTCTGGACGCTCTGAAGGAGTAGGCTAAGGCGTCAAGAAATTTATACCAGTCACTGGGTTGGTCTTGGACTGATTTCCTCAGAGCTGTAAGGGTGCTGGCATTCTGGCGTTCACAAAGTCCATTGGCCTGTGGATGGTATGCCCCTGTGATACGGTGGTGCAGGCCAGTAAGGCCATACAGACGGTCAGACACTGCATTGCAGAATTCTCTGCCCTGATCTGTGATGTGTATTTTGGCGGGGCCATACCTGCACATTAATGAGAAGAGGCAGTTTCCAACAGATTTAGCAGTTTTGTCCTTCAGGGCGAACAGTTCTACCCACTTGGAGAAGTAATCAATGGCAGTGAACACATACAGATGGCCTTCTGGACTTTCAGGGAAGGGGCCCATGAGATCGATGCCAATTTGCTGCCACACTCCTTGAGGAACAGGGATGGGTTGCAGAGTCTGCTTTCCCTTCTCCAAATTGCTCACCTTGTTGCGCTGACACTCTGTACAGGATTTGATGTTCTTCCTGACGTCTTGTGTGATACGAGGCCAAAAGTATCTGGTGGAGAGGTGATTTGCCACAGTGTTCCAACCCAGGTGGCCACCAAGCGCTTTTGATTCTTTGGATGTGCCAATTCCACTGTGGGTGCACTGGATGATGGTCAGCTGCTCCTTCTGGTCGGCCACTACCTCTAGATCCTTCCCACTCTTCTTGAACATCAACTTGTTTCCATTCAGGAAATACTTGTGGCGTGCTTGAAAAATTAATTTGTTCTTGGCCTTCCGGTCGCTGAAGGTGGGGAGGGTACCATCAAGTAGGAATTTCCTTGTTTGCTTCATCCTGCGTGCCCATTCATCAGAAGGGATGGGGGCCCTGATGGTGCCATTCCATCGTTTTCTACCATCAGAGCACTTCTGTGTCTGGGTAGCCTGTGTGTCAAAGTCCTCCAAGGAATCATTGTCAGAAGGTACATACTCTGAATCTCCTGTGTCCTTCTGGTCGCTTGAAGAAGTAGACTGTGTAGAAGATGTTGTTGTTGAAAACACTGGCCTGCTTTTCGCTGGAATCACTGGATACAGGCTGGCCCCGCCCTGAAAGGGATCGCAAAACGTAGGAAAACGTGAGTAGGAGGGTAGAGGAGAGAGAGAGAGAGAGAGAGAGGAGAGAGAGAGAGAGAGAGAGAGAGAGAGAGAGAGAGAGAGAGAGATAGAAAGAGAGAGAGAGGGAGGGAGGGAGGGAGGGAGGAAGAGAGAAAGAGAGAGAAAGAGAGAGAAAGAGAGAGAGAGAGAGAGAGAGAGAGAGAGAGAGAGAGGAGAGAGAGAGAGAATAATAAACTAGCAGAATACCCCCCAAGAAATAAGGAAATAAATCAGCAAACAATGCTATCGGTAAGAAATAGGCATACATTAATGAATAAACAATGTACTGACAAGTACAGCAATGAGTTCATATGACATGCTGTAAAACACATATAAATTGAATGGTAAAACATTCAGGTTCAAATAGAGAAGAACAAGATGTAGAGAAAAATAACGCGATAATGGTCAGAAAAATTCATACTGATTCAGATACCATGTACATACAATCATTCACACACCACTGGTATACAGGTTCGCTTGCATTGATCAAACAGATTGAGCCTAATTTTGGTCAATTGCTTAGATTTTGCAAGAGATAATTTTTTAATTTGAGCTTGAAGGTATTTAAGTTTCTTAGTATTTAAGTTTCTGAGAGAGAGAGAGAGAGAGAGAGAGAGAGAAGAGAGAGAGAGAGAGAGAGAGATCGGGTGAGAGAGAGAGAAAAAAAACAAGAGATAGAGTGATAGATAGATAAAGAGAGAGAGATGGGGTGAGAGAGAGAGGGGGAGAGAGAGAGAGAGAATACTCAGTACCAGTAGTGGATGTTGTTGTTGAACCACTGGCCTTCTGTTCGCTGGAATCACTGGATACAGGCTGGCTTGGCACAGAAATTTCCACTTCTTTGCCTTGATTCAACTGTTCCCAGATATGATCTGGGATATCAAAAACAATACTCCCGTCATGTAACACTTCTCTCTCCATTTCACAGAATCTTGATGTCCGTCTGGAAGGTTTGCTGTACGCTGACGCGCTATTGCGTCACAAAGGGAAACTAGCCTTAGTGAACATGTGTTCGCCACAGGCGTGGGAAAACTCACGCGCTGGAGTACAGTGAATTGTAACTCAGTGAATTTTGACACGGAATGATGCAAACAGAATATTAGTGAAGCCATTTGGGCCTTCTGTGCGTGAATGCATCATAAACAAAGAGATAAACAGGTAGTGAGAAGAGATTTATTGCACAACCTCATCAAAGCGGCCGCAAAATCTGTTTAGAAAAAGTCATAAAGTCAAAAATTCATGTGGGCTAATGACCTAGTCGGTTCCGAAATATCCTGGCGGTTCCCAAATATCCTGCCACTAGAGTCAGGATTAATCGGAATGGTTCCCAAAAATCCTGCCACCAGGGCAGGATAAATCGGAATGGTTCCCATTCGTCCGGTTCCGAAATATCCTGCGACACCTGGACCAACCTGTGGAACGCTTGGATCTGCCGGTCACAGGCCTGCTAACCGGTCAAGCGAAAGCTTGGTACGTACTATTGCTAACATGAAAACATTAATAGAAACGCTATGCTATCGAATTGGCAACTTAGAGAAAACGATACAAAATCAAAATGAAAAAAATGACCTGATTGTAAAAAACAACAAAATGACGACGATGGTCAGCGTTGCCATTCAGACTGCCGAACAGCCAGTTTATACATCATATGCTGAAGCAGTCAGCTCGGGGCCAGTACCATCGCCCGCGGAGCAGCAGAAGGGTGGCCTTCAACAAAAAAGACCGACAAACAAGCCTCAAGTCAAAGGAAACGACCATACAATGACAAATAGAACACAGCAAAAGCAACGAAGTGACGCAAAAAAAACATTACGTCAAGGAGACAGCAAAACGTCAGGATTCTGCTCCTATAGGAAAAAAGAATGACGAAAGAACTGAGTCTGGTCTGGCAAGTCTGCTTTTCATACACGATTCCGTGACAAACAAAGTCAATGACAAGAGACTTGGAGATTCCTTTGGATTTCAAGCAGAATCTCGGAAAACGTTCAAAATCAAGGAAATACAACAAACATTTAAATCAGCATATCAAAAACACGACGCGCTACTGATTCATTGCGGAGTGAATGATTTCAAGTCAACATCTCCCACAGACTGCAGTAAAGATCTGGTGCAGTGTATCAGAGGCATTAAGAAAGAAAATCCTGGTCTCAAAATAATCGTCAGCAAAATAGCTCCAGTCACAGATACTCAACTTAACATCAAGAGGGATCTGTTCAACGCCCTCCTGACATCTGAGCTGAATGAAGACGAGGACATCAGCCTGATCAGCCATAATAACCTGCGCACGAGCTCCTGGCATCTCCGTGACGGCCTCCACCCCACCAAGCGTCCTGGCTAGGAACATCGGGCGTCACGTGAGAGACCTGCTGTGGAGCCGACCCAGGAAGAACGGACGATCAAGGTACCAGCCATCATGGTACTACCAGCCCTACCCGGATCCTCTGCTCTACAACCTGGGCCCCTGGAGCAACAGGTTCAGCGTGCTGGGCGACTGGTGAAAGTGGAACTTTGCAAAACACCAGCACCACTTGTGACTAGAACGCAACTCTCGTTAATATTTGAACTGCAGTATAAAATCATCATTCATTTTCCATTGACACAGTCATTCATTGATATATTATTGTTATTTACTATATCTCAATATTGTTTGCACTAGCTTACAAATAAGTTCTGTTGATACGTGAAATTTTCTAATGTTAAAATACGGATCCTTTAAGGTATTTCAGGTATAACCTCCCTTGACCAATTAGTACAAAAGCTTGCAGAAGAAAACTACAATGTATTGGCCTTACAATCCCTAAACACACATAGAAACAAATTACCTAAACTTGCTTGTTATTATTTTCCCCCAATTGTTCAACAGGGGAACACAGATGAAAAAATCAACGTAGCCATTTACATCAAGGAAGGAGAGAACTACACCCCCTGCGCAAGTCCCGTTCCACCAGACACACCTGATTCCTATTCCTGCGCAGTCAGGATTCAGGTCAATACTAACATAGGTTAACTGTTGTGTCAGTCTATCTACCACGGGGACCTAACGAGTTTAATTCTGAATGGTTACGATCATTACATACAAGACCAGATAAAAGCAATAGATACCTTATAACTGGAGATTTTAATGCTCATTCCCCGTTTTGGGAAAAGAATTGTCAGTCGATTACTAGTAACCGTTTTATAGAAAATCTAGTCGACTCGTCCTTATATCTTTTGAATGACGGGAGAATAACACGAATTCCTGACAACCCAAAGCACAAGCCAAGTGCAATAGATCTAACTTTAGTATCTCCAGATCTAGCGCCACTCTGTGATTGGCAAACCCACGATGACACACTCAATAGTGATCATATTGCTATCATTACTACCTTTGAAACTTCTAGGCCTGAACCAACAGATTCAACAATGGAAAAAGTCCCAAAATATAATTATAAATTAGCTAACTGGGGTAAATTTACAGAATCACTAAAAACATTCTATGTTGACACAAAAGAACTTGATACTCAATCTATTGATGACCTATACGATCAGTTTCAGAATGCTATGCTATCTGCTGCGAATCAATCAATACCTATGATAAAACCTGTCAAATCAAGTTCAAAAAAGCGCGCAGGTAATGCCTGGTGGAATGAGACATGTGAAAAAGGGAAAAAGGAGAAAAACATCAAACTGAGAGAATATTTACGAAGCAAAGGAGAAGAGCGCGCTCAAAAGCTTCTTGAGAAAAAAAAAGCAAAAAATCATTTTAATCACATCACAGCACAAGCAAAACAGCAATATTGTCTAACTTTTGTAAGAATGAAATATCAAATCATAAAGATGCCCAAAAAGTATGGGAAAAGTTAAGAACAATGAAAGATAGAGTAAACTTGCCAAAATGTCCTGTCAAGCTCCCAAACTCTGATTTCCCTTGTAATCTAGAAAAGGCCGAAGCTTTTGTTGACATATTCGCCAAAAATGGCAGCAAAGAAAGTTTACCAACAGAACATAGACTGCACAGAGAGCAAGAAGAAGGAAAGTTCGTCTACAACGATCCCCACCCTGTAATAAACCACTACCTGAATGCTCCCATAACAATTCAAGAAGTAGAAGAATGTCTTGCTAATCTGGGCACCAAAAAAAACATCAGTGGGTTTAGACGGTATCTCTAATGAAATGTTACGTCATGTCCCACCTAATGTAAAACGCTTTATCTCAGTATTCATTCAAAAATGCTGGAAGACGGCAATTTGCCCTCATTATGGAAGCGTTCTATCATAGTTCCTATACATAAACAAGGAAAACCTCGAAGTAACATAAACAGCTACCGCCCAATTGCCCTGACGTCGCACGCATGTAAACTAATGGAAAGAATTGTCCTAAACAGATTACTTTACTTTTGTAACAAACATCAAATTATCCCTATAAATCAAGCTGGTTTTCAGAGAGGCAGATCAGCAACAGAACATCTAGTAAAACTCACAACACATGTTAAACAACAGTTCGCAAGACGAAAAAACATCCTGGCAACGTTCTTTGACATAAGGAAAGCGTACGAACAAGTATGGCATGAACGAATTTTGTTGTATAAACTTAAAACTATTGGAGTAAATGGAACCATGTATAACTATGTCAAAGCTTTCCTTAAAAGTAGAATTATTCAAACAAGAATAGAGCATACATATTCCAACACTCGAACACTGGAAATGGGTCTTCCACAAGGATCAGTATTATCTCCAATTTTATTTAATATCCTAATTGCAGATATAACAAAAGGCTTATCCAAAGACATAGTTTTAGTACAATTTGCTGACGACATATGTCTGTGGATGAAAGTCACTATGAAAAGAAAAAACCCCATTAAGATTCTTAAATTACATAAAGATCAAATATCAACATGAATTAAACAAAATCAGTAGTTTCTTACATGAAAATGGATTGACACTCTCGGCAGAAAAAACAAATCTAATGCTTTTTAACTCTGGATGTGACCCAGAGAAACTTCCACAATTTACCCTGAATGGGTCAGTCTTACAATACGTCAAATCTGTTAAATTCCTAGGAGTATGTTTAACGTCAAAACTCTCATGGAACCAACATATTGAATATATTTTGAATAAAGCAAGAAAAAGTTTAAACTTTCTAAAGATCATAAGTAAACAAAAATGGGGACAAGATAAAGAGAGTTTAACACTCCTATCGTCGGCTCTTGTGCGCTCTAGATTGATTTATGCTCAAGAAGTTTTCTTTAGTGCTCCACAACATCTACTTAATAAGTTACAAAGTGTAGACTGCAAAGCATATAAACTTGCTCTTGGAGTTCCCACACATGCATGTAACATTGGGACTTATAATGAAATTGGAATCTTACCTTTGAATGAATTTCGAAAAGTGTCCGCTTCTAAATTTGTTTTAAAGAACCTTTCACAGAAAGGTTTCTGTACAAATGAAGTATCTCTCAATTTAGAGACAGATTTTGCTAAAAGAGCAAAAGACATAAAATCAGCTAAATCTATTCAGTCATACACATCTACTCTTCTTAAAAAAACCATCATTAAACAAAGTAAAATTGCTGTCAACTCATCCATTCCACCCATTCCCAAATGGAAACAAACCAAAGCAAATTATGACACAAACTATACTGAACTGAACAAAAACGATCCACCATATCTCTTAAAATATGTAAATTCTCATTTGGAAAATCGATATAAGGACCATCTCCAAATTTTTACAGATGGCTCAGTGTTAGATGACCATAGAACAGGAGCAGCTTTTATAATACCAAAATTAAAAGTAGAGAAATTATATCATTTGGCATACACTTGTCAATTTTTACTGCAGAATTAGTTGCTATTCTGATGTCCCTGAAGCATGTTTTAAATTCTTCCATAGAAAATTGTCCACTTTTACTGTGCAGTGACTCAAAGTCAGCTATTTCTGCCTTACAGTCTTTAAATTCAAAAATTCGTTGCAAGACTATTACAGAAATTAATTACGTGACACATCTCCTATCGATGAAAAGAATAAATGTGACGTTCTGTTGGGTGCCCTCACATTGTGGAATCTCAA
>CM031602.1:28199043-28211543 GCA_018398815.1 Conus ventricosus
ATGCATGCGGACCCAATTTTATACAGAACATTTAAAATTGAAATAGGTCTCCAGTTTTTTATATTCTCTCTCGATTTGTCCGTTTAGGTATGCAGGTGATTATTCCTTTCTTTTTGAGTGGTTGACAGTTCCCCATCTTTCACTGACTGATTTAGAGCACGAACTACAAAAGGACCAAGTTTTTTTCCAGAAAAATTTATAAAATTCAGCTCCAAAACCGTCTGAACCAGGACTTTTACCATTTTTCATGTTTTTCAAAGCAAAGCCGGCTTCTTCTAAAGTTATTTCTCCATTTAAGGAATCTTGTTCTTCTCTAGATAGTTTTGGACACTCTTGAATTAAGTCTTTTATGTCACAAGTATCTAGGTTTCTTTTGGAATACAGTCGTTTATAAAATAAATGAACTTCTTTCTTTATTTTACTTGGCTCATCTGTAAGTGTTCCATTGCTGTCCACCAATTTTGTCATACTTTTATTAACATAGTGCCTCTTTTCTAAATTACAAAAGTAGGTTGATATTTTTTCCCCTTCAGCAATCCATTTAGCTCTTGATCTTAATATAACTCCCTGTATTTTCTTCTCTCTGAGTGTAACTAGTTGTTGTTGTTTTTCTTTTAATAATTTAAAATCATCTTCTGTTTTATTTTCTTTTTCTAATACAGCGATTTCTTTTAATAAATCATCTTCTTTTTTTAACCCTCTAGGGCCGTGGGTGCCATTTATGGCACATCAAATTCAATTGACCAGCATTGTGACTCAAGGGATACAACTGCCTCAATCTCATTATGACCAGACAAAACAGTGTTACTTTTCGAGTTACTTCCCTTAGATTTCCAATCCAACCTTTTACCTTACCACCAGCTTCCTGGTTCTCCATGCTTTCAACACGTGTTTGGAAGACTGCTGCACTGATGCTGTTTGCGCATTGATACAACGAAAGGTAAGCCTACTAGCCTTTCTTATGTTGATACATTACAAAAAAAATGTGTTTCAGTTGCAATTTAGCACATTATCATTTACAAACAACTTAGAAATATTTCATATGAGTGCATGTAAAAAAGCTAATTCCATATGTGGCACATCAGGCTTTGCCTTAAAAATCCAAGGGACACAACTCTGACTGCACGTTCCAGATATGGCACATTGGTCCTTAGAGGAAAAGGAGACCAATTTTAGCAGATTTTTCTGGCTTGTTTGTGAATAATTTTTATCTTTTCCGAACTGCAAAACACGCTTGTAAGTATGTATGTAAATAAAAATTAATCTTTAAATGCTTTATTTCACATATATATGTTTTCCAATTTTCAATTATTCTGTCTGTGTGGTTATGTAAGTATGCAGTTATGTATTTAGTTGATTGAAATATAACATACTTCTGCTAAGGTTAAAGACTAAAAGTATGTATTCTAATCTGAAAAAAATAACAATGTATTGTTTATGTATATAGTAGGATATTTGTTTTATGAGAAAAACTTTTTTCTTTGTCTCTCTGTTTCTCTTTCTCTCACTCTGTCTCTCTCTATGTCTGTTTGCTAGTCTATCTCTCTAACAACTGTTAGCCTACTTTATTTATATATATTTATGATTTGTGTGTGTGTGTGTGTGTGTGTGTTTTGTGTGTGTGTCATTCATTTAACGTTTTTCCACTAATCGTGATATTAGACGGTGTGTGTGTGTGTGTGTGTGTGTGTGAGTGTATTAATTGTGTGTGTGTGTGTGTGTGTGTGTGTTGGGACTGTAAGCACTTAGGGCTTTTATTTAAGATTAAGCGCACTAAATATTCATTATTATTATTATTATTATTATTATTTATTTATTTATTTGCTTCTGTTTCAGAATGTCAACGTCCATACCTGTCACCAACGTCTGCCGGTTTATTGACCCCAACAACAGTGACTTCGAGGTCTCAGACAGCTCTGGGATGAATGGCTGCCAGGCAACGACAAGTCAGACGAAGATGAAGAGGAGGCTGTTCAAAGAACAAGGAAGAAACGAAGAAACAGACCACAACAGTGTACGGACAATGACAGCGATGAGGACCTGCCTTTGGCACTAATTGTAAGCCGACGTCGAGTTGCTGCTGAAGATGATCTGCCCCTGGTAGATCAGCTGAGCACGGAATCGGACGATGATATTCCTCTGGCAAACCTGAAGAATTGCGCCCTTACAGACTGTCACTGAAGAACAGATGGTGATGCTGGCCGGACAGAGATTGCTTCTTGACCTACCATACTCAAAGTGAATACCAGTGTTGTTGTGCTGTGTGACGGATGAAACAAACAGTGCACAGATGAAGATACAGTTTGTCCGCTATACCAAACATAACTTTGTTGACCACAGCAATCATATCTTTTCTAGTCTGACATTTTCTCAAATGTGCATGCTGTTTTGCTGAAAGTGTTATTCTTTTATGAAACTAGTCAATCATGGATTTCTCATTACCAGAATGTCAGATTTTTTTATGTTTTAAGTTGTGGTGCCATATATGGCACAATCCCAGTCGGAAGACTAAGGCTCAAGGTGCCAGATTTGGCACATTCCATAACTTTAAAGTTTTTCAATTATTTCAATTTTTTCTTCACAATCATGATTCTTGACCCATTAAAACCTCTAATTTCAAATTTCAGAATTTTTGTTCAAGTATTAATATGTTCAGGCCCTAGAGGGTTAAAGCCTTTTTTTTCCTCATGGTAGCATAGGCAATAGTTTTCGATCTTATTTTCATGAGCAAAAAGTCAATAAAAACTTTATCTGACACAGTAAGTTCAACATCTTTAAGTGGGATTCGAGAGAGTGTTTCTACGTCATACTGTTCTTCGAATATTCACAAATGATTCATCGATTGAATTATGTACTTCGTCTACATATTGTTTGTCTTTTAACAATTCACAATTAAATTTCCAGAATGTGTTGTGTTTAATAGCTTTCCCAAATTTCAATTTCAGAACAACCATTGAATGATCTGTTCGATATCCAGGTATAATATCTGCATCTTCAAAATTCAACATAAGGTCTTCTGAGATAAGAAAGAAATCTAACCTACTCTGCTTTAAAGGTGATGATCTGTGCCATGTATAGCGTTTTACTTGTGGATTATTATCTCGCCAAACGTCTGACAGAGCGAAATCAGCCATCATGTTTTCAACACATTTTTTTGCCTTTGGATTGTTTATATTGCTATAATTATCATAATCTAAGTAGGGATCGAGGACAAGATTCCAGTCACCAACTAAAGCGAGTGTATGATTTTCATATTTCTGTATTTTGCCCTTTAAGTTTTCGTAAAATTCAGGATTATCTTTATTAGGACCGTAAATATTTACCAGCAGAATCTTCTTCTCGAAGGTTGTCATGGACATAATGATATAGTTTCCATTTGAATCCCTTTCTATTTCGTTAATTTTAAATTCGAAATTATTATTAAATAATATTGCAACTCCCCTTGCATTTGACTTAAAGGAGGAGAAGAAACATCTATATCCCCATTCAGACGTTACATATCTTTCAAGTTTTTCATTGAAGTGAGTATCCTGAAGGCAGTAGATACAGTGTGACTTTTTTCTAAGAAAATGAAATACGTCTCTTCTCTTCTGAAGGTCTCCTAGTCCCTGGCAATTCAGGGACGAAATCGTTATTGATGCCATATTAAGTCGTAAGGCATTTTGCATAAATAAGTTACTCGTACATCACTTCTTATACAAAGTGAAAAACAATGTGGTATTTCACATAAAAGTAATAAGTTAGTCCATAATTTTTGTCTGTGAGAAATCATTTCACCTTAATAGTAACAACAACAACAATTATAGCAACAGAAATGCATAGCTGTTGATAAAAGATAAATGAAACTGAGGTGGGCTGGATTAAAAAGGAAACCAATTCTTTGCAATACACTGCGTTCGATACATGAAGAAACCATACGCACAAAAGGCATACTGTGTACGAGAAACAACAACAACAACAACAACAACAACAACAACAACAACAACAACAACAACAACAACAACCTAATAACCAAACAAAAGAATGGAGGGAAAAACATATTCTTTATAAATGACAACCGCACTGGAGAGCACGGGGCTTTGGTTACCTGTTAATTAAAATTAATGCACAAATCCAAACATAATACCATATTGGAAATAGGGCTATTACAGACAGGGAGGCAGATGAACAGAGGAAGGAGGGGAGGGAAAAAAATAAAATAAATAAATAAAGAAATAAATAAAAAAAATAAAAATAAAAATAAAAATCTCTTTACCTGCACGCATGTATTCATCTCTGTATCTGTGTGTGTGCGCGCGCACGAACACGCGCACGAACATGCGCACGAACACACACACATGTACGTTTTCACCGATAAACCAAACATTTTTCAAGTGTGATGGATATGAACCACCTTGCAATTTCAATAACAATAACAATAGCAATGACAAGAAGACAAAGACCACCACCCTGAGAAGAACAAGAACAAGAAATAACAAACATGGCAACAATTGCCATGTTGCCACCACCGACATTATCTGCGTCGTCCCCATCGTCATGCACACAAGTGACCTTCTGTATTCCATTTGAGAATATGCAGTTACAGAGCACCTGCATGGGTAAACTAGAACACACACAACACACACACACACACACACACACACACACCACACACACACACACACACACACACACACACACACACACACAGCAACAGCTAATGGCGTAAGTCAAGTGGTAGAATGAGTTCATCAAAAATAGAAGAGAGAGGAGAGGAAGTAAGAGAAGAGGGAGGGAGAGAGAGGGAGGAAAACAAATGGAGTAGGCGGCAGAGAGAGGAGGGAGAGAGGGAGACTGAGAGAGAGAGAGGGAGTGTGGGGAGGGGGAAGAAAAGAGTAAAGAGGGGAGGGGGGGGGGGGAGAAAAGAGTAAAGACAGACAGAAAGGACAGAAAAAGAAACATGTAAGCTTCATTAATTATGACCTCCATCCGTAGTCAAGTGAAAAAATGCCATGAACTAATGCATGAATACATAAATCAAGAATCTAACAAACACATGATTGAAATAAGTCAACATCATGTGTTGATATATTCACAAATGTTATCATTTATCTTTAAACAATGTCCAAGACAAGGCTAATTTTTAATCAGTTAGTAATGTCACTGTGAATAATAAACAGCATGTGCGCTGTGTGTGCCGCGCGCGCGCGCGCGCTATTTGCGAGCGCGCGCGTGTGTGTGCGCGCGCACGCGCACGCGCGCCCGCACATGCTTTTACTCATAAACCAAAAACAAAGTACTAATGCAAAACTCACATTTTCCAAGTAAGAGGATAGACCTCAATAACAGTGACAATAGCAATGACAAGAAAGATAAACAAACCACCACCCTGAGAATCGTAGCAACAATAATACCAACAAAAAACCAATAGTTGCCACCACTGATCTGCATCATCCCCATCGTATCTGTATGTGTAACGCGTAATAGCATAAGTGGAAGCATGATTTCGTCAAAATGGAAAAAAGAAAGAGGAGGTAGACATAAGAGGAGAGGGAGGGGGAGAGGGAGGAAAACAGATCAGTGTAGATTCGACTTCCGCTCGCGCTGGCGTTCGGACGTGTTTTGTGAGCTCTGCGAAACAGTCTTCTTGTGTTCAGTATGTAGAAACAGAACGCAGCGCAGTACTTAGGAGAGCGCGGGGCGATGTGTCTCCTGCGGTGACGGACAGCATGTTCCCTCCCTCCAGCTATTGAGAACATTTTCTTCAACAATGTCACGGAAGCGTTAGTAAGTACAGAACTTTTATACATCCTGTCCGAGACATGTCTACTTCAAAGTACTTTGCTGCAGCAAAAGGGGGAACAAACGAAAACCCTCCTCCACATCACCCACGAGTGAAAATTTTGCAGTCCAACCCCAAGACGGTGTAAAATCCAAACAAGTGCAAAAAAAACACAGCAGGATGGCGGGAAGTAAAAAATTTAAATAGAAAAAACCAATCTAAATTTAAAAGACACTTTTACAAAAAAATATTAGAGACTCGTTTCTCGCTTTGAAAGAATGAGATGGTAAAGGCTGCAGAAACCTTAAAATAAAAAGGGTTTGGAAAGGGGGAAAAGGGGTGTTTTTAATTTTTAATCGCCCCCAAAGAAAAAAGGGAAAAAACCCCAAATCAGACAGGAAAAAGGTTGAGGGGGATCAAAAAGGAAATCAAAGAAAAATTATCCAAGATTAAATGATAGGGCCCGGGTTTTAAAACGTACATGAATGACACTGAACGGGCATGGCGGGGCCCGTGGAATGTACGGGGTTTCACGTAACCCTTTTTAAAGAGTACGGGCTGAAACGGGGGAGGACTTTGTAAAACAAATGTTTTGCCCTTTATAAACAAAAAAGAAGGTAAAACATTTTCAATCTCTAAAAAAGGACTAAAAAATGGGCCCCACCGTTCCGGAAAGGGCCGGGGGATGGGGGACAGACCACGCCCTTCATACTTGGGTTTTCCTTCCAGCGGCAAGAAAGAGGGTGTTTGCAGAAAGGGGTTTAAATTTAAAGGGGCCCGGGAATTTTTTTTCCATCGGGCGAGGTTTCTGACTCGTGCAAAACTACCAACGCTCAAAAAGTTTTCCCAAACCCCATTTCTGAAAGTCATGCCCTCAGGGGCCACCAAATTTGGGGGTTATCCCAAACTAAAAAAATGGAAAGACATCAAAGTTGATCGGGATAAATGTGGAGGCCCCTTTTCCGACGAAAAAATTTTGGGTTTTTTTTTTTTTTTTTTTTTTTAGGGAATTTTTTTTTTTTTTGTTTTTTGGTTTTTTTTGTTTTTTGGTTTTTTTTTGTTCTTTTTTTTATTTTGAACAGTTTTGCGGTTGGTTCAAAAAGGAAAAAAAACTTTTGTTCCAGTTTTTAAGGTTTTTAAAAGGAATTTCCCTTTAATTTTGTTAAAATTTGGTTTAAAATTCCCCAATTAATTTTTAAATTTTTTAAAAAAAAAAAAAAGGGCCCCCCCCAAAATGCCCCCCCCGCCCGGTTTTCCCCCCCCCCCCCCCTTAAAAAGGCCCCCCCCCCCCTCCCCCCCCCCCCCCCCCCCTCCGCCACCTTCCCCCCTCTGTCAAAACGAATGGATATCAAAATTTGTTTTTTTGAATTATTTTTTAAAATTATGTAAAAACTGGTGACCTTTTTCTTTCTTTTTTTTCTTTTTTAAACGTGCAGAAAATTTTTTTCCCAAATTTGTATGAAAGGGGGGGCTGAGTAAAAATCGAACCTCATTTGTATTATATTTTCTGAGACGGACAAAGGGCAACTTTTAAAAAAAAGACCCCGGGCCCTCTATGTTTTTCGAAAAATTTATTTTTTTAAAAAACAAAAGAAAAAACAAAAAAAAAAATTTACGCATAAAATCTGTTTTTGGAAAATTTTTTTCTTTATCAATGTATTCTTTACAATAAATCCGATTTTTTGCCGGTGTTTTTTTTTTTTGGGGTTTTTTGGGGTTTTGTTGTTGTTTTTTTGGTTTTTTTTGGGTTGTGGGTTTTTTTTTTTTCTATAAATGATAGGGGGGAGGGGGTTTGCAATAAAGAAAAAATGAAATTTTTAAAACAATTTTTCCTTTTTTTATCATATTTTCCTCCCCCTCTCCACTGCACCCCCATTTCCCCTTTTCCTTTTTCTTTTTTCTCTCCCCCATCCCCTTTTCCCTTTTTCTTCACCCCCTCTCCTCTCTCTTTTTCTTCTCCCCCTCTCTTTCCCCTCTCCCTTTCCCCCTCCCCCCTCCCCCTCTCTCTCCCCTTTTCTCTGAGAAAAAGAAAAAACATCAGAGAGAGAAAAGGGAGAGAGAGAGCGAGAGAGAGAGAAGAGAGAGAGGCGAGGAGAGAGAAAAAGAGAGGGAGTGCACGCCCCACCCCTTTAAAGGGGTGAAGGTGGAATTTTTTTAAGGGGGTTTTAAACAGACCCATAAAAATGTAAAAACCGTTTTTAGGGGGAATTTAAGGAAACGGGGGGGTAGGGGGGGGAAAAAAAGGGTGGGAGTTGTGTGTGTGTGGTGTGTGGGGGTGTGGGTGTGGGGGGGGGGGGAGGGGGGCCGGGGGGGGGGGGGGGGGGGGGGGAACCGCAGTCCCCAACCCCCTCGAAACACGTCCCTAAAACCCGCCTTTCCCCCCGGCGACATTTTACAAGAGTCCGAGCGGGAAGGGAAAAAATTAAGGGGTTTTTTCCCCCCCCCGCCCTCCCTCCCCCCATCCCCCTAACTCCCATTCAACCTTATGATCCTCGCCGGGCCCTTTCTGTTTGGGGCGGTTGGGTGGGTAGGTGAGAGGGAAGGGGGACGCGAAATAATTTGGGTACTTTTAACCCGGGTTGCTACTCAGAAAAGGGGCTTCCCCGGTTTGAGGGTTTTTCCCCCCCTTTAAACGTGGCCCGGCGTGTCCGCCCCCCCGGACGGGGTCTAAATTTCCCACGTACCCAAAAAAGCCGCAAAGTGTTTGCGGGATGGGGTCGTGAAAAATTTTCAACTCACCCTGTGAACCTTGACCTCCGGAAAAAAATTTCCCCCCCCCCCTTCCCCCCTTTGGGGTTCACTTTCTTTTTTTTCCCGGGGGTCCTTGACCGAACATTTTTAAAGGGGGATGAGGGTTTGTCAGTCAACGGGCCCGGTTAATTCAGGTTAAAGGGCGAAACCACCCACCCAAGACGGGTGACCCGGGATTCTTTTTCCCAAGGGCGCGTGAGATCTCATGGTGAAAGTCTGGCCGTATCTGGAGTTATACTGTCTTCACCCGTTAGCGGAACAGCGACGAGTGAGGTTGCGGGATGCCACGGCAGTTGCTTGACAGTGGCGTTTTTTGCCGTTGGCTCTGCAGTCATGAAATATGGGCTGGCACACCCATGGGAAACGCTCCTGTGGAGGTTCTGTCGTGTCACATCCAGTGGCTATTACACAATGGCATCTGCCAAGGAGCAGTTATGTCTCTCGACGTCTTAATGAATGCTCTGTGCGTGCCTGCACCCTATGCGAACACAGCGCAGGCTTCCAAAGGTGGTGCAGAATTGCTCCCAACTGGTTTGTTCAGAAGCTGATAGTAAGCTTACTTCTGAGGGTGCAACCCGCGCCTTCAGGTGTATCTCTTTCAAATGCGCCAATCACCCAAGGCAATATCAAAAAGGGAGATAGCCCTGGGCAAATGGAAGAGGGGACCAGCGAAATACTTCACCCATACTACCAGAGCGAAAACACGTTAAGATAGGGAAAATTGGCCATTTTTATATCGGGCACTTGCAGGGGTTCGGCTCTTCTCAACGCCGAGGCTGTCTAAAGAAGAGCTGCATGTTTTGTTAAAGACATCTGTCATGATATCTGTCTTAACCATGATTGAGACTGCAGCAGCCTTCCCTCCTACAAGAATAGAAATAGTTAAGCTGGCTGTGCTATACAAAATCATGTATTACAGAGCAGCTGTGACTAAGCGTAGCATCATCATGGCTCCCACCCGAAGACGAAGATGTCTTCCCTATCAACTGCAGAAGAGTCACTGCCGTACCAAGAATCGTCACGACTCCTTTCTCCCAGTCACCGTCACAGACAGAAATGAACTGCCAGAAACAATTGTGGCAGCGGACACCCTTGACTGCTTGAAGTCGAAGGTGCCACGTACCTAAGAACAAATCAGACTGTAGCCACTTAGAGTATGCAGGTGTAGCTTTCCCCTTTCCCCGTCTGTTCTTCAGAAGTGTTTGTTTTTTTGTTTTTTGTTTTTTTTGTTTTTTTTTTGTATATCTGGGCCTGAAACTAATAAATTCCAAGGATAAGTACCGAGCACCATTCCAGCAACTTACGGAGCAGCTTGGTGTTGCAATGACTGCAAGAAATATTGAATTATAAACAAAGCTTTCTCTTATGTCTTAGATTGAAGAAATAGGGGGGAGATAAGCATTCATATCTGCAGTGGTAGAGCAAGAGCAAGCTTTGTTTATAATTCAATATTTCTTACAGTCCTTGCAACACCAAGCTGCTCTGTAAGTTGCTGGAATGGTGCTCGGTACTTATCCTTGGAATTTATTAGTTTGTTGTAATTTAGTCCCTTGCGGATTCATTCCAAGAACTGGTCCTCAGCACTTGTGTCTTAAGAGGCTATCTTTTTATATTTTCTACTTTTCACAAGAAAATGTTACTTGTTTTGCTCTTTCATGATTTTCTTTTGCTTCTTAGGTGTGGCACATTTGGTTGGTTTTTTGAAAACTCAACGAACACACTACGGTATTGCACACCAGCCTTTCTGGGATAGCATTCTTCTTAAAACCGAAAAAGCAGAGGAATCAAACTACCGCTTTCCGCGGTCACTGAGGAGAAACAATCAGGTTTCGAAATATTGGTATCTGACCAGGAGTTATATGTTAATGGATTTTCCTCTCTATTGGCGGTTGTCTCCTCCTTGGAGACTATACGCTTGCTGACAGCTCATTTTGAGAAGCATTTATTTTATTTTTCCCCATTCACCCACTCAAGCACATACTGTTAGTTAGGCAGAATTACCTACCACTGCAGATATGAATGCTTATTCCCTCCCCCCCCCCCCCCCCCCCCATTTCTTCAATCTAAGACATAAGAGCAAGCTTTGTTTATAATTCAATATTTCTTGCAGTCATTGCAACACCAAGCTGTTCTGTAAGTTGCTGGAATGGTGCTCGGTACTTATCCTTGGGATTTATTAGTTTGTTGTATATATATATATATGATGATTGCATCCGCATGAAACAGCGCTGTAGATAGTTTTAAACCTTACCTTTTAACAAATGTTGCTCCCAGTCCGGTTGAGCATTTTTTTAAATCTCTGCTGGTATTTACTATCATTGTCTATATATATATATATATATATATTCACACGTAAAATTCTCATTAAACTCACACCGCGCCTCAACAAAACGACGTCAACAGGTGGATTTGAATAAAATGAATACTAAAACAAGTTGAACGTCTTTTCCCACAGGGACAACTTTAATTTTCTAGCTTTCGCCACGAAGGCTTCTTCAAGCCTTCGTGGCGAAAGCTAGAAAATTAAAGTTGTCCCTGTGGGAAAAGACGTTCAACTTGTTTTAGTATTCATTTTATATATATATATAATATATATATATATATATATATATATATTTGTATGCACACTGGTAGATTCGAAACAGCATTTCAATGTGACAAAAAAAACACGGATCTGATTGAAACAATGTAAAGGCAGAATTATCTGTATGACCTGAAGGTCTTGACATATTGGGCACTGAGACAGGCCCGAAGTTCGTTCAGCCGTTGATACCGTTTCCTACCTTGCTCTACTCTTTTCTATTCTGAGCTGTTCTTTCCCACCCTGTGCTTCTCGTTTCCATTCTTTCATGTCTTGTCTTACTCATATCTACCTGACCTCTTCTTTCTCATCTTGACCTACCCGTTTCTACCCTGACCTGTTCTTTCGTACCATGTGATGCTTGTATCTCTGCCCAGACATATTTGTTCCCAGATTGTCCTGCTCGTTTCTATCCTGACTTGTTATCGCCCGCCTCGTCCTACTTGTTCCTTCTCTGATCTATTCTTTCCTATCTGACTCTATCCGTTTTTACCCTGACCTATTCTTCTCTACCTTGCTCTATCCGTATCTACCCTGACCTACTCTTTTCTACCTTGTTCTACTCGTATCTACTCTGACCTATTCTTTCCTACCTTACCCTGATCTTATCTACTCTGACCTATTCTTTCCTACCTTGCTCTATCCGTATCTACCCTGACCTATTCGTTCCTACCTTCTCCCACCTATTTCTACCCTGACCTATTCGTTCCTACCTAGTTTCACCCGTTTCTACCATGAACTATTCTTTCCAACCTTGTGCTTGTTTCTACCCTGACCTGTATTGCCCTACTCGTTTCTACCCTTAGCCTACCGTTTGTTCCCTACCTAGCCCTACTCGTTTCTACTCTTACCGTTTGTTCCCTACCTAGCCCTACTCGTTTCTACCCTGATCTATTCCTTCCTACCTTGTCCTTACTCGTGACTACCCTGACATATTCATTTTTCCCTTGTTCTACTCGTTTCTACCTTGACTGACGTTTTCCTAAGTTGTCCTACTCGTCTCTACCCTGAGTTATTTTTTTTTCCTACCTTGTCCTACTCGAACCTACCCTGACCTAATCTTTCCCACCTTAATCCCACTCTCCTACCTCGGTCTGCTCTCTTGTACCTTTTAATACTTCCTTCTCTCTCCTCTCTCTCTCTCTCTCTCTCTCTCTCTCTCTCTCTTCTCTCTCTCTCTCTCTCTCTCTCTCTCTCTTGCATTTTTCTGCCTTATCCTATATATTTGCCTTGTTCTGTTCTTCCCTATGTTGTCCTGTAAAAAGTAAAAAGAGGTAAAAAGTAGGAAAACGTAGTATTAATTTTCAGTGCAATACATGCAATTCAGTCTAGAAGGGCATACGTTTGGCTAAACTATACATGTGATATAGCGTAGGTGAAG
Source organism: Conus ventricosus (assembly GCA_018398815.1). Classification (NCBI taxonomy): domain Eukaryota; kingdom Metazoa; phylum Mollusca; class Gastropoda; order Neogastropoda; family Conidae; genus Conus; species Conus ventricosus. The sequence goes on from CM031602.1 coordinate 28,211,518, forward strand.
GAAGTGCTGGCTCATAGATTAAAATT
>CM031602.1:28214043-28251172 GCA_018398815.1 Conus ventricosus
CAAAACAAATCTCATCATACACATTTCACTACTTACATCCACACTTATATTCACAACCAATGACACATGTGCAGAAGTATACACTATATACAGGGTCGAACTTTAATTAAGGACCACTTATACACAGTCTCACAAAACATAGAAAGAAAAACCGACAAACTACAGAAACTTTATAAATGTTTAATTTCATTATCAGTGAACAACATTTTGTCACTTTCATCGAAAAAATCATTCTTTCTGATTAGACAGGGGAGCCTGAATGAGACTACCCCCCAAAATGACATTCACAAAAAGAGTGTTTCTTTACAGTCTGATCAAAATCGAGTGTGCCCCCCTCGTGCTGCCACGCAATCCACACAGCGCTGTCTCATGGTGTTGACTGTTCTTGTAATGAGTGCCTGGGAGAGGTTTGCCCACTCCTGCTGCAGGTAGTGCAGCAGTTCCTGTCGATTTGCCGGAACAGGGTGATTTTCTTGAACTCTCCTCCCAAGCTCGCCCCAGATGTTCTCAATAGGGTTCATGTCCGGGCTGTTTGCCGGCCATGGCATCCTGGTGATGCCAGCTTGCACCACAAAAGTGTTCACGGCTCGACAACGATGTGGGTGGCATTATCGTCCATGAACACAGCCTGAGCCCCAATCTGCTGGAGTGCTGGGACAACCAAAGGCCGTAAAATCTCCTGCAGGTAGCGTTGGCCGTTCAAGTTGCCATCCACATGGTACAGGGGAGTCTTGTGGTGACTGCTGATGCCCCCCCCCCCATACTATGACGGAGCCACCACCAAAAGCGACGACCTCCTGGATGACGTCATCTGCCAGCTGCTCCCTGGGACGCCGCCACACCCGAATGCGTCCATCTCGTGGCTTCAACTGGAACTTGGACTCATCGGTGAAAAGCACCATCCACCACTGAGCCCGAGTCCATGTTCGATGAGCTGTGCACCAGGCCAGGCGACGTGCCCGTGGGCCGCAGTCAGTTTTGGTTTCCGGACTGGGCGCCTTGCTCGAAGGTTGGCAGCATTGAGGCGTCGCCGTATGGTCATCTCACACACTGCTGTGTTAGTGGCAGCTTGGAGCCGACGCCTGATGGTGTTGGAGGTGGTGGTCCTGGTCCGAAGAGCATGTCTGCGGATGAACCTGTCATCTCTTGCAGTGGTCATCTTTGGCTGGCCTGGACGGGGTCTCTCTTTGACAGTTCCAGTGGCTTGAAAACGTTCTCTCAGCCGAATGATGACGGAGTGGGACACTTGTAGTCTTCTGGCCACTTCTCGAACGCCAACTCGATCCTGCAGCCATGCAATCGCCCGGGTCCGGTCAAAATCAGAAGCTTGCGTCTTGGAGGCATTTTTGTGTTTGAAGAATTATCCACGTTGGGCTGCTTTTAGGGCATTCCAGTCAGTAAAATGCTCTGCAATGCATTGGTTTTTGCACGTGCATTTGGAATTTCAGTGCAAAACCGTTTGAAGCAGTGCTCACTCTTGCTTAAAAAACAAGCAATTTTGACAACAATCTGCAACTTTCAACCCCCCCCCCCCCCCCCCCCCCCCCCCCCCCCCCCCCCCCCCCCTCTGCATGCCGCACGTGACAATAAGACAGCTTTCGCAAGCTTTGCGGAATACTCTGTTAACCCCTTAAACCTTTCCCAGTCGAATTCTTCGAAAAAATGCATTGCTTGTATTTTTGGCCAATTTAAAAAGAAAGGGCCTTTTTTCGGGGTGGTCCTTAATTAAAGTTCGACCCTGTAGATAGACATACCATAGCCGGAACTGTTGTCACACTTATTTTGTCTATTATTGATACGAGAACCAAACAAGTTAGAAGATGTCTCCGATTTTATCAGGAATTTGACAAAAAATCATTCCACCGTAAATGTTTAAACCACGTGTTTTTAAGATTCTGTCGTGTTCAAGATTATTTCTTGATTTGATTTAAAGTTGTTTTACTTCTGTAATCGCCTTCCAGCGATTTTTTTTTACTTCCTGCGTGGTTTATATTGATAAGATATCACACACGCACACACACACACACACACACACACACACACACATACACACACACACACACACACACACACACACACACACACACACACACACACACACACACACACACACACACACATTCTCTCTCTCTCTCTCTCTCTCTCTCTCTCTCTCTCTCTCTCTCTCTCTCTCTCTCAGAGAGAGATTCAGGACCACACACACACACACACACACACACACACACACACACACACACACAACACACACACACACACTCACACACACACACACACACACACACACACACACACACACACACACACACACACACACACACTGAAAGAGATAGAGAGAGGGGCGAGGGAGGGAGGGAGGAGTGACTCAAGACCAAAGTTTGCTACCGCATTCATGGCAGTAGACGGGCGAGGAGCAAGTGGTAATCAGACACAAAGTAAACACAGCTTAAACCAAATCATGTTACACATACAGACGAGACTAAAGGGAGTGGTCCAAAGCGGAATACATAATTCTTTCAAGCAGTCTTGTGTTACAACGTATCCCTTTCATTCAAAGTAAAGGAGACGTCAACTGTACACAGAATACTGTACATGATATTCATCTAGACGACCGCTCACCCGAAGGACAAGCAGTGGTAATGAGGTCTTCATACTTGATAGTCAAGAGAACAGCGGATCATGAGAAGCCCTGCTCAGCTGGGTCACATGGGCTCGTTTTCATTCAACGCCCATCTTGCGCTGAAGTGAATGAAGATAAATAATTGCTCGTTCATTTTCGTTGTCCTGAGTGTTTTGTGTCTTGTCTGAAGAAGACCTAAGAGGTCGAAACGCATCGTGTTTTGTCTTGTGATTCGTTTGTCTACGTTGTCTAGGCGGTTCGCTATTAATAGCATCTAAAATTAATTTGCTCCGTCAAGTTCACTCTCATGACCATGGCAATGCGAGGGGATCCCTCAGTACCAGTCACTCGTCATCTGAAGCTTTCTGTACTGGTAAACTTCTCTTTTGTGTTGCTTTTTATAACTCTGCCTCTTTCGTTTTACATTGTTGTCTTTCTTTACTGTTATCTTCTGGTTTTCAACATTTGTGGATCATTCCTCCGTGTTTCTTCTGAATACTGTTTTGCGCTTCTTGTGATAATTCATAACATAACAGTTCTAGTAGTCCGGGGTGTGGTGGCGAAAATTGCACACGCTGTAGGCCTACAGGGTAGACGCTACCTGCTCGCTCTACAGTGTCTATTAGCCGATATGGCTTTTTATGTATGTTTGTGGAGTTCAAATGTTTTTGCATTATTTATTTCTGATTTTCTGTAATCTGGGGTTGAAAAATCAAGTGAAAAAAATGGCTCTCTCAGCACAGCCTAGTTTTATGTGCCTTACGAGTAAGGTGTCAATAATGTAACTACCATAGCATTAATTGCTTCTGCTGTTAGCTTTTCTCGGTATATAATCTATTTTCTATGATCTGACCTATCAACAATACGACATTTCTTTTCGTATCAGTTTGACAGCCTTGAAAACGCTCTTTGTAGTCAGCTGAGCTATAATAATAAAAACTTGGGGGGGGGGGGGGGGGGGGGGGGACGAAAACAACTTGAAGTTCACAGTCAAATATTACGAGTTCGAGTCCAGCAAGAGTACAATGTAAGATCTATCATGTGCCTTGTTGGCTGCTAAGCACACTTTGGAGGTATAGATAGGGCGTTATATAGATCACCTACACTCATTCTCGGTAATGGCTGTAAATTACAGCTGCCATTCCATATACATCTGGTTGGTGTGGACTTTAGACCCGAATATAACAGGGTCAATACCGCGGTTCCGTTTGTCAAAACTGGTCAGCCCGGCAGTCCGTTTGTGAACTGGCACCAGATCGTCCAGAGAGATCTCCAAAGGGTCAATAAAAGAGGACAGGCACCAAAATGATGACTGTTGGCCAGTCCAGCTGGAGAACGATAACTATTTTATGTGTTGGACGATGCAGGATCTTCTAACAGGCAATATCAGACCAACTTCGAATTTTTGTCGGTTTGTTTCTTGAACAGTTTTGAAAGAGCGTATATCTTGTTTTTCTTTCTTTCTTTCCTTCCTTCCTTCCTGCATTCTTTCTTTCTTTTCTTTCTTTTCTTTTCTTTTCTTTTCTTGTTTCTTTCTTCCTTACTTCCTTCCTTCCTTTCTTCCTTCCTCCCTTCCTTTCTTTCTTTTTTTTTCTTTCTTTCTTTGTTGCTTAATAATTTCAGTTTGATTTTTAAAAATGCCTTCTTCTTTCTCCCTTTAAAAATTTGGAATACCAAATTACAGGGACGTTGGTGTACATTTTCTTCGTTTTGTCTGCCAAAGATTTTGTTTGATTTAGTTAATTAAATTCATTACTACTGCGTTATGTTTCTTCTCCGCAATCTGCGCCAAGCCTTCACTGGTGGGCGGTTGCCTCTCTGTTCTGTCTTGTTTTTGTGTCTTATGTCTGTCTCCCTGCCTCGTAACAAAAAATTAAAAGGCAATGAACCGATCTTTATCCATTTTTTCGGGGTTTTTTGTGGAAAAATGGACATTGGTTTTTATTTGGATTCCTTATTGTGGAAATATTCACAATCCCCTGTTGAGATCTTGGGAAAGGGAAGCGTTAAAAATTTCAAATTGTTGGTGTTTGTGTTTTGTGAATAAAAATCTTCAGTATTAAAAAAATAAAAAAAAAAAAAAAGACGTTGGTTTTTTTCCCCCTCTTCAATTTTACAAAATGAACCTTTCTATAAATATACAAAAACCTAGAAAGGGTTATAAAAACGGGGGGTTCAAACTTTATTTAAAATATTCCTTCTCAAAAAAATGAAAAAAATTTTTCTCCCCCCCCCCCCTTTTAACCCCCCCCCCCCCTGGTACAGGAAGATTTCTTTCCTCTCCTGTAGAAGTGGTGAACGCGTGTTGCGGTTTGGGTTGTTAATCTTTTTTAAAAAGAAAATTGTTTTAAAATTTTCTTTTAAAAACTGAAAAGTATCCGATTTAGTAAAAAGGGTCCATTCGTGTGATCCCTTCCCATTTTTAAATTTTCTCATCCACGCACTGCCTGAAGGGGGACCCATTTTTTTTCTGGGCAGGGAAGGGTTTCATTAGCGCAGGTTCGGGCCTCAACATTTGCCTGTACTTATTTTTTTCGGGGGAATTTCCCGGCGGGGCCCTGTTGGGTGGAGCAGTGAGAAAAAACCAGGGACGTGATGCCCCGGGCAGGTGGCAACTGCCCCTCCCCGTCAAAAACGTGCAGGACGTGTTCCCGGTGTTACCTGTCCCAATGTTTATCCCACGTCAGTGTCGAAAGTGTTGTATACCAGGTTGTGCGTGTTTTATCTCGTTCGGTCTGTGCTGGTTATTCCCTTCAGTTAGGGCAGGTATGTAGCGTGACAGGCTCGTGCCGTATTTTAGCTTGTGGGTGTCTGTCCCATGTTTGTAGATATATGTTTTTCCCATGTTTATGATTCGGGGTTCGGGTCATGTTTGTGTCCCAGTGTTGTGAAAATGTTTAGATCCCTGTTTTTCTGTCTGTTAATGTGAGTGTCTGTGCCACGTCAAAGCCGTTGAGTACGGTCATACTTATAGCATATCAGTGTCTGTGCAATGTTTATGATGCCGTGTCTTGTCATGTTTTTGGAATTCAGAGTCTGTGCCTGTTTATATCACGCCGTGTTGTGTCGTGTTTTGCATACCAATTTTCTGTGCATGTTCATGCATGTCTGTGTCTTATTTTTTTTATAGCATGTTAATGTCGTGCCCGTTTTATAGAAGTCAGTGTCGGTGTCTTTTTTAAGCTACCAGTGTTGTGCATTTATTTTGCTGGCGTGTCTCTGTATGTTAGGCTATATAGCATTTAGTGTTTGTGCCCAGTTTCTACCCAAATCGGTATCTTTTGCCTGTTTCGCGTTCAGTATCTGTGCATGTGTTTAATAGGTCGTGTCTGTGCCCGTTTCCCGCATAGCATGTTTATAGTGTGTCGTGTCTGTACAAAGATTTTAGAAGTTTTGGGGCTGTGCAGGTTTTTCAGTTTTTATCATTTTGATAAAGCGTCAGTGTTTCAGTTTAAAACGTGCCAAATGTTTTGTACAGTTTGGGCACGCCATGGTGTGTCATACTTATCAACCCCTAGTGTTCTGCCCTGTTTTACATGTCAGGTTAGGGTCAGTTTGTAGCAGTCGTGTCAATGCCGTTTACAAAATATCCCCGGCGTGTCTGTGCCATTTTCATAGCACGTGAGGTTTTTGCCTCTTTTAAAACAATCGTGTCTGTGTTTTTTTAATGTGTAGGCGAGTGTCCTTGTATGTTTGTAGCATGTCATTTCCTTTCGTTTTATGGTATGTCGGTCATGTTTGTAGCACAAAAATGTCGGTGACAACTTTTCACCTCAATGTATGTGCCATGTTTTTTAAAAAGTCAGATTGTTTTTTTGTCTGTTTGTTTTTTGTTCTTTTTCCCTTTTTTTCTACGATTTTTTTTTTTCCTTTTTTCTTCTTTTATTTTGGTCTACTTTTTCTCCCCCTTTTTATGTTTTGTTATTTCCCTCCCAAATATTTTTTATGTTGTGTGTGGTGGTTGGTGTGTGTGTGTGGTGTTGTGTGGGGTGGTGGTGGGTGTGTGTGTCAGCGCGCGCGCGTGCATGTGTGTAGTGTTTCTTTTACGTTATCGTTTCCAGGGTTTTTGTCTGCACTACGTGAGCGGGAAAGAGGATGTCTGGCCCCTGGGCAAAATCAAAAATCTAAACCCAAAATGATGTTGTCTTGTTTTTGAACGCGGAAAAAGTTTTGAGCCTAAATAGGGCCGAAACTACCCCGTTTTCACCAGATTTTGTGGGAAAGCCGCTTGCGGGGAAGGACTAAAAAGAAAAAAGTAGTGGGGGCTTTTTTGTTTAAATGTACTTTTATGTAGAAAAAGAAATTTTCCCAAAGGGGGGGATTTGAAGGGGCGAACCACCCTGTAGGTGTTCATGTACAAAGATGTACAAGAAATTTGTTTATCGTCCTTTTCCTGGGTCCGACGAAACCCTGCAGGCTTTCAAAATCAGTGCAAGGAAAGGCTTCCGTCCCAGTGTACAAGGGCTTTTGACCTGAGATTTCATGCCTTTTGGGATTTTTTTCAAAAGGTGGGGTTAATGATCGAACCCTCAAAATGGGGATAAAGTGACGGGTAGCCCGGGTCCGGAGAAATATTTTTGTAAAAAGGAGAGGAGGGGCCATGTTTATCCTCACTGCATCATTTTAGTATACAAAAAAGAAATAAATAAATAAGATTTTTTTAAAAATTTTAAAAAAAAAGGGGAAACACACCACACACACACAACTCCCCACACACACCAACCCCCACACAACACCACCCCCCGGGCTGCCACCCAAAGGGTGTTCAGACAGGATTAAAAAACAGTAAAAAAATCTAAAGATTTTGTGAATGTTTGGGAGTTGTTCAGTCGACGTGCCGTTCGATGAATCTTGGGAATGTTTGATTTTTATTTTTGGGGGTGTTCGATTTGTTGGGTTTTCGCTCTCCTTGTCCCCTTCGTTCGTGTTTTTCTTTTTCGTTGGTTTTTACTTTTTTTTTTTTAGAGGGGGAAAAACCCTCGTCTCAACCCCGGAGCGGCTCAAACAGAACATTTAACCATCCAAATTTTTAAATGTCTGGGTCCTGTGTTTTTGCACGGTCGACTGCAAGTCAAGGGGCAAGGGGTGGAGGTTTGAAACGGCGGGCACCTGTCCCTAAACCCTTCGACCGTTACCGTCACAGCTTTGCTGGGGGGTGCCCTTTGCGGGGTGTTTCCCCGTCTACTGTAGCCGGTGTTTGATTACAGTTCCCCTACCCCGCCCCCCCACACGCCGGGCAACCAAATCCCCTTTTGCCGTCAGTGTTTGGTCGCAGCACCATCCGAGAAAGGAAGGGGAATGAACTCTCAGTGGTCCTTGCCCCCAAGGTGGTGAAGGGGAAAGGAATCGGTCGTTTAGGGGGAAAAAGTGGATGAGCTTCAACCCCCAAATGTAATGAGGGGAATCTCTCTCTTCTCTCTCTTCTTCTCTCTTTTCCCCTTTTCTTTTTCTCTCCTTCTCCCCCTCTCTCTCTTCTTCTCTTTTCTCTCCACACAACACACACCACACACCACAACACAACACCACAACACACACACACACACACACACACGCCAAACGATTGGTGTTGAATTTCAGCTTTAACGTAGAGTAAAGCCCTGTAGTTGTTTACCGTCTACTCTTTGCCGTTGACTCGTGCTTAAGCTTTTAAAAAAGGGAAAATCTGCCTGATTCTAAAACCCTGGGGGCAAGACTTGGAGGATATGAGGGAACCAGTGCAGAAAGACCAAAGTAAGGCAAAAAAAACCAACAACAAAAAAAAACACTACAGGCATCAAAAAGTCAACAAAGCGAAGGTAAAAAAAAAAACAAAAAAACTTGAGATAGAAGCAGCTCAAAGGACCTGGGAGAAATTGCGACAGACGTAAGGTCTTGACCAGAAGCCTTCTCTAGAATAGCCTAAGCATCAGCCGTGCTTATATACAAAACTCAAGACCATCTCGAACAACAATATCCTTTAAAAAAATATAAATATTTTTTTTAAAAAGCAGTTCTCATTGCAAATCACTAGCTAGCATACACAGAAACGTGTGCTGGCGCGCGCTCGCGTGTGTGTGTGCTCTTATGATTATCATTTATTCCTTTTTATTTTATAGTTTCACATTCTCTTACTTTTATGAGAATTTTGAATTGATTCTTCTCTATTAGTGTATATGTTGTCACTTGGAACTGATATGATAATAAAATGATATCAACCAGTGTGTGTGTGTGTGTGTGTGTGTGTGTGTGTGTGTGTGTGTGTGTGTGTGTGTGTGTGTGTGTGTGTGTGGTACTGTTGTTCTTGTTCTTGTTGTTGTTGTTGTTGTTGTTGTCGTCGTTGTTGTTGTTGTTGCTGTAAATCTCACGAAGAAATCAGTCACATGTAGGCAGCGCAATGATTTCTGCCTGCAAAGCAAACAAGCCCCCCCCCCCCCCCCCCCCTCTCTCCCTCCTCTGTCTCTCTCTCTTCTCTCTCTCTCTCTCTCTCTCTCTCTCTCACACACACACACACCACACACACTCACACACACCACACACACACACACCACACACACACACACACACACACTTTGAAGACGATGAAGTCAAACTTGGGTCTCTACTTTTCTGGCATTGAAATGCAAATGTTTACAATTATACGATACCTCTTGCTCTGTGCTAGTGTGCCTTATTCTTAACGCGTGGTCAGTTATTTCTATGTTCTCGACACATTACAAACTTCAATCTCTACAAAGTATGTTCACTACTAGTAGTTTTTGGGGGTTTTATTTCATCGAGACTTTTGTCTGTTTGTATTCGATTAACTTTCCAAGTAGAACGTCTGCCGCTTGAAGAGTTTGATGCTGAACAATTGCAGCAAGTTGTTGATGAGACGTGTTGGTGCGTGAGCTACGCGGCAGTGGGGAAGATGTAGGTGTATGCTTTTCAAAAGTGCCAAATCTTTCACGTATTGAGGGTTCTGAATCTGGCTGTGAAGGCTTGCGTTGCTGCAGCCAGTACTGATCTACAATGCAACAGACAAAGGGAATGGTGGCGAGGAAAGATGGTGAGGGAACTGATTGGGAGGGGGATAAAGAAGAGGTGGGGGGTGAGATGTGGGGAGCTGTTTGTGTAGTTATCACTCACTTCGGGTAGGTCGGGACTGTGTGGATGCCTTTCAGCTGGTCCTTGCTGAGGTTGTTCTAAAACTATTCTTGTTCTGGTGATGAAGCAGCTGATCTGTTTGCGGAACTACAAAACGTTATTGTGTTCACAGTCGATCTGTTTTCAACATATGCGCCATAGAGACTTCGTAGCCTCTTGGTTATACGGACGCCTTATTCTGCTGGGTTACGGGGATAGCGATCTGTTGTATGCTTATTCGTGGTTCACTGGTTCTCCACCTCCGAAAGTTTTGGCAAAGCACCTCTGTTGCAGCAAAGCTTTTCCTGGACCACTCAGAAATGTTTGCGTGATAATTGTTGCACCTGAAGTAATTTCTCTTTTTGAAATAAAAAAAGGGTTTTTTCTTATCTTTGCTTAGACCATCGACCCTAGGCCACATGTTAAGAAACTTCTTTATTTCTTTCATTCGTTTATGGCTTGGCAAAATAACAGGTGTGGTTGGAACCCGTCACGGTGACACTGTATACAAAGGCCCTGATAATGAACGACGTCTGAAGACAGATTTCCCGGCAGGTTAATAAGATCCATGGGATGTACAGAAAATATGTGAAGCAACAAGAAGAAAAAAGACTTGATCTTGTGTGTGGAATGGGGAAATGCAAACTTGTAGCTCGTTTATATAACTCTGAAATTATTTTTGGTTTCCATATTAACTGGCTTTTTTTTTTTCTTAACCGAGCCTCATTGAAAATGTTGGTTACAGACTGAAGGAAAGTAGCGTATCAGACGTTCCCTCAGAGCCATTATCTGAGGGACGATCTATTAATTCGTGCATATTGATCCATATTGATCGCGGATTAATGACGAACCATCGTTTTGACTCTTCGGGCCTATATGAAGTCTGCGCTTCACGATCTATTTAAAGGTGCCATGGGCTCCGAGAAATTCTCCAGCTGAGTCCATTTAGCATATCCTGTATGAAACAGGGCAAAATTGACGATGGCATTATATGCAGTCAACTGATCTGTCTGCACCACCCACCACAAGGATGTTACACTAGTCTCACAGTGACAATACTAACTCATCGCAAGCATTACCAGTCTGCGACCAACATTTAAAAAAAAAAAAACAACAGTTTCTTAATACAGCCAAGGATAGCCTACTGTAAGCTTACAACTTTCTTCCACTACTAGCCTAGAGGGAAGAGAATGGCTTTAGAGCAGTCTGATGACGTCACTAAGAAATTATGTCACACGTTTCTAGGCCTACCGCTCCTTGTTCGCGGAGGCGGGAGGAACATCAGAACTCGGGGACAGAAAGACGGGTCTGCCATTCGTTTGTGTTCAGTTCCTCAGGCTCCCCACTCACGTGGATCACTGATCAGGCAGTTCCTCATCGTGTCCAGTGATAGAGCACGCAGATGTCAGGTTTGGCACATTTGTCTAATATAACTCGTTTGTCCACGTTCTCTGGGCGGTTCGCTAACATTTATTTAAGATTTGAAGAAAAGACATTAAATAAACCACTGAACTGAACGGAACTTTGGCAAGCAAGTAGCAAAAGGATGTGCATGTACCTAGCCAAACAGTGCTGTAGTACCACTAGTGGTGTGTAGCATCAGCAGTAGTGACATGTAAATTGCAATGTTAATAGCAGCAGCAACAGAAGCAGTAGTCATAGCATTAGACTAGTATGAAGGAGTGTGTTTCACAGCCTAGGCCTTGTGCTCTTTTAGATGCTCCCTGTGTTATTTTACATCGGGCAGATCTGCTTCGTTGCGCCGGGCACAGGCCAATGGTTTTGTTTGGTTTGATTGGTTTTTAATTAATCTTGAAATTACTGTTTATATTGTGAATCACAGTCAAGATGTGAGCGTTAGCATTTCCAAAGGAAGATCGCCCCGTGGAAATGTCTGTACGATTCTCTTGGAAAGAAAGTTTTCCCTCAAATAGTGTTATTGTGCTCAATTAGATCTATCTTATCATTTCTTCTTTCATGAAAATTTGATACTTAAAAAGAGCTGCCTGTAAGTGTAAGTAGATAAGCTAAGCTTCTGAACATGTTAGAGGTCTCGTTCAATCACCTCTTGAGTTTTCTGCCTTTCAATGAACAGGGCTGGACCAAGGGGCGTGCATCTGGTGCATGAACAATCCCCATTCCCACCCTGTCCACCTTAAAACCAGTTTATAAGCTTACATGGTTCCAGACCGTTTAATATGGCACTGGATTGTCACTAGATCGCAACAAATTTTTGAGATGAGGTGTGTGTGTGTGTGTGTGTGTGTGTGTGTGTGGTTGTGTGTGTTGTGTGTGTGTGTGTGTTTAGGGAAAGGGAAAGGAGGCATTTTCCTGGACTCTCTCAGCAATCTCGAGGTTTTTCCGTGTCTTCCATTTACACTTTGAACATCCAAGTGCAAATCCTAACCCCGATCCCTTCCGCACTTACAAATCTATTTCGTTGCAATCCTCCAGCAGCCTAGTTGCTCTTCTTTGAACTTACTTGATGTCCGTTTGTTGTCTTTACAGATATAGGCATCACGCAGTAACAGCGTTTTACACGTGCGTTCTTATGAGGGCCTTGTAAAAATTTGAAAATGTTTTTTTTTTCCCAGCAAAGTTTGAAAAATAGTCTTTAGGGGATCCACAAATTAGGTCAAGATCAATAGTAGCAGGAAGAGGAAGAACGGGTGGGGAAGTGAAGGTGCATCAGCAGCAGTAGTAGTATTCGTATTATTAGGAGGAGTAGCGTCAGCAGAATATCCAGGATCTATTTTAACAGCTTTGCGCATTTTGTGATCCAGCATGCAAGATTACACGTATAATTGACAGTTTTCTTCCCTATTGAATCTTAGTTCGATTTGTAAACATCTACTGTCTTTATATTTGACGGAAAGAGGGTTTGTTTACTGATGATATTCTGGATCACGAGACTAGTATCTGAATCTGAGGCGCCAGGTGACAACTACGAACATGCCGTTTTACTGTATATAAACAGTCGAGTTACTGGAACTCGAAACAGATGGAATAAATGGCAAAAAATCCGACGGACTCTCAATGTCAAAAAGGTGAACATACCCATGGCACAATATAACCGTCTCACATGAACTACTTGGCTCTGCATCTTATGAATCTCTAACACGGAAAGCTTTCATCCAGTAACCCCCATCCTGTACAAGGGGTTCTTTCCGACAAAATACTGAAACTGATCGATTGAAACTCAATGCCATTGTGTTTCTTTGTCATTTTGGAATGTTCTCAGTATTTTCTGAGACCAACTTGTCCTGGATATTTGACAAAGGGAAACATTTGTACTGGAGAAGAAACTGGTATGGAAGGAAATCTTTCCTCCGACGTGCATACAAAATATTGCGCACATTGACCCTTGCATCATATGCACAATATACTTTCACACACACACACACACACACACACACACACACACACACACACACACACACACACACATACACACACACACACACACACACACACACACACACACACACACACACACACACAATGAATACGGGATGTTTCAGGGACAAAAAGGCATAACTCTTTAACGCACGCTCTTTTAGATTATTTTAGATTTGCACCTTTCGACATGCACTCCATGTAAAAAACACAGATGGTTGCACGCTTGCGGTTGCACCCAGTAAGCCAACTTTTGTTTTCTTGCTTCAGATCTGCCTACAGTGGCTGTAATTTCAACCTAGTTCATGACTGCTTGGCAGATACGTCACCAGAAGTTGCACACTGATGGCTGACAGTCAGAGGTTGTATTGAACAGCCTGAAGACACTGGCGGATGGTGTGTTGGTCTGGAGGACTCTGACGCTAGTGGTGTTATTAATTCCATGCTGGACGAGACAAAGTCACAAGAGAGGTCATCGTGATGGTCCGGGACACAGAGTGACGAAAGATCCTATACCAAGCCAAGAAAGTCATGGGGGAGAGCACGCCTCGACTTCTCGTGGACGCAATGAGACAAAAACTCAAGAGAGCCAAGGGGTAGAGCGTTCCGCGGCGATTCCAGGACGGATAACGACAAAAGATCGTGAGAGCCAGGGGGAAGTGCACTCCTCGACGATTCCAGGACAGAAAACGACAAAAGGTCGTGGGAGCAAGGGGAGAGAGCACTCCGTGACGACTCCAGAACGCAGTCTAACGCAGGAGTCAAGTCAAGAGAATCGTGTAAGACTTGTTTGATCGCTCGTTTTGTTTTGTCTTTTCTTTCTTTTGTTCTTTCATTTTTCTTCACTTTTCTTTTCTTTTGTTTTCTTTCATAACTTCTACTCCCTGTTTCTTTCTTTCTTTTTTTTTTCTCTCACTCCCTTGTGTATCATTTTTTAAAACTGTTATTCTTTTTTGTTGTTGTTTACGTTCTATCCTTCATTTCATTCCATTTCTTTTCGATAATCCGGCCGTTCTTTTTTTTTTTTTTTTCAATCCTTTTCTTTTCTTTTTTTCTTTTTCTTTTTAATTAACCCCCCCCCCCCCTCCCCTCCCCCCCCCCCCCCCCCCCCCCACCTTTTTCCGTTTTTTCCCCTTCCATTTCTTTTCATTTTTAGTTTCCTTTTTTTTCTAAATTCTTTGTTCCCCCCCCCCCACCCCTCCCCCCCCCCCCCCCCCCCCCACTCCCCTCTTTACTTTTTTTCTTTTCGTTTCTTTCCTTTTGTTTTTTTCCCCCGTCGTTCTTTCATTTTTTTTTCTAATTGTTTGCTTTTCTTTCTGCTCTTTTCCTTCGACCTATCTTTTTTCCCCATTTCTGTCGGTTATCTTTCTTTTCTTCTTATTTTTCTTTCATTGCTTCCTTTCAGTCTTTTCTTCCTTGCTTTTTTCCCCCTTACTATCGTCTTTCTTTGTGTTTTTCTCAGTGGTGGGTTTCAGTTTATGAAGGCTATTTGTGCATGCTAAGCGCGCGCGTGCATTTGTGGATATGTGTGTGTGTGTGCGAGCACGTGCATGCGTGTGTGCATGTATATATGTGTGTGTGTGTGTGTGTGTGTGTGTGTGTGTGTGTGTGTGTGTGTGTGTGTGTGCATATGCATATTTGTGTGTATTTTGCACGTGAGTGCGTGTGTGTCTGTGTCCGCGCATGCGCGCGCGCGTGTTTGTGTGTGTGTGTGTGTGTTTGTGTGTGTGGATAATGATGTGGGTGTCTTTCACAGTCGTTAAGGCACTTTGTTTGTAGCTCAGCCGACGGACAGGGGGCCACACCTGGGCTGCTTTTGCCAGAGGACTCTATGCACTGAGACATTGCATCTGTGGATGGCCCAGACTGTCTGTCCTGTCTGTCTGCCTGTCTCTCTCTGCCTGTCTGTCTGTCTGTCTGTCTGTCTGTCTGTCTCTCTCTCTCTCTTTCTCTCTCTCTCTCTCTCTCTCTCTCTCTCTCTCTCTCTCTCTTCTCTCTCTCTCTCTCTCTCTCTCTCTCTCTCTCTCTCTCTCTCTCTCTCTCTCTCCTCTCTCTCTCTCTCTGTCCATAGACGTGCATTAAAGTTGCTCCTTCCAACCGTACCTCTAACAACAGATGAAAAACTAAAAGCACTGAACACTGAACACGAGTAAGCAAGTGGAACTCAAGAAAAGATTGAACAGCTTTCCTAATTTATAGAAATTCCTTCTCCCCTACCCACGCACAGGTTACTCTGGACCATATGTCTGAAACTCACTTCCACCGAGTCTACAAAGTACGAATACCTTAACACTTTAAAAAAAATTACATAAATATTTTATGTCTCAATAATTTGATTTTTCGATTAAAATCATTCACATTCATTTGCAAAGCCTTCTGTAAACCATAAACCGTCTAAACACGTAACTTACTCCATCAAATCGCTCATCCCCACACCCGCTCTGCCCATCATCAACCTTCTCCCTACATACCATTCTCCCCCCCCCCCCCTCCCTCCCGCCGACCTCTCTCTCTCTCTCTCTCTCTCTCTCTCTCTCTCTCTCTCTCTCTCTCTCTCTCCTCTCTCTCTCTCTCTCTCCCTCTCTCTCTCTCTCTCTTTGTGCTTTTGTTTGGTTGGTGTGGTGTTTATGTGTTTTGTTTATAGTTCCATCGGTTTGACTTCTCACCAAGTCATTATTACGTTTATATGAATACTCTGCTTGTAGAATTACATTACATAATTGCTATGTTGAATTGTCAGTATAAATGATATATGTTAAAATAATGTATGCATGACAAGGACAGATTGTAAGACTAGGCTTTGGCCTAAAATCTGCATCCATCGTATCAAAGATAAATCAGTCAATCAATCAGTTCCACCTCTTCACCTTCCATTTAATCCTAGTCATACCTTCCGTTCTTGGAAGTTTCCAATTGTTTGCAAAATGGGCATGTTAACCCTTTAATCGTTTGAACCAGAGAACTAATAAATGCCGCTTCTAACTCACTTTCGCCCTCAACCAGTTTTCGGGCGAAAGTGACCTAGAAGCGGCATTTATTAGTTCTCTGACAAGTAAGACTTCAATAACCAAAAAATAACGATTATTTACAAACATACATACTGTGTAGGGTTATCCGTTTTCAATACTAATTTACTAAACTTTTCAGATTTTAGTTTTTGTTTAGTCTTAGGTTTTTCCTGATCATTTTCAATAACATCATTTTCACGCATACAGTCATCAAATGCGTCTCTGTCTTTCATGTGAAATAAAACTACAGTCTTTAACTGTTCTCTAAAGTCTTTTAAAACGGAGTTATATTTTTGACATAAAATCCACACACTTATCCCATCATGTCTTCCGCTGAAAGCCAGTTTTGACAAAGTGTTTCTCTTTTTAACTATATCTTTTTCTGCCGAACAGTCATCTATAATAAAGAGTGTCTGCGTTCCTTCAAACACTTTATAAAAGTATTCTATACACTCACTCAGTTTAGTGCTAGGATTAACTAAATATACGTCATCGTCTGTCCATATAAACCTTCTATCATGATATGCTTTGTTCCTTTTAAGTGTTGGGCAGAAAATTACAATATAATCAAAATTATAGCGATAAACTGTTTGTAATAGGTCGAGGACAAATATTGTTTTCCCACAACAGTTTGTCCACAAATTAATGAACAATGAGGGGTTTTTGTCATAAAGTTTAACTGCTCCATAGTTTTATAACAGAATTTAATCTAATCCAGTTATTGTTTTTATCATGCTCTCTGTCAAAACTTGTTCAGTATAATGAAATCCTATAAGATCTAAATGCGTAAGATTAATCCAATTCAGTTCTGTAAGATTGTTTCTATTTAGACTAATATTGATTTTGTTGCTTGTTGTTATGACCTTAATATCCTCGCCATTGTGAAGAATGACGACGGTAACTTTAAGTTTTTCAACGTCTAAGTTTTGCCAGCTAATTAGAATTCCTTTTAGAAGGACGTCACTAACGCCCACAACCCCATCCCTCCCCTTATCTTTTAAGACAGAAATTTCAAATATCATTGTGAACGCATCTCCTAATTTCATTTGCGGAATGAACTGTAATTTTGTAGAAGCATCCTTTAAAACCGTTTCTCTTCTGTGGAGGATGTACTGTTTATTCCCATACGGCTTTATTTCAATCTCTTTCCGACTATTGTCGTCTGGCATAAGACTTACATGTAAAGGGCCAGAGTTGAATGCTTTTCTGAAACTTTTTTGACGGCTAAAAAATGTAAATGGGCTTATGAATTCAAATTTTATGTCCCATTCTAAATATGGTTCCAAGTGCCATTTGAGGTCAGGTTTTCGAACTATTTTATATTCATACTGGCCAACATTATTTGCTTCTAGATTGCGCAGCTGTTCTAGTTTAGGAAGCTTTTTGCTGTCGCCAACCTCTTTGCGTTTATAATCACCATCTTTAGTGTACTCAAAACCATACAAAGCGCCTATCTCACCGTTCTGTTCAAAGTCTGCAACGTCTGCAAGGTCTTTTAATTCTAAGGTTATACACCTTACAGGCGTCAATGTAACTCCCGGTTCTTCTGGCCCCCGCGACATTTTTTAGTACAGTTTATTATTTTATTTCCAAAACAATGTGCAGGTTATCACATTTTACGACTTTTCCTGTTTTGTCTGTGATCTTTATATTAAATGATCCAACCCTCCCACAAACTAATCTTTTAAACTGTAAATTAGGGAATTGTATAATTTCATAATCGCAATATGCAGCTTTCCCTGACGGAAGAGCTCTTAAAACAGTTGAGGGCCTTCCATCATGTAAGTTTTCATCAGTGCTCAGCTCATCCAAATGAACATAGAGTAATGAATGTAATGCAAGATCGAGCGGATTTTCTCCTTCATAAGTAGTTTTGCTTGGTGTAACTCTAAATCTATGATTGTTAGCTGCAAAGCCTAACATTTTAGCTAGCTCTTTATCAAAATAGTAACCTACTTCTTCTTCAGGCTTGAATAATAACATTGTTTTCAGATTTGCATTGTTAAGTTTGAGAGTAATGTCAAAGTTACTCATTGCTTCTTTTAGTGAGCAAAACCCGTAATAACCATCAGGTATTGTTAACTGGCTAACTTTGGTCCCTGTTTTGTCAATTTTTTTAATCTTGTTATTCTCCTTGGCTTTGCTTATATTAAACCATACGACTTTGTAAAATATTTCATGGAGCGCGACCGTTCTGGTTCCGCAATCGTTATCAATAGCATGTTCTAAAAACGAAGGGCGGTCTTGAGTTGTTATTGTTACAAACATTTTTAAAACGAAATAAAAATGAGTGCATTCAAATATACTGATGAAAAATATTCTGTTGGGCCGCACTATAATCTTAAAAAAATAACAACCGATACTCTTGACATTTCTGCGACCCAGACTGACGCCTTTCAAGTAAAGGTGAGTTCGCCATTAAACAGATATCTTAACCCCCTATTAAAAAAGACTACATCGCAAAAGTGTGGTTTAGTCATCCGATGCAGTTTTATCAGAACCAGTTAAACTTTGCTGTGTTTTGTGCGTCAACTGGGTGTGGAGTGTCATATGCTGATCATTTAAATCATCCTGATCCTTTGGTGAGGTCAGTGTATAGATTTCATTTCTATTACACCTTCAGACGTATTTTGACTGAACTGCAAGCGCCATTACCAAATGACAAACCGTTTAATCCATTCAGCAACCGGATAGACATGAAGGCTTTTGAAAGGATCTGTAACGAATTCAATATTAATGTTAAGGAAGACTTTAGACAAAAGTTGGATCTTAATCATGGCTTAGGCACTCCTTATTTTTGGGGCGTGCACAGAAAGTATAACTATGACTGGAATCCTCCTTACACATCTTTCTCTTCAGGCACAGGTGTTCACCTCGGGTCCATAGAGCAAGAGCATAAAACAGCATGGACAACATTTATTTTAGACACTTCTAAGGGCTTAACTAGAGCAGGAATAGAACGAAAAACGACTCTATTCGTACTTACGTTTGGTGTTTGCTAGGGTCGCAAGCACAAACGAGATCGAGCATAACTGATCCTTCTACTGGCTTTGACGCGCAAAAACAATGCTTAGCAAATTTAGAGGACGCCATTAATTCTACAGTTGATTTGCCTTCAAGTATTAAAAGGTACCAACATGTTTTACAATACGCAAGATCGAAAGTAGACTTTGCTGTTGGCACTGGTTTATATATGCTACCTTCTGACCTCAGGCTCCAGATAGGAACAATAATAAACTACAAAAATGAAATCCTTGTGGCAGGCAATGAACAGAAGGTTGGAAAAAACGACATAAATTCTGAGCCAGTAATATTACAAACAATAAAAAAACACGATGACCCCCAAGATTAAGTCATCCAATCCCTGAGGCCCAAAGTCCAAAGACCGTTGAAGTCAAAAATAATGACCATGAATATGAAAAGACAGCGCTAGTTGTTGGATTAACTGTCCTAGGATTACTTGGTCTTTATCTTACTAAATAGTAACCCAACTATTAAGAGAACTAATGCCCATAAGTGCTCGGCCATAAAGCCAACTACTTTGCTTGCAGTAGACAAAAGCCAGCTAACGACACCTCCTAATATGCTGGTAAAGAGTCTATAGCTTTACCAGCTAATTTTTTTTAATAAACTCGCAAGATGATCAAGCTGTTTTTTTACCCATGATTTATCAGGCGGCGATGGAGGTGATGGCGATGGAGGCACTGAACTTTGACCTCCACCGCCGCCTGTAATAGCCAACACCAGTGTACTTATTGCAAATCCTAAGGCTGTTATAACGCTTGCTAATGTGACTCCCTGCTCTCTAAACAGTGTTCGTATTCGTTCTGCTAGCGTCGCGTCTTCATATAAAATTTTTTCGATAGTTTCTCTTATTCTGTTCACTTGAGTTCGTAATTGGTCTCGGTTAGTAGTCGTCGCTTCTAGTCTTGCTGATCTTTCTTGTTCAAGATCTTTTAGTCTTTGTTTTATTCTTTCTTTAACCTCAGGTCCTAAGTTGGCGTCGTCAGCCTCAACGAGTTTTTGTTTTTCTCTTTTTATATGCTTATCTAGTTCACCCAGTTTGCTAAATTGTTTAATAATTCCCCTTTGATGGTTCTTAAAGTACGATCAAGGGCTAATAATTCTCTCATAGGTAGCTGTGGTTCGCGTATAGTTTGTAATGCTCTTTCTTCTTTTTCAGTGGTTTCTGCTTCTATTGCTTGATTTATTTTGCCCGCTGCTTGACTTAAATCTTCAAGTTCCATGTTTTGCATTTGGTTATCTGTTGGGAGTTCTTGTTGTATGTTTTGAAGTGCAGCAACTGCCTCCCTATCTAATTTTGGTTCAGTAAGGCCAAGGCGATTTCGAACTTCCACCTGAAGGTGTTTTTTGATTGTACCATGCCTACAAACTTTGATGAGTCTCGTTTATGTGTAAGCTGAAAAGGTTGTCCTTGCTTGTTTTTCACTACAAATGGTCATCTTTTACTTCAAAATCATCAGGGTATATAGTTTTGGGAGGTCCTAGTCCTAAACTTTGGTATAATGATCTGACCTTACTTTCTGTTAATTCACGCCTTTGCCGCGCTTCTACTAATTCATCATGTATTGAGAGCCCTGAGCGATGCCGCTCCCAAGGAGAATCACTCATGTCGTCTCCAAGATCAGGAATAATATAATTTTCTTCATCTTCAATGCCTGCCATGTTTTTAAATAATTAACTTTTTATTTTGTTTTATAAAAAAATGTCACAAGATTATGGCTCGATTCTTGACCCGCATAGAAAACTGAAAAAACCCCATGCCGTGCAGGGAAATAAACGGAATATTACTGTTCCAAATAATCCATCTACTATTGATGCAGATCAAATTCTTACTGTTAAATTTCCAGACCTAGGGGCGGATGAAGTGATTGTGCCAGGCTCTGCACGACTTACTTTCAAAATAGAACTCACTTCAACAACAGACCCAAACAGGACAGTTGTGCAGAATCTGGGGCGGGCAATCGTTAAGAAAATTTCTGTAAAACTTGAGGGGCAAGAAGTATTTTCTTTACACAATGCAGACATATTTTTAACCTATTCTGATCTATGGCTAACCGAGAATGAAAGGGCTGATCTTGCGTTTCAAGGAATTGAAAATGATGATGGACTAAAACATAGAATAGACGCCGAAAATGCTAACCCAGACGGCAAAAAGCATGTAGCTGTAAATTTTGCGTATGGAAATCGCTTTTCCATTCCCTTAGATTTTGAGTTGTTAAAAGCGCATGCGCCATACTTTCAAGGAGCATTAAAAGACAGATTGTCATATGAACTAACTTTTAATGAATACAAACGTGTTATCAGATCATCAGACACCGAAGCAAAGTACAGCATTTCTGACATCTCGTTAGAGTTTGACGTTGTTAGCAACCCTAATTTAGCAAGGCTGATTGAGCAACAATATCAGTCAAAATTAGCAATATATTACGAAAGAGTAATTCATCATACAACATATCCCAGAAGCAAGGCCGACGCTATATGGAATTTTAGTTTTAGTGTCGCAGCAAGATCGCTTAAAGGTATTTTACTGCTGTGTGAAGATGAAGAACCATTCAAAAGAGGAAGTGAAAAGTTTATTAATCCTAAAATAACGAAAGTACAATGTTCGATTGAGGGTAGTCCTAACCAAATCTACGCTAGCGGGCTTAAACCTTATCAGCATTTTGACGAAATAAGAAAATTGTTCGGGGGTGGGAGGTGTAGAAATCCAACAGTAGACCTTGTGTCTAAAGATCTACACCTTCACAATGTTAGACTCGATGATTATTTAACAACGAAATAGGCTTATGGATTGACCTAAGGTCGACAGAGGATAATCAGTTGCATGGAAGTGGGAGAGAGGTTAAAGACGTAATAAACATTCAAATTGATAAAGAAAAAGAGAGTGATAAACCGCTTAATGCACATTTGTTTTTAATATATGATGCGCAGCTGAATATTGAAAAAACAGATTAAAAGATATAAAATACTAAATTATTTTTTCATTTTTAAAAAAGCATGTCTGTTGAGGTTTATTCCAAAAGTACCTAAAGAAGAGATAGCAGGCAACTCTGCTGTTATAGAAGGCAACATCAACTCTAAGGTCGTCTCTGCTGCTGTAGAACACCCTGAAGTAAAAACCTTTAGATTAACAAACATTACACAAATGCAACAAAAACTAGAGCAGGACCTTTCAAAAATACAGCAAAGCCAAACGAAGGTATTCTGCTGCCTTAATGCTGTTACCTATGTTAATACTGGAGCATCAACTATTAGTGCTCTATCAGCAGGAACAAGTGTAGGTCTCTTAGCAACGGGCATAGGCGCACCTGCAGCTTTACCTCTAGGTGGTTTGTCTTTAGCTCTTGGCCTGTGCTCATTAGCTGTAGGTGCTGCTAGCAAAAAAATAAAAACTAAACTCCAAAAGCACAGCCATGGTTCAACTAATAACAGCTAAACTTAGTTCCTTCAATCTGATAATAAATAAAGCACTAGCTGACTCAAACATCACGGATGAAGAATTTAGTCGTTTACAGGCTGATTTTAATGACTACAAAAGACAAAAGTTTGATCTTCAAAGAAAGGCAAGGACAAGAGTTTTTCTCAACAGCCAGACACCAATCAGATAAAAAAGGAATGTTTAAAAAAAGTAGACGAGACATTAAACTCTGTTCTAAACACTCACATTAACAACGCCAAAGGGTGTTTATACTTTAGTTTATGAGTCCAAGCACAAAAAGACCGTCGATATTGATTCGGATTAATTATTTTTTTAATTTAAATAAATATTTTGAGTTAGAAAAGAAACTCAGCATGGATAAGATATATGAAGGTCCAGACGAATTGTTTGAAGCAATGCGTAAGGAAGAAGATTTATCAAAAGCTTTAAATGATATCAGTCTAGAAGTCATTGATCCAGCAAACGTACAGGCAAGTGTTGGCCATGCTATTTCTCAGTTCCAGGTAAACTGACAATAGACCCGCCAGTTAAAGTAATGTTAGCTGTTTTAATCGACTATGTAACAATAAATGAAGAAAATCTAGAAGTCTGGGTCTCGACTAAACAACAGACTATTCTTTCTCATAATGACTTAACCTCTGGTTGGGCAGACGAACTGCTTACACAGTTTGATGTGGCCGCCGAAGAAGCCAAAATGAGAGGCTCTGGTTGGTCAGAGGGCGAAGTCTTAGAGATCAGATTAAAACAGTCTAAGTATGCGCCGATTGTAGGCAAGGCTTACATTCCGCTGCCCCCAGCATTAGTTGCAAAAAGAGCAGTTTTAAACATAAAGAATACAGACAACAAATGTTTTATGTGGTGTGTTCTCGCAAGGCTGCATCACATCAGCAAAAACGCAGAGAGAGTGTCTAACTATCACCCTTACATCAATGATCTTAACTTTAGCGGAATATCCTTTCCTGTTAGCGTGGACAAAATTAATCAGTTTGAAGAACAAAACAAACCAATAACTGTTAATATCTACACATGGGATGAGGAAACAAATCTACAGCCCATTAAAGTGTCCAAAAACAGTCCAACGATTGGCGAGCCAGACAAAAATCATGTTGACTTACTGCTGATGCTTTCACCAGAGGGGCTACCACATTACACATTGATACGAACAATGAGTAGATTATTGAGGCATACTTCAAAGCATTACCATAAACAAGAATTCTGCAGAAAATGTTTAACAAGAATTCCATCTGTTCAAGCCGCAAGCGAACATAAGAAACATTGTATCGGCCCAGTTGACTGTAATACAGAACTAATTACGCCCCCAGAAGGCAGTAAAGTTAGTTTTAAGAACTGGAAACGGATGCAAAATTCCCCATATGTTGTTTACGCAGACTTCGAATCACTCATTGTTCCTTATGAGGGGCCAACCCCACAGAAACTTCCAAAAACAGCCTTTGTGAGTAATCATCAGATTTGTTCATTTGCTTTCATTGTTGTCAGGTCGGATAGCGCTCATTCAACGCCAGAATATACAGAGGACCAAATGCGGCTAGAAGATTTTTACAGCGCATGCAGCAAGTGCGTAATGATTGTTCTAATAATCTGAATTTTCTGAAATCATGATGACGCCTGAAGATCAACAACAGTATGACTCAACCACACATTGTTGGATTTGTGGTTTAGGCTTCTCATCAGACGCAGCAAATCCAACAGTAAAAGACCATGATCACATTAGTGGGAAGTTCAGAGGAGCAGCGCACAGTAAATGCAATCTTCAACTAAAGTTTGAACCAAAGACATGGAAGCTGCCTATATTCTTTCACAACTTGCGAGGTTACGACTCTCATCTTATAATGAAAGCAGTCTTTTTATGACTCTATGCAGCACATGATGGGATCATTAGAGTCACTAGCTATGTCCTTAAAGTCCTGCCCAATAACGGAAGAATATTTGACCCAACTCTCGTTAGAAAGGGTGTTTACCCTTATGAGTACATGAACAGTTGGCAAAGGTTTGATGAAGACACACTTCCGCCTAAAGGCGCGTTCTTTTCTAGTCTTAGAGGAAAGGAAATCAGTGATTCTGATTACCAGCATGCTCAAGATGCGTGGCAGAAGTTAGAGTGTAAAACAATGGGAGACTATCATGATTCATACTTGATGGCTGATACATGTTTGTTGGCGGACGTCTTTGAAAATTATAGAAAGACCTGCATGAAACATTATAGCCTGGATCCCGCGCATTACATTTCTGTGCCTGGGATGAGTTGGGACGCTTTCTTAAAGTTTACTGGAGTACAGATTGATTTATTGTCTGATTTACCAATGATTCAGATGATTGAAAACGGATTGCGTGGAGGAATTAGTATGGCGTCGCATCATTACTGTAAAGCAAACAACAAATACTTGGACGACTATGATCCGAGTAAAAGGTCTAACTATCTCATGTATTTAGATGCAAACAATCTGTATGGTTGGGCTATGGCGCAATCACTTCCATTACGTAACTTTAAAATGTACACAGAAGACGATCCGAATAATATTCAAAAAGCATTAAAGTGGTTGAGCAGTTTGGCGCCGGGTCAACAGCGTGGATACATTCTAGAAGTTGACTTAGAATATCCTCACGAACTCCATGACCTGCATAATGACTATCCATTAGCTGCAGAAAGTCTAAAGATGGCGAAAACAGAGTCGCCTAAACTTGTGCCTAATCTTCAAGGCAAAAAAAATTATGTCTGTCATTACAGACTTCTACAATTTTATTTAAGACATGGTTTGAAGTTGACGGCTGTTCATCGTATAATTGCTTTTGATCAAGAACAGTTCATGAAACCATACATCATGAAGAACACTGATCTCAGAACTAAATCCACAGATGCTTCAGAAAAAGACTTTTTCAAGCTGATGAACAACAGCTGTTTTGGAAAGACTATGGAGAATCCGCACAAGCGCAAAGATGTTAGATTGGTCACCAGAGAGAACGAAGCAATTAAGCTGACTTCAAAACCAAATTATCAGGACTTTAGAAGGTTTCATGATCAGCTTTTTGGCATAATGATGAAAAAAAAGAAAGTCAAATTGGACAAACCTGTATTTATCGGGTTTACTGTTTTAGAATTATCAAAGCTTTTGATGTTAGAATTTCTTTATGACTACTTTAAACCCTCGTATCCTGAGTCCAGAGTACTTTACACAGATACAGATAGTTTTGTTATAGATATCCCTACTGAAGACATCTATAAAGACATGGAAATAGAAGTAGCTAAAGGGCATGCAGGATGGTACGACACATCCGATTATCCTAAAGATTCGCCTTTGCATTCAATTACTAACAAGAAGGTTTTAGGAAAGATGAAGGATGAATTATCTGGAAAGGTGATCAAGGAGTTTGTTGGGTTAAGGTCGAAAATGTACAGTATTTCGAGCCAGGAGAAAACCATTAAGAAAGCAAAGGGAATATCTCGCAGTGTTGTGCAGTCAAACATATCACATGACAACTACAAAGAAGCATTGTTCAATAAACATACTTTTCATCATGACAACGTAAAACTACGATCTAATCTACATGAGATCAACACAACTGTTGTAACAAAGAAGTCATTAGATAGAACAAACACAAAACGTGTGTTTGTTAATCCAGAGTTTTCATATGCAATCGGGCATTGGAGAATGGCATAATTATATACATTCTTCGGGTTCATATTTTTCCTTAACTTTATCTATAAGATCAATCATATCATCCTCCAATTCAGACAAATTTTTTCTCACGTTTGCTTGATGTGCCCGGACTTTTTTTATTATTTCAAGATATTCTTTCCCCCATGTTTGATAATCAAAATTTGGGATTTTGGGTTGTAGGTGATCTTGATGCATTGCCATGTGCTGATGAATCCTCGCAAATGTTGCACTAATAGCAGAACTCAAATCAAATAATTCCCGTACCAATTCGAAGGTCTTTTCATTTATCATTCTTGTATCATTCTGCGCTTCCTTTTGAGCTTCCATTTTAAACTCAAATATATTTACGTAAATTAATTAAAGCAGAACTGTGTCTGGTGGAATTATCTGCAGTTCCTCCTTCACAAAAGATCTTTGAGGAGCCGGTTGTTTTGTTGTGTCAGTTTCTCGTAAATAATACACGGGCGGATTCATTTTTACAATTCTTTTTATTTCATATGGATCAACACTCCAAACGGGATCGGTTGCCCTGATGCGAGTGTCCCCTTCTGCTTCCCCGGTAAATAAAGGTACCTTACTTTTAAACCAAACGGTAATAGTTTGCTGGATGAACTGGAGTCTTCAGCAACTTCTATTGTTTGTTTTTTGATTGCTTGTACTGGTTTTAGACCCGTTAATTTAAATTCTTCATTATTCATTGCGCGCAAAACTGAGGGCAGTCTTCTAACCCATTCTGTGTTGCGAGAATTGTCAATCAGCTCTCTGTGATACTGGTAGGAAAAAAGTCTTTCGGCTAACTGTTTGTTAAAGTTTTCAACTAAAGCCTGTGATCTGTGAACTCCTGGAATGCCTCTTTTAATGGTAACTCTATGTTTTAACAATAATTGATTCACTCGGCCTTTAAATTCTTTTCCATCATCGACTTGAATCATGCGAGGATAAGTTAACGGGCCTCGTTGATATATTAGTTGTATAGCAAAAGCAACAGCAGAAGCACTCTTTTGTGTTAATGGTTCCGCATCTTTGTATCTTGAAGCTACGTCAATGACTGTAAGTGCATACTTAAATCTTTTTCGTCTGATCGTATCATGGGGTAAATATAGAAGGTCCATTTGATGGGTGTCGTTCGGCATTGTGTTGACAAAGTGTGGTCTCTGTATTCGTTTAGGCGCTGGTAAATAAATTTGCCAAATCGCTTGTTTAGATAACCATTCCTTCGCTGTTTGTTCACTGACTCCGGCTGCTTGGCTTAGCTTTTTGATTGCTGTTATTCCCTTCCAATATCCTTTTGGCGAATAATAGATTTTGTTCATTTTTTATTCAGCCAATATTATGCGCAACAAAATACACAACGGTCATACCAAAGACAATAAACGCGATTTCTTGCATCTTTTGTTTTTCTGATGGATGATAAAAGTCGCTAAATTTTGGTGGGGGCAATGTCTCGATTGGTTTGCCTGTTACTAGATAATACTCTTTTATTGCTTGATCAACATCTTTAAATGTGTAAGCTGCATGTCCCTGTTTTTTCAGGGTATCGTTAATAAAATCTAACTGCTCAATTCTCTGCTTTTCATAGTGATCTTGTGCTGCGGCTAGTTGCTCCACAGCTTTGTTATGTCTTTTTCTCTCGCCGTCATCCCGCAGTTTACTAAACGCGTAATTACTTCCGCTAAAAGCAAGCGCATTAACCACAGCGCCGCCTGTCATCATTACGAGTGAAGCCATTTTTTATAAATGTATTTTTTTACATATTTATATTATCTGGAATTATTCCTTGCATAGCAAGAAAATCTTTCGTAGCAAATGAAGCTGTAATAATAGCAATCAGCTTTGCCAAGTCTTCAAAGTCTAGTTTGTCAAGATCTGCCGGTTTTATTTTTAACAGGCTTTTACCAAGCATCGTGTATCCTACACTTAGGCCCCCAATAACAGCAGAATGGTATACGAGGTTGGCGACAGTTTTTTCGGTGCTCATTTTAAAAAATAAAATAATTATAATTAATAAAAAACATGAACAGCGATGATCTACTACAGCTACAGGGCGGCCTAAACCTTCCTGAACTTATGAATGACCAAGTTGATGACCAAGCTATTATGCCCAAAAAGGAAAGGCTGTATTCTTTGGCAGCATGTGGGAAAACAAAACAGTTCCTCGGAAATGAATTCAGCATAGAACAGATTCAACAGATGTCGCCACAAGACATTGTAAAGTATCATAACAGGTATGAAGCGCAACTAGGATCAAGAATGGTAAAAAGTGTAGGACAAACGGTTCTTAGTTTGTACACTAAACTAGTCAGTAGATTTGCTCCCATTGATTCTGAACAAGACTTTATGTATGATTTAACGCAGGATCCAGTTTTAACAAAGTCATTAGAGTCTCTAGGATGTGATCTATATTACAGATTTGGAACATTGTTATCGCCATTAATCATGGGATTAATTACTTTTAATCATATAGATTTTATTTCCCTTCAAAATGACCGAGCCAGAAAATCAGCAGAATCAGAAAACATTGAATCCAGTGAAGAGAAGTGACCAGCAAGAAGCATCCTCATCCTGGGCGTGTTGAAGCAGGAAAAAGATTAGCAGAGTGGAACAAACAAAAAAAATTACAGTTACAATCACAGAATATAACTCATCATGAAAACATAACGCCGCCAACGCCAGAACAAGTTGATTCAATGCCAGATATAAAAACTTCATGTGATTCAAGACCTACAGCACCAAAGTCTTCATGGAATATTGAACTTAAAACTGTTGTCATTTTTGGCGCCCTTGCTGCTGCTGGGGGCGGTTATTACGGTTATAAAATATATAAACAATGGCAACAAAAACAAAAGCAGTCAAAACAACCTGAACCACTAAATACAGAAGACAAAAGCATGCCAGAACCGCCAACAACAAAAGATCATTTTGATCCATTTGAAATGTAATAATATTTTAAGAACTTAATTTTAAATTTTTTTAATAAAAATAGATCATGATGGATTATTATTTGTTTAAAATGATGGAGTCAATAAATAAAGACATGGAGTCTATAAAAAACATTTCCATAGACCAGAATTGTAATCAATGCGGTTGCTTAGGATGTAAGAACTTCATTAAAATCTATGCTAACCAATCTCGCGCCAAAGACGCTGAGCAAGACATCCTCGACGATAACGCGTTTTTTGAGGCGTGTGTGTACTATATTAGACATCTACTATTTAAGACAAAAACATAGATTGTATTGTTTTTTTTGATAATTATAAGATAACTTGAATAAGAACTTGGTTGTACTTAGAGGATGACTTAGTTATGATCTTGAGGTGACTTAAGTAAGAACTTGAAGTGACTTGATCAAGAACTTATTAAGAACTTGAGGTAACTTAATTAAGAACTTAATTAACTTAATTAAGAACTTGGGGTGACTTGATTAAAAACTTAATTAAGAACTTGGGGTGACTTGATCAAGAACTTAATTAAGGACTTGGGGCGACTTGATCAAGAACTTAATTAAGGACTTGGGGTGACTTGATCAAGAACTTAATTAAGGACTTGGGGTGACTTGGGGTGACTTGGGGTGAAGGCGTCAAGTGTTTCAAAGTGGAAGGTTGCCAGAAAAGTGGAACTACTAGGACCACTTCTTGGGGCGATAGGGTGGAGCGCCAGTTCTCTCTCGCTGCCAAGGTGAAATAGAAGCCGATGATTGGCATCTATGGTCGCCCTTCGCACCACACAGCGGCGTGCCCCTCTCTCTCTTTCTGCTGATAACCTTTGACCGCTCGCGCTGGAAAAACGTCTTGCCACTGTGGCCTTTAACCTCTCCAGGGTGGAGAGCTCTCACTGCTAATGTCAGAACTATTTTTAGATACCGTTCAGATCCGAACAGTTTTACCAGAGCAGGTTGGTTTTACCTCGTTAATGCACATGCCCCAGTAGAATCAAGTTACTAGCGAACAGTGCTACGCGCCTCTCGCCTATTTCACAAAGAGTTTCACAAAGAGTTTAACTCTCCTCTTTTTCATCCGGGCTTAGAACCAGCATTGGCGGAGATAGCGTTTTTGGCGGCTCTTAATTGCCAGGCAGTAAACCTGTCACTAAACATTTGGGGCTTTTTGAATAAAACAGCGCCATTTTCTTCAAAAGGCAAAAGCTTATCAAAGTTATCAACATCTCTTTCAAATATATTGGCTAAATCTCTGTCTTAAATTAACAAGCTTTCAAGATGCTTGTGTAGTTCATCAATAGTAGGTTCTCGTTTTTTTCTTTCTCCTCACCTTCCAAAAAAGCAATACTTCTCTTTGGCTTAGGAGTTAAAGCAATAGGTCCGCCTGATTTTCTTTTGTTTAAATACTCCTCCATACAGTTGTAGTGAAACACATTATCACCTATAGCAAGAAGTTGTTTCTCTGAGAACAAAACACAACCGTCTCCATTAGAAGTCGTCGCTAAACTGAGTGGCTGATTCAAGATCGTCATGTCCAGTCACATAGTATTACGCCTTGTGCCAAGTCAGAAGACCGACACGGCAAATTAAGTAATCAGATGTCAACCTAATGACAGACCTCGGCAGTATTCTAATAGTGCGGATTCCTTAGGCAGGTCGACAATTAGAAATTTAAAAGGCTTACCTGCTACACCGTTTGTGTATGGGGTGTATTCAGCAACCTGCTGCTTTTTCCCTACGTCACTCTATGGGGGGGGTTTTCAGCCACTGCTGCTTTCCCCTACGTTACTCTCTGAAAAGTTTAGTAAATTAGTATTGAAAACGGATAACCCAAACCCCAGATGTTTGTAAAAAATCGTTATTTTTTTGGTATTGAAGTCTTACTTGTCAGAGAACAATAAATGCCGTTCGGGTCACTTTCGCCCGAAAACTGGTTGAGGGGGGAAAGTGAGTTAGAAGCGGGCATTTTTTTTATTTCTCTGAACCTCTCTCTCTCTCTCTCTCTCTCTCTCTCTCTCTCTCTCTCTCTCCCCTTATATATATATAATATATATATATATATATATAAAATCAAGGTTAAAAAGCCACTCAGGACGCAAAAGGTGCTCAACCATGTGGGGAGCGACATACCAGTTTAAAATGGATTTTAAAATGAAGGGGTTAAAACCTACAAAGCTTGTTTCAAGCTAAAAGCGCTCCCTCAGGGTATACCCTGAGGAGAGCGCTTTTAGCTTGAAACCAAGCTTGTAGGTTTTTTAACCTCTTCATTTTAAAATCCTATTTTAAACTGGTATATATAATATATATATATATATATACATAATATTATATATATAAATATATATATATACATAGAGAGAGAGAGAGAGAGGTCCCTTTCCCTGTGATCCCCTTCCCATTGTGTTTTCCCTTACCCGGTCTTCCCAGAGTGCATAGTTCATCCCCACCCCCAACCCCCCGGGATTTTCTTCTCTCCCCCCCCCCTCCTCATCTCCCTCTTAAATACAATTTTAATAATCTTAATGGAAATTTTAGTCCATTTTATGGTATGTTTTTCTTTGCAGCCTTCCCTGAGAAAGCCTTTAATTTAAAGGCGAAAGCTTGAAAGAAATAAAGAATTGTGGAGTGGGAATGGAAAAATGCGGATTTTAATTACTTCTTGTATATAATTGGAAATGAAATGAGGCAGGGAACAGTAAACAATAAACATAAACAGGTGGGGTAATTTTTGCTCCCATAAGAAAACCTAACACAGAGTAACTTTTATTCAAGACTGGCAGACCCTTTTTAAACTTGAATAAAGTCAGACAAATACATAGACGAACAAACTAATAGTGGGGAAAAAACAAACGCGGGGCCAACAACTGAACTGTCTTCATAGTAATGACTAGGCAAAGATTTGGACTTAAGGAGGGGGGGGGGGGGGGGGGGGGGGGGGGGGGGGGGGGGGGGGGGGGGGTTTAAAGAAAGGGGGGGGGGAAAATGGAAAATGGGAAAAGAAAAAATTACAGATATGAGAACTTTCACTAGCTGCATAGGGAACCATCGTAACCCTTTGAAGGCGATTATTGTATGCCTGCTCCGGGGCCTTTTCGCGCTGGGTGGAACTCATCAGGGAGACACGGCGGTTGGGGACTGCGCTTCCTAGCGCAAATAGAGAACACAAACCCCAAAATTTTATATTTATATATATTGTGGGTGTGTGTGTTGTGGTGGTTGGTTGTGTTGTGAGATATCTTGAAATTGGCACAAAAAAGACCAGTCCGTTTGAAAATAATAATGTTTCTACAACATATTTTGTACCAGCTAGGTTTAAAAACGACATGATAAAAAAAACATACATAGGAATCACGGCTAACCATTTAAAACAGATATGCAAACCATAAAAATCTTCAAAAATGAAAAAATATAAAAACCAAACAGAATTAAGTAAATATATTTGGAAGCTTAAAAAAAAAGAAAATAGATTAAAAAACATGGAAAAATTATAAAAAGAGCAACACCATACAACAACATTCTAAAAAATGCAACTTATGACTACAGAAAAGTGGGTGAATTATGGGAAACCCACCTAGCTCCCTGAACTCTAATTTGAGAAATGATAAACAATTGCAGGCATAAATGGAAATCTTTGTCAATGCCATTCCGTGCAGTCCCCCCTGAACGCCCCCCCCCAACAAAGAAAACCGGCGGCCACTGCCCAAAAAAAACCCCAGAACTCAAAGCGCCCACAACCACAATATAACACAGGGGGCGTCCCAAATTGTATTGTATACCCTGAGGAGAGCGCTTTTAGCTTGAAACAAGCTTGTAGGTTTTAACCTCTTCATTTTAAAATCCTATTTTAAACTGGTATATATATATTATATATATATATATATTATATATATATATATATTAATATATATACAGCGTTCGTAGGGTCCTTTGAAGTCCTTATAAATGGGATTTTTGTCAAACGGCCTTTTTAAGTCCTTTGATTCAGCAAGTTGGTCCTTTTAACTCACGAGGAGGTCCTTTTAATTTTTGAAAGGTAATGTTAAGTCCTGTTTTTTCAAGAGAAGGAGGCTTGAAAACGAAACCGATACATCTTCACAACCCAAACCGTACTTTTGCAAGTTGCAAAGAGTTGACAGATGCCGACGCGATCGTCTGAAACGCGGTAGGCAGGCCTATAACGCTAGGCCTATCAGTGGGCTTTCTGTTTAGTAAGCTTAGCTAGCAGACGACGCGAAGCTGCGGGCAGCGGCTTGTGTCTTCTGCTGGTGCGTTGCTGCAATCCAGCTTTTTTTGACGTCACTGGTTCCACAGTGCAGACGCGGTGCTAATGTTCGCGGCATATAGCTGACTCAACATTTCGCTCATGCTATCTATGTTAAAATGTTCCCTTTATAGAAATTCATTAAAGAGTGGGGCAATAATGATGAAGATATTATTACCCAAATAAATATAGGTACATAACATGACGGATTGCGAACCTGCGAACATAACAAACAGCTTAGGGAACAGCTGTATGCTGAGTTCTTGAGTAACATTTACAGGATGGATTCCTTTTCCCGCCTTGCCTACCCCCCCCCCCCCCCTCCCCTCCATCCCTGACCTTTCTCTGCCCTAGCTATTTCTGCCCGAGGCCTAGTTTGGAAAGTTTTACAAAGTTTTTGTTGCAAACTAAACGTTAAAAATGCCAGGAAGATGTTCCTTTCAGGATAACTGGTTATAATAATAATAATAATAATATTTAATAATAATAATGTATAATACTTATATAGCGCATTTCTTGTTGTACAACTCAATGCGCTTATATCCACCATTTGCACTTATTCATACAATATTCATGCACACAGCAAAAAGAAAATACACAATGGCAGACGCACCTACATGCATAAACTGCCTCACCGAAGTTTTATTGTGAGTGGGTGAGAAGGGATGCTGTGGACAAGCATTCTGCTCGGTGCCTTTTCTGTGGAGTTTCGTTGAAAATTGCATCAATGGGAGAAAGTGTCCTTAAGCAGCATGCCAAGACCAGTCACACACAGTCACAGTGAAAACTCAGTAATCTACATATTTGTGAAATAAATCTTGTGACAATAACATTCAGCAAAAAAAAACAAACCTACAGTGACATGAATTGCAAAGACTGAATATAACATTCAAATCGGATTAGCTGTTCCTCTGTTTATGAGAGGTAAGGGTGTGCTGTTCTGCATGCCAAAGGGTTTGGGGTGTACTGTAAAGTTATGTTGGCAAAGGTCCTTTTAAAACTGATTTGAGGTCCTTTTAAAGTCATTTAAAGGTCTTTTTTTGGCCTCATGCCCATCACCTGGGAACCCTGAATGTGGTGTGTGTGTGTGTGTGTGTGGTGTGTGTTGTGTGTGTGTGTGTGTGTGTGTGTATAAATGTATGTATAAAAATCTATCTATCTATCTATCTGTTTGAATATCAGGAACTCTCGATTCACGTGCTCAAAACAGCTGCCGTTCGCGATAGCCGAGAGTACCAACGACTCTGAACTGGACGCCAAACATAGAAAGGAAAACAGGGGGACCACCCGCATTCATCCCATGCCGACGTTCCCAAAGTTGTCACCCACCAAAGTTGTCCCCCTTTCCCGATGTCGCCAAGTGCTACTCAAGATTGGCGACAACTTCCTGCGTGTCGGAAATGGGAACACACCCGTTATCAGGTACAATTTCTTAGTGGTCTTCTGTCTGCCTTGGTTCTTTCTCCCTCCATCTGTCCTCAACAGTCCGACCTTAAACGTATCTTCTAAAATTCGATTAAATGGCGTCATCATCATCATCATCATCATCTAGTTAAATGGCCTCAATCAACATGTTGATTTTTCTGCCATTGTAATGCTTTTGAGAGGATTGCAGAGTGAGAAAAAGAATTGTGGATAGAAAGTGAAAGACCTAGATAATGAGAATAAAACCTAACCCTAACTCCTAAATACTAAGTGGGTTTACCCGGCAGACTACTTCATCTTTGCTTTTCGCGAAAGAAAAAAAAATGAGGGGTGGGGGGAGGGGGGGGGGGGGGGGGCTTACCTAACTAAACTAAACTACTGGGTGGCACTCTGGACTTGAAGGTCTCCAGAGTTGTCAGCTGCCACGGTAGTACTAGGCAGCTCACTCCATTCCTGGATGGTGTTCGGAAGGAAATAATATCGTCTATAGTCTGTCCTGCACTGAATCTGAACAAGTTGTTGAGGGTGGCAACGTCGTCGTCTTCGTGAGGGGCCGAAGTTGATCTTGTCCATGCTGAATGCGGCCTCGTTGTTCAGGATCTACCATCCTTCAGGATCTTCCTCAGGATGGTAAGTTGAGCTACTTTCCGTCGGTGTTGGAGGGAGGGCCATTTGAGTTTGTCGATCATGCAGGTGACACTCGAGGTGTTGTGGTACCTGTTGATGACGAATCGAAATAGGAAGTGTACTCCCACCGCCATCCCCACCCTTTCACCCCTCTGACGTCATGGAAGCATCGAATGCTATTAGAATTCTTATGATACACTGTGACTTACCGCAGTCTTCTCCTCATCTCCCCCCCCCCCCCTCCCTCTCTCTCTCTCTCTCTCTCCATAGCATGCGCACCACCATCACTGACCCATGCGCGCGCACTGACCCATGCCCCGCACACATACATGCACGCACACGCGCGTGCACACACGCACGCACACACACACACACACACACACACACACACACGCACCACACACACAACACACACACACACACACACACACACACACACACACACACACCACACACACACACACGGCACGCGTGCATGCGCAATACCTATTCTCACGCACATGCACACTCGCAAGCACGAGCATGCGCGCCGTCCGCCAAACCGGATTGTCAAAGTCATCAGTATACCATGCAACCATGCAGAGGTAACCAACGAAACGGCTAGTGCGTTATTTGAGTCAGTTACACCAGGATTGCTGTGTCTCGATTTCCATAGAAACCGATTTACCGTGATATACAAAGGACTTGCACCGTTTTCGAATGGTTTTGTAGGGTTTGCAACGTTCGAAGGAAAAAAAAAAAAAAACACACACACACACACACACAACAAAAACAGCACAATCAAAACACAATCGAAAGGACACGTTACCATGCGTTCGTAAGGACCGTTGGTCCGTGCGAATAGGTTTGAATGTTTACTGAGTTTCGAACCTGAATCTGGATAAATAAGTTGTGGGAGTATCAACCCTAAACACAATGGGAGGGGGGGGGGGGGGGTGGGGGGGAGGGGGGGGGGGGGGGGGGGGGAGGGGGAGGAGAGTGAGAGAAGAAGCGGTTTGATCTGCAGGATGTTTAGTCGCATATGCTCTGCTCGAGGGGCAGGAAGGGGGGGCGGGGTGCGTAGGCGCAATCACTACGTATCTAAAGCACTACCAGTTATTAGCCCTACGACCAATAGATCTACGTGTCGCGTAAACCATACGACCCTTTAAGACTACGTGTCTATATCACTACAATTGACCATTGTATCGAAAAAGCTATTCATGTTCGCGTTCTCTAAAACTACGTGTCTATATCGCTATGCCCGTTTGCTCTACAGCAGAAAGAAGAAAAATAGTGACAACGGCCCGTTTGTATGGGGATGGTTGTAGCGCAGTCACTACTGGATAATGTCAGTAGGGGACTAGGGAGAGCGCTATATGTTTCCCCATGTCTATGTTCCCCCAGGTCTATGTTCCCCCACCTCCATATTCCCCAGGTCTATGTTCCCCCACCTCCATATTTCCCAGGTCTATGTTCCACCACCCACCTACCGTGCCGTACGTGACCTCGCGCCCGTACGTGTCCTGCCGTACGGTCTCGTATCGTACGTGACGATGTCATTTACAGATCTAATTGTATCCGAATAGTATGTGCAATGTCATATCTTATGCTTTACCCAGTAAGAACGAACATTTTGT
>CM031602.1:28252172-28264672 GCA_018398815.1 Conus ventricosus
ACGCCCCCCCCACACCACACACGCCCCCACACACACCACACCACACACACCACGCACACACACACACTGACATTCTTTCGTAATTTGTTTCTTTTTTTTTTAATCGTAGTGATATAGAGTGAGATAGAGACGTAGCGATAAAGACGGTGTCTGGAAATTGTAGTGGTAATCATAAATAGTTTGTATAGGTACAAGTTATGAAGTGAAATCGTCTTGCGAATGACACTGTAGTGATATCGGGTAATAGTCGTTTGGATATGTAGATTAGTGTTCCGTAGAGCTTTAGCCCGTTAGTGATATTGACACTTAGTGATTACGGGATGTCCCCGCAGGAAGTTGCATAGTCTTTGCAGGTGATGTTGACGGGGACTAATCCAGTGGACTGAATTACTGTGACGTGGTGACTGGGATTTTGAGGGTTCCACCCTTGTTTTTATGCTGATGTTTGTACCAGGTGACTGGTAACACTTTTAGTAGAGTACATTGGATAGTTGGGCTGCTCGCTAGCCCTCCGCGGTTTGATGAAACGGTCTTGTGGCAGGCAGACACTGACTCCTCAACCATTCGAGTCACTGGTCTCGTCGCGGGCCTTGTAGACTCCTTTGGTGATACTCACTGAGCACGGTGTTGACACACCCTGATTCCCTTGACCTGCAGTCTCTGTGATGAATATTGCGGTGTAATGCAGTATGCACTTAGGGTGCAGTTGTTGTTGTCGTTCTCGTCGTTGTTGTTATTGTTGTTTATATTACTTTGATAGTTTGGATGCTATTCAATCACAGCATATTCTAACATGAACCGCACAAGGGCGGTGTATGCTGTTATTACATCGGATTGGGACAGTGACATGGGTTACTGTTGCAGTTTGCTGCTTTCATGGTTGTATTTACGACGTGAGAGTGCCAAATCAAGTTTTTGGATATCATAACACCAAAGAATGGATGGCAGCTAGTTCGTCAGAGGAATTCGCCACAAAGGCAGTCCTTTTTTGTGTAGTCAGTCTTTTTTTGATGCTGGTGGTATAGGCACTTCTTGGCATTGAAGGTGTTCTGCAATCCTTGGTTTTCTTTTCGAAGTGCTTTAGATTTTCCTAGAGAAGCAATGTGGTTGGTGTAGGTCTTGGTATCACCGAGACTGGCTCAGAAACAGCTGCGGGCCAAGACCTGTACGATGCCATATTTTGCTGTAAGCTCCCTTGACTCCTTACCATTCAGGACAACTTTCAAGGTTCGGTTAGTCGAGAAGTTCTTGATTCACCTGTGGATGTTTACCCTGACGGCCGTAATGGGACAGTTTAATGCAGGAGCTTCTTGTGGAATACAGTATCAAATGCCGTACTGAAGTCAAATGTTACATATCAATTTGCCTGCCAATGTCATATACAGAAAAAAAGTCATGTATCGTCGTGATGAGTTTAGTTTCAAAAGAGAATCTAGCTCTGTAGCCATAGATGGTGGAGAGATGATGGTATACCATTACCTGTTTGAGACATTTCCGGACAAGATGGTCAGTGATGTATTTAAGAAGTTTGCAGCAAACCGATGTTAAGAAATTGGGGAGTAATTTACAGCCGAGGTCTGTCTTCCTTCTTGAATGCACAGAAAATGTTTTCAGTGAGCCAAGTCTGCTGAATGATACTCCGCTAAGCTGAAGTAATGACATCCACACAAATCTCTAGACAATGTTAGGGATGTGTTCTGGTCCGACGGCTTTAGCAAGGTTAGGCTCCTCCTGTAGTTTCTTTATGCTTTTTTCTTTATGGTGTGTCCAGAAGGGCAGAAGGGGGGGGGGAGGTGGAGGGGGGAGGGGGGGGGGGTAGGCATCGTCTACTTATCGGAGACACTCTGGAACTGGTAAGTGTGTCTGCCTTTCCTTTGGTGCCGTTGAACAGGGAACCCTTTTTCTTCAGTGTCGTCCTGCTCTACATTTAATGTAGAAGAGTTAGTGGAGAAAGGAGAAAAAAAATAACACCAATGGCGTCTGCATCTAGTCTGCAGGTTCAAACCCCGGGCGGGTAGGTTTTTTACCCGTCTTAATATTATCGTTCTGGGGACATCAATGTGATGTTAGATATACACCCAGCTGTTCACAACAATAGGCAAAAGTGGACAGGGGTGAAAATGGGGTCGAAATTTATACTCAAGAATCAAGTACTCAAAAAAGTACTAAAAAGGAAAGAATTAAACAAAACAAAAAAAATGAAACAAACTAAACAAACACAAAAACGTTTGTTTGAATAGGGCATTGAAATGAATAAGGTCAGCAGAAGGGCGTATGTTTTAATAGGTGAAGGAGGATGGAGAGTTGCAGGAGTGTGTATAGGGAGTGAGTGGGGAGTGCACAAACCATACATTTTTTGCAAAATTGATTTATGACATGTTTACATTTTTTTGGTACCTCCCTCCTTCCCCGACCTCCCGTTCCCTCTCCATCTTCCACCTGTACCCCCTCCCCTCCACCCCTATCTTCCTCCTCCTTTCTCACCCCGTGGTGGTAAATAATGTTCAGATTCAGCAGGTCTGGAATTCGTAGCATGGTGCAGACTGCAGTATTTATGGTTTTGTATGTGACAGCAAGCTTAGGCCCCCTCTTCACCCCCCGAACGTGGACAATGAGGAAATACAGTTACCAGTGAGGAGGAGGAGGAAGAGGAGGGCGATGCTGATCATCAGAACTTCAACTTCCAGGACTTTGTGTTCATGGCTGACGAGAGCGCACTCAGAAACAGTCCTGGTACAACACTGTAAAGACCTTCTTCAACATCCGCCTGGTGAGTGCACATACGAGACAGCCTCTGCCATGGCTTTCTTAGATCTCTGATGTAAGATTTTGCGAGGCTCGATAATGTGCGTGTATGGTATGATTTGCCTTGAACGAAAATCGATGTTTCGGGATGACTGTCCTTTACAATAACTCTCTGTTTGTCAGAAAGTTACCTCGGAGAGTAACAATGGTAATCATACGTTCACACACACACACACACACACACACACACACACACACAGGTAGACAGAAACAGTGACAGAGACAGACACACAAAGAAAGAGATAGCATTCAATGCCAACAAGTCTGACCCCCCCCCCCCCCCCCCCCCCCCCCCCCTGAAAAAAAAGAAGAAAAACCAAAAACAGAAGTACAAAATTGTCTCAGGAATCAGGCGACCAGAGTCGCAGCCGGACGGCAGCCTGACCTACCTGTCAGCCTTCCGGAGGTCTGGCACAAACCACTACGAGGTGCGCTACGACACGGACTGCACGGGCTGCCCCTGGTGGACCCTGATCGCCGTGCATCGACACAGCTACGTGGCCCAGCCCCTGCTCTGCCCGGATCGTTGTCTGATGGTGGGAGTCCTGGGGTTAGTCTCAGTCCGCCCCTGACCCGTCGGGACCGTGCCCGCATCGCTGCCGGCGTGTGGGACGCCTCCAAGACCCTCACCGTACTGTCCCTGCCCGATTTTGCCGTGTGGTGTCCTGCCGTTATTGTGGATGATAGTTTGGGGTTCGCTCGGTGCTACAGTAGTAGTAGTGTACTGGGAGTGCTAAATGTATGTAACATTTTAGTGTTAGACAAAGTCTAATGTCATATTGCCAGAAAAATCAACCCCACCCTGCCCCCGCACGCACGCACGCACGAACGAACGAACGCACGCACGCATGCTCGCGCGCTCACACACACACACACACACACACACACACACACACACACACACACACACACACACACACACATATATATATATTTTCTATTCTATAACAAGAACAAGAACAAAAAACATATTTTATTGCCATATGAAAACCAGAGGTTTTGTGGGGCACAGATGATCAAGTTCAGACATTCAACTAAACTAATCCAGCGTTGTCACATCTTGCAACATAACATCATTAGTAGCAGAAAGAAAAGCACAGTGTGTATCAGAGTCTGATTAAAAATTTTTTGTCTCTGAAGAGAAAAACACAACAGGATATAAATGGCAAGTACAGGTTGGAAGCAGTCCAATAACATAAGCTCCGAGGGTTTTGTCATGTTAGTCTGTGGTGGAAAATCAGTTTTTTATGATCCTCGTCATCAGGTCATAACGTTGTTGGTCAAATAATTTGCAGTCATCGAGAAAATGTTAGTTCGTCCTCAACGACGTGGCATGTCGTGCATAATCTGTTTTTCTCTGTCAGTGTTGTATAACGGCCTCTCTCAATTTGGAGGTCATGGGCACTTATTCGTAATCTAGTTAGTGCTCGCTGCAATCTGTGTTAGTGTGTTGCTCCAAATAAGCCGCCTGTTTTGTATTCGGTAGTAACTGTGGCATAAAAAATTTGAGCTTGGATGTGCTTTCATTCTTTTGTTTCTTCCAAAACTCAATATAAAACGTTTCCAGCTTCGCATTGATCAGAAACTTCAGGCGAGTCACACTAAATGTACCCTGATTTTCCCAGACATGCTGTAAATCCTATCGTTGACAAGGTTTGTCGTATAAACTTCGCCATTTGCTTTCTTCGGTGCCTTGAGTGATCATTGACTGATAAATCTGTTGTTGGTAAGAGTCTTGGTCTGACTCTAATATGTGTATCCAGAATGCGATAGTCTGGGTTATCACTTTAAAAGTAATCGGGAATCTCCCCATTTCGCCCAAAACCGGTAATGTCATTGCTTTTCTATGAACTCATTTAAAAATTGCCTGCAGAATTTAATGTGTGCAGTTTCATGTGGGAATTTGTTTGCAAGACAGGTTTTGAACAAATGCTGCATTTTCTTTTCTTGACATATTTCATCTTTGTATTGGTAAGAGGATGGGAACCACACCTCCGACCCATATGTGAAGATGGAGAGACTAACGAGTCAAATAGGGTTGTAACTGTTCTCATATTTACATTTTGACCATAAAACGTTCTCTTCAAGGTATGTGCGGCTTTATTCCCCTGTCTTGCTAAGTGTTCTTGGGCTTCTGTAAAATGTCCGTTTTTATTGGAAAATGACTCCAAGATATTTATATTGATCTACTATGTTCTATATGTTCATTTTTACATCTGTGTACTATTTTTCTTTCCATTCCGTCCTATTGGGCATCTCTTATTTGGTGTGGAAGGTATGATCAGACTTTGTGTCTTGCAATTGCACTTCTTATCTCTTCTTGTTTTGTTATATTGCATTCGAGCTAAAAAACCCCCCTTTCCTCTCTCACTTTTTCACCCCTCCCCCCCCCCCCCCCCCCCAAAATCTCCCCTATCTCTCCCTCTCCTTATCTCTCTATCTCGTCTTTGGCCCTGATCCCTACTTAACCCCCACTTCCCTTTCTCTCTCCTCAAAACACCCCTCTCCTCTCTCTCTCTCTCTCTCTCTCTCTCTTCCTCTCTCCTCTCTCTCTCTCTCTCCCTCCTCCTTTTCTTCCTCTCTCTCTTTCTCAATGCTATTCTCACCAAACTCTTCCCCTCCCCCTTCGACCAAATTTCTTCGACCAGTCCTCTCCTCCCTCTTGTCTGTCTGTCACCTACTCTGGTTTTACTCTCCCCCCCCCCCCCCCCCCCCCCCACTCTCTCTCTCTCTCTCTTCTCTCTCTCTCTCTCTCCTCTCCTCTCTCTCTCTCTCTCTCTCTCTCCCTTCTCTCCTCTCTCTCTTTCTCTCTCTTCTTCCAACCCCCCCCTTACTCCTTTCTTTCCTCTCTGCCTCCCCCTCTGTCGCGATATGACCATAGAAATAAATAGTGGGTAACAGACCATATTCATTATGTGGGTTATTCCTTGTAAACCACAGTGAACAGTTTTGTTATGACGTTACACTGTTTGAACTTATGACTTAATGGAAAGTATATGATTTTTAACTTGGACATTCTGTACAGTTTAAAATATGGTAACGTTTTATGTCGTATATTGTGTTAACTCTTTGAGATCTTCAACTGTACTGCTGAGGCACACTCTTGTCTGGAAATCTGTCTTTTATGGAACTTGTTCTTGTCTTAGATAGGACATTTTATACAGACAAAAATGCTGTTCTTGGGATCGTTGAAAAAGAAATACTTGAGATGTATTCGTGCCCCTACCTCCCCTCTCCCCTGCTTTTCTCCACTTCCCACCCGTCCGCACCCCTTCCCCCCCCCCCCCCCCCGCTTTTTTTTCCCCTCCCTTCCCTCTCTCTCTCTCTCTCTCTCTCTCTCTCTCTCTTCTCTCTCTCTCTCTCCCCCCCCTCTGTCTTTCCTACCCCTATTTTCTCGTGTTCCCCGTAGCTTACTACCCTTACCATTGTCCTTTCTCTAGCCTTTGGAAATGTGGTGAACTGTTTCAAGTGTGAACGGAGGCTGCTACATGCAATTCTATATCATTAAAGTCCCTTGAGGAAGACCGAAAGTGGTCGAAATATTGGGAAATATTTACGTGATTGTTGTTATCTTCTTTGTTTGGATGTTTATATATATATATATATAATATATATATATATATATAATATATATATATATATATATATATATACACAGTTGAGCTTGTCGTTTGATTCTCTGTGAGCAAAGATGTCTGCTTTAATCCCTCGCTGTATGTCGTCCAAATTTCTGCAAGCAGTATGTCGTGGGTCTCGAGAAGGGACCCAG
The DNA here is from genome assembly GCA_018398815.1 of Conus ventricosus. NCBI lineage: Eukaryota > Metazoa > Mollusca > Gastropoda > Neogastropoda > Conidae > Conus > Conus ventricosus. Next base: position 28,258,747 of record CM031602.1, read on the forward strand.
AACTTTTGTATCAGAATATAGCCTTGCCGTAAGTCATGGGTCAGATGAGACCCATGCTTTTTTCTGAAGGACTAAAAGCCTTGCCCAACGTTGTGGGTCTCCAGGGACCTATATTTTCGCGTGAAGGAATAAAAGCTTATCAAGGCGATTTTCGTGTGTGTGTGTGTGTGTGTGTGTGTTGGTGTGTGTGTGTGTGTGTTGTGTGTGATACTCCTTTCTTTGTTTACAAAACACACAATTTTTGGCACATAAACGGGCCAGGCTTTATGAACAAAGTCATAATGTTTTGTGGAGATCGCTCAAAAACTGACTCAGTTATTATGAGCAAGTTGTGACTATGGGTCAGCTAATACCTACAACTTACGGCTAAGTTAAACTAGACCCACTGAATCATGTCATCATTTACCGTGAATAACGCGAAACAAACGGACTTCTTGCACTCTTGAACTGTCAGTTTTCCTGAGTTCGAACCATTCATTCATGGGTTGGATTTTTACAGTTTTAAAGCCCTCTCTGTCCATCCAGTAGTAGATGAATAGGGCCTGTCTAATGCAGTTCGGGGAAGGTAAAAATGACGGATGAAAGTGGTTGGTCTCCGCCCTCTGTATGGACATATTTTGGACATGGTGAATCTTCTACGGATCACTGCCCCCATCGCCATTAGGCGATGGACTTGATAAAATTAACTGTCAGTTTTGATTCTGTTCCTGCACTTTCTATGTACGCAAGGTTTACTGTGCGCTCTCTCAGTTGTGAGGTTTCCGTAGAAACCTGAGAGTACATCTTACTGCAAAGCACCAGTTCATGTTTACCCTTAAAAATAAAGAAGAAGAAAGAAAAAGAAAACTCAGCCTTTTTGAGAAAATACTCTCTGACTTCCATGGACTGAAGCAGTTTACACCCTCCAGAAATTGACCTCAAAATAAAATCGTGCGGGCCAGTTTTTTTTTTCTGACGAGAATACATGTAATTTTCACAAAGAGGTAGAAGAACTGTTGTGGCCAGGCTGGTATGCATGACGGCGCTTATTCGGAATAGCGAGAAATACACACCTTTCGAAAAGAATAGGGACCGAAATTGGATGCAGGAATACCGAATAGGCTATCTCTAAAACCTTCTCCGGGAATAATTTATATGGTCTTTTCCGACCCGAATAAGGATCAGAAACAGAACAAAAATGGCGGCCATCGTCTTTCATCGACGGAGAAATAGACAAAATCTATGTATAAATCGGATTTTCAGGGACAGGACGCACCCTTTTAAAAAAATAAATGATGTAGAATTATATCAAAAGTTTAGATTTCGGGTCGAAATCACAGATGAAAAAGCAGCCGATATTAGGCTAAACTTGCCAACAGTCTTGGAACACTCCCACCACTGTCGCAGATAATGACAACACTGAGATTTGATGCCAGTGGCACGTTCCACGACATCCGTTGGGAAATGATAGGCATGCATCAGTCAACAGTGTATCAGTTTATAAAAGGAGTGACTGATGTACTGTATCGGAGAGTGACTGACTAGGTTGTTCAGCCAACGCAGCAAGAAGCTCAACACACAAAAAGATTTTTTTTTTTTTTTTAAGGAAAGTGATTCCCCAACGCCATTGGTGCCATTGATGGCACTCGGATTAGAAATCAGGCGCCGAGTGGGAATGAAAACCCAGAGCACCAGTATGTTGACAGGAAGAATTTACATTCCATCAATGTGCAGTTAAGTGAGAGAGAGAGAGAGAGAGAAAAGAGAGAGAGAGAGAGAGAGAGAGAGAGAGAATGTGTGTGCGTGTGTGTGTGAGTGTGGGTGTGTGCATTGTGTGTTGTGTGTGTGTGTGGTGTGTGTGTGTGTGTGTGTTGGGGCTTGCTTTTGTCTCTCAAGTTATATTAGGAGGAGGTATAGGGAATGGTAAGGAATGATTGCAGTGCGTCATTTGGTATTTGTGGAAGGGTGCATTCTTGTTTGATCAGATAGAATGAAAAAAAATGTTATCCCGACTGAGGGTAAACATTGGTAGTTTGGACAGTGAGCATGTAGAATGTGTATGGTTTTCAGTGTGTGCATAGTGTAGGCTTTTGAATGTGTTGTAGTTTGATGAACGTATGAAATATGTCCACAAAACCGAAATGCTTGTAGCGTAACTGTCATGTGTAAATTTGTAATGCACTATGATTGAATGACTGCACACATACATACAGACTGACCAATATTATTGTTTTTTATTTACAAATTCCTTTTTTTTCTCTCCTTATTTACATACAATTCTGGTGGCTGTGTGTGATATTGTTCCAACTCAGGGCTGGATCACAGAGTTTTTAAGGTGGGGTGCTGGTAGATGTTTTAGGCCGGATCCAGGGCCGCTTAGGCCCCGGTGGGTCTAGGAGCAAAGCCCCGGTGGGGACCACGAGGGCAAAGCCCCCCCCCCCCCCCCCCCCCCCCCCGGCCGAAAATTGGTTTTTGACATTTAAAAGCTGTTTCGTGGCATCTCCTGTGAGCTGGGGAGACATTGTTAATAGCGTTTAAGCCGAGGTGTTGTTGTTTTGTTTTAGCCGAAGGGGGTGCTGTGGTACCAAAGCACCCCCCCCCCCCGGATCCGGCCCTGCAACTACATATTTTAGTTTAGCATGTTGTGAGAATCTCACATAATCAACAGAAGCATTTTGAACTGCTGTCTTCATTTCTTCTTGGATACTCTGAAGAAAAATAACAAACATAACCAAGAAATGAACAAATATATAATAATAGAGTTGGACAGAGAATTCTTTTCTAAATGAGTAAGGAAGTAAGAGTAAGCAGAGTTGGGTGATCATAACCATTGTATTGTATGCCTTCATAAAGCACCATGTTCTATTAGCTTATGACAACTACAAAGGCATCTCATTGATTCTGTTGAATGTAACTCAGAAAAGATGTGCACTTTCAAGTTGCATGACTTGGCATCAACAGACACAAAAAAATGAGGATATGTACTCTCTTCAAATTCCTGTCATAAGTAGCCTTATCACCTCCACTCTTCAAATATATGTACATAATAGGTTGACCGATTTAGATGAAAAGATAGCAATAGATGGATAGAGAAACAGATAGTTTCAGTTTCATCAAGGAGGCGTCACTGCGTGCGGACTAGTCCATATACGCTAACACCACATCCGCTAAGTTTTGAGACCACACTACGCATGATTTGAGGCTGATGGATATATGAATTAACAACAAAGATGAGACAATTGAAGAAGAGGGTCTCGTGGGTACGACTCAACGGATGTCTGACCTACGCGTAGGCATTAGCCCAACGCGCTGGTCAGACGACCTTAAGTGCCTACCTACCATTTTTTAAAATTTGTGTGTGTGTGGATGTACACGTGTGTGTATGATGTGTGGGCATGGGCCCATGTGTGTGCGTGGGCGCATGTGTGTGTGTGTGTGTGTGTGTGTGTGTGTGTGTGTGTGTGTGTGTGTGTGTGTGTGTGTATGTGTGTGCACGTGTGTGTGTGTGTGTGTGCGCTCGCGTGTGTGTGTGTTTACGTGGGATGTGTTTGAGGGGAGGAGTTTTCTTATTGGTATGTGTATGTATGTATGCTGTAATTGATGGTCTTGTTCTTAAGTCATCTTCTGAACATTCACGCACGCAGTCACAACACACACACACACACACACACACACACACACACACACACACACACACACACACACACACACACACACACACGTGTGTGTGTGGAAGCGTTGATGTGCGAGTGTGTGTGACAGATAATGAAAGCTGAGATGATGAACATTTATTCTTTACTTTTGTGACAAAACAGTAATGAAATTCATTATGTGTGGCATGTGAAACACTGAAAACAGAAAATAAAAGGACCATCATACAAAAGGGAAAGTCTCTGGATCATTGACACTAATCCTTACAATTAAATGCTTGAATGTATACATGACTGGATGGAAAAGAATGGAACAAGTCCTAAACATGACAAAAAAAGGGATCATCAAGAATTCAACAAAATAAATGAATATACAAATTGATTGGAGGAAACAGAATGAAACAGTTTATAAACAAGGGGGAAAAATATATGTATAATATAATATATATATAATTCGGGCAGGGACTCACTGGTGGGATCCTGTTCGCACCCTATGCACACACCAGCCGGCTGTAACGCGAGTATGGTCCCGGCAGTAAAGGCTTTGGCTTGCTTCAGGCGTGTACTAGTTTGATAGCAAAGCAGGCCAGAGGACGGAACCAAAGTTCAATGAAAAGTTGTACTTCCCGAATAATGTACCTCGGAGTAAAACGAGGCTTTAGTGAACCACACTGGTAAATTTTCGATAAATATGTCATCTCCAGACGTAACACGCAGCAGATAAAGATGCTCAATAGCCTACTGTCTGGTGTTTGTTGCATCAGAAGAGGCAAATTTGTTGAGCATTTACTTGTCAGTCTTGTTGTGTTTGTATAGAAAATCTGCTTTACTTTACACTTCGTTTTGTCTATTTCTTTGCATTTTGCCTTTTTTTTCCGTGAGACAGTCTACTTCATTTTCTTTCTTTTTACCTTCAATTCTGTCTTTTCTTTCTCTCATCAAACATCTATAAATATCTGTTTGTTGGCCAGACTTTGTTTGCGCCAACAAACATAAACCAAACAAACTCAACAGTTTAACTACTCGGTCCTGATGATGATTATGATATTTTCGTTTTTCATTTATGTAATTCTCTCTCTCTGTATCTTCCTCCCAACTCCAGTGTTCTCTGTCTGACTGAGTGAAGCACAAACCTTCTCTCTGGTGTTATCTCATCACCTGTCTACATCCAAGACCCTTTTACTTCTACGTCTCAGATTCTCTCCCTCTCTGTCCACCTTTATTGCTTTCTTTTTTTTTTCATCTCAGTCTTTTTTTGTGTGTGTGCTGTCCCATCTTCTGTGCCACCTCAGGGGCATTGCATTCACGCCACTCATTCTGCCCCCCCCTCCCCCCCCCCCTCGCACAAACAGTGAGACACATCATGATTTCTCATACAGACATGGAGACACATTGTGGCATCTCGCACAGACAGGGGGACACATCATGATATCCCACACAGAACAGGGAGACGCCCTATGATATTTCACGGAAACGTTCAAGTTGTCATCTCATGTTATTCCACACAAATAGAGACACACCTAGGAATATTCCACACAGGCAGGGAGACAGCACTTAATATCCCATACAAACAGGGAGACACCTAACAATAGCCCACCTCATAATATCCCACACAGACAGGGAGGCACCTAATAATAGCCCACCTCATAATATCTCACACAGACAGGGAGACACCTAACAATAGCCCACCTCATAATATCCCACACAGACAGGGAGACACCTAACAATAGCCCACCTCATAATGCCCACCTCATAATATCCCACACAGACAGGGAGACACCTAACAATAGCCCACCTCATAATAGCTCACACAGACAGGGAGACACCTAACAATAGCCCACCTCATAATAGCTCACACAGACAGGGAGACACCTAACAATAGCCCACCTCATAATATCCCACACAGACAGGGAGGCACCTAATAATAGCCCACCTCATAATATCCCGCACAGACAGGGAGACACCTAACAATAGCCCACCTCATAATATCCCACACAGACAGGGAGGCACCTAATAATAGCCCACCTCATAATACCCACCTCATAATATCCCACACAGACAGGGAGACACCTAACAATAGCCCACCTCATAAATTCCCACACAGACAGGGAGGCACCTAACAATAGCCCACCTCATAATATCCCACACAGACAGGGAGGCACCTAAGGAGTCCGAGTTGGGCACACTCTCTCCGATCCTGTGACCACCAACACTGGCGCTCCCCAGGGCTGCGTGCTGTCTCCTGCTCTCTTCGCCCTGTACACTGCCGACTGTCGCAACAAGGATGATTCCACTCT
>CM031602.1:28267172-28382172 GCA_018398815.1 Conus ventricosus
AGCAGTAAATCTTTTATTCCTGATTTGTATTTAACTTTGCAGGTTACTTTTACAGTACAGCCCTGATGTGGCCCTTTGCGGTCGGCTGGGCTATAAGCAACATTATCTTACTTTTACAGTTTACGTAATTATACATTTTGCAATATTATTGATCTTTTGAATGGTGCTATTGTTTTTGTTTTCTTTCTTTTTCTTTTTTATACTTCACTTTGAGCTTATCTTGGAGCATTCTGTTTTACAGTTGGAGTGTTTATTTAAGTGTTGTTATAATATTGCATATGTGATGGTGGTTTGTGGTGGTGATGTGTGCACCTCTGTGTGTGTGTGTGTGTGTGTGTGGTGTGTGTGTGTGTGTGGTGTGTGTGTGTGTGGTTTGTGTGTATGACACTGTTTTGGGCGGGGTGTGTGTGTGTGATTCTGTATTGGTGTGGTGTGTGTGTGTAACTGGGGGGGTGGGGGGTGGGGGAGAGGGGTGGTAGGATGTGTGTGTGTGCATGTGTTAATATTTATATATATAGAGTGACACAAGATGGATAAATGAATTGACAAGGAATGACTGAGCACAGTGCAAAGAGTGGAATATTTTTAATGATATACTAGTTTATAAGTTGTTGCAATATGTGAATTTTGATAATGGCACCACAAACAAATTTTCCTTGTATTCTATGAGGACAAATAAAATATCGTGTATCGTGTATCGTGTATCGTAATAATAGCCCACCTCATAATATCTCACACAGACAGGGAGACACCTAACAATAGCCCACCTCATAATATCCCACACAGACAGGGAGACACCTAACAATAGCCCACCTCATAATATCCCACACAGACAGGGAGACACCTAACAATAGCCCACCTCATAATAGCTCACACAGACAGGGAGACACCTAACAATAGCCCACCTCATAATATCCCACACAGACAGGGAGGCACCTAATAATAGCCCACCTCATAATATCCCGCACAGACAGGGAGACACCTAACAATAGCCCACCTCATAATATCCCACACAGACAGGGAGACACCTAACAATAGCCCACCTCATAATAGCTCACACAGACAGGGAGACACCTAACAATAGCCCACCTCATAATAGCTCACACAGACAGGGAGACACCTAACAATAGCCCACCTCATAATATCCCACACAGACAGGACGGATCGTGATATCACACACAGACAGGACGGATCGTGATATCACACACAGACAGGAAGACGCCTAATCATACCCCACATAGATGTACGAGTGGACACCATTTAATATTCTGCACATGCAGATGCTGTTTCCATTCGAACAACCCATCTTAAACGAGCTATCTTCCTGTCTTTGCTCCATAATTTTATTTCAAACATAACTTCAATCACTTTGGTACAGGAAACATCAGAGCATGCAAACTCTATCCTATTAACCCAGTAAATACCAATGTGGCAAAATAAAATCGAGGGAAAGATCAGTACTGATGAGCGCATACTACCTCCAAAAGGATATTATTCGGGGAAAACGATCATTTTTTCTTCAAAACAGCAAATTGCTTGGAAAAGAGGTTATCATCCTAGCAAAATAGTCATCATAGGAAAACAGTTATATGTTATTCTGTATATAAAACAGTCATCTTTCCTGGAAAACAGTTGAATATTCCTAGAAAAGTTACTTTACTGAGAAAGCAGCTAGTCATCTTAGGAAAATAGTGTTTCAATTTCTAATTATCGTCTGAAAATAGTTGATTGTCCTGAGGAGAAGGCAACTAATCTCCCTGAAAAAAAGTTGATTTCCTGTCATGATGTGCTGTTAAACATTACCTTCCCAGGACAATTAGCCATTTTCCAGGCAAGTTACCTTTTTTCCATATATTTTGTGCTTTCACTTGAAAATAACTGGGATAGTACACTTAAAACTTGTGCGCTCCCACACATGTCAACATTGACTTCTGCACTAATTCAAGCAATACCATTATGTTCAACGCCCATTTTGCGCTGAATTGGATGAAGATAAGTGATTGTTCGTTCATTTTCCTTGTCCTGAATGTTGTGTATCTTGCCTGAATAAGACCTAAGAGGTCGAAACGCGTCGTGTTTTGTCTTGTGATACGTTTGTCTACGTTTTTCGGTGGAGCCTTGTCAGTAATATGTTTATTCATTATGGTGTAATATGATCTCGTTTTTTTTTTCATTCCTTTTTTTTTATAGTAATTATGAGACGCGCTGCACATGCATAGTGGTGTCATGTTTTGGCCTAGTGCCTCTGTTGCTGCAAAGCTTTACCTGGCTCACTCAGAAATATTTGTGTGATAATCATTGCACCTGAAGTAATCTCTGCTTTTGGAAATGATAAAAGGTTTTCTTATCTTTGCTTAGCCCATCGACCTCAAGACCCCTTGGCCGCATGTCAAGAAACTCTTTTTTTCATTTCTTTCATTCGTTTATGACTTGGCAAAATGACAGGCGTGGTTGGAATCCTTCACGGTGACACTATATACGAAGGCCTGATAACGGGACGACGTCTGAAGACATCTTGTGGAAGATATCTTTGGCAGGAAAGAGATTTCAATCACCGAAAGGGGCGACTGACAAACATTTTTAAGCACGAGGATTGAGTACTGTCCCTTTGGAATAGGAGGAAGCGGAGACGAACGAGGCGAGAGCAAGGCGGCAAAATGGGCGAACAAGAACAACTGATCAAGAGAAACGGAGACTTCTGTGGTGCTATTGACTGCAGAAATGCACGAAACAAACCCGAGTGCTGGCAGACCGGTTGAACAGAACAATGTAGAGAATCTCTCTGTGTGTGTGTGTGTGTGTGTGTGTGTGTGTGTGTGTGTGTGTGTGTGTGTGTGTGTGCAGATCAGAGGTAATTCTGGGCATGTGGCCAATCCCACTCAAGTGAATTCAGGAGTTTCACACGCACAGCAATGACTGACTACATCTTTCAGCAGAATGAGAGAAGCAGTTGCCAAGCTGACACAGTCCAGTTTCTTCTGACCCTGAAACATGTCACAAAACTCAACAGGATTTCAGGGTGAAAGCGAACCAAGCGTCAGGGACTGGTCTATCTGACGCTGACGCTGAGGACGGGCAGGGTCAAGCTAAGAAGGATAATGAAATGACAACATTGCTGCTGATTTCCACCCCAGTCACAGTTGTTGACAAATTCAGGTATCAATCATAAAAAGCTTGCTGTGCGTTTTCCCATAAGTCCCGTACCAAACTGGGAGCTCTTCAAACCAAACCAAGACCCAGTGCATCGGCAGACAGAGGGGAATGTACGTGATATTGGGGTACACAGCAAGGAAAGTGGTGTCAAAAGTCTGTCCAACCTGTCAAAGACTTATCACCGGAGATCTCACCAGGTCCCAGGCATCAAGATTTACTAGCGCTAAAATGACACACTCATTGTGCTGCGTGACTGACAGTGACCAGTGACGAACTTGTCAAAGCAGTGGAGCAGATGGAGGTTGCATTTTGCACACATTTGTGTCAGGTAATGCATGCAGCCAAAGATCTGGCTCACTTGGAGACCAAGCTGACTGCAGCTTTTCCTGATGAAGCTTTGATCTGTCCAGTGCCTAAATGTGGGCTGCCAATGAGAATTATCCGTTTGTTTTGCAACACAAGACCACATTTCTTCATGTGACTTCACAATGGCTCTTTTCAAAAGAAATGTGCAAAGAGAAACCAAAAGACTGAACTTTTCTCATAATTTTGTGAAATGTGCATGCAAATATACCATTCTGCTGTTGTGTCTGTCTCGTCGCCTTCTACCCCCACTCCCCTCCTCTCCCTACCCTGCCCACGTCTCCCCACTTTTTCATTTACCCCCTCCCTCTACCTGAGGCTGCGTGTACAAATGAAATCAAAACAAATGCATGATACAGGAAGCTGTGATAAAGTCACCTGCACAAATAAAGGCATACAACTGTAATTGTATGACAGAGTGTTTCAGGGAGTTTGAGTCGGCAAAGAAAGTGAGAAATGGGGCAGGGAGGGAAGGGAAGGATCGGAAAGAAAGAAGGGAAAAAAGTGATGAAAGGCTCTTTACACACACACACACACACACACACACACACACACACACTGCTCAAAGTTATAAGTAAACAAAGTTGGGGCCAGGAAACAAAAAGTTTAATACCTCTTTCTTCTGCTTTAGTTAGATCCAAATTGTCATATGCACAAGATGTCTTTTTTAGTGCTCCAATGTACTTATTAAAAAAGCTTCAATGTATAGACTCTGAGGCATTCAGATTAGCCCTTGGTTCTTCATTTCATGCTTCAGCTTTAGGAGCATACCATGAAGCTGGTGTCTTACCTCTTGATGACCATCGTGAACTAGCCTGCGCTTAGTACACTCTTCGCTGCTCAACTATTCAAAGTGCTAACCAAACGGAACTGGATATGAGGTCTGATGTAGATTTTCCTAAACGTGCTAAAAACATTCGAGCCACTAAAACGACGCTAGCATATTCTTCTCACTTGTTGACAAATTCAGGTATCAATCATAAAAAGCTTGCTGTGCGTTTTCCCATAAGTCCCGTACCAAACTGGGAGCTCTTCAAACCAAAATTTGATTATAACTATACTACTATATCTAAAACTGATAACATTAATATTCTAGCTTGTGAAGCAAAATCATATATCAATGATTTGTTATCGTCACTTCGTAAACGTCTGTACTGATGGGTCTTTATTAAGTAATAATGCTGGTTGTGGCTTTGTCATTCCATTTTTTAAAAATTGAGAAGTCCTTTTATCTTGGGGCAAATCTGTCTATTTTTACTGCCGAACTAATAGCAATATTAATGGCTGTAGAGTACATACATGATTTCTCATTTGACTTTTATGGTATTCTCTTCTCTGTAGATTCTAAGTCTGTTGTTCAAGCTTTAGAATCTACAAATTCAAAAATCGTTCTGAAATCATATCAGAAATTAAAATACTTATTCACAATCTTATGTCAAGAGGTATAACAGTTATTTTTTTTTGTTGGGTTGCTTCCCATTGCTTCATATCCGGAAATGAATGGACTGACAGGATTGCTCGAGCAGGTGCAAACAATTCTGACAATACGGCTACTATTCATATTCTCTTGAGCTTACATGAAGGATATTCTCTCTTACAAAGAACCTCTTTTGAAAAAATTGAGGAATACTACAAAGAAAGTGTTCTCTCCCGAATACACAAACCCGACTCTTCTATATTTGTTGTACGAACTCTCGAGTAAGTAATCTTTTAAAAAGGGCTTCCACAGTAAATCCAGTAAACTATAATACAAAACAGGATCATATCCAAGACACAGTAAACAACTTCTTTCCTTATTATTTCGGTTAAAAATATATGCATTCAGAACAAAATATGTCAAGAATATTCGATGTGCTTGCGGCGTCATTGATAATTGTACAACAACACACGTTCTATACTTTTGCCCCTACTTTGACTCCGATTTGTCAGAATTTGGAAAGGATGCTTCAAAGTGCAAATTCCAGGATACCATCTCTCTCTTAAATTTTGTGCGTATTCTTATGTTAAGCCCAGCTGGCTCAATCCTGTAATTGCTGTTTCATGATCTTATTTTCTGCTGTTGTTTGTTTTTACTTTTATTATTATTATTTTTTAATACAGTTTAATTCTTACTTAGAGTTTCTCCTCATCACACACACACACACACGCACGCGCACACGCACGCACGCGGGCGCGCACTCACGCAGCATGCACACACTCAAACACACACTCAAACACACACACACACACACACACACACACACACACACACACACACACACAGAGAGAGAGAGAGAGGAGAGAGAGAGAGAGAGAGAGAGAGAGAGAGAGAGAGAGAGAGAGAGAGAGAGAGTAAAAGTAAACAATAAAAAAAGCAGAAATAGAGACAGAGAAGAAATTAAAGACAGATAGAACTGTATGGGAAAGTAAAGACTTAAAAAAGAAGAAGACGAAAACCAAAGACTTCAGTAGTATCATATTGAGGAAGATTTGCTAGGCTCCCTTCACAAGCAAAGGGAAGTAATCACATGACAGACTGAAAGTTTTGATAGGCCTAGGGAGATTTGCCTCAGTCGTCCCAGTTCGTGATTGAAGTCTTTGTTGGGCAGTTAATTAGATCTATGTGATGTGTAGAAAATATGTGAAGCAGCAACAACAAGACTTGATCTTGTGTTTGAGATGGGGGAATGCAAACTTGTAGCTCGTTTATGTAACTCTTCATTGATTTGGTTTCCATATTAACTAGATTTTTTTTTCAAATACCAAGCCTCCTCGAAAATCTTGACTACAGATTTAAAGGAAAGTAACAGACGTTCCCTTTGATGAACGATCCATTAATTCGTGCATATTGATCGCGAATTAATGACGAACCATCATTTTGACTCTTGGGGTCTAATTGAAGTCTGTGCTACAAGATACATTTAAAGGTGCCATTGCTCCGAGAAATTCTTAGTCCATTTAGCTTATCCCGAATGAAACGGAACAAAACTGACGATGGTATTATATGTAGTCAACTGATCTGTCTACACCACCCACCACAAGGATGTTAGTCTCTCAATGACAATGCTATTCATTACAAACATTACCGGCCTGCGACCAACATTTTTTTTTAATTGTTTCTTAATACAGCCAGGTATTGTACATACTAAGATCCTTGATACTGTAAGCTTACAACTTTCTTCCCCTGGAGGGAGAATAGCTTTAGTGCAGTCTGATGACGTCACTAAGAAATGATGTCATACGTTTCTACCGCTCTTTATTCGAGGAGGCGGGAAGAACATCTCCACTTGGGGACAGAAAGGCTGGTCTGCCATTCGTTTGTGTTCAGTTCCTCAGGTTACAACTCACGTGGATCAGGGATCAGACGGTTCTTCATCGTGTCCAGTGATTGTGCACACAAATGTCAGGTTTGGCAAACATGTAGCAAAAGGGTGTGTGTACATAGCTAAGCAGTACTGTAGCACTACTAGGCTTAGTAGTGTGTAGCATCACCAGCAGTGACATTTAAATTGTAATGTTAGTAGCAGCAGCAACAGAAGCACTAGTCATAGCAGTAGACTAGTATGAAGGAGTCTTCATAGCCTAGGCCTTGTGGTCTTTTACATGCCACCTGTGTTATTTTTCATCGTAGAGATCTGCTTCGTTGCGCCAGCGCATTGGCCAAAGGTTTGGTTTGATCTGGTTTGGTTTGAATTTAATCATGGAATAATCATGTATATTTTGAATCACTGTCAAGATGTGTGCGTTAGCATTTCCACAGGAAGATCGCCCCATAGACATATCTGTACGGATCTCCTAGAAAGATCAAATTTTCTGTGAAATAGTGTTATTGTGTCTAATTAGATCTATCTTATCATTTCCTCTTTCGCCAAAACTAGATACTGAAAAAGATCTGCCTGTAAGTAGAAAATCTAACCCACTGAACATGTTAAAAAGGTCTTGTTCAGTCACCTCTTGAGTTTTCTGCCTTTCAATTATCAGGGCTGGACGAAGGACAGATCACAATAATTGAGGCTGTGCAAAGAAGATTAGCACGCTTCGTTTTAAATTGTTACAAAAGAATCGCTAGCGTCACCAACATGTTACACCACCTCGGATAGACATCCCTACAAAGCCGACGTAAGATCGCAAGGTTCACCATGATTTACAAAATCATTAACAACATGGTCCAGGTGGATCTTGGCAAAATTCGTAAATCCCAGAAGCCAAAGTTGAGAGCACCAAAGGAGAGGGACAGAAGAGCACACTCAGGGCAGCTTGCTAGACTTCAGTGTCAACGGGACTACCGGAGTTATTCGTTCCTCGCGCGAAGCATCCCTGAGTAGAACGATTCACTGACTGAGGCTGTGGTTGGAGCCACGCCTCTTGGCGTGTTCACGTCGGGAGCTCGTAAACTCCACCAGTAGTCACATGCTTTTTTTTTTTTTTTGTTTTTTTTTGCGCCTACTAGTGTCAGAACAATCAGCTCGTTGATTGAGGACACTACACTGATGAAGATGAAGGCGCGTGCATCTGGTGCATGTACAATTCTCACTCTATCCCACCCTGTCCACTTAAAACCAGTTATATATAACATGGTTCTAGGCCGTTAAACTTGACCGGATGACGTTTTGACTACACAGACCCAATTGTGCGGGTCGCCCAAGACCCACACATTTTGTAGAGGCTTTTCCTATTGCTTATCCGTATTCGGATCGCGTGGGTCTGGTAAGACACACACCTGATAAAGGGCGGTTCTGCAACTTACCCGATGGTGAGGTTTATTGCGACCCCATTACAATATATAGGTCCAGGGGTAACCGTGACTAATTAAGCTGATAATTGATTGTGCCTATACATGAAATTTCAGTGACCAACGGCTATTAATCATTGAGAAACTCCTAAGATTTCGTGAGCATAGCTCTATCCGTTCATAAGACATGGTGTTTGTTTGTTTTTTTATTGAGTCACTGGGTCATGGAAGACCCAAGAAGCACGGTAAAGGTTAATATGGCACTGGATTAAGTTAAGGGGAGTGTGTGTGTGTGTGTGTGTGTGTGCGTGCGTGCGTGCGTGCGTGCGTGCGTGCGTGCGTGCGTGTGTGCGTGCGTGCGTGCGTGTGTGCGTGCGTGCGTGTGTGTGCGTGTGTGCGTGTGTGTGTGTGTGTAGTAGTAGTAGTAGTAGTAGTAGGGAAACGGAAAGGAGGCACATCCTTGGAGTTGGACTCTCTTAGCAATCTCGAGCTCTTCTGTCTTCCATTTACACTTTGAATGTGCAAACCCCAAACCTAATCCTCCCGTGCTTACAAATTCAATTTGTTGCAATTCTCCAGCAGTCTTGTTTACCTGATTTGAACCCATTTGGTGTCCATTCGTTGTCTTTCTAGAAATAGGTGCCATGCAATAAAAGCGTGTTCCAGAGGAGTTATTGAGAGGGCCTGATAAACATTTTCTATCAGGAAAGTTTGGAAAATAGGCTCTAGGGATCCATGAATTACGTTATGACCAATAGTAGCAGGGAGAGGAGGAGGGGATGATGGAAAGAGGAGCAGTAGCAGAAGTAGTAGTTTTCGTATTATTAGGAGGAGGATTATCGTCAGCAGAATATCCAGGATCTATTTTAACAGCTTTGCGCATTTTGTGATCCAGCATGCAACATTACGTGAAATAATTAAATTTTCTTCCCCATTAAATCTTAACGTCGATTTGTGAACATCTACTGTCTTTATATTTGACGGAAAAAAAGGGTTTGTTTACTGATATTCTGGTTCACAAGAGTATCTGAATCTGAGGTGCCAGTAGAAAGAAACTCGTGGAGAGCGTGGCAGCAGAGAGTCCTCAGAAGAGAAGCCCCCTTCAAGCAAGTGTTTCGGCCCTTATCTCCTGACACTCTAGGGGGGCTGGGCCACACCCGGTTCATGACTCCGGATGTCCCTCTGCTGCCCTTTTTTTCCCCCATCTTGGGACGAGCCATGGCTGGGATTTGAACCCATGACCCTCTGGACATGCTCATTTTCTACTTAATGACTCGCGCTTTAACCACTGAGCCACAGGGACACCTGATATTTGTAGGGAAATTAAGCCTTATGAAGTTCACTTTTGTTCCTCCTTGACCAGATCCAGCTTGAACACCTCTCTGCCGCTTCTGCCATTGCTTTCAGGGCTCTGGTTTTTTCCTTCCCTGCAACTGAGAGCTGTTTCATGAGGCTGTATGCAGACGTTCCTACAAATCCCTAGCTCCAATTTCTGCAGTGAGGACTTTGACCTGATAGCCTTCTCTCCTCAGGCTGTTTGCCAGATCAGCATACTTTTCAGTCTTGTAGATTTGAGCTGCCTCCATTCTGTTCTCATATGGCACCGTGAGCTCGATCATGATCAGCTGCTTGGTTGACTTAGAGTAGACTACTATGTCTGGTCTCATGCCACTCTTGCTGATGATCTCTGGGTGACTCTTCCATTCTGGGAGGTCTGCAGTGCACTCCCAGTCATCTGCTCCATCCAGCAGACTCTGCCTGAATGTTTCGAGTGGCACTGTTGTTCTTGGCCTGATTTGCTGCCTCCTGCCGTGAAGAATGTTGCGGGTGCTTTTGGAGTCCTGATTCTCCCTTTTGTGGTGTTGGTACTAGCCCAGACTACTTGTACAAGCTCTTTGAGCACTTGGTTGTGCCTCCATGTGTACCTTCCTTGAGCCAGGGCTACTTTACATGAGCTTAGAACATGCTCCACTGTTTGTTTTTCATGGCAAGAGGGGGCATGCAGGATGGTCTGTTTTTCCCCCACTTCACCAGGTTTGCATTTGAGGGCAGAAGGTCATATGCAGATCTGAGAATGAAGCTGATCCTGAGAGGGGCCATGTGCCAAATGTCATTCCAAGTTAGACTTCTTTGGAGTGCATTCTCCCACGTTGTCCATTGCCCTTGCTGGCTCTGCTGGACTGCTTTTTGGAGTCTTTTTTGGTCTTCTTCTTTTCTCATCTCCTGAATCATCATGTCTCTTTTGGCTTTTCCTTTGGCCTTTGACCACCATTCAGTTTTGGTCACCCCCAGTCCTTGTCTGTTGGTCTGTGTGTGTCCTGTTATTTCTCTGATCTTGAGACTTTCTTTTGCAGAATCCATCGCCTCTTGAACTTTCCATTTTCTGCCTGTCTTCAGCTGGGGCTTGATTGCTTCTACCACCTTGTCTCCTGAGTCCTCCAGCATGCTTTGAAGTCTGATCTTCCCTGCTTTGTATTCCTCCAGGATGGATTTCAGTGGTAGTTTGAGCTTTGCTTGGCGACAGTACAGCGCGATGTCAGTCAGACAGGGTGGGACACCAAGCCATTTCCTTGTGAACTTGTTGATTTTGGCTTCCATTGCCTCCACTGTGCTGGTGCAGATGTCGTATATCATCAGAGGCCATAGGAGCTTTGGTATCAGCATGAACTGCAGACACCAGACCTTGTATTTGCCAGGGAGCCCACACTGGTCAATGGTCTCCAAGCCTTCTTCCG
Source organism: Conus ventricosus (assembly GCA_018398815.1). NCBI lineage: Eukaryota > Metazoa > Mollusca > Gastropoda > Neogastropoda > Conidae > Conus > Conus ventricosus. Next base: position 28,278,135 of record CM031602.1, read on the forward strand.
CCATCTGCTTGGTTTCTTTTGCTCTTTGTGTGTCTTTCAGCGTATCATCATACCATCTTCCAAGGCTCTTGACTGGTTCTTCTGTGACTGTTGGAATGGCCTGGTTGGCAACACTGAAGACCACAGATTCGGCCACTTTTCCTTTCCTCAGTGAGAGACTCCGTGATTTCTTTGGCTTGAACTTCATTCTGGATGAGGCAACTATGTCGTCCAGCCTCTCCAGCACATGACGTGTCTCGTCTTCTCTGGATGAAATCACTGTAGTGTCATCCATGAAGGCCTTGAGAGGAGGCATCTTGTATCCATCGCCAAGGTCTGTTTGTCGCGCGTTGTTTGTTGCTGCTTTCAAGATGAGTTCCATTGCCAGCACGAACAGTATGGGGGAAATTGCACAGCCCATTGCAATGCCCACTTCCAAGTTGATCCAATCAGTTGTGTACTCCTTGGTAGAGAACCGCATTGAGAAGCCATTGAAGTACTTCTTGAGCATGTCGCGGATGTTCTTTGGCACATGGTACATCTCAAGAGCCAACTGTATCATCTCATGGGGCACAGAACCATATGCGTTTGCCAGATCAAGCAACACTACGTCCAGGTCTCTCTTTTCTGTTTTTGTTTTTTGGTTTGCGTCCCAGATCATTGTGGCGTGTTCTACACAGCCAGCCACGCCTGGGATGCCACCTTTCTGGACTGACACATCCAAGTACTTGTTTTCCATCAGGTACTTGGTCAGCCTTGCTGCCATGACAGAGAAGAAGATTTTCCCTTCGACGTTCAGTAGTGTATTGGCCTGAACTGGCTGATGTCACTTGAGTTTTGCTCTTTGGGGATGTACACCCATCTGCCGTCATCCACTGGCCGCTGATCTTCTGGTTTCTCCAAGCCGATCGCAGCAGCCTGTGGAGCCACTCCAGCACCTTGGGACATTTCTTGTAAAGCTGTAAGGTATTCCGTTTGGCCCTGGTGATGATTTGGCTCTGTCTTTGTCGACCACCTTCTTGATTTCCGCCAATGTTGGAGGCTTGCCATTAAACTGTTCCTCAGGGTTGGTTGCCGTTGCCACACCAGACCTTGAATGTCGAGTGGTGCTTTGCTCTGTGAGTCAGAGTATGTTTTCCTCAGATGCGCTCAAGAACTCCTTTGTCCACACTTAGGGTCCCAGATTTTGGCTGCTCAAACAGTGTTCTGGCAAACTGGAAGGGGTCTCTGAAGAAGCGCTCTTGTGTCTTCTCTTTTTGCTCTTCCTCTTCCTCGCAGATTCCGCTTTGCTGAGGGCGCTGTGTTTTTCTTTCAGGTCTTCCACAGTTTTTCCAAGCCTTGTTTTTCAGCTGGCAGTGCGGTCTTCATTTGCTTCTTGAGGTTGTTCTTTTGGACTCTGATCTTGTCCATCTTTTCTTGCGGTCTGGATTTCTTTGGAGGTGTTTTCTCTTTGGGTAGTTTTACTCCATAGGTGTCTCTACATGTGGCATACACAATGTCCCCATATGTGGCTAGTTTGTGTTCCAGGGTGCTTTTCCCTATCAGTGCATCGAGTCTTTGGACGATTTTTGCATCCAGTTTCTCCCAATCTTCAGTTTCGTTGCTTGTGGCAGGTTGAGTTTCAGGCGCCTGGCATCGAGGGCCTGTGCAAATTCCTCATCCGAACCAACAGCGTGGATGTCCTTGGCACTGTGTGCCAGATGACCATTACAAACTTGTCATTTTACCATATATAAAAAGTCGAGTTTACTAACCTCCGAACAGATGGAACAAATGGAGGAATAATCCGACGGACTCTCAATATCAAAAAGTGTGAACATACCCATGGCACAATATACCAGTCTCGCCTAAATTACATGGCTCTGCATCTTATGAATCTCTAACACGGAAATCTTTCATCCACTAACCTCCGTCCTGTACAAGGGCTTCTTTCCAACAAAATACTGAAACTGATCGATTGAAACTTAATGCCATAGTGTTTCCTTGTCATTTTGGAACGTTTTCAATATGTTCAGAGACTGAACTGTCCTGGATATGCGACAGAGAAAAGCGTTTGTACTGGCGAAGGATCTCGTATGAAAGGAAATCTTTCCTCCGACGTTTTTACAAAACATCGCGCACATTGAGTGTGACCCTTGTATCATATGCAATATACTTTTAGTTTCAGACCACACACACACACACACACACACACACACACACACACACACACACACACCACAGAGGAATACGGGATGTTTCAGGGATAAAAAGGCAGAACCCTTTAAAGCACACTCCTTTAGATGATTTCAGATTTGTGCTATTCGACATGCACTCCATGCAAAAACTACAGATGGTTGCACGCTTGCGGTTGCACCCAGTAAACTAACTTTTGTTTTCCTTGCTTCAGATCTACCTACCGTGGCTGTACTTTCAACCTAGTTCATGACTGCTTGTGCAGATACATCACCGGAAAGTGCACACTGATGGCTGACAGTCAGATGTTGTATTGAACAGCCTGAAGACACTGGCGGATGGTGTGTTGGTCTGGAGGACACTAACTCCAGTGGTGTTATTAGTTCCATGCTGGATGAGATAAGTCACAAAAGAGTTCACCGTGATGAGTCCGGGACGCAAAGTGACAAAAGATCATGTACCAGACCAAGAGAGTCATGGGGGAGAGCAAGCCCCGACTTGTCATGGATGCAAACTGACAAAAGTTCAACAGAATAATGGGAGAGAACACTCTGTGGCGAATCCAGGACGTAAACTGACAAAAACTAAGGAGAGGGATGGGGGAGAACACTCCATGGCGATTCCAGGACGCAAACTGACTAAAGGTCAAGACAGCTCTGGGGGAGAGCACTCTGTGGCGAATCCAGGACGCAAACTGACAAAAATTCCAGAGAGCCAGGGAGGACAGTACCTCTTGCCGATTCCAGAACGTAAACTGACAAAATTTCAAGAGAGCCATGGGGGAGAACACTCCACGGCGATTGCAGGACGCAAACTGACGAAAGGTCAAGACAGCCATGGGGGAGAGCACTCCGCGACGATTCCAGAACGCAAACTGACAAAAATTCCAGACAGCCAGGGAGGACAGTACCTCTTGCCGATTCCAGAACGCAAACTGACAAGCGGTCAAGAGATTCAAGGGAGAGAGAACTCCGCGACGACTCTAGGACGCAAACTGACACATCAACCATCATACCTAGAGGCTCATGTAAGAGCTGTTTGTTTGTTCGTTTTGTTTTGTCGTTTATTCTTTTGTTCTTTCGTTTATTTTCCCCTTTTCATTTGCTTTCTACCTTAGTTTCTATTTCCTGTTTATTTCCCTCGGGGCTTCCCCCCCCCCCCCCCTTTTCTGCTTTTATTTTTTATCTATTTATTTATTTTTTATTTCATGTTCTTTCCTTTTCTCTTGATCACTTGATCATCACCCATCAGTGACTGATTAATGAAAGAATTTTTTTATATATTTTTTTTTATGAGTGTATATATATATATATATATATATATATATATATATATATATATATATATATAAAGTCAATACAATCTTTGTTGTTCATCTCTTGCCACTTTTATTTTATTTGCCAAATTTTCGCTCACACGAGCTTTGTCAAGGCAGGTCTGTCCGTTTGTACAGCTCAAAATGGTCCATTTTGAGCTGTACAAACGGACAGACCTGCCTTGACAAAGCTCGTGTGAGCGAAAATTTGGCAAATAAAAATAAAAGTGGCAAGAGATGAACAACAAAGATTGTATTGACTTTTTATTGTACGCACTCGTGTTCCATCTTTGTGTGGTTCGAGGAGGGCTTGGGAACCAGAGGCTTTGTAAACATTTTATATATTTATATATATATATATATAGATAGATAGATAGATAGATAGAGAGAGAGAGAGAGAGAGAGAGAGAGATGCGAGGGCCACCCCATAAGTTCTCTGATGCGCAGAAACCACTGACGTCATAATTTCAATTTTTATATCATCATAACAAGCGATGTCATAATAGCTATGACACAAAAAAATGATAAAAATCGTCAGAGCCAAATTTGTTCTAGACAGCAAAATGGATGGCAAGGGGCGGTTTTCAAAGTGTTGCAGAGAGCCTGTCTTGGAGAGATTTTCGTGCCATGATTTATTATGACTATCTTCAAAGTCTTTCAAGGAAAGTTTTAATAAGTTTGACAAACAGTTTGGCGACAAGGCTCCATCATTATCCACTGTCCATATGTGGTTCAAAGAATTTCAGTTTGGTACAATGTCGTTGGAAGATCGTGACCGTTGTGGACGTCCAGTTTCAGTTACTACCGATGGGAACGTGAGCACAGTAAAGGCCATGATTAACGGAAAATCCTCGAATCACGGAGGATGAACTCAAGGATACTCTAAACCTTTCATAAGGAAGCTTAGACCGCATTCTTCGGCACAATCTCTCTGTACAGAAGCGTTGCGCCCGGTGGGTGCCCCACCAGCTGACTGGGGAGCAGATGAGGGCTAGGTTGAATGTGCCAGTTTATGCTGCAAAAATTTGACGGAGGAAGATCAGATAGGGTCTCCAATATCGTCACAGGTGACGAAACCTATGTTTACCAGTATGACCCCGAAACAAAGCAGCAGTCGTCAGTTTGGCTGTTTCCAGGGGAAACCCCACATGTGAAATTTAAGAGATCAAGAAGCTGCACAAAGCAGTTTTCTCTTCGCAAGATCCGGCCATGTGACTACTGTACCGCTTCTGGAAAGAAAGACAGTGAACGCTGAATGGTACATCAACACCTGCCTGCCAAAAGTGTTCGAGGCTTGGAGTGCACGGCGACCACGGACCGGTATCCGCCACCTACTCCGCCACGACAACGCCAGCGCCCACAGGGCAACTCAGAGCTGCAACTTTAGACTTCTTGCAAGAGAACAGCGTGAAGTTCGTCACTCATCCTCCGTATTCTCCTGACCTGGCCCCTTGTGACTTCTTTTTGTTCCGTCGTTTGAAAAAACAACTGAAAGGAAAGCCGTTTGAGGGCCCTGAAGATGCCCGAGCGTTTGCCGAGGGCTTGATTTCTGGTATACCTAAGTCGGAGTGGGCTGGGGTGATGGATTCGTGGTTTAAAAGGATGGAAAAGTGCATACACGCTGATGGAGGATACTTTGAAAAGATGGGCTAGGTAAGAAATGCCAGTGTACTTCCATCTTTTCCCATCCGAGAACTTATGGGGTGGCCCTCGTGTGTGTGTATATATATATAATATATAGATAGATAGATAGATAGATAGATAGATAGATAGATAGATGTGTGTGTGTGTGTGTGTGTGTGTGTGTGTGTGTGTGTGTGTGTGTGTGTGTGTGTGAATATGTGTGACAACTTTCCACAGTTAGTCTCATTATGATCATAACTCGCTCAAAATAATGTGCCCCCCCCCCCCCCCCCCCTTTTGTGTGTGGTGTGTGTGTGTGTGTGTGGTGTGTGTGTGTGTGTGTGTGGTGTAACACATGATACCCTGTTTCTCATTGACCATTGCTATCTTTTCTCAACCAACATCAGCATATAATGCCAACACATTATTTCACCTGTTACAATAAACATCATCCCACAGCATTGTTTAATTTTTCAACAACACTATTTGTATGAACCTCCCACACCCACCCTCCACCTCATAGTGGGTGGAGAGATATGAGCTCTCCTTCTCTTGCCCTCCCCCCCCCCCACACACACACATTACCCTCCTCCCCACTATACCTTATCACCCATTAATCTTCCCTCCTCTTCCCTCCCTTATTAACATTACCTAACACCTTTCACAACTACCCACACATAACCGCTACACCACCTCCTTCATCACCCAGCAAAATCATTTATCTAATTTTATTCATTTAATTTTTTAAAATTACAGTTACTCTCATTTTATTCTTCTTTATTGTAATTACTAGCACTATCATTATTATCATTACTGTCCCTTCTATATATATAATATATATATATATATATATATATATATATATATATATATATATATATATTTTTTTTTTTTTATATATTATATTATAAGTCAGTCAGTTTCCTCCCCAAAGACAGGAATGTTTAATCTGTGCTGTTTTACTGGAATGGTTTTAAGTCACTTTTTAGTTGAAGATCTCTAAGACGACATGATGCTTTGACGAAGCTACGCGAAAATTTAGTAAATCCTGAAGCCAATGTTACCTGGATTTCGAGTTTTTATTTGTTCTTCTTATCAAGTCTTCTGACTTTCAACTTGGCTCCTTGGCCACAGTGCTGGTGCGGCAGTGGGAGTGGGATTTTTCTTGTTATATATATATATATATATAGCTGAACAATTGATTATATATATATATATATATATATATAATATATATATATATATATATATATATCACCCCACCCCACTAAACTAACTACACAACCCCATAGCCTCACTCCTCCCCTCCCTCCACGCACCCCCCCCCCCCCTCAATTCTTTTCCTCCCCCATTCTTCCCACCACGTGGACAACAGATAAGTCTCTCTTCGTTCTTTGTTTGTACTGTCCTAAATGTTAAATGTGATCCGTTTTCTTTGCCTGAAAAAGACCCAGGAGGTCGAAATGCATCGTGTCTTGTCCTGTGCTTTGTTTGTCAATGTCCTTGCGGTAACTAACCCCCTCTCTTTCTAAACTTTTCTCTTAGTTTTTGTTGTTGTTGTTGTTTTCCCTCGTTTTCTTTCCCTTTTCTGTAATTCGTCCGTTCTTTCTTTGTAATCCCTTTTCTTTCTTTCAGTTATTTTCTTAAAAACTTTTTCTCTTTTTCTGTTTCTTTCCTTTCTTTTTTTTTTTTCTTTCTTTTTTTTTTTTTTCTTCTTTTCTTTCCCTTCGGCTTTTCTCCGCCGTTCTTTCATTCCTTTCTCTCTCTCCCCCCCCCCCCCCCCCTATTGTTTTCTTTCTTTCTGCTCTTTTCCTTCGTTCTATCTCTTCCCCCCCCCCCCCCCCCCCCCCCCCCCCCCCCCTCCCATTTTTTCCGACTTTCCTTATGATTATTTCCTGTCCTTTTTCTTTTCTTTTTTTTTGATTATTCTTTCTTTCGTTTTCTTTGGTTTTTCCTTGGTGGTGGGTTTGAGTTTGTGTAGGCTATAAGTGCATACATTTGTGCGTGTGTAAGTGCGTATTGCGCTCGCATGTGGTATGTGCATGTGTATGTGCGTGTGCGCGTGCGCACGCGAACACCTGCATGCATCTGTGCATGTATACGTATGTATGTGTGCATGCGCATATGAGTATCTGTGTGTCAGTGTGTGCTTTGCACATGCATGCGTGTGTTTGTGTGTCTGTGTCCGTGAGTCTGTATGTCAATGTGTGTGTGTGGGTGCATGTGCGTGCGTACGTGTGTGTGTGTGTGTGTGTAATGATGTGGGCGTTTTCTTTCTGCTAGCGTTATGTCACGCTGTTTATAGCCCAGCCGACGGACAGGGGCCACACTGTCTAGATTTGAATGTTAGTAAGACGAAGGAGACGGTATTTGCTTTTCAAAGAAACTCAGCTCCTGTCCCTCACGTGTATATCGAAAATGCCAAATTGAAACGTGTAAGTGAATATAAGTATATGGGTACAATTTTAGATAAGCTGAATTCTAATGTAAATACTCAATTTATCTACAAAAAATGCCATTCTAGATTTACTATCGGTCTCTTGCTGTTATATCCAAAAGAAAAAAGACACAAGAACAACAAGCTGTCGTGGTTATAAATGAAATTTTCGGCTTTTTTTGCCTTCGTCAGCACATGACATCCTCCCTGAGTGCCAGCAGGTAAGGTAGTGAGGGAAGAGACGTAAATATTTCAATATGACGTAATATAAAACAAATTACGTACAAGAATGATATGTAACTCGACAGACGTGTCACAGGTAGTAATTTGATGGATGAAACGAAAGCTCTGTGTGTGTATGTGTGTGTGTGCTCGCGCGGGCGCGCGCGCGTGTGTGTGTGTGTACGTGCATGTATGTGTGTGTGCACGCGCGCGTGCGAGTGCATGCGCTCGTGTGTGTGTGTGTGTGTGTGTGTGTGTGTGTGTGTGTGTGTGTGTGTGTGTGGTCTTCAATTTAATGTCTATTCACGTTATGTGGTCTAGACACACAAAATAGAAGAATGCAGCAGCACTAAAAAAATATACCAAGTAGCATCCAATAAAGATACAACATCTGCATCTCTTTACAGGTATGTAAAAATCGGACCCCGAGTGAATGCCATTGTCACATATTATTGAGGACTTACTTAAATACTATGTTTTATCGTTGTTTTGTAGAATCAGTGCTGTCGTGCTGTCCTTTGGCTTTTTATGCTGGTTTGGAAATCTTAACGTGAAAAACAAAAAACTTTTAATTAAACAGAGTGGTGAATACATGTGGAATACATGTGGAAAGATTTTTGGCAAAAAAAAAAGAAAAGAAAAAAGAAAGAAAGAAAGAAAATAGAAGAAAAAAGCAACAACAACAAGAGCAGTTAGATAAACTGTATGAATGTCGTATCACACAAAAAGCAGTGAACATTGCTGCCCATAGTTCTCATGTTCTCTCAAAAACTGCAATGTTCTACCATCGGGACGGAGATTCCAAATTCCAAACTTCAAAACAAATAGAACTAAAAACAGTTTTCGTGCCCCATTCCATCAAACTCCTGAATCAAAACTTAACTTCAGTAAGATCCGATTCAGAAAGCTTGTTTGTATATGTGTATGTGTATAAAATACACACACACACACACACACACACACATATATATATATATATATATATATATATATATATATATATATATATATATATATATATATAATAACGTGTGTGTGTGTATGTGTGTGTTATTTTGTGTGCGAGTGGGTGGGTGGATGGATGGGTGGGGATGGATGGGTGGGTGTGATTTGTTAAATATAGATCCGTAGACATGTTTTTATGGCCACTAGAACTTTCTCTTTGGAGATAATAAACTGTTCTTGACTTGACACTAGGGCTGCTATTGCCAGAGGACCCTATGCACTGTCTTTGTATCTGTTGATATCTATCTGCCTCTCTCTCTCTCTCTCTCTCTCTCTCTCTGCTAAGGTGACAGTCAGCGGAATCAGCACCCCCCCCCCCCCTCTCTCTCTCTCTCTCTCTCTTCCGATCGAGAAGTTGTTATGGCTAGTCGTACTCGTTAGCGGTCGTCTTTTTTCATGATAATTATTTTTTTCAATACCTCTATCAAGGTAGAGTAGTGCTGCGTCAGCCCTTATTTGATTGTCGATGATATAGACAATAATTTATGATTATCCTTGAGCATGGCTTCAAGTTCATGAGGGGAGAAAAGGCAAAAAGAAAAACAAACTGACAAACAAAAGCAAAAACAAAGTAGCCTTTTGCACCGAAGCAGCAAAGAATGTGTAGGTTTTCTTTCGGGTTGATGGCGTGATATTTGCTGCCGTCGTGCACGTTTGTAAAATGTACATCATGCATCGTGTATCACTTTCTTTTCCGGAAGTCCGAGTTGGCCGGAACAGTAAACAGTTGTAATCAGGATTTGTTTGTTTGTTCTCTCTCTCTCTCTCTCTCTCTCTCTCTCTCTCTCTCTGCTTGTATATCAGGAACAGTCGTTTCACCTCAAAGAGATGCCGTCCACGATAGCCCATAATTCCAGTTTCCTGGATACCAAGCAGGAAAAGGAAAGCAGAGAGAACATCAGTGAACCCCAGCCGGCACCCCAGCCGATTCTCACCAAAGTCGTCCCCCTTTACCGATGTCGCCAAGTGCTACTCAAGATTGGCGACAACTTTCTGCGTGTTGGAAATGGGAACACACCCGTCATCAGGTACAATTTCTTAGTGGTCTTCTGTCTGCCTCGGTTCTTTCTCCCTCCATCTGTCCTCAACAGTCCGACCTTAAACGTGTCTTCTAAAATTCGGTCAAACGGCGCCATAACAGGAAGTGTACTCCCACCGCAGTCCCTACCCCTTTCTCCCCTCTGTCGTCAAGCAAAAATTGAATGCTATTAGTATTCTTATACAGTCGACTCCGCTTATAAGAAACGCCAAAATTTTTGGTTCTTATATCCGATGTTTCTTTTATGCGTTGTTTCTTACAAGCGATAGTTGAAACCAAAAAATTTGAATCGAGTTTCTTATAACCGATGTTGTGTGTTTTTTTTTCCCTTCTTTTCCTTAGAGTAAAAAATGATTAATGAAAGAGTTGTTGAGCTATTTAAGAACTTAAAACAACATGTTTTAGAAAATGTGTATAATGAAGGTTTATGTAATTAGATAAACATCTTTCGTGAACAGACTTTTATGCCAATGTTTCACATCTGCCCGGTTTTAAAAGGCAATTGAGCAGAACGCCTTGCTTATTTTATTCATAGCCAAGCAAGATATTTCTAACCTATAAAAATCATATTATAAAAAAAGCTTTTTTCGCGCGCGCGCGCGCGCGCGCGCGCGCGCGCGTGTGTGTGTGTGTGTGTGTGTGTGTGTGTGTAACACTTTCCATCGCCGCGGCAATGTCAAGACGATCGCCACGGACTCGCGGTTGACTCGCGAATCTTGATGGAAAGGACACACCCTTTTCGCGAACGTCCCGAAATGTTCAATCGATCGCTACGTCCGCGTTTGTGGACAGATCGTCAGGAAATTTTCTGGGCGTGTGCCTGCCGTAAACCTACGTCTTCTACCTTCAAGTTCGGGTCCCTACGTACCAAGTCACAGAGGGCCTCCAAGTTCAAACAGAAAGTCGCTATAAAAACCGTGTTTCTGAACCGATGTGCGTGAAACTTGGTAAGTAGGTATAAACTAACAGGCTTTACATATGAACCACGAGTAAACGTCCTAGGTCAAAGGTCAAGGTCACAGTCGCCGAATGTGTCTCGGCTCTGGCAGATAGCTCTTCAATCATGACACCCTGCCGCTATGATCTTCCCGCAAACGCGTCTCTATTAGCATCAAAGCCAGAAGGGCCAGATAAGTTGTGCATTTTGCACAATTACAGCAATGATGTGATCCGTCGTGTGATAGTTTCTCACGTTCAACGTCCCGTTTTGCCTGATTTATGTAACTAATAGTCGTTAGTCTGCTTCACTCAGAATTAGTAACTACTTAATCTGCGTTCAATAGCAGCATGCAATCTGGCAGCAACAATAATAACGGCAATAACTCCGACCTAACGCTACAAGGGGATGTCATTTTTTCCTCTCAAATATCACGTAATCCCGCTTAACTAACCCAACTTAGGTTGAAATTGCACGTGATCGGTTGCTTCAAGCTAAAGCAGCTAATCAGGAAAGCGGATGCAATTTCAGCCCGACCAGGTTAGCTGACGTAGGTTTAGTGACACTTAACCTGTCTCAAGGAAAGTTATCTCAGAACTCAGAACTTTATTTTACGAGGATAAAGATTTTAGGCAAAGCGTATTCTTACAATCATGAAAGCTAAGCCACTAAACTTTTGAAGCTAAGGCTCTAAGCTGCATGTGACCACATAGCAACATAGAATAAGTCTTAGCAATGCTATGCTGACACTTCTTTCTTTTAGACTACTGCAGTTCTTCTTGGAGCATACTTCAGCATGGACCAAGTTTGGCTTCAGCTCTCGAGAAATTAAGGGCAATACTGTCATACATAGCATGCGCTGTAGTGATATTTATCTGCAACGCAAAATTTAGCGTAACCTCTTCAGCGTTAAAGCCATGCTTTAACCGTGGGCCTTGAGTGGCTTCAGAACTTAAAGAAGTAACTAAGTAAGACAAAATTTTCTTAGAATGAAAAAAACAACAAGCAAACAAAAAAACAACTTTCCTTACAGTTTCCCGACCGACCTTTTTTCGGGGAGACGGGTGGAGTGTCACACGGTCACTCTTGCACACACGCATTCGTGACAGCATTTACTCCATACGCACACGCAATCCCTCCAGTCAACCAAAAGGCGCACTACCGAATGTCTTTTCTTTCCCCCCCCCCCCCCCCCCCCCCCCTCCTCCGGGGAAAACACTTTACTAAAGGAATCGAACAATTCCGTCAATGTTTAGTACATTCCAATAATTAATGAACGAACTCTATACGTGTTTCTCTCTCTCTCTCTCTCTCTCTCTCTTCACACGGAGAGATAAATCAAGTTACGAACTTATATCAATAAATTCTTACAAGATTTCTCCTTCTTGCCGAAGAAAGAATACCCACATCCTCCAAGAATATAAAGTCATGGCCGTTTACTTAACATTGGCCCAAGATCCAGACCAGGAGAATAAACGATTCATCCGATCATGATGCCATACCTGCATCAGAGTAAGCACTCGGCCCAGACCATCGTGATGCCCTGCCTGCATCCGAAAAACGTGCCGCCCCCTTGAACTCTCCTGTCACTGGAGAACCAATGAGATCCGACTCCTCTACCCGGAGTCTTTAATTGCTGGGGCTGAACTACCAGTGTGTTCCCCACACCATGGCCATCGTTAACCACAGAGGAGGAATAGCTGACGGGGTGAAGAGTGAAGGGCTGAAATACGAATAAGGTTCGTGTAAGTAACCTGCTTCCCAATTTAGCATATGAATTCTTTCTTTCTCTTTTCTTAAGGTTTTCCCCTGTACCTTTCCCCAACTATCTATGGCTCACCTGGTAATGACTGGTCAGCGGTAAGGACCCCTTGACCAACGTCCTGACAGGTTCGAGTCTCTAGGCCATCCCCTGGGCTAAAACTGATTCTTTCCTCCCTCCACATAGTGAGCGCATACTCAGTGTTTAAAACACATGACTAGCACCTTACTAGCCATTATTAAACTATCTCTCAGTGGTCACTTTAGTGTCTGCGATGCTTGCAGTGTGCGTGTGTGTAAACACAGCCATGCATATTTTCAAAGACTTGAAGGTGACGGTTGGAGGCATTTATTTTCTTGCCATCTTTTCTTCCAGCGTCCTCTGGCATTCTGGGTAAAGCCATGTATATTTATCCGGTAAGGGGGACCACTCTGGTTCTACTTTACGTTTCATCAAGGACACAACATCTCTCCCAACTTTTAATTAAAAATTTTTCCTTTAACGCACTGGAAAAACATAAACTATAAACTTCACCTCAAAAATTTACATTTGTGGGTCTCAAATTAAAATTAATTTTATCAACGTTCAAATAAAGTTTCATCAGACTTCAGAAGCGAGATCTTGAACTTTTAAATCATCAGTTGACTTATATATCATTAGAGTCATTCAAACTTACTCATTCAACTATGTAATAATCAAATACTACTAACAAGTCAATGTTCTTTGATGGACGGGATCATTAATATGTTCAAAATATAACTTTGCACGGTGGTAAAAGTACTTTGGCACCAAAGTTCAACATTAACTCGTCCATTAAAGTCTCATATATAATTACCAAATGTAATTTTCACTGCGACAACCGTCAGAATAAACTATTCAAAACACAAACGAAAACTCCTGTATGTTCTGTATGTGTATACGAATGTTTGACTGCGAGTATGTATGGCTTAACTCCAAACACAACACAAACAAAGTACTGGAGCCTGGAACATCAAGGACTGGAATCTCCGGTCACACAGCGAGTGTCTTGATCGGCTGCAGCACGAAGTCCTTTAGTCGTTCTGGCAAGCGGCGTTCACGGGCAGGTCTGGCCATCGGTTGGGCTGAGGGCATCTCTGGAGCTCGAGGACCAGGTGTAGAAACGCGATGACCAGGCATGGGAGTGTGAAGGCCAGGTGCAGGAGTGCGAAGACCAGGTTCAGGAGTGTGAGGGCCAGGTGCAGGAGTGCGTAGACCAGGTTCAGGAGTGTGAGGCCCAGGTGCGGGACTGCAAAGACCAGGCGGAGGTGCAGGTCTACGTTGATCTTGAGTTGGGCGACGAGCGGGCTGTGACGTAGCTCGCTCAGGAGTTGGTGGGTGTTCTGGTACTGGAGGTGTCATCTCATCTTTCTCCTCCTCTTCTTCGCTGTCTGCGTCCTCATCTCGGTTGATGGTTGGGGGAATGCGTTTGAAGTGTGATGAGTTGCGGGTGACTTGCCGCGAACCACGCTGGGCTGTGAGCATGGTTCCCTTCTTCATGATGATTGTGTAGGGTTTGGGGTTGAAAGGGGAGTGAGTTTGTTGGTCTTTGGCTGCTTGACCAGCACGTGATCTCCAACCTGAAGATCATGGGGCATGGCATGTCGCTTGGCGTTGGCATATGAGGTCATTTTCTGTTTGGTCTTTGCATCATGGAGAGCAATGCGGGGGGGGTGTGGGGGAAAGGGTGGTAGTGGCGTCAACGGCAGGAAGGCCAGTGTTCATTTTCCTGCAGGTGAGCGCCTCAAAGGGAGACGTACTGGTCGAGGCATGGGGTGTTGCACGGTACTGCATCAGGAAAACTGGTAGCCGTGTCTTCCAGTTCAGGTTCGCTGCAGTGGCGGCTCTGATGTTTTTGTTGAGAGTTCGCATGAACCGCTCGGCTTCCCCGTTTGCCTCAGGCCATAAGGGAGTGACCTTCTTGTGTTGGATTCCAAGTTGTTCAAGGAAGGTGGAGAATTCCGCTCCGTTGAACGGGGGACCGTTGTCTGTCTTGATCACCTCTGGAAGCCCTTGGCGTGCGAAGATGGTCTCCAGTTTGGAAGTTACAGTCTTGTGTGAAGTTGATCCGACGACTTCCACTTCAGGGTATCGACTGTATTCATCGATCAGGACTAAGAGATAATCACCTGAGGGAAATGGGCCAGCAAAGTCCATTGCCAGGCGGGACCAGGGTTTGGAGGGGAGTGGGGTGGGAAGTATGGGGTCTCGCTTAGAGGGACCTGGGTGTGAGGACTGGCATGGATACAAGCCTTCACAGATGTTTCGACGCTCTTGTCAATGCCAGGAAACCATACTTTCTCCCGGAGATGTTGTTTTGTTCTGACAACTCCCTGGTGGGACTGATGGGCAATGTCAATGACTTTCTGCTGGAGTTGCTGTGGGATTACCAGTCTATGGCCTCGTAGCAAAAGTCCATCATGTACAGACAGTTCATCTTTGAAGCGGGCGAAAGCCTTTATGTCAGGGGAGTGCCACTTTCCTGTCTGCACCGCTGTCATCACTTCCTGTAGTGTATCATCTTGCAGGACAGCTTCTCGAACTTCTGCTTGAGTCATTGCCTTGGGAATGCAATTCTGGGCAACGTAGTTGATGTACGCCTCTGATGCGTTCTCTCTTCTGGGCTCAGATGTGGGATGTCTGCTGATGAAATCAGCTGGGTTTTGCTCATTTCTGCCAGGACGGTACCGTAGATCCATCTCGTAGGGCAGGAGACGAAGGCGTAGGCGTTCAATTCGAGCAGTTGCAGGTTTTCGGTTCTTCAGAATTCCTAGCAGAGGCTTGTGATCTGTGTGTAACACAAATGGGGATCCGAAAATATACAGATGGAAGTGCTCGACACCGAAGACTATCGCCAACATTTCTCTTTCTGTTTGCGAGTACCTCTTCTCAGTGTCCGTCAATGCACGACTGGCGTAGCAGATCGGTCGCCCGTTTTGGGTCATGATGGCTGCAAGACCTACTGGACTGGCGTCTACCAGGATGTCCGTTTGCTTGTGGGGGCTGAAGTAAGCCATGACGCGTGCGCTGGTCAGTGCACGCTTCAGTTCATCGAAGGCCTTTTTCTGAGGGGTGTCCCAGGCCCAGACAGTGTCCTTTTTAGTGAGCTGTCTCAGTGGCTCAGTGATTGTAGCGTAACCTGGGATGAACCTGGCAACGTATTGCGTCCTTCCAAGAAAGGACCTCACATCGGCTGCAGATTGAGGAGGCTGAGCTTGGGCAATTGTCTGAATCTTCTCCGGATCTGCTGAGACACCATTCTGGCCAAACACATGGCCGAAGAAAGTGAGTTCATTCACTGAAAAGACACATTTCCACGGTTCAGCTTAGCGCCAACTTCGTTCAGCTTGTTCAAAGTCTTCCGAAGGCTTTCGTCATGCTCAGTTTCCGTGGCACCATGCACGATGATGTCATCACTCAAATTTCTGGCCCCTGGGATACCTTGTAGGATCTCAGCAATGGCATTTTGAAACATTTCAGCTGCTGCGTTCACGCCGAACAAAAGTCTTTTGTACCGCCGAAGGCCAACATGTGTAGAGAATGTTGTGATATACTTGCTGTCTGGGTGGAGTTGTAGTTGGTGGTATGCACCTGACAGGTCTAATTTGCTGAAAATGGTGGACCCATTCAAGTCGGCGATCAATTCATCTATGGTCGGCATGGGGTGCTTTTCCCTCCGGATAGCCTTATTTGCTTCTCGCATGTCGATGCATAGATGAACACCTCCCTGTTTCTTGGGGACTACTACGGTTGGGGAAACCCACGGTGTTGGGCCAGACACCTTCTCAATGATGTCGTCTTTCTCTAGTCGTTCCAACTCTCGTTCCACGTCTTTTCGTATGTGGAAGGGGATGCGTCTGTGTCGTTGATGCACTGGCTGCACAGACTCGTCGATGTGCAGTTTGATTTGAACACCTTCGATTTTCCCTGATTTTCCATCAAATAGGCTTGGAAAGTCATCAATGATGCCTGTCGATGTCTTGGAGGCCAGGGCGAACTGAATGATGTTGAGCGCTTGGGCAGTGTCTGCGCTGAGGAGATTGTCGGTGTTTTCCGCTTCCACTACATAGAATTTTGCGCGTGTTTGCTTTTCTTTGTAGGCAATGTTCGTCTGTATGCAGCCCTTGACTGGAAGTGGCGTTTTCGAACCGTAGGCGTAGACCTTCGGGCAAGGCCCATACAATGTCTCACTGTTGGCAAGCTTCTTGAATGTGTCTATTGTGACAATATTCACCGTCGCCCCTGTGTCGATGATGAAGCTGGTCACGGTGCCACCTAGGCACACATCAACAATTGGCGCTTTGATGCACGCTTTTCGGTGATGCTAAAAATCTCTTCGCTGGAGCTGTCTGCATTGTCAGCGGCTGTGTGAACGTGTATATGGTCAAGTTGCCTTATTTTCTGGCTCTGGGCAGACTCACAGACACGTGCGAAGTGATTGGGCTTTCTGCAGAGCCGGCACTCTTTCCCTTTGCAGGACATAGTGTATGGGTCACTGGGCCACCACAGTAACGGCAGGGCGCAGTGTTGTCGCTCTGGTTTGAAGTATGATAGCGGGAACCACGGCTGGATCTGGGGTAGCGGCCATAGGCAGGGCGACCACGATGTGAGCTGTGGGCCGGCTGTTGACCTGTATTGGCTGCTGGATGGTGACCTGGACCTCTGGAGCGTTGACCATGTCTCGGGCGTCTACCACCTCTGACTGAATAGGCAGCACAGTCAACATCTTCACCAGCAATGGCGTTGGCAGCCGCAGAGCTTTCTATGGCACTGGCTCTACTTTCTGAAAGTTCAAAACTGCGGGCTTCATCCAAGAGCTGTTTCAGGGTGAGGTTGTCCTTGAGAGCCTTGCGACGAACACGTGATGACGTGCATCCTTGAATTATTTGTGACAGAATTTCTTTGTCCATATCATGGAAGTCACAGTTAGCTGCTAAGCTTCTGAGTCGAGTGTAAAAAGAGTCAATGGTTTCATTTGCTTTCTGCACTGTTTGCCTAAATTTGAAAGTCTCAAATGAAGTGTTCTTTTTGGGGGTGAAATATGCAGTGAATGATTCTTTGAGCGTCTTGTACTCAATGGCATGGCCCTCACCGTCAGTTGCACCTATACCCTTTTCTTCATCTGTCATGGCGTCATGAATTTCGAAAATGTCATCACCGCCATAGTGGAGCAGCAGAGCCTTCATTCTCTGATCATTCGTAATGTTCATTGCTGTCATCAGGTTTTCTAGCTTGCCTATCCATTTCCGCCAACGAGTGCCTGCTGTATTCTCTTCCCCATGCACAACAAAACGTTCGAAATTCGGCAAGTTTGACATCGTTACAGTCACTGTGTACTCCAACACTACAGTTCTATAACTCAACGTTGTATGACGTAAAAACTGATCGTGATTACGCGGTCGAAAAGTTCAGATAAACTAAAACGACTTACAGTGTCACTTGAGGTTGGGTTCAAGCTAGCTTGTAGCTTCAGTAGATCACTCGTCGCCAGATTTAGTGTCTGCGATGCTTGCAGTGTGCGTGTGTGTAAACACAGCCATGCATATTTTCAAAGACTTGAAGGTGACGGTTGGAGGCATTTATTTTCTTGCCATCTTTTCTTCCAGCGTCCTCTGGCATTCTGGGTAAAGCCATATATATTTATCCGGTAAGGGGGACCACTCTGGTTCTACTTTACGTTTCATCAAGGACACAACAGTCACTTTCACCCAATGACCACCATTGTTTCTTTCACTGAGTGATCCACACAATTATTGGGGACGCCCGCTACACTAGTCAAGCCACATGAATATTCTTCCTTTTTAGTTGTGGCATGGGGAAATGATTCATATCACTAGACTACATGTGATGAAGCGTCACATGCCTTGATGCGAGGCTACGCCACATGACACGGAGTGGGGGGGGGGGGGGGAGGGGGGGGGGAGGGGCATTTGAAAAGAAAAAGAAAACCTTGGCCATGTAACCGTAACCAAAGGTTTTAATGTGTTTGGCATTATGTATCCGCAGGAAGCAACTTACCGTAGGTCAAGAAACCAGGTCTCCATCAACAGCACGATGTTTCGCTTCCCTAGATCTAACTTTAATATGTATTTTGGCATTATGAATGGGTACGTCTCGATAGATCTCGAGACTGCTTGCACGGCTGATGTCTGCAGCAGAACAACCAAATCCTAACCCTAAACCTAGTCCTAACCCTAGCCTAATACTAACCCTAATTCTAACCCTAATCCCAACCGAAAAAAAACCCCTAACACTTCATCACTAACCCTAACTTAATAAGTTAATCCTAACCCTAAACCTAATCCTAACTGAAAAAAATAGGCCTGACACTTCATTACTAACGAGACGGGGATCTATCGAGCGCCTCCCTTATGTATCTGCAGGAAACAACTTACCGTTGGTCAAGAAACCAGGTCAGAAGGTCTCCATCAACAGCACGTGTTTCGCTTCCCTAGATCTACCGTGGTTTAGATTCACGCCTCCAGTTTCAGCTCTCTCTTTGAATATTTCTTTCTCTTTCAATATTTTGGACAGTGTCGGTCTTGGGATCTTCAACTCCTGACTCAGAGTTTTCAACTTTTTCGTCAGATTCTTCTCGCAGAAATGAATAATTTCCAGTTTTCTTTTCAGCGAAAATGATGTTCGTTTCTTTGAGGCAGCCATTTTGAGATGTGTACGTGCCAAAGTCCAATTGCCAATCAATGGTGATCAGCACAAAAACTGACCAACTTGAACTTGCTGTAAAGGCCACGGCAATTAAGTCAGTTTGTATCGAACTAAGTTCCTGTACGGTTTCACGGTGGCACTAAGGTGGAAGTTTTCAACCAATCGATGGAGTCGAAACGTCTCCCGCCAAATTTTGTTTCTTATATCCAGTACGACAGCACAAAGTGGCCTCAAATTGTGTTTCTTATAAGCGATGTTTCTAATATCCGATGTTTAGTAATACTTGGCAAAGAAGGATTTTTTTCGTGCAAAACTTTTTGTTTCTTATAAGTAATGTTTCTTATAAAGGGGAGTTCTTATAAGCGGAGTATACTGTAATACACTGTGACTTAACTGCAGTCTCCTCCTCACCTGCCCCCCCCCCCCTCTCTCTCTCTCTCTCTCTCTTTCTTTCCATAGCATGCGCACACAATCACCGACGCGTGCATGCGCGCACGCACACACACGCACACACACATATACGGCACGTGCATACGCGCACACATTCTCTCTCTCTCTCTCTCTCTCTCTCTCTCTCTCTCTCTCTCTCTCCTCACACACACACACACACACACACACACACACACACACACACACACACACGCGCGCGCGCGCGCGCGCGCGCGCAAGCATGAGCATGCACGCTGTCCGCTGAACTGAATTGTTATAAATGGTAGGCTATACCATGTAACCAAGCAGAGGTAACCAACGAAACCGCCTGTGCATTGTTTGAGTATTGTTATATGTTGATTTCCATTAAAAAAAAAAAACACACACACACACACCACAATTTACCTTGATATACAACGGACTTGCACCGTGTTCGAATTGGTTTTAGAATTTGCAACGTTCGTAGAAAAAAAAAGCACATTGAAAAGTGTTCGTAAGGGCTTTTGGTCCGTGGAAATGGGTCTGAATGTTTACAGAGTTCCGGATCTGAATGTGGATAAATAAGCTGTGGGAGTATTGACCCCTAAACATAATTGGGGAGGGAGAAGAAGGGGTTTGCACAGCAGGATGTTTAGTCGCATATGCTTCTGCTCAGGCAGGAAGTTGCATAGTCATTGCAGGTGATCTTGACGGGGACTGGTCCAGTGGACTGAAATACTGTGACATGGTGACTGGGATTTTGAGGGTTCCACTGTTGTTTTTGGCTGATCATTGTATCAGGTGACTGGTAACACTTTAAGTTTAAGTGGAGTGTTGTGGATGGATGCGCTGCTTACCAGCCCTCTGCGGTTTTGATGAAACGGTCTTGTGGCATGCAGACATTGACTCCTCAACCATTCGAGTCACTGGTCTCCTCGCCAGTCTTGTAGACTGCTTTGGTGATACTCACTGATCATGGTGTTGCACATCCTGATTCCCTTGACCTGCAGTCCCCCATGTTGAATGTAGTCGTTGTCGCTGTTGTTGTTTATATTACCTTGGTAGTATTGATCCTGTGCGATCACAGCATATTCTAGCATGAACCGCACAAGGGCGGTGTCTGCTGTTCTCTCGTCGGATTGGGGACAATGACATAGGTTACCGTTGCAGGAAGCCCACAATGGTGTTGGCTTTCTTCGTTGTATTTGCGATGTGTGAGTGCCACATCAGGTTTTTGGATACTATCACACCAAAGAATGGGTGGCTGCTAGTTCATCAGAGGAACTCGCCACAAAGGCTATACTTGTAGTCTTTTTCTTGATGCTGATGGTATAGGCACTTCTTGACATTGAATTCATTCTGCAATCCTCGGTGCACTTTTCAAACTGCTTCGGGTCTTCCTAGTGGAGGC
This sequence comes from Conus ventricosus, assembly GCA_018398815.1. NCBI lineage: Eukaryota > Metazoa > Mollusca > Gastropoda > Neogastropoda > Conidae > Conus > Conus ventricosus. Next base: position 28,299,132 of record CM031602.1, read on the forward strand.
GTAGATCTTGGTCTGACTGAGACCGGCAAGTCCTCAATATGGCACAGAAACAGCTGCCGGCCAAGAACTGTACCCTGTAGGATGCCATAGTCTACCCTAGCCTCCCTTGGCTCCTCACCATTCAGGAAAACCTTCAAGGTTTGGTTAGTGAAGAAGTTCTTGATTCATCTTTGGGTGTTTGCCCTGATGCCGTAATGGGAAAGTTTATGCAGGAGCTTCTTGTGGGACACAATATCAAATGCCTTACTGAAGTCAAATATCACAGATTGATCTGCCTGCCGATGTCAAATATTGAAAAAAAGGTCATGTGTCATCGTTATGAGTTTAGTTTATAAAGAGAATCCAGCTCAGCAGCCGTAGTTGAGTGGAGAGATGATGCAATATTTGTTTGAGAAATTACAGATGACGGTAACTGACGTGGTTAAAAAGTTTGCAGCAGAGTGATGTTAAGGAAATGGGACAGTAATTTTCAGCCGAGGTCCGTCTCCCTTCTTGAAGGCATAGAAATGTTTCCAGTGAGCCAGTCTGCTGAAAGATACTCCGCTAGGCTGAGGCGATGGCATCCACACCACTCTGTAGATGATGTTAGGTATGCGGTCTGGTCGGATGGCTTTAGTAAGATTAAACTCCTCCTGCTGTTTCTTTTATCTCTGGTACATTCTCGGGCTGAGGGGTGTCCAGACACGGCAGAGGGGAGGGGCGGGGATGGGGAGACATCGTCTTCTTATCGGAGACACTCTGGAACTGGTAAGTATGACTGCCTTTCCTTTGGTGCCGTTGAACAGGGAACCCTTTTCTTCAGTCTCGTCCAACTCTACTTTTAAAGTAGAAGGGTTGGTGGAGAAAGGAGAAAAAAAATAACGCCAATGGCGTCTGCATATGGTCTGCAGGTTTAAACCCCGGGCGGGCAGGTTTTCCCAGTCTTTATGTTATTGTTCTGGTGAGATCAATGTAATGTTAGATACACACCCCAGCCATCGCTCACAAGAATGGGCAAAACTGGACAGGGGTGAACATGGAGTGAAATCTATATTCAAGGAATCAAGTTCTCAAAACAAAACAAAACAAAATACTAAAAGAAAAGAAAATCAAACAAAACAAAATCAAACAAACACAAAAAGTTGCTTGGATAGGGCATTGGAATGAATGGGGTCAGCAGAAGAGTGTTAGTGTTAATGGGTGAAGAAGGACAGAGGGGTGCAGGAGTGTGTAGGAGGGGGGAGGGGAGTGCACAAACCACACATATTTTTGCAACATCGGTTTGTAACGTTTCTTTACATTTTTCTGTGGTTCCCTCCTTCTCCGACCTCCCTCTCCCTCCCCGTCTTCCACCTGTACCCCCTCCCCTCCATCTTCCTCCTTTCTCACCCCATAGTAGTTATAATAATGTTCAGATTCAGGTCTGGAACTCGTAGCAGTGGTGCAGACTGCAATATTTATGGTTTTGTACGTGACAGCAAGCTTAGGCCCCCTCTTCACTCGCCGAACGTGGGCAATGAGGAAATACAGTTACCAGTGAGGAGGAGGAGGGGCGATGTTGATCATCAGAACTTCAACTTCCAGGACTTTGTGTTCCTGGCTGACGAGAGCGCCACTCAGAAACAGTCCTGGTACAACACTGCAAAGATCTTCTTCAACATCCGCCTGGGTGAGTGCACACACGAGACACTCTCTGCCATGGGTTTCTAAGATCACTGGATGCAAGATTGTGTGAGCTCGATAATGTGCGTGTATGATATGATTTGCCTTTAACGAAAAACGATGTTTCGGGATGACTGTCCTTTATAATAACTCTGTTTGCCGAAAACTTACCTCAGAGAGTAACAATGGAAAACATATATTCACACACACACACACACACACACACACACACACACACACACACACACACACACACACAGATCGGACCCTGACTTTCCAAAAAGGGCAATTACGATTAAATCGCAAGAAACAATAGCTACATATACTTCTGATTTGATAAATGTTCAAAAATAGATATCAAAGAAGTGGCTAAAAAACCATCTTTTTCATCTGTTCCATCATGGGAGATACCAAAACCTATTCTTGATACTGGTTATTCTGATTTTTAAAAAAAGGGTAAATATTAATATCATCACAATTTTGCAAAATCACATGAATACGAAAGATATCAAAATCATTTTCAGGTGTTTACTGATGGTTCCGTTTTAGATGATGGAAATGTTGGTGCAGCATTTGTTGTTCCTTCCCTTAAAAACTCAAAGATCGTTTTTTCTGGTAGCAATGTATCTACTATATTCACAGCCGAATTAGTAGCTATAATGATGGCAATGGAATTTCTAACAGATCTTCCCATTAACATCGCTCAGATAGTTTTCTTTGTAGATTCAAAATCAGTCCTACTTGCCCTTGACTCCTCTAATATACGACACGACCCGACCATGTGTTTGAAATTAAATATCTTTATACTGTTTGGTGTCTAAAGGCATTATTATAGAATTTTGCTGGATTCCTTCGCATACTAGTATACTTGGAAATGAATGGGCTGATAGGGCTGCAAAAAAGGTGCTAAAAAAAGCAGGGTCGTTTTCTGAGTTGAAAATAAAACCGTCAGTAGTAGAATGCTATCATACCCTTGAATCGACTGCACGGAAGAGAGCTCAAACAAATGTTGATACGTCTACCGAGATTTCATCCTAACCAATGGGAAGCTTCTTCTTCTTCTTCTTCTTCCTAAAATACTGGTTCACTCAAAACGAGTAGGTCACCAGCGCGCATGATAAGAAGTAAAATAAAATAACATAAAACATAAAACAGTGCGACTCAAGACTGTTGGCCCCTGGAGCAAATTTGGCAACAAGGGTCGCACTCGATATTCAAGAAGTTAAAAGCAATGGCCAAATTCAGGCCCAGGTAAAAGTAAAATATCTGGGAAGTAAAAATAGAAAATCGTCAATATGCAGATCTCAAAACTGTCGAATCAATTTGTTTTTTAAAAGAGATTGCATTTGTGCAATCTGATGCACCCGGCAGTGAGTTCCACAGCCGTACAAAACTGGGATAAAAAGAATGTAAATGGCTGTCAATATTTGATGCAGGTATGGTATACATTGACCGCCACTCCACTGCTACTTTTATTCAATACTAGTTGTTCCATTGGAATATCGATTACTTTAGCTCTGCCTTTGAAGAGGATGTTAAGTTTGATAAAAGCTCTTCTCTCTTCTAAGGGTTTCCATTCTAATTTCCTCATGTTCTTCCTAGTATTCCCTTTTTCTCTGATGTGGTTCCCTGTTACGAACCGTGCTGCTCTTTTCTGAATTTTTCGAGGTTATCAATGTCCTTTAGATGGTAAGGATCCCAAACTGAGCAACCATATTCCAGTACTGGTCTAACCAGTGTTTTGTAGCAGTCGTCTTTAACCTTTTGGGGGCAGTCATTGATATTCCTGTATAAGAAAGCTAAGATGTTATTTGCTTTCTTACATACTAAGTTGTAATGTTCTTTCCATTTGAGACGACTATCTATAATCACGCCTAAATATTTTGCAGCATTAGTTTCTTTAAGAATAGTATTATGGATAGAATAATCTGATCTAATTGGTGAGCGTTTGTTACATATACGCAACACTTGGCACTTTTGGGGATGAAATTCCATTTTCCCCAAGTTACTTTCCCACTCTTGTAAAGCGTTTAGATCTTCTTGTAGAATGCGTGTATCATTCTTGCTTCTGATTGTTCTATATACTAAACTGTCATCTGCAAAAAGCCTTATAGTAGTTCCAGGAGAGAGATTTCTACTTATGTCATTTATATAAATTAAGAAAAACAAGGGCCCCAGAACAGTTCCCTGTGGTACACCTGACAAGACTGGTTTACAATGGGATGACGACCCTTCCACAACAACTTTCTGCGTTCTCCCAACGAGAAATGATCTAGCCCATTTTCGCAAAGAACCGCCAATGCCGATGTGTTCTAATTTAAGCAGCAGACCCTCATGGTCAACCTTATCAAAGGCTTTAGAAAAGTCTAATAAAATTGCATCTATTTGCTGTCTGTTGTTAAGACAGTTATTAAAATCATTGAGAGTTGTTATAAGTTGAGTCTCACAACTCCTTCGCTGTCTAAAACCATGTTGGGTATTATTTAAAAAGTCATATTTGTCAAGATGGTCCATTATGCTACTATATATTATGTGTTCAAGTAGTTTAAGCTGATATGGATGTAAGAGATACAGGTCTATAGTTCTCTGCTTTTGTTTTGTCACCCTTTTTGAATAAGGGAACAATGCTCGCATCTCGCCACTCATCAGGTATTACTCCTGGTCCAGTGAAGCTTGGTAAAGTAGTTGGTATACCTCACTCAATTCATTGGCACATAATTTTAAGAGCTTGCCAGGAACGCCATCGGGACCAGTAGCTTTGTTTTCATTGATGTTGGTCAGTAACTTAAATACTCCTGCTTTGTTTACTTTGATGTTTTGCATTTCAGGGAGTTTATCATCATCCTTTAGTCTAACGTTAATTAAAGGTTTGGGATTTGAGAAAACTGAACAAAACTGCTTGTTTAGTAAGTTTGCTTTCCCTTCAGGTCCTGTATTAGGTTATTCTGGTTGTTTCTCAGGTCTGGAATCCCAATGTTTTCCTGTCTCTTACTCTTTATGTAAGACCATAATTTCTTGTTTTGATGATCACCTTCTGAAATCATCGAATTAACATAATTGGAGTGAGCAAGCCTACATTCTCTCTGACACCTTCTCTTAATATGTTTATACCTAACCAGTAATCTTTCTGAATTGGGATGTAGTTTTCAATTTCTTAAAGAAACGATGTTTCCTTCTCAACAAACGTTTAGTTTTGTAGTAATCCATGGCTGGGTGTTCTTGCTTGAAGTTATTTTAGTAGGTATGTTGTCATCCATAATAAATTCCAAGTTAGTTTTATACACTTCCAAAGGTCACTGACATTATCTTTAACACTATGGGACCTCAAAAAAAGACGACTGAAATCATGAGTATCCTTGCGCAATTTTGGTAAATCTGCTTGGTTCCAGAGTCTGATGGTACGTTTAGGGGTTTTCTTCGAAAGGGTTGAAAGTTGCTCTCTAAGAGGATTATGTCATGATCACCCAGGCCTGTAATTAATTCCTGATTGCCTAAAGCGCTTGGACAATTGGTAAAAATATATCCAGGAATGCCTTACCACGAGTTGGTGCTTCAACGACTGTACTAATCCAAGGTCTTTGGTGGTATCAAAAAAACGGAGTATTAATTTTTTACTGTATTGCTTACCAATTATGGCATCTTCACCCCAATCGATATCTGGTAAATTAAAATCTCCACCAATCCATAATATTGCCTTCCTATTGGCCAAAACAATGTTAGAAATGTCTCTGCAGATAGAGGAACATACATTTTCATCTGAGTCTGGAGGTCTGTAAACTGATCCAACAATGACAGGTCTCTTATTCTTAAAATTAATCCTACAAAATAAACTTTCACTATTTTTGCCTTGGTATAAAAACTCACTGGCTAAGTTCTTCCTAATGGCAATCAAGACTCCCCCACCTCTTTTTCCAAGTCTGTCCTTTCTATAAATATCAAAATCCTCCATTAGAAGTTCACTGCTGGATGTTCCAGTTTCTAGCCAAGTTTCTGTTCCAATTACAACATCAATGTTTTTTTCGGTAACTAAATTACTGAATTCTTCCTTTTTCTTGAAAAGAGATTGAAAATTTACTACTATGCATTTAAGTTTATCTTTTTCTCTTAATGATTTGGGGTTCAGTTGCACTTTGTGATTGGGGATTTTAAGCTTTTCCAATAGACCTTGTATTAAGAAAAATGTCCGATCTTCCAGTTTATTATTCCAGACAAATATCTTACCTTATAATTCGATTAAAGCTAAATGCTTTGAAAACAAAGTCTAGTAAGAATACTAACTGTATTTGTGGTAAAGAGATAACACTGAACCACATTTTGTTCAGTTGTCACAAGTTGACACTGAACCACATTTTGTTCAGTTGTCACAAGTTGACTACTTTCTTACCAACATCATTACGATCCAATACTTGTTCTGAAAAAAACTTGCAAGATCTACTTTCGAATCATTCTCTGCTGATCGAAATTGCTGAATACTTAATACATAGTCCGATTGGGGTTTATATTTAGATAGTTTTGAGCTAACTCATTTTGTTTAAGATAGTGAAGGGTTTTTGTTTCCTGCTATATGTTAGTTTTTCCCCCCCACTAATTGTTGTACTTAAGATTATTGATATGTTGATTGTTCAGTTTAGACACATATACAGATACATACACGTACACACTCACATACAAAGGCCTACATTCATGCTTACACAACACACAGGCTTATTCATTTAATCAGTCAGTCAGTCAGTCACTCTCTTCTTTCATTGACGTCCAATATCACTCAAAGTGAACAGACGTTAAACAGAAGTACGAACGAACGAACACACACACACACACACACACAGGTAGACAGACAGACAAAAACAGTTAAAGAGACACACAGACACAAAGAAAGCGATGGCATTCAGTGCCACAATTCTGACCCCCCCCCCCCCCCCCCCCTCTCTTAAAAAAAAAAAAAAAAAAGAAAAGAAACAAAAGTACACAACTGTCTCAGGAATCAGGCGACCAGAGTCGAAGCCGGACGGCAGCCTGACCTACCTGTCAGCCTTCCGGAGCTCTGGAACAAACCACTACGAGGTGCGCTACGACACGGACTGCACGGGCTGCCCCTGGTGGACCCTGATTGCCGTGCACCGATACAGCTACGTGGCCCATCCCCTGCTCTGTCCGGATCGTTGTCTCACGGTGGGAGTCCTAGGGCTAGGTCTCAGCCCGCCCCTGACCCCTCGGGACCGTGCCCGCATCGCTGCCGGCATGTGGGACGCCTCCAAGACCCTCACCGTACTGTCCCTGCCTGATTTTGCCGTGTGGTGTCCTGCCGTTATTGTAGAGTGATAGTTTGGGGGTTCGCTCGGTGCTACAGTAGTGGAAGTGCCAAACGTATGTAATGTTTTAATTCAAAATACAGTCGAAAGTCATATTGAGTAAAAAAAAAAAAATTTTAAAACCTTCTTCCCATATACATATATAGGTTAATATATATACATATGTGTGTGTGCGTCCATGTATATACATAGAGAGAGAGGTTGGTAGACACACACACGCTCGCACACACATATACATACATATAGAGAGAGTGAGAGAGAGAGAGAGAGAGAGAAAAAGACTGAGAGAGAGAGATGAGCTTACCGTTCGATTCTCGTATATCTATGAGCAAAGGTGTCTGCTTTAATCCCTCGCTGTACATCGCCCAAAATTTTGAAAACAGTATGGCACGGTGGGTCCCTATAAGGGACCCAGGATTTTTGTATCAGAATAAAGCCTTGCTGTACGTCATGGGTCAGCACGGACCCATGCTTTGTCTGAAGAACAAAAGCCTTGCCCTACTTGGTGAGTCTCCAGGGGCGCACACTTTCGCCGCAGGAGTAAAAACCTTATCAAGGTTTTGTTTTTTGTTCACACCTTTGTGTGTTTACAAAACACACAATTTTTGGCACAGAAGCGGGGCCAGGCTTTATGAACAAAGTCATAACATTTTGTGGAGGTTGCTCAAAAACTGACTCAGTCAGGCTATTATGTGTAAGCTTTGACTACGGGTCATTCAATACCCATGACCTAGAGCTATGGTTAAACTAGACCAACTGAATCATGTGTCATTTACTGTAAATGATGGGGAACAAAAAGACTTCTTTCGCACATTTACTGTCAATTTTCCTGGGTTCGAACTATTTATGGGGTCGGAGTTTACATTTTAAAAACCCTCTCTGTCCATCCAGTAGTGACTAGATACCTGTAGTGACTAGATACCTGTAGTGACTAGATACCTGATTCAGTTCAGTGAAACTAAAAAACAAGGGGTGATTCATGCCCTGCTCTCATGGTGACCTCAGTTTTGGTGTCCTCTCCACACCTGTGGCTTTGGTTTGGTTCCATCGGGGTCACCAGTATCGGCGAGTCCATGGGGGCTGTCGTTGGACAGACGTGGTGGCGCCCTCCGGAGGGAGAGCTCGCTCACGCTGGCTCCACGACTAAGCAATTATTGTCGTCAGTAGGGGACTTAGTAGGTGGTGTCCGGCGTATGTTAGATCAGAACAGGCGCCACTGAACACCACCGAAGTGACTCGGCAGCAGTGCAGTGTCTCCTCCGGTGGGGTGCCTCTTGACGACTTGACATTGACTGCTCCCTGTGGATTGCCGGTGCCGGGACTGCAGCGGGGCCAACCAGGCTGTGGCTGTGGCTGTGGACGGGGGTGTCGGAATGAGCAGCGTGGGTGCACTGCCTCTGAGGTGGCGCAGAGGTTGGGACAGCACAAAAAAACAAAACAAAAAAAAAACAAGGGGTGAAGGGGCCTGGACTCCACCCTGTGTATGGGCATATTTCAAACACAGTGAACCTCCTACAGGCACTTACCCCACCACCCTTAGGCAATGGACTTGATCAAATTAACTGTCAATTTTTAATTCTTTTCTTGCTCTTTCTATATACCGATGTAGATTTTGCTGTGCACTACAGTGATTCCTCTCTCAGTTGTGTGGTTTCCGTAAAGACCTAAGTGTGCGTCTTACTGCAAAGCATCAATACATGCATACCCTTGAAAACAAAAACAAAAACCTCTGCCTTTTTGAGAAAACGGTTCTCTGACCTCAATGTGACCGAAGAAGTTTACACCCTCCAGAAGATTTACTTCAGAATAAAATCCTGTGGGGCCGTTTTTCTTGGGAGGATGAATATAATCTTCATAAAGAGGTAGAACTGCTGTGTCAAGATTGTTACCCTTGACTTCAGTAAAGCCTCATTTTACTCCGAGGTACATTTCTCAGGAACAAATTCTCCTTGAAAATTAGTTCCGTCTTCTGGCCTGCTTTCCTGTTAAACAAGTACACGTCTGAAATGAGCCTCATCCTTCCACGTTGCAGCTGGCTAGCATGTGTACAGGACGCCAACAGGATCCCCACTAGCGTTTCCTTGCCCGAATTTTCTATATAATGTCATGCTGTCCCCGTGGAGCAGTATTTTGGGTCGCATGGTGCTAGAACAGGTATTAGAGAGTTAAATTTATACATTTTATGTTGCAATTTCATTGTTAAGCAGGTACTACTATAACATGTATACTGTTTTGATAGATTTTATTTCAAATACTTCTTAAGCGCATTTGTTAAATATACACACTTTATATTAAAATTTCATAGTTACATTTATTTCGTAAAATTCATACGTTTTCACAGATTTCATTTCAAATGTTATTTTGTATGCATTTATTAAAAATACTGTTTTATACAAATGTATACTTTTTTCCTTTTTTTTTTTTTGCTGTGACCGAGGATGTTTCCTTTGAACTTTGTGCCTCCCTTAGACTCAGGAAACCATCAAATCTCTTCAACCATTTTCATTAACATTTCATATTCAAGAAGTAATTGTACCAATGAGCTCACAAAACAAAGGGTAAAGTAACACAGATTTAATATACAGTATAAAGTAGACTCGTAAATTTTCGATAAACATGTCTTCTCTACACAGCAGACAAAAACACTCAATAGCCTACTCCTACTTCTCTGATTGCAGTCAGCAAGAGAGTGATGGGTGATTGTCTTTCTGACTGCTATCAGGGGAGTATTGTTCTGTGCATTTTTGTCTGGCATATGTTACATCGGAAGAAGCATATTTGTTGAAAACTCACTTGTCTGTTTTCTTGCATTTGTATATAAAATCTGCTTTACTTTACACCTTGTTTTGTCTATTTATTTGTATTTTGCCTTCTTTTTTTTGCAGTGAGGCTGCAATCTACTTGATTTTCTTTCTTTTTACATTCAATTCTTTTCCTTTTTTAATCAAATATCTGTAATTATCTGTTTGCTGGCCAAACTTTGCGCCAACAAGCGTAAACCAAACAAATACGTTTTAACTACACAGTCCTGGTGATGATTTTAGCATTTTCATTTTTCATCCTCATAATTCTCTCTCTCTGTGTATCTTCCTCCCTATCCCAATGCTCTCTGTTTGACTGAGTGGAACACAAACCCTCTCTCTGAAGTTTTCATCACCTGTCTATATTATGACCCTTTCATTTCTAGGTCTCGGATTCTCTCCCTCTCTGTCCGTCTTTCTTGCTTTCTTTTCTTTTTTTTTTTTATACAAGTCCTTTTTTATTTTTTATTTTTTTTTTTATTTTTTTATTTTTTATTTTTTTGCTATCCTGTCTTCTGTGCCACCTCAGTGGCATTGCACCAACGCCACACATTCAGCCCCCCCCCCCCACCCACAACCACAGCTTGGCCTGGCCTGCTGCAGCCCCGGCACCAGCAATCCACAGGCAGCAGTCAATGTCAAGTCAGCAGGGGGCAACCCACCGGAGGAGACACTGCACTGCTGTTGAGCTCTTCATCTCTCTGCCTATCTGTCTTTATATGTTAGTCTCGCAATAAAGGTACACAAATGGGTGCTTGCGTGCAGGCACATGTGTGTTTGCATGTTTGCGAGAGAGAGTAGAGAGAGTTTGTGCACATGCGCACCTGTATGCATGTGTGTACACACATTCACGGTCACCTTCTGTTACACATATGAATATACATGTACAGTCATTCACTCTAAGATGACTACTTTCAAGAGAAATCCACAACAAATGCATTCTATCAAATACACAATTTGGGGGATGAGCTGTACAAAAGGGTTTTCTGGCAAACACTTCTTAATATTCCAGACATTGTGATGGCTCATGGGGGGGGGGGAAAGATAACGAGAAGGCAAAAGTCCTCAAAGAATTATGCTAAATTTCCTCAAAAGATGACTTGTTAATGTGCAGTTTGAGATCACCTTTCCCCTTCCAATTTCCCAAAATCAGAGATAACGAAAAAGTCCTCAAGTAAATGGAAAATGAAAGAAGGTAGAAACTCCTGTGATGCTTAAAGCTAAAATCGAAGCAAGACATAGGTAATTTTATGCATTCTGTCTCCGAAATTTCACTGAAACCAGTTTATATGGTGAGACTATTTGCTGCAAATCCAGTATGTGTTCATACTCTTTGATAATGTTTCTACAAGTAATGAAACCTTTTTGTACAAAGTATTGATTCTGACTTCACTGGAAGAAAATCGCATCACTATCAATGGGGGCTTAAATCATGAGACAGGCAAAACAAGAACAGATTGGCAATATTGAAAACCACAACGTCAGCTGCAATGATCATAACACACTGTTATGATCATTAATCCAGATAGTAGATTAAAATTGGATAAACATGAAATCAGTTCTCTGTTAGAAAATTGTATGAAAATGAAAAACTTCCTGCAAAAACAAAAGTGTTATTATGTCGAAGTAGAAAGAAACTCGTGGAGAGTGTGGCAGCAGAGTCCTCAGAAGAGAAGCCCCCTTCAAGCAAGTGTTTCGGCCCTTATCTCCTGACACTCTAGAGGGGTTGGGCCACACCCGGTTCATGACTCCGGATGTCCCTTTGCTGCCCTTTTTTTTTTCTCATCTTGGGACGAGCCATGGCTGGGATTCAAACCCATGACCTTCTGGACATGCTCATTTTCCACTTAATGACTCGCACTCTAACCACTGAGCCACAGGGACACCTGATATTTGTAGGAAATTTAAGCCTTATGAAGTTCACTTTTGTTCCTCCTTGACCAGATCCAACTAGAACACCTCTCTGCCGCTTCTGCCATTGCTTCCAGGGCTCTGGTTTGTTCCCTCCCTGCAACTGAGAGCTGCTTCATGAGGCTGTATGCAGACGTTCCTACAAATCCCTAGCTCCAATTTCTGCAGTGAGGACTTTGACCTGATAGCCTTCTCTCCTCAGGCTGTTTGCCAGATCAGCATACTTTTCAGTCTTGCAGATTTGAGCTGCCTCCATTCTGTTCTCATATGGCACCGTGAGCTCGATCATGATCAGCTGCTTGGTTGACTGAGAGTGGACTGCTATGTCTGGTCTCATGCCACTCTTGCTGATGATCTCTGGGTGACTCTTCCATTCTGGGAGGTCTGCAGTGCACTCCCAGTCATCTGCCCCATCCAGCAGACTCTGCCTGCATGTTCTGAGTGGCACTGTTGTTCTTGGCCATGATTTGCCACCTCCTGCCATGAAGAATGTTGCGGGTGCTTTTGGAATCCTGATTTTCCCTTTTATGGTGTTGGTACTAGCCCAGACTACTTGTACAATCTCTTTGAGCACTTGATTGTGCCTCCATGTGTACCTTCCTTGAGCCAGGGCTACTTTACATGAGCTTAGGACATGCTCCACTGTTTGTTTTTCATGGCAGAGGGGGCATGCAAGATCATCTGTTTTTCCCCACTTCACCAGGTTTGCATTTGAGGGCAGAAGGTCATATGCAGATCTGTGAATGAAGCTGATACTGAGAGGGGCCATGTGCCAAATGTCATTCCAAGTGAGACTTCTCTGGAGTGCATTCTCCCACGTTGTCCATTGTCCTTGCTGGCTCTGCTGGACTGCTTTTTGGAGTCTTTTTTGGTCTTCTTTTCTCATCTCCTGAATCATCATGTCTCTTTTGGCTTTTCCTTTGGCCTTGACCACCATTCACTTTTGGTCACCTCCAGTCCTTGTCTGTTGGTCTGTGTGTGTCCTGTTATTTCTCTGATCTTGAGACTTTCTTTTGCAGAATCCATTGCCTCTTGAACTTTCCATTTTCTGCCTGTCTTCAGCTGGGGCTTGATTGCTTCTACCACCTTGTCTCCTGAGTCCTCCAGCATGCTTTGAAGTCTGATCTTTCCTGCTTTGTATTCCTCCAGCATGGATTTCAGTGGTAGTTTCAGCTTTGCTTGGCGACAGTACAGCGCTATGTCAGTCAGACAGGGTGGGACACCAAGCCATTTCCTTGTGAACTTGTTGATTTTGGCTTCCATTGCCTTCACTATGCTGGTGCAGATGTCGTATATCATCAGAGGCTATTGGAGCTTTGGTATCAGCATGAACTGCAGACACCAGACCTTGTATTTGCCAGGGAGCCCACACTGGTCAATGGTCTCCAAGCCTTCTTCCGACATCTGTTTGGTTTCTTTTGCTCTTTGTGTGTCTTTCAGCGTATCATCATACCATCTTCCAAGGCTCTTGACTGGCTTTTCTGTGACTGTTGGAATGGCCTAGTTGGCAACACTGAAGACCACAGATTTGGCCACTTTTCCTTTCCTCAGTGAGAGACTCCGTCATTTCTTTGCCTTGAACATTGTCCAGTATAATTCATAAAATGCGTTTAAACTCGTGGAAAACCAAATTTTCTAAGGATGTAGATTGTGCTTGTGGTCTCCTATTATCTATTCAACATATTATTTTTGAATGTCCAGTTCTAACATCTTTATATAATATTATAAAGATAGATATTGCTTCCTTAGGGGCTTTACATGAAATACTTTACAGTCCCAAAATGATTGATATAGCAAAGGCTATATCGAGTTCTGTTATTATTCATTTGTTGTAATTGATTTATCAGTTTATAATTATTGTTTGGTCATTAATAGGCAAACTTTCATGTATTTGTGTCCGCGCGCACATATAAATATATATCTATATATATATATATATATATATATATATATATATATTTTTTTTTTTTTTTTTTTAAATAGTTTAATATCACCATTGTTGTGAACAGACTCTAAATTAAATCAATCAATCAATCAGATCATAACACACTTAAAAATCAAAATTCAGTGTTTTGTATTTAAACACGGCCGCAGAAACATATCTTCCATAAAGATACTTCCCATTTGTACATGCACACACACACGCGTAGGCCACACACGCATAGGCCACACACATACACACACATATAATAACAGGAATTCTTCCTCAAAAATATTTCACATATGCACCAAAGCAGGCATACTGTAATTAAGAAAGGACACTCAAGAATAACTAAACATTGGGCCATCTCAAGAAGCTGATAGTATTAACAAAGAACTGATTTTTTTTTCTTTCCGTTTTTTTTTTTTTTTACTTGAAAAATCAACCTTGATGTCACATGACTGATCGTTGGAGCGCTGGAACATAAAGACTCCCCCAGGATCCTCTTTGTTTTAGAACACACTATGACATCAAAAGGATAGAAGAATGCAATTCCGATCAGAAAACATCATGGCCTTCAACATTAAAACTTATGCAGTCTGCTCGAAGGAATCGGTACAATTACACAACTATTTGTGCTTTATTTTCTGGTCGGATTTTGTGTCTCTTGGAAGAGACAAATCAGTTCTGGAGTGTAAAAATACAACAGGCTAAGGTAGATCCAGCCGGTGCATTTTCTCTGACTCATGTGTGCTACCAGCTTTGTATTTGCAGACAGAGGATGCTGTTTTTAAAAGTGTTAATTTGTTGTAAACTTTAATCGTTAACCTAAGGAAATGTCATATCCAGTATCCTTCCGTTACGCTGTCTCCTGCCTTCAGTTCAGATCATGTTGTTGTATTTCTGGAACACCTCTAGCATCACTTCATCTTCATTGTCCCTGGCGTCCTCAACCACAGAGCGCCCCTCGGCATTGGGCAGGTTCTTGTTGGCCCCTGCCCGCAGCAGGATGGCACAGATATCATCACTGGCATTACTGTAGGCATGCCACAGGGCAGTCCAGCCATCGGCATCCTGGTGGTTGAGGTCACATCCTTGCTTCTGTTGGGGAAAAAAAAATGGTGAGGCATGATCACAAGCCGGTCAGGTCTTGTGTTCCTGTTGAACTGTGAGGAGGAGGAAAATGCCTAAACTCTGAGGTCAAAAACATCTGTAATTCATTTGTGTGCACACTTCTGATCAATACACTGCCTCAGGCTTTCATCACACATTTGGCTGACGTTCCACTTAACTAGACTGGACTCACTGCTTTCTAACATAAACAGTAAACATATCAATAAGGCAAAATCTTTATTTAATCCTGTGTGCTCTTCTACTTGAGGTACGGAAATGTAACTTTCTCAAACAAGCCTACCCATGTATAAATGCAACTTTGAGAACACAGCTTTGCCATACTTTAAGCAGAAAAGTGCATAGGAAAAAAAATGTGCTGGTAACCACCTATAAAGCAATCTACCAACAATAATAACTCGCTACAGCAGATCTTTTTTCCTTTTCTCAAATATGCCATCGTACTTTATAGTCATAGTTACTTAACCTACTAACAGAGTTACCTTGGACAGAAAGGCGACGACATGTTTGTGCTCATTGGCAGCAGCAGCAATCAGAGGAGTGCTGCCCCCTTCTTCCTTGCAGGGCTGGTTGATGTCTGCACCTGCAGTAACCAGATCTTTCACCACATCTTCCATCCCCTTCTTTGCTGCCAAATACACTGCAGTGTGTCCTTGCTTGCTGGTCCTGTTCACATCCACCCCACCTGGAAGAGAGCACTGCCAGCTCTTAGAGATCAAGGTGGAATGGAATATGGTGTCATGTCATGTGCAACATTTTGGATATTGGTCCTGCGCAGAGGTTACCACAGAATGAAGAAAAAGCCCCAAAGCAGAAAAAGGATGATCCCGATGTCGAAATACAATGTTTTCTCTCTGAAAGTCAAAGCTGCAATAACTTACTTGAAAACTACCAGCAGCATATTGATAGGTTCAAATAATTCTCTTCAGCTGCCCCAAAGTTGGCTAAACTAAAAGGAAAAGTTCAGTCCATCAGTTTTTTTTTAATTAATAATTTCTTTATTTCAGACAGAATTAATTCAAGGATAGATTAGTTTCTTAAACCATATTAACAGGGCACTATTTCTTCTGTTGACTAATCTAAAATGAAATACATTGTGAAACACAAAATTTGCTGTGTGTGTTATGTTTACTGCCAAGTTTATCATCACAACTGATCATTTTTGCGTGGAATTCAGATTTCTCCCTCTGGACAGTGCATCACCGTCCTAAAGTACTGCCCACTTTAAAAAACAAAACAAAACATACATTCATCAATATAGTGGAATTTTCCGCATCACTGTGCCAAGACCACCTCTCTTGTTGCCATGGAGCCTTTAGCATGAGCTGTGAGCGTGCTGTGCATAAGATCTTCAATTACAATCTCATCCAAAAGGCTTGCACTCAGAGCACCACTATTCCAAGTTCTGAGATTCGATTCTGACTCATGACAACCACATTGGAAGTGATTTTCTCTTCGGAGTTAACTGTCTGTATTAGCTCCAGTCCCCTCTTAGTCCTTCAGACAAGGCTTTAAATCAACAGTGGTGAACGCACGCATAAAAAATCTTTTGGAGAAGATTACGCTATTGTGTGCCATTGGGATGGATGTCACATGAATTGAAAACATAGTCATTATATACTACTAATAACAAAAATAATAATGATAATAACAGCAATTCAGTAATCATAATAGTAATAATGATAACAGTTATCATTACAATGATAATGATTAATACAACAATAAGAATAGTAATAATAATAATGAATAATATTTGCATAGCAAAATTTTAGTTGAAAACTATCCTTTGTGTCTTCATACACCATTCCGACCGTCACTCATTCACATGTATGACAGCCATCTTACTACAGAAATATTATGTACACCAATGCGGGAAAATCTGTGTTCAAAATATGTGACTGAAAAGATTAACTTTTACAACTGTGATTGAAAATCAGATAAGGACCGCTGATATCGTCAGGTGGGAAGCTGTGAGTTCCAAAGAGCTGGGGCAGCTAAACGGAAGGAACTTTCACCAGACGATTTTTTAAATTTTGCTTTGGCGTCTTCAGCAGTTTCTGACTGGAAGAGTGGAGAGCAGGTGATAGACTGGTATGAACAGAGCACACAGGACATGAAAGGTGGAAGAGAACTACCAAAGAAACAGCAGGGAAATGTCACAAGTTTGTAATGAGAACAAAATTTAAGTGGCAGCCAGTGAAGGGTCTCTCAGCAGTGGTGTTATATGATCTTGTTTTCGGTTGTTGTTGTTTTTTTTCCTTATGGACGAGACACACTGCCCATGCATAATGGTGTCAGGTTTTGACATCATCTCCCCAAAATGTGGCTACCTTATTGATAGGATTAAAAAAAAAAAGGTTGTACATTCAAAAATATCACCAGTGCTGAAGCTCATGAGTTCTAGCCCAGGACTTCAAAGAAAGAAAAAAGACAGAAAACCACCACTTTGATCTATGTGTATGAAGATTCAAGCATTAACACCATCAATCCAACCTGCTGTACCCCTCTCCATGATCTGAGAACACTGCAGCCACAGTAAACTTGCACAGCACACCTGGTTTTGGTCTTTAAAAAAAAAAATCCTTTTTGGAAAACGACCGAACATAGTAGATAAGTTTTCACAGTTTATTTAAAGGTAATCCTGAAATTCATGTTTTTCCTGCTGAAAGTTAGCAAAAAAAATCTTAATTGCGACATTTTGAAACTGACTGTTCGTGTGCTGCAGTAATGAACACAAAGTGTGTTACCAAGCGGCATGGTACCTATAGCAAGCTTAGTCAAGAAATGTACTGAAAAAGCTAAGATTTATTGTTGAAGAGGAGTAAAAAATTTTCCAGCTGTTGCCTTTTTTGTGTGTATGCTTAAGGTTTTTGATATGCTTAAGTGCACCTGATTTAAAAAAAAAAAGAATTTGTCAACAAACTAACTGATCAATCTACAGACTGATAAACTGACTTACTGATCAAAAGACATTAAATGAATGATTTTTTTTCAAACAGATTAATTACATGGATGAAACCTGCATCTTTTTCAAAAACGAATTTTGTTTCTTAATTTAATCAATGGAAAGTATGTGTGTATGTGTATCTTTATCTAAGTACAAAATAGTTTGTTTTATACTATAATGACAGAAAAAAGAAAAGATATCAAATGAATACAACTACAGGCATAAGCTTTGTGAAAAGGAGGAATGGTTAAGAGCAGAATCGGTGGGGACAGAGACAGGGGGGGGGGGGGGGGGGGGGGGGGGGGGGGGGGGGGGGGGCAATGGCTGCATTACTTTAGTATAAATGCATGCATCATGTGTGTGAGTGTGTGTCTGTCTGTTTGTGTGCCCAAGCTTCCATGACAATCTTAAAACTGCTACCAGATTTAGTCATATTTTCATTACATGATAAATGCTTCAACAATGAAACTGATTAAATAATCAATAACAATGGGGAGTCCAGGAAAGGGGAAGGAGTGAGGCTGAGAGGTGGTGGGGGAGGGTAGTGAAAGTAGGAATCCCTTCTTCCCATGACATGCATATGCTAAAACACGCACCAGCTCAAAATTCTCACAAGCACATCCCAGACACAACCTCTACCTTTTTTTTCATTAGATGAAGCTAAAGAGGCATACGCCTATTTCCAAAGCTAACACTAGAAATAAGGCTAAAAGAAGTTACCGTGTGTAAGTGCTCGCACCAGATCTACAGATTCTGTTTCCACAGCGTAGGTGAGCGGTTGTGTGACCATTACATAGGATGATGTCTCCATTCACGCCCTTCTTCAGCAGAGATTCCACAACCTGAGAACAATCATGCACCGGGAAATTCATAAGGATATCATTTTCTACACAGATGAATGAAAAGATACTGTTGATCTCTTTTCTTTGCACAGCAATTCTTTTTGATGATGACTCTAATTAAAGATCATGGGGTGCTTATCAGGCAAAAGCTGTCATCACCATGTAGAATGAACAGCAAAACTGAGAATGTTACAAGATGTGAGGTTCAAAAGATCAGAATCATTCTTAAAAACAAAACAAAACCAAAAAAGAAACAACAAAACAAACGAACAAAAAGGAGTAATGCACCATACACCTCACTCAACCACCTCGTGTCATGTGTTATTTCTGCATATGGATCACGTTGCTGGGTAGCTGAAAGTGAGGGACTACAAACTCTTCTTTTTAACAAATCTTTAATAAATGTCAGCAAACTGCCAAGAAAAAACGTGGACAAACGAGTCACAAGACAAGAAGTGATTGAAGATAAGTGGTTCAACGCCTGTCTTGCGCTGAAGTGATTGAAGATTAGTGATTTCTCGTTCATTTTCGTTGAATTATTTGTTTGTTTCTTGCCTGAAGAAGGCCTAAGAGGTTGAAGCGTGTTGTATTTTGTCTTGTGACTCGTTTGTCCCCGTTCTTCTTGGTGGTTGGCTAACGTTCATTTAAGATTTGTTTAGATTCCTACCTGCAGTCGTGTCACTTTGCAACTAGATCTTCTTTTGATTTTTTTTTTTTACTTTCTTTCTAAACCTACGACTCATTGAAAAAGACTCAGAAATGGAGTTCACTGTTGGTGAAATCTATAGCAACAGATTCTACAGCAGAATGGTTTAATCCTGTAATTGTGTAAGTCAGTTGTAAATGTTGTTTTGGGTAATTATCTGCAAGGGAATTTTGCTGACTATTGATGTGACATGTTATTTAGAGAACATACGTGTTGAGATCTGCAGAAAAAATTACGGTTATCCTTTCTCTTGATGTGAATAGTGTCATGAATTGTCATTAACTGGAAAATATTCCAAACGTTCGCTGTGAATACTCTTCAAAGTTGTCATTTGTTGGACAGTTTTTCCAATCTCTTGATTGAACATTGTTCAGACCCATCATCTGCTGGAGAATTTTCCATGCTCTTAATGTGCATTTTGCATTGAATAGTAATTTACTGTAGAATGTTCCCATCTTTTAATGTAAACATTTCTTAAGAGTTGTCACTGCAGGAAGATTTTCTTCTCAATGTGAATATTGCTTAGAGTTGTCATTTACTGGATAATTTTCAAATTTCTTAATGTTAATATTGTTTAAAGTTGTCACCAGAAAGAAAATTTTTCAATCACTTGGTCAGAATAATGCTTAGAGTTGTCATTCTCAGGAAAATGTCAGGTTCCACTGATATGAGTGCTGTTCAGAGTTATCATCTGCAGGAGACTTCTCCATTCTTTTGATGTGAATATTGTTCACAGGTGTTGCCTAGAGGAGAATTTTTCATTCTCTTGACTTGCGACAAAATCTTACAAACCAAAAATTTCAAAAATCACTTGCATCTAGTGAACTATCCTCAACATTAACACCTTTTCTCAACTGTTATGCAATTCCGAGCAGTGACTGTAGCACTAGTTTACTAGAACAGGTCCCATCTAGTTAAGGAAGAACTTTAAAACCAAGGATGGAGAAAAGCATCATCATATTTACTTTACATGTGTGTGTGTGTGTGTGTGTGTGTGTGTGTGTGTGTGTGTGTGTGTGTGTGTGAAAGAATGAAAAGAAATAAGGAAAGAAAGAAAGAGAGAAAGGAAGAAAGAGAGAGAGAGAGAGAGAAAGAAAAAAACAGACAAAGGAAGAAAGAGAGAGAGAGAAAGAAACAACAAAAATCTTCCAGGTTTGACGACATAAACGAGAGACCAATGAATACGTATAGACGATGATGAATGACAAGACAGACGTCAAAGGAGGACTACTAGATGTTCCAAGGTGACAATCCTGAAGAAGTCAACTAAAGACGAAAATTTGGCAGAGAACAACTGGTGTTTTTTGTTGTGATCAAGTGTATCATATTTACTTGATGAATAATCATCACTATCATAATCCTAACTTGTGCTGTCTTACTGACTGTTTGCTGCTTGTACTATTCTATAGTACATGGAAAAACTTATCAGTGTTGGAACAGGGAGCCCCTTAAGTTCAGTGTGCAGGATGAGCACCTCTTTCTCTGACCCTTATGTCATATGTGCTGTTGTCGCTGCTGATTGATGTGACGGTGGTAGCGATGGTAATTCTGCTGCTATTTTTAGTCGTTACTTTTTGCCACTTCTCTTGTTTTGTTTATCATGCATGTGTATGTTTATGTGTGTTGTGAATGAGTGCGTGTTGCTGTTCTATTTAGTTGGTCGTCTTACCTTGGACTGTTTTTTCATGACTGCTTCCTCAAAGGTGCCTTGTTGTTTGCGTCATGGAATTCAACATCACAGCCAGAATCAATCAGCAACTTTGCCATGTCTTGACGACCTGGGCAAAACAGTGACATGCAGACTCTGTGCATTAACCAAACAAATGACACAAAACAAAATAAAACAAAGACAGCAACAAGCATGCACGTGCACACAGACACACACACGCACACACACACATTCACGCGCATACACACACACACACACACTCATATGGAGGCATGCACCACACACACACACACACACACACACACACACACACATATGGAGGCATGCACCACACACACACACACACACACATATGGAGGCATGCACCACACACCAAACTTTTTTTTTTAATAACTTGTATTAAACTAACGTCTAGTCCTTTCCTGTTAAGTAATGACTACAGTCATTATAGATGGTTAAGCCCCTCCGGGGGGTTGCGACCTTGTCGTGGTCGGAGGGCTTGCGCGGTCCAGTGATCCCTTAGGCTTTGCTGGCGGGGGCATCAATACTCGGGAGATAGGCTGGTTTTTTTCACACTGCTTGTAGGCCTGAGAGGTGAAGATGCTGTTATGGCCTAAGCGTAACGTGGTAAGGAGTTGATGCCCCTGGTAGGGCTTCCCATGTCAGATAGGCTAAGGGTGAGGATCCTGACTAAGAGTAACCCGCCTTTCTCCTTTTCTTGTTTTCTGCCTTCCTTATTTGGTCCTTTTCTATCTTCGTCTCCCCTTCAAGTCTTCTTTTCCACACTCCTTTTCTCTCTGTGGTCTCCTTAAGATCCGCCGCGTTTGCCGTGCGGTGCGACCTGTGTCGGAGGGGAATGAGGTCCTGGTGATTGAGAGGGCCAGCGCTCTCAACACATCACTTTGGCTCGGACCTCTCCTAGACAGGAAGTACACTTTGGCCCGGGTGTACTATCGGCTCCCCTTCTTGGGGTTGGGTCAAGACAGACAGTTCCCCTGCTGGCCAAGTAAACCCTTGCAGCGCTCAGCTCTCTGTTCCCGGGAGTTGAGCATGATCAGGGGGGATAGGGTTGGTAGTTTCTGTTTGTCGTATATCTCTCCCGAAGCCTGGAAGGGATCAAGACATTGGTTTCTTGGCCCTGGCCCCTTAGTTGGACTCCAAGGTGGGTGGGTAAGGGAGAGATGAAACATAATAAAATACCTATGGCTTTTTCTAAAAACATTCCCCCCAAAAAGAAAAGGAAGGCAGCATCCCCTATTTCTGGGGATTTTGATACTGACAGCGATTCGGACACAGAAGTACGACAGAGGACACGTTTTTGGGCTTCCTGGCTCGTGATGGAAGGGACGGAGCAGGAAAGACCCCTTTCAGCTCTGAGCCCTTTTGCCATACAAAAGGGCTTTCAAGGTTTGGCAGGTGACCCTCGGTCCATCAAGAGGTTGCGAAATGGCTCATTCCTAATTCAATGTAGATCAAAGAAACAGTCTGAACAGCTGCTAAAGGCAACGAAACTTGTGGACAGGGAGATCAGGGTAACTCCCCACAAACACTTGAATTCATCGAAAGGCGTGATTCACTGCCAGGATTTATCTGGTGTATCGGAGGCAGAAATTAAGACGGAGCTGGCATCCCAGGGTGTGACGGAGGTGCGCAGGGTGACGGTAAAGAAAGGTTCAGAGAGAGTGGCCACCAACACCCTCTTTCTGACCTTCTGCAACCCTGTGCTGCCTCCGGTCATCAAAGTCGGCTACCTGAATGTTCGTGTTCAGCTGTATGTGCTGTCCCCGTTGAGGTGCTTCAGGTGCCAGAAGTTTGGCCATGTCAGGGACCGCTGTTCTGGGCAGGAGGTGTGTGGTATTTGCTGCAAGGCAACCCATGATGGGCCGTGTCATGATCCGGCACATTGTGCTAACTGTGGTGGCGACCATCCCTCCTCTTCAAGAAACTGTCCCCTTTGGATTCAAGAATCTGCTATACAACGCGCCAAAACGGAAAAGAAGATCTCGTTTTTTGAAGCCCGGAAACAGGTTGTGGGCAGTCAGATGCCGACAGCTTCTTCCTACGCTTCGGCTGTAAAGAAAATTCCCACAGTTTCTACTCGGTCAGTCTGCTGCCAGACTGATGACTTTACTTTTTCAAAGACACTGCAAGTACAAACTGTCAACTCTGGTGGAAGCAGGTCCACCACCTTCCAACCCAAACTGACTGCCCTGGTGGAGGCAAAAAATCCGCCACCCCTCAGACTGCCCAGCAGTCTACAACATCTGCTGCTGGGCAGATTAAAAAACCAGCAATACCCCCTCGAACTCCTCTGTCCAGTGCCCGCGTGGGCAAGGGAGTTCAACCAGTGTGGAGATGGTGGAGATGAGGAAGAAACCTCCACCATCTCCCAAATCCAGACCACCTTCACCTGTTGGCAAGTCTGCCAGCAGGTCTGAAGAACACAGTCCAGTGAAACTAAAAAATAAATTCACTCCATTGGCCGCAGATGCTGATGAGGAGATGACCTGATCTCTCTCCTTTTCGCCCTCTGCACCATGGATAGTGCAATATTCCATTGGAATATCCGTGGATTAAATTCCAACTTTGAGGAGCTGCAGCTTCTGTGTCAATCTATAAAACCTTCCGTAGTGGCTCTTCAGGAAACTCAAATTCAAAGCCAGAAGACCTTTACTCTTTCTGGCTTTAATACTCTTTCAAAACCTGCACAACCATCCACGTTGGGACTGTCGGGCGGTGTTGCCCTTCTCCTACACAAAACTTTGTTGTATAGTCCTGTCGCTCTGTCTACCTCCCTTCAGGCTGTAGCTGCGAGAGTCACTCTCCACAGGACTGTGACAATCTGTTCCCTTTATCTCCCACCTTCTGTCCCGGTTTGTCGTCAGGACCTTGTCGGTCTGATAGGAGAACTTCCTCGACCTTTTTTGCTGTTGGGTGACTTTAACGGTCACAATCCTCTTTGGGGTAGTGTCAGTACGTCATCCAGAGGTCTGCTAATTGAGGATGTCCTTTCGGATTTAGATTTGTGTTGTCTGAACGACGGATCTGCAACTTACCTCCACTCTTCCACAGGTTCACTTTCGTGTTTAGATTTGTCGGTTTGTGACCCCTCGCTGGTCCTGGACTATGAGTGGTCTGTCCATGACGATCTGCACGGAAGTGACCATTTCCCTGTCTTTCTACAACCTGTCATAACTGAACACGTCTCTGTCTCTCAACATCTAAATTACAAGAAAGCAAACTGGGATCTATTTGCAGCCACTATTTCTAAAGAATTCCAGGACACTGATTTTCTTCAGAGTCCGGACCCAGCTGAATCACTGTCTAACACTATGATCAAATGTGCTAAAGCCTGTATTCCAGTGTCTTCCGACAAACTTCAAATGCCAAAAACACCCTGGTTTGATTCAGACTGCCAACAAATTTCCAAAGTCCGAAAACGGGCTCAGCGTCGAGTATACCAACGACCTTCGGGTCCCAACGCTCGAGCCCATCAGAAACTCCGTGCCAAATCAAGACACACTTTTAAAATCAGTAAACGTCGGTCCTGGAGAAGCTTCTGCTCCAGACTGACATCTAAAATTTCCAAGAAGAAAGTGTGGAACATCATTAAGAAAATCAAAGGGAAGACACCTGTCCTACTGTGAACCATCTCAAGTGTTCGGATTCTTTAATAACAGAGAAGAAAGCAGTTGCTAATCTGCTTGCTTCAACCATTGAAAAGAATTCCTCCTCTTCTAATAAATCAGCCACTTTTGTCAAAAAACAAAGCCCTAAAAGAAAAATCACCATGCAACTTTTCATCAGACAACATGGAAGACTACAATCTTCCTTTCACGTTAAACGAGCTGAAATCTGCCTTACTCTCTTGCAGCGATTCCTCTCCAGGTCTAGATGAAATTCATTAAAACATCTTCCGCAAGAAGGTCTGAACATACTGCTACAAGTATATAACCATGTGTGGACTTCAGGTTGCTTTCCACCCTCTTGGCGGAAAGCCCTCATTATTCCCATCCCCAAACCTGGAAAAGATCTTTCTAACCCTTCAAACTACCGTCCCATAGCTTTGACCAGCTGTGTCTGTAAACTGATGGAAAAAAATGGTCAATGCTAGGCTCATGTGGAAACTCGAAACCGATGGCCTTTTGGCGAAAGAACAGTGTCGTTTCCGCAAACATCGGTCTACAGTTGACCATTTGATTCGTCTGGAATCTACACTTCGGAATGCCTTTCTGAACAAACAGCATGCAGTGGCAATTTTTTTCGACTTGGAGAAGGCCTACGATACTACCTGGAAGTCGGGGATACTTCATGATCTCCACGATCTGGGTTTTCGAGGTCATCTTCCGCTTTTTATTCAAAATTTTTTGGCAGAACGACAGTTTCAGGTCCGGGTTGGCACCACTCTCTCTGATGTCCACGAGCAGGAGTTGGGTGTTCCACAGGGGAGCATACTGTCTCCTGCCCTCTTTAGTATTAAAATCAACAACATTGTTCAATCAGTTCAGCAGGGTTCAGACTGCTCATTGTTTGTGGATGATTTCGCTGTCTACGCAACTGGAAGCCTGTACCCGAGTGTCCAGCGCAGGCTCCAGCTTTGCGTAGATAAAATCCATCGGTGGGCGGATGAAAACGGTTTCACCTTTTCTCCAACAAAGACGCAGTGTATTCACTTCCATACTTTCCGTCAGTTTTTCCCAGATCCTGAACTTCAAGTAGGGAAATCTCCCATTCCAGCTGTTAAAGAGGCCAAATTTCTGGGAGTCATTTTTGACCAAAAACTTAACTTTCTCAGCCATATTAAAAACCTCAAAACTGCT
The DNA here is from genome assembly GCA_018398815.1 of Conus ventricosus. Classification (NCBI taxonomy): domain Eukaryota; kingdom Metazoa; phylum Mollusca; class Gastropoda; order Neogastropoda; family Conidae; genus Conus; species Conus ventricosus. The sequence continues at coordinate 28,324,833 of CM031602.1, forward strand.
TGCCAGAAAGCACTGAATATTCTGCGGGTCGTAGCGCACACTGACTGGGGCGCTGATAAGAAAACTTTGCTGCACCTCTACAGAGCCTTGGCCGTTCCAAATTGGACTACGGTTGTGCTGTCTACGGCTCCGCAAGATCGTCTTACCTCAAACTCTTGGACCCTATCCACCATCAAGGGCTTCGTCTCTGTCTTGGAGCGTTCCGCACCACCCCTGTGTACAGCCTGTACGCAGAGGCGGGTGAACCTTCATTGTCCAACCGCAGGCTGAAACTGTCGTTGAATTATTATATCCGACTGTTCTCAGAACCAGAAAACCCTGCCTATGACTGTGTCTTTGACCCTCCGTTCCAAAGTAAGTTTGAAAACAACCCTAAATGTATTCCGCCGTTTGGTCTTCGTATGCAGCCTCACGTGCGGAATGCAGGTCTAGACCTGGGAGTAGTTTCCGATTTTTCCAAGTTTCCGGATCAACCTCCGTGGACCTTTTTCACACCAGAGATTCGTTTCGATCTTGCAGCTTTTCGCAAAGAGTCTACCAGCTCTCTGGCGTACAAGGCTTTGTATGCTGAGCTCTGTTCCAACTTCCCATCCTATCAAAAAGTTTTCACTGACGGTTCCAAGTCTGAGGATGGAGTGGCCTGTGCAGCCTACTGCCCTGGGGCTCCTTCTCAGATACTGTTGGAACATATACATTCAGATGCTTCTGTCTATTCTGCTGAACTTACTGCTCTGGTACTGGCTTTGAAGATAATCTCACATTCTTCGAAGAGGGACTTTCTGGTTCTGTCAGATTCGCTGTCAGCTTTGGAGGCCATAGCTGGCCGCAACCTTTAGCATCCAGAACTTTTACTTTTTTTTTAACTTTTTAGCAAGTTGAAGGCGGACGGTTACAACATTACTCTTGCTTGGGTTCCTGGTCATGTTGGCATCGGCGGGAACGAAATGGTTGATCGTTTAGCCAAGAACGCCACAAGAGAGAAACTGTCCAACACTTATATCCCCTGCTCAGATGTGAAACCCAAAATTAACGATTATGTGAGAGACCTCTGGCAGGAGGATTGGAACACACAGACGAATAACAGACTCTTTCAGATCTGTCCAAACCTTAAGGAATTCCTCCCATCTACGTCGGGTGGTCGTAAAGAGGAAACGGTTCTGTGCCGGCTGCACACCGGCCATTCGTATTTTACCCATTCTTACCTTTTAAAGAGTGAAGAAGCTCCGTGGTGTATTCCATGTCATGAGCCACTCACAATGAAACATGTTCTTTAGAGTGTTGGGACTTGCACGATGTGAGACACAAACATTTTACGGCGGAGTCCATGAAGATCCTGTTCAGGGATGTCCCGCCTGACGTGATCCTTGAGTTTTTGAGACAGATTAACATTTTTCATCTGATTTAAGATTTTACGGCAGAAAGATTTTTAATAAAGTTTCTGGTGCGTTTGTAGACGATGTCAATTAACGAGATGTGTGAAAGTTGTTTTTTTTTTTTTTTTTTTAAATGACTGGTGAGTTGATTTTAACGTGGTGACAGCCCTGATGTGGCCCTTTGCGGTCGGCTGGGCTATAAGCAACATTATCTTATCTTATCTAGATGGTTAAGCAATGACAACAGAAGCTGATTCATCTCAGTTGCAATCTCTATCTTTATGGATATTCTTCATGGTTTGTACTTTTCCACCTATATTTCTGTCCACATGTAGTGCAGAGAACATCAGGGCAAACAATGAAACCTGTTTGTTCAAAAACAGTGTTGTCCACATGGGACCACACATTCAAAATCTTTTTGTTCGAATGTGCTGTTGTCAACTATGCAATGAAACCTTTTTGTTGCAAAAACCAAACAATTAAACAAACAAAAACTAACTAAAGATGAAAAAAAGTGAACAAACATTCAACACAGGTACAGACATGCAAGAGAAAATACTGTTTGCCACTGACAAATTGTATCAGTGGGTAGGCTTGCAAATATTATATTTGATGGTGTTCATGGTTTCTTTATTTTCTCTTTCCTTTTTTTCTTTGTTGTTGTTGTTGTTGTTATTGTTGTTGTTGATTGTTTGCATTTTTGTTCTAAAGAAGGGTTTCTTTATTCAAACACAGTGGTTCACTCATTCAACCTTGTGCCTGGGCATTATTCTGGCACTGTGAACAGCGCCACCTGCACCCAAGCAATGTTTGGGCAACAGACCTGATGTACTAAAACTGGTCCTATAACTTTAAAATTGTGCAGGTAACCGTTTTCATATTTATACAGTAAAAAATAATAGCTTTGTTTATAACATGTTAAAGTCTTTGGCCCCAAACTGTATTTACTGTTCACATTCAAACATGGAGTTATGTCAAAAGTTGAGTAATGTTTGAATTTGTCAGGGCATCATAAGTCCAAAGGTACAAAATATGACATGGAATTTTTTATTTGTTGATAACAATTAATTTTGTTTTAATAATGCAAAGTTATTTTCACATTTTGGTAGAATGTTTTGCCATATACTTAGACTTGAAATTATGTACCCAGACTGTTCACGGAATAATGAAACAATCTTTTTGTTTATCAAAACATCAAAAGTCGGAAAGCACATCATATTATATGAAACTGTGATATCTTGCTATACAGTCACTTGGCAATCACAAATGATCACTTTTGTTTGTTTGTTTGTTCTGTTTTGTTTTGCTTAGTTCTTTTCAGTTTGCCTGTTGGCATTAGATTCTGAGGTATTAAGAGTTTAAGAAGTTAGTCCATCCATTCAAGCAGATCAGCCCAAGGGCTAAAAAAGGGTTGCATATACCCTGAGTGATTTTACAGGTACATAGGGAGGGTAGCTATGTGTATTAATACAGACAATTACCACAGCAGACTGCACATTTCAAAGGCAACAGGAAGGGTGGTGATGTGCATGATATAAATGATTCTCATATATGCACAGTATATTCACAAGGCATAGAGACAGTGTCTGTGTCCATGACACAAACAATAATCAGATAATTCACAGGTACGGAGCACCATGTCTCAGCACCTAACATAGATTTTTACCAATGCACTCACCATAACTGACAGGATGAGACAGGATATGCACATGACACTATCGTACACCACATATCTTATGGATATCAGAGTTGCTCTGCAAATGACCTGTCTACTGGTATCAAACACAGTAACTGTGTAAATGACCATTTCACTGGTATCAGAGTAGCTGTGTAATTGAAGTAAATCATCTCCAGTCTATGATGCACTGAAGGTATTGCCTGAGTATGTACAATACACGTAATCACCAAAACACACTTTATTACGTACAGGTATGGAAGGGGCGAGGAAAGCTGTGTACATGATATAGCCAATAACTGGCAAACACTGTGTAGTTTGCAGGTGTGGAGAGATGTAGCTGTGTACCTGACACAGATAATTAACAACAATTCTCAGGTAAGAAAAAGGATAGCTATGTATACAACATACAAATAATTGTCAAAATACAACATACAAATAATTGTCAAAATACAACATACAAATAATTGTCAAAATACAACATACAAATAATTGTCAAAATACAACATACAAATAATTGTCAAAATACAACATACAAATAATTGTCAAAATACAACATACAAATAATTGTCAAAATACAACATACAAATAATTGTCAAAATACATTGTCTAGATCAAAGGTATGGAGGAGCTGTGTATATTACATGTTGATAATTGCAAATAGTATGTGCTTGACAGACGTGGAGGGGGTTGACTATGTACAAAAAATGATTACCAATATCAATGGCCATCTGCAGGGGTGTCCACCCATAATACAGACAGTTGATGTTTGTTCCCCCTGACAACAGTTGCTCAACAGCACCAGTGTCTCCTCCTCGAACTGCTATGTGCAGTTCCTGTTCCTTACTTGTCATCCTTCTGCTGAAACATATCAACAAGATTAAAGATTACAATCAGCATAATTAAAACAACAATGACATGAATTTTTTTTTTGTAAATTAATTGCATGCAGAGCGCATAGACATATACATTGTTCTCACTGTAAAGTTTTCAGGGTTTCAATATCAAGTGGATGTCTCCGTCCCTTGAAACAGAGAATGACACAAAGTGGCCATCATCATTACCATATTCGGAAGCACAAAATATCCTTATACAGCAAATTAAAAACAACAGTGACTGCTTCAAAGTCCCACCATCCAGGATCAATTAGTTTTTCCTTGTAAAAATTCTTATGATCAGAACAGTCTTTGTGGAGCATAGTGAAGATGCTTTGGCCCACCAGGCTCCTTCTCATCTACACTGGGATGGCAGAAGGCTACTCCAAACATCCTGTAGCCACAGAAACAACAAAGGAAGCAGATTTTGTAAATTGTATACAAGCTTCACATTCACAAACAGCTTGCAGAACAATTTTTTTGAGCTGGCATCCATTCTCTATTTTTCTTTTTTCTTGTTAGAATGCACACCCTAGTTAGTAATGCTGAAGTTGTTGTTGGTTTCTGTGACTTGTCTGCCAACAAGCACCTGTGTATAGAAGATTCAGAACCAGATCCAAACATAAACAGCAGAGCTTTTCATTTTTGTCTCTCTCTTTTTTGTGTCTTGTTTTCTCTTTGAGGGGAGGTAGGGGATGCCTACTCAGTGGTATCATTGCCATGCTGCTCAGGCCCTCTCCTCCATACACATCTAGACTTACATCTTCCTGTTGCAGCTCTGCATTGTAGTCCGTAGGAAGCAGTCAGTAACAAGCTTCCTTGGAGACCCCACCACAAGAGACACTGCCCTGCTGCCACGTTAACACTGTCTCCATTGGTGCTTTTGGGGATCTGTAATAAGTTGGGCACCACTTGTTGCACCCTCCTACTTACAGAGATAATCACTTTGTTGCAGAGCAACCATAAGTAAGCATTCCTCTCTAAAGGGCACCACCACATCCATCCAATGACAATCCCAATAAACTTATCAATTTGACTTCTTTGAAACAAACACTCCCGCAGTTTGGTTGTAGAGAGCAAACAAAACTGAAGTCATATAAGAGCAGAGCATAAAATGCCACAGAATGAGGCTTTTTATGATTATTAATGAGGATGAGATGTTGAGGACAAGGCAATGAAGCTCTGTTTGGGTTGGAGACTTCATGACATGTTTCCTTTCATATGTCCCAGCATCAACTAAGCTTGAGAGATACAAGCATCTGCAGGAAACCTGTGCAACACTTTCAGAGATGCATCCATTACGTGAATGAACGCCAGTTTGGATGGTTTCAGTCTTTCCATCTGGATCCATAGCACACTCAACTCTGGGTAGATACAGGCCAGCGCTGAAAAATCCTGCGCATAAATACCTCTGAAGGTATTCCAGCCTACAGTCTCACAGTCCTCCAGCCTGTAGTGTAAAGCTCCAGGCCATGCACACCAGATGTGTGTTCCTAATCCCTGATCAGATGAAAATGAACAGATGAAATGATTGACAGGAAACAATTCAAGACCAAACAAAACAGAACCACCACTGAAATTGCCTTTAATCTTTTTTAATCACGTTAAGAGTTGAATAACAATTCATGGCCAGCAAATAGTTATGAGCTCATTTTCTTAAATAAAAGGGCTGAGAAAAAAATATAATATTTCAGTTAGTTCAACTAAAATGAAATTTTTAAAAATCATATATGTATATTTTTTTTTAATTTATCAAATTTCACAGTAATAAATCCATTCCTGAACCCATCAAGTCCAAAATGATGTAGATTATGTGTGAGTGGATACTGGGATTTTTTTTTCAATATGTATGCAATGTGCTTTGCAGGGTAATGTAAACAAGATACTCTTTAACTTTAGAGGTCTACTTCATCAAATAATGAACAAGAAAACGCTTTTAACTCCTTTTAAAAATGAGTAGAGAGCACAAATAAAACCCACAAATACACTCAAACAAAAAACTTGCATTCACCTATAAACTATTTCTGACTGAATGTAAAATCAAACTGAGTAAGATAATGTTGCTTATAGCCCAGCCGACCGCAAAGGGCCACATCAAACTGAGTAAGGCATTCAAGAAAAAAATAATAGTTACATACATAAATTAACACTATCTAAACATAGACACACTTCAGTTACTTTTCTAACCATGCATATATTTGAATAGAATTGCAGGGTGGCTGAATGTAAAGTCATGTTGTTCCTAGTTTGTTGTTCCCAGTTTTCTAAAGGAAAAAAGTTCATTTTTAGTTCACAAGAGTGTTCGTGCAACACGCTGTATGGCAAATACTGTGAAGTAATACAGCTAAACAAACATGTCATGAAAGAAAGTCTTCCATTACTGCTGTCCAGTGATGTCCATGCAGTTATCATAAATTATCCATGTAACCATAACACCTACACACTGTGGCTTTATGCCTTGGCAGAAATGGTGTAGAATATGTGGACTAGCCTACATGCAGTGATGCCTCTTTTATTAAATTAAAACTGAGTGGAACATGTGTGTGTGTGTGTGTGTGTGTGTGTGTGTGTGCGTGCGTGCATGCATATGTGTGTGTGTGTGTGTGTATGTGTGTGTGCATGCATATTGTGTGTGTGTATATATGAGTGTGTGTGTTTGTGTGTGTATGTGTGTGTGTGTGCATGCATGTGCATGTGTGTGCACGCATGTGCGTGTGTGTGCATACTTATATACCTGCATGTGCAAATTGTGAGCTTGAGATTTATTGGAATAAATGATTGGTACATTGTTCAGTTCTGAATAAGTCAAGTTCCGTGTTTATACAAACATTGTTCACACCAACAGGAAATTAATTTCAAACAAACAAACAAAAACAATTTTTCAATAAAATGAAAACAAGACTTATGGCTCTCTACAGATTTAATCAATCAAGTGTCAATAACATACTGGAGAGTATGTATACAATACTCTAGTTACGCAACAACATTTTAACAGAAAAAAATAGACATACTGTCAATAAAATGAAAATGAGACTTATGGCAGATGCAAGTGTGATCAGTAAATAAAAACGTTAAAAACATATTGGAGAGTATGTCTGCAATACTCAAACTAGGCAGCAGCATTTATGGTATGTGGCATAAACAGAACCAACTATTTGTTAAGTGCAGAATGTAAGGAAAAGAAGTTTTGAACTTTGTCGACAAGGTCCACTTTAACCACAAGACCAACAGCAGAGTAGATTCGATAAATCACTCCAATCAAAATCATTCAAGCAATAAAATCATGAAAAGTGGTTGCCATGAAACAAGGCATGGGCAAATTATAGACTTGTTATGAGTGTGCCGAAAAGTGATCTGATTTTGTGATTTTATTAAAGCTTAACACATTTTGATAGCATGATTAAAGTACAACTTATTTGTTGGTTAAATAGCATGAAACATTTATTCAAAAGTGATTGATTTACCAGCCGCTGTGGTGAAGTGGTTAGCGTCGCGGACTCCCGGCTGGGAGGTCGTGGGTTCGAATCCCATAGGAGTCATGTGGGTTTTTCTGCCCCGACCGGCTCCTACCCAGAGTTAAGTTTGCTGCAGACTCAGTTGGGAAGACTGGAACCACACAGTCGAGTTTCGTCCACTTAATGGATGCGTTTCTGAGAGTGTTGCTCAAATTTCATGACCAACACTGCAGGTGCCTGTATCTCTCGGGCCTGGTTGACGCCGGGATATATTATGAAAGGAAGCTCAGAGTACAGCCCTGTCATGTAGTCTCAGACCGAAATGGAAATCCGTAGCATCATCTTAATCATCCTCATCCTCATCAATCAGCATTAAAAAAAAAAAGTTTCAAATTCTGTGACCCTTCATGCCCTGCTCTCATGGTGACCTCAGTTTCGGTGTCCTCTCCACGTCTGTGGCTTTGGTTTGGTTCCGTCGGGGTCACCAGTATCGGCGAGTCCATGGGGGCTGTCGTTGGACGGACGTGGTGGCGCCCTCCGGAGGGAGAGCTCACTCACGCCGGCTCCGCGACTAAGCAATTATTGTCATCAGTAGGGGGCTTAGTAGGTGGTGTCCTGCGTATGTTAGATCAGAACAGGCGCAACTGAACACCACCGAAGTGACTTGGCAGCAGTGCAGTGTCTCCTCCGGTGGGTTGCCTCTCGACGACTTGACATTGACTGCTCCCTGTGGATTGCCGGTGCCGGGCTGCGGCGGGGTTGGCCGGGCTGTGGATGTGGACGGGGTGTCGGAATGAGCGGCGTGGGTGCTCTGCCTCTGAGGTGGCGCAGAGGTTAGGACAGCAAAAAAAAAAAAAAAAAAAAATAGTGATTGATTTGGTCGCCGTTTACTTTATATATCTACAGGTAGCCAGTGCCTTGATCACCGTTTACTTTAGAAATCCACAGGTTGCCAGTGCCTTGTATTTTAAAATCTTGTGACAGAGGATTCACACACACACAACACACACACACACACACACACACACATGCATGTGCGCACACAGACACAGGCACATACACACACACACATGCACTTCAGACAGAGGCAGATCATTACATACAGGACTTTGGGAAAAGGGGTATGGAAAACATGACTAATAATATACTGCCTGAGCAAACAAAAACATAGTTTCCCTAAACTCATTGACAAAAAGTTGATGGGGTGGGTGAGACAGGACACAAATTCAAACCTACACATTGTTTTTTTTTTTTCTTTCTGAAAATCTATAGCATGAAAAACAGAATTGAAGAAAAGTTGATGGGAACTGGAGGTGTGGTGAGACGAATTCTGCACATTGTACAGAGAGATTTGAATAACTAAAATTGCCGCAAACATTAATGAAATGTCGACTGTGGAGGAATGGGAATGGGCAGAAGCAACAAATCCACACAAAGTTAATATCATTGGGCAGAAGACGCGCCTCACGGCCTCAGTGAACAGACGATCTCTTTCTTACCAGTACCACCACCTAATGCGCAAGGAAGGGAGTTAATTTTGCCGCAGTTGACCTGTTGAAATTTTTTCCTCCTAACCGCCACGACTTTCAGATTTATTTCTTCAATCTTTGTACCTTCATCAACGCTGACATTACATCTCGCACAGAACAATTCATACAGTGATGCATATTTCTAAACGATGGACTGGCTCAACCTGAAAGCAGCGAGTCGTCAGCGGCCCCGACTTCTCCCACCAGGGCCAGAGCGATACGAATCGATCAGAAATCTCAGGAAAATGGAACTTGAACTTGAACTTGAACTATACGATGTGTGAGGTCTTCATTGAAGTCCTGTTCATCGATCCGTGTGGGTTATACGGCTCGTATACTAATTGCTTTCTTGTCTATTAATCAAATACTACATCAAGCAGAGTTATCCCGTTACTTACTGAGTTCAAAACGGAGAAAAAACAGTTGATATTGCTTTTGTTCTTCTCAATCCTCTTTTTACCGTTTCCAAAGACGCCAATTGGCTGTGGTAAGGGACATTATTCCCACATAATTTGATGGGTTATCCTCACTTATTCTGCGAGCCACACGCCTGACGGGTAGGCCTAAATGTGTTGATTCACAATAGGCCTAGCAAGTAACAGTGGAGAGTGGAGGTGGAAGTGGGCATGAAAACGAAATCTTGCCACACGAGCAAATGTAGTCTTTACGACTCCGTATACGCCTCGCGCGCATCAGTTCCACGACCAAAGTGGCTCCAACTCCCGCAGCAAAATACCATTGATTACACCTGAGCGCACGTCCGTGTGTGTACATGTTGGTGTACGTACATAGTTGACCCGGACCCGGCTGTGCAAAGCACAGTCGTGTCCCACAGGGTTGCACGACCGGCGAAATCACGCCCGTAATCACACGTTTCGAGCCGGGTGCACTATGCACGACATTGGCCGTCGTCAGTAAGTTGGGAAAGATGAACCGGTGCAAGTTTTGTTTTTTTTCTCCAGGACGGACGGCGCACAGCCTAAGTGTGTTTCAGCCCTCCAGTGTGTTCGCAAGCAGCGCGTTTGTGTGTGCGTTTGACTTTGTGCACGAGCGCGCGTGTGTATGTGTGTGGGCGGCCGCGCATGCGCTTGCATGTGCCTTGCTCCGGCGCGCGCGCGCGCAAACCTATGCATGTGTGTGTGTAGTTTTGCACGTTGTGCGGAGTGTGCGTGTGTGTGCGCGCGCACGCCCACGCGCGTGTATGCACTTTTTAATTAATGAATGTACAATCATCTTTCCATACAGTTAAAAAAGAAAGCAATTCATTTAGGCTAATGAGGTTGGTGCTTACGTACATGGTTTCTGTGGCATTAGGAGAACACCCCCAGATATGCTGGTACCAGTTTAATAAAGAATGCAGGTGGAGTAAAGAAATAAGAGTAAAGTGCCTTTCCTGACAGGCATATGACACTAGTGGACCCACAACCTTTTAAACCAAGTAAGAAAAGTGAAATGTTGGCTTTCACATCCTCCCACAGTTTAATGTCATTTTGAGACAACATGCAAAAAGAGCCTGAACACATAACTGACTTTGAGCCGCTGACCTTTCAACCACGCCAAATGCTCCATCAACTAAGCTACCAGGCTTTACGTACATAACTCCTTTCATAACAACACTGTGCATTCAACTTTGTATGTATACATTACGTATTCAAAATCTTACTAGAGTTGCAACACACTGCCAGTCAAGTTAAAATCATTATAATTACCAGTTCTTATTTAAAATTTATACAAGTATTGTCAGGATTGTGCATGTGCTAGAAAAATATTCATGCTGCATTCCCTAACTGTGTGAGAGTTGTATGCTGCATTACACTTCGTAACTCATTCACACACACACACACTCTCTCTCTCTCTCTCTCTCTCTGACTCGAGCACGTAGGCCCACAGACACCTGGACATACTCAAATACGTGAAACATAGCTTCACCTGCACTTTGATGGAGTGGACATTCTTGCATTTGACATTTTCTTGCTCATTCTGAGAATGGCGTGCAGTTGGAATGTGTGCGCCATCAACACAGGCGAACACTTGGGGGAAGTTAACAATTTCAAAGAATTTTTCTTTTTTCTTGTCCGCCGCTGCCTTACTTGGCCACTGAATCCAAACTGGCACAAGAGACAACAATGCTCTTGTCACAGAACGCATTGTCTGGGATGCACTTGGCTGGCTGACTTGAATCAGTTCTCCGATTGTATATTGAAAAGTGCCAGTTGCATAAAAATGAAGAGGTAAGCACACTGACAGAACTGGCAACAGTGCTCCCTGTTCAATTTCACTGTGCATCGCGTCTGTGAGGCTCAAAATGCGTTGAGGATGACTGAACTTGGTGAACAGTTCCATGTCATCAAATGCGTCAAGGGATTGTTTCTATCATGAAACACTCACATCATTTGCAATGCATACTGTCAAGGGTTTGCATGAAAATGAATGCCGCCGTATTTGACCTCTGGTTTGAAAGTTTAACGGTGAGGGATCCCTACGTTAAAATAACCCCTTATCAAGACCACCGGTTAGCTGTAACCGATGGCCATGAATGTCGAGGTTGTGGCAGTTAACCACCGGTCAAAGAGTTAACCAGCAGAAGTCGGATTTGACCTTCATGTATATGACTCCTGGTCTGTGTCAGACTGTACAGTTTAACTGATCATCAAAGTTCAACAATCTTTAAGTGAATTAGAACTCGTGGTCATTAGTTCTGTGTTTTCTGCCGAGTCCACATATGTTGGTCAACTGCAGTCTCTCTGCTTTGCCAGCAGCAACACAAGCTCGCTCTGCGACAGGATCTGACAGGACAGTCTGCATCAGCATCACTGTCGTCGTCATCATATCTGCTGTCTCGATCAGTTGCTGTGTGTGTGTGTATGTGTGTTTTTAACATTGGAATTATACTATGTGGAATCACTCAAAAGGTTGCTAAGGGTCGGCTATCCAGCTGCTCTGTAGCTGGACCAAAAGTTAAAAGTAGTAGAAATAGAATGCTGTTTCAAACCCACTTGTAGCTGTTGTTGTTGTTGTTCTTTTTAATTTATTCACATGAGTAATCAAGTGAAACTATGTAATCACACTGTTTTGGGCGTCTGTATGTCAGTGTGCACGCATGTGCATGTGTGTGTGTGTGTGTGAAACTTTAAAATTTGCATTTTTTTTCAGCAATCGCAAAGGCTAGCATGACCTTTCTTGACATGATACTGGGATGAGAGGAGGAGAAACAAGGAGGAGGATGTTGGGGAGGGGAGGAGAGAAGAGGGGGCTAGGAACTCAGCTTTTCTTTCATATTTCAGGTTTCGACAAAGTTCCACAGATCTCCCAACCGTGAAGTGACAGAATAGCCAACTGTGACTGTGGTCACTGTGACAAATATAGACAGATAGTGATATGAGACCCAATGAGACAGAAAAAAAGAACAATATATGGATAGACATATATATATATATATATATATATATATAGAAGGCAGAATGGGATAAAAAAAAACAAAAAAAAACAATATATGGACAAGCTGATATATATGAGACAGAATGAGTCAGAAAAAAAGAAAAACAAGCTGGGAAAATTACACCTCTTGCTGTCCACTGGTGGCCGGTGTTTGATATATTTGGCAGTTTCAGATCCTCCTTACCATTATGGGAGTGCCACTGGTGAGCAGGGATGCTCTCCCCTGTCACTTGTTTGTAGCATTCTACAAGAAAAATTGGCTGGTAAATCAAAAACTGATTTTACTGTTGAGTCTGAGTTTGCATTGGCGCGATTCCCAAGCTATTCCTTGTGACTGTAACTCTGGAAGGGAAGCATTACTGCCTGTTAATCTTGCTCTGTTAAAGTATGCTAACGCCAGCCTTTCACATTACCGTGAAAACATTCTTAAAACAGAGCAAGATGTGAGAGATGTATTCTTCGTAATTATGCAGCATAGAGTAATGGTAGCATGATGAAGATGACATTTTCTGGTTCTGCTCTGCTCACCTTACGTGAGTTTACACAGACACATGCAAGTGGATTTATAGACACACACAAACACACACACACACACATGTACACACATGCATAAATACACACTCGCATGGTGAACAGAAAAAATGTTTTAATGTCGGTTCTTCATAAGTGAAGGAATGACAAGAGACACTGTACACATTACACTGAGGAATATGAAACCTGAATTCCAGTGAATTGCATTTACACGCTCATTGCCCTTTTGAAAAAGAAAAGTTACATCACACAATCGTAAGTGCATAAGTTACTCTTGAGTAAGTGAACAGAACTCATTGAAGGGTTCGGACAGTTTAACAAAAAATCCCTTCCACTTTGTTCATACAAAAAGGTAACAAAATTCTTATTTTGATGTCTCCTTTGTATAAAAAAGTGATCGACTTATGTCACTGTTAACTTTGCGCTGTTAAAAACAAGAAGCTTGGGTACAGCTTTTCAGTAATATGAAATAATCTTCAGTTTGTATATTTTTTGTTAAGATTGACGGAATGAGTGTCAATCAGTTGAGTCATTCACACAAACACACACACACACACACACACACACACACACATAGGGGTAAGGGTTGTGGACGGACAGACACTGAGAGAAGAATGAGAACTAAAGAGAGAGGGGGAGAGAGAGAGCAAAACTTTGCAGCTGTGCTTGTCAAGATGTTGTCAATAGAGATACTGACTCACTGTTGCTATTGACCACCACGCTGGACCAGTGACATAGTGGATACAACAACCTGCTGTGTACCAGTAATTCTCCCCCATTTGATACACAAGTTGTGATCTGGGTCCTAGTATTTCAAATGAGATGGTACACCAAGGTAGTGTCTATAGCCCATCTCTATTGTACATAAAGGAACCTATAGTGGCACTTAATTGTCAATAGCTAAATCACATTACAAAAAAAAAAAAAACTGGCCTTCATTAATAAACAACACAGACTGATAGTGATACAAAGACAATGAGTGCTTGAGTAGTCTTCGCCCATTACTGTAGGACAAACCAATATTGTTCTACTTATTTTGCTGCTATCATGGTCTATAAGTGAAGACTGAACACAAATGACACCTATGCATGTGAACATACAGCATACATGCATGTGAACATATTGTTTTTATCCCTGACCTTTTATGAGTGTTAATCAATGCAGCATCGTTTGCAAGAAGTAGGAAAAACCAACTGTCATTATCATAAGGTCAGTGAATTAATGATTAAAACATTAGTCAGACAAAAGTCCTGAGAAAAGGAGTTTTCAACAGTCACACAATACCTGTGTTGGACACATAGAAACTCTATTATGTTCCTTTTCCTATATCACGGTGATACATGTGTGGGCCTGTTGGGTAGAGCAGTCTATCATTGTCAGACACATGCATGTTCCACAAAAACTCCATTATCATATTCCTATATTCAACTGATGCTGTGCAAATGGAAGCCTTTCAGTTTTTGCTTACAAGTTCGAAAAATAATTCAGTTCATTTCTCTGTGGGTTTCCACCTCATAAATATGACCTGTGTAACAAAATTTACAACTGAATCAAAAACATGTCCCATATTCTCAAGCAGAGGGGACCATTCACGTCTCTATTCAGGAACAGGTAATGCAAAAATGATGATCTACTTCCTCTCTCAATACTCCGGCAGTTTTAAAGTTTTCATATCTTGAGCGGCTCGACACACTACTAACATGGTGTCCAACTGGTTGCTATGCATTCAAGCTCTGTTTGAGTGCAGTGCTCACATTTAAAAAGCTCAATTTGGAAACCTTGGACGTTTCACATGATACCTAGCATTTTTGCTGCCCATTGTTGTCGTTCAATTAGCATCAGTGCAGAGTTAAGTCCCTTTCCACACTATTAATTCCTCTGACCCAATGATGGCTCTCTCTATCAGCCTAAAAAAAATTTTTAAAGAAAAAGAGAGAATAAAACAAACACAATCATATAACAAGGTAACCATGTGATATTCTCTCCTACAGGAGAGGTTTATTACATCGAGTGGGACAATGGAAATCTACTAATCAGCAATACAAAAAAGCAATTTGTATTTGCACTACAGTCATAGAATATTGCTGAGTTGTGTGCCATTTTGGATAGACTTAATCCATCAAAGAAGAACTAAAACTGTACACATTTTACTCATAGACCCAAGGTGCTTGGACAGCTTTGTAGCCCATCAGTTCCTCTTCCCTGAACCACATCTTGATTTCCCTTTCCGCACTTTGCACCGAGTCGCTGCCATGGCACACATTGCTGGAACAGACAGAGACACGAGGTCAGTCCAGACAGTTTTTCATAAACCGTTTGGCATTCAACGCGCATGGATCTGTCAGATGATACTCTTGTATTTGTATAACCCAATTTTGTCATCGGTCTCAACGATATTTCTATAAAACCCCCCCCACCCCCCCCCCCCCCCCCCCCCCCCCCCTCCCACAACTGTGACATAAGATTTGTTGATGGTGTAGATACCTAATTCAGTTATACAACACACATACCTGTGGTGATTTTGATCATTTCACTCTGCCAGTTTAACGGCAGACTGTGATATCCTCTCAGTTGTGCGATTGGTGAGATTTGCATCCAGTTTGACTGTGGCTGTGGGAACAAGTCATTCTCAGTATGAAAATATGTAAATTTCAGGTAGGATTTTGGTTTTATTTTTGTTTTCGCTCAGTTGCTTCTAGTTTACCACTTACACACCTTCATGCATGATTTCTCTCTCTTGTGTTTCTCTTTATCCAGTTTGTGTGTATGTGTACAAGCGTGTGTGTGTGCCTCTGTGTGTGTGTGTGTGTGTGTGTGTGTGTGTGTGTGTGTGTGTGTGTGTGTGTTTGAGTGGAGAGTGTGGGTGTATATTATTGACCTGAATGTAACATGTAAAACAGCAGGTTAAAATATTGTACTGTATACCAGATGATAAGTCCATGTAACTTCTTGCCTTATCCTTACCCGTATCTTTTCAACATTTTTCTTTAATTCCCAGATCAAGTTGCATGCCTTCAATCTAATTCACTGTAAAACAAAATAAAATAAAGTAGGCATGTCATGTTTCTAAATGAAACAGCAAGGCAGCATAACAACTAACACCAAGATGGAAGCATCTCATGCCCATCATAACAACACACACACACACACACACACACACACACACACACACACACACACACATAAATCATGACATTCATCTGACATTTTTAAATGATGATTTAGTCATAAGTGTAATTGTGCAATAAAACTCAATCTGTGAAATAAATCATACTGAAATTATAACAGTTAGCTGTTCTCTAATTTGTCAGCACAGTTACACTTATGATCGGTAGAAGAATATTCATTATAAAAGTTGTATTTCCAATTTATGAGTTAAGTTTGACCCCTAAGGAACAGAAACTGACAGTCTCACTGCTCACCATGGGTGATGCCTTTATCCTTTAGTTGGTTTATCATGTTCACCTTCAAAAGGAGACGAGTTCGAACCTCCAGTGCACAGCCTAAAAAATCATTATTTTCATTGCTTGTCTGACCATGTCATTCTGTGTTCCAAAGATCAGAAGATGAAAGGAGGAGTGGAGTGGGGGATGGGGGAGGATACAATGGGGGAAAGGAGGCTAAAGAGGGGGGGGGGGGGGGGGGGGGGGGATGCAGGGAGAGGGATGAATTCAAGCTTTCATACATTAAGTACAGGAAAAAGGGGAGTGGAGGTGGGGTGGGGGAGGGGGCTGGATATAACCCTGAATGTAACATACCATCAATTTTGCCTCCCCACCCTGGTGTGCTGTTCTGTCAGTGTAACTTATCATACAGTACCTTGCGCAAAGACAAAACTGCAGAGCAGGGTATAATTTTAGGTCCTGTCTCTTGTCTATCTGCCCGTAAGATAATAATAAGACAGTCAAGCAGATCATCACTGAACATTACACAAAGCTAATTAAAAGGTCACTACCTACAACTTAACGCCCTTCGATTTCTCTGGGAGCAACCAAAAAAAACAAAAAAAATGCCCTTAACAACAACAACAACAACAACAAACTGTTCACACGTAAGTTTTGAAAAAACAAGAAGTCAAGTTTAAGTTTTGGAAGAAAAAGAAAAAAAAAAAAACCAGTAGGAAAAAGGAAGAAAACATAAAATCCAACACTATGACATCAGTGCAAAGCAATAGCGTGCAGGATTTGCGTCCCCTCCCTAAGAAGCTGTTCCACCCAGTGACTTACCGTCCCTTGTCAATGCCAAAGTCTCCACGCACAGTTCCTGGGAGGGAGGCCTGAGGGTCTGTTTCACCCAGCATCATCCGCCCCAACTTCACCGCCTGTTTGCCCTCCCATACCTGTCACAACCACAGGAGGATGGTGAGATTAACGTCTATAAAACAACCAGACTCTTAAGGGCAATTGAGCTGCTCACAGAGCTGGGTCTGTCGTAGGCTGTACCAACTTCATATTGTTCACGAACCAAGAGGGCACAATTCACACAACTGATACCTTAGTTGTCATTCCAGCTCTCTCCCCTCTCTATCCTTCCCCCCAACCTCTCCTCTCCATCCCCCTCTCTCTCTACACACACACACTCCCCAATTTCCCCATCCCACCATCTTTATATTTACACCCCATCTACATATATAGCATATCTATGGTTTTTTTTCTTTCCTTTTCCTCTATTACATGTGTTCAGAATTTCCTCAAAGAAACTTTTTTTTTTTTTCTGTCCCAACCTCTGCACCACCTCAGAGGCAGTGCACATACACCGCTCATTCCGACACCCCGGCCACAGCCACAGTCCAGTCGGCCCCGCTGCAGCCCCGGCACTGGCAATCCACAGGGAGCAGTCAATGTCAAGTTGTCAAGAGGCAACCCACCGGAGGAGACACTGCACTGCTGCCGAGTCCTTTGGTGGTGTTCAGTGGCGCCTGTTCTGATCTAACATATGCAGGACACCACCTACTAAGCCCCCTACTGACGACAATAATTGCTTAGTCGCGGAGCCGGCGTGAGTGAGCTCTTCCTCCGGAGGGCGCCACCACGTCCATCCAACTACAGCCCCCATGGACTCGCTGATGCCGGTGACCCCGACGGAACCAAACCAAGGCCACAGATGAGTAGAGGACATCAAATCTGAGGTCACCATGAGAGCAGGGCATGAAGGGCCACAGAACCTGAGACTTTTTTTAATGCTGATCAATGAGAATGAGGATGATTAAGATGATGCTACGGATTTCCATTTGGTCCGAGACTACATGACAGGGCTGTGTTCTACGCTTCCTTTCATAATATATCCTGGCGTCAACCAGGCCCGAGAGATACAGGCACCTGCAGTGTTGGTCAGGAAATTTGAGCAACACTCTCAGAAACGCATCCATTAAGTGGATGAAACTCGACTGTGTGGTTCCAGTCTTCCCAACTGAGCTCATAGCAAACTGAACTCTGGGTAGGAGCTGGTCGGGGCAGAAAAAACCCACATGACTCTGATGGGATTCAAACCCACTACCTCCCAGCCGGGAGTCAGCGACGCTAACCACTTCGCCACAGCAGCTGGTTCAAAGAAACTTCTCATTTGTGAAAAAGAAGATCAGCAGTCAAGAGTCACTTTCATTTTCAAGATAATACAGTCTATATAATCTCAAAATTCTACACAATCCTATTCTTTGTTCTTATGTGCATGACATTCAAGTTTACGATTCTGAACTGTTCAGTACCGCAAAACTCAATCATCCCAGGCTGGCAGTGAAGAAAACATATCAGTCAACATGCTCAGAAAATTATTGAGGTTTGATCAAAGGGAAGTGACCATTTTGAAAGCTCTCCTATGTTGAAATTCAGTTAATTAAATGGGGTTGGTTGATCTAAATTTGAACTTGCATTTTGTGTGAAGGAGTATGTGTGTGTGCGTGTGTGTATGTGTGTGTGTCCATGCGTGTGTGAGCTTGCTTGCATGTGTGTTTGTGTGTGTGTGCGTGTGTGTGAGCGCGCGCAACGCCAGCATGTGTTGGTGTGTAAACTTGCATGAGCAGTATGTATAATAGGTGTGTACGAGTATGGTGTGGGCATGCGTGTGAGTGCGCAAACAGGCGCACATGCATGCATGAGAACGTGTGTCTGACTGATTATCAGTCCTGCATCCTACATTCACTATTTCAAACACCAAAAAAATCCAGATTGGTGGTGAATGTAAGGACAGCAATGAAGTGGTTTACCATGGCAAACACAGGTCCAGAATTCATGTAGGACACCAGGGCAGGAAAGAACGGCTTTCCCGACAGTTCAGCATAGTGCTGTTCCAGGTGTGGTTTCCCTGGCTGTGGAGAAAAAAAAAAATCAACCAACAGTTACCGCCCTTGTGCATCCCCAACTTCTGCCCTCACACACACACACACACACATACATACATACATACACACGCACACACAGACACGCACGCACGCGCACACACACACACACACACACACACACACACACACACAGAAGGTGTGCCCACGCGCGCGCGCGCACACACATTCTCTTTGGTCTGTCTTTCTCTCAGTAGGCCTACTATGTGTCAGTTGGTGTGTATGTGAAGAGAGAGAGAGAGAGAGAGAGTAAGAGAGAGCGGAGACCAGTTGGCCAGTCCCGAACGCTACATTCTTTTCCTCGCCCTCTTACCCTCTCCCCCCCCCCCCCCCACCCTTTCTTCCTACTGTACACCTCCCCCACCCACCCACCTCCCCGGCCCTCCCGCTTTCACCCATTTCTCAAATGCAAAATGAACACGTCGTTATGAAAAATGAATAGGCTACATTCAGTCACTGGCAGTGTTGCGTGAAAAATGTGTAGTGGCAAGACGGAGAGATAGGGAGGACACAAAAAGGATTGAGAGAGCTCACGAAACGCGCGAGTGCAGAATGGAGACTACACATGTCTTTTAATGCTCTCTCTCTCTCTCTCTCTCTCTCTCAAGCCAGTGTGGGATGAAAACGAGAGAGAGAGAGAGAGAGAGAGAGAGAGAGAGAGAGAGGGGGGATGGGGGGGGGGGGGGGGGGAATTTGAAACAACACAGAGCCAAGCGAATGCAGCAGCACATACAACCTTCAGGTTCCTCCTCTAATGATAAATCGATCTCGTTTAGTTTAAGTCGACAAATCGGGGTCCCGCAAGCTGCTTTCTGTATCTCCACAAAATTTTGTCGTTTAACTCTCACTCGTGCAAGCCTACTCCTCGCACATGTCGACCAAACTGATTATATGCCCCTGCAAAGCCCCCCTGTATACTCCTCTCCCTCCCTACTAAGCCCGCACTAAATGTATTGAAACAGATCTCAGCAAATCTCTCCCCTGTTCGAAAGATAGGGGCAGCCTTCTGTTCCATCATAGGAATGCCAGTAGGCCTAGACGGCCAGTATCGGCCACACAACTCCACTCGACGAACAGTATTTCTGCGGAGCCGGTAGACATTGATTCCGGTTGGCCTAATTCGATGTGCTCTCAGTCGCTGAAGCAGTCTGCTCTGCGCGGAAGCCCCATTCCATGAAAAAAAAAAAAAAAGCCCCCCCCCCCCCCCTCCCTCCTCTCCTCCTCCCGAGTACCCAGTCTTTATTTCATACATCGAATATAATACTTTCTAATTTCTTTCATCCGATCCTGAATAACACAGGACAATCATTTCAGGATTGTCTTCATACAATTCTATTTTCACCCCTACCCCAACCCCCCTGCACACACATACACATACAGAGTTTCAAATTGTACAGCAAACCTGTGCGCATTAAGAAAGTTTAAAGCCTGAATTGCTTCTTGTGCAACATCGATCCAGTTTACAGTTGTGAGTGCAACTAAATTAACTTCAGGCCTACTTTGTACACATTTCTGTCTACGTAGGCTACGTTTAGATCAAGATCTACTCGACGACGCATCTGTATCGGGGTCCTGCCGCTGTTCCCCAGGTTCTTTGTTCCCGTCTCTATATTCCCCATTCCCGGTGTTCCCCTAAAAAAAAAAAAAATCGAAATTCAGTCCCTAAGTTCCCCAGTTTCGTTGTTCCCCACCCTGTGGCGATCCCGCTGTTCCCCATTCCGCAAATCCCCGGTCCCGGTGTTCCCCAGTCCCGGTGTTCCCCAGGCCTGCTGTTCCCCAAGTTTTTGCCGTTGGCGGTGTTGGTGGGTTTTGCTGACTTAAACGTTGTTACTGTTGTTTTCATTGCTATAGGCGAGGCAGTGGGAGGGCGGGGTGGGAGGGAGGAAGGAGGGGGGAGGGTCGGGGTATTGGGGGGGGGGGGGGGGGGGGGGGAGCGGGAGGGCCGTAGAAGAGGGGTTTCATGCCGACTGGACAGAAATCTGTTTGGGGAACAGCGCTACTGGGGAACAGAGAACCTGGGGAACAGCGGTACGGGAACAGCGGCACGCTTTTTCGGTTGGGGAACATCGACACTGGGGAACAGAGACACGGGGAACAGCGCTACTGGGGAACATAGAACCCGGGGAACACCGGCACGCTCCCTCTGTATCAAGGTCTATTCGACGACTGATGCATCTAGATCAAGATGTGACTTGTTTTGCTCAACAACTCTTTTAACTGATTTTTTAAAATGTGTATCACTTAGGGATAGGTTTAACTGTACTTTGAGAAAATGAAAAACTGAAAGTGGCAGATGAAGATAAAACGACATTTTCCAGAACAACTGTCTGGCAGCAGATCACTGGTTTCATTTTATTTATGGTCTGTTCATTCGTACTTCTTTCAGAAAAGGACGGCTTATCCATATCTTGGATAAATCAATCCTGTGATGTAGAGCTTTTGGGAGCCTCACGAGGTCGACTTAAAAGAGCTAGACTATATGTGGCAGTTACAAATCGGTCGACATCAGCTTATTGAAGCATTGTAGTACTAGTCCTAACAGCAGCGTATTGCACATCAACGGACACGTAGTAGCCAACCTGCTGCATAGATCCTAGCCGCCTTTCCTGCCGCATCTGTTGGTTTGTGTATCAGCAAGATTGTGCTAAATCAACAGGTTTTTGTTGAAGTTTGATCGAAAGATAGAATGTGGCCCCAAAACTAACACTCTTTTACTTGTTGAGTGATCGGCGGTGCGAAAAAAAAAAAAAAAAATATATATATATATATATAACTAAAGAAGATCCTGGATCCGCTCGACCTCGGTGGGGCGGATGTCTGTCCTTTCCCTGAGCATCTTTCACGTTTCATGTGTATTTCCACATGAAAACGAATGTCACAATAGCGTAGCGGCGACGTGACACGGAACGGTGAGAGAGAGAGAGAGAGAGAGAGAGAGAGAGAGAGAGATTCATCTTGTTTATAACCCGGCCGATCGCGAGAGGCTGCACAGCTGTGTGTGTGTGTGTGTGTGTGTGTGTGTGTGTGTATGTGGTGTGGTGTGGTGTGGTGTGGTGTGTGCGTGTGCGCGCGCGCTATCTTATAAAGTGGGTTTACAGCTGGTAAAAAGCCAGGAACGTTCTTTTTTTTATTTTTAATTTTTTAATACAGCTGAACACACTTTAGGGTTTTCGCAGAGACCGCGGCAGTATTTTTATTGTCGGGAATATCCAAAGTTTTTCTTTTCAGCTTGTTCAAATGTTTTCTTCAAAATAATACATGCTCGATTTACACAAAATCTAAATCGCAATATTTCACAAAAAGGCCTGTACTGGTTTCAAAAACTGAGTTTTCAAAATGCCAAAAAGTTAAAAGAAGTTAAAAAACACACACACACACACACACACAACGCCTTTGAACGTTCTTATTTCGCTTAAATGAAAGGTTTGGAATGAAAATGACAGATATAACCCGTTTACATTCTTTCCGGAAGTTCGATACACCTAATTTTGGAGTTGTGTACACGCGCGCGCGCGCGCGCGTGTGTGTGTGTGTGTGTGTGTGTGTGTGTGTGTGTGTGTGCGTGTGGCGCGCGCGCGCTCGCCTATTTCTGATCTATTGACTTTCTGCCGTTGTAGGATTCAGTCCATGTGACCAAGTCCAAATTCTTCAGTATAACTATTAGACTTTGACCGCAGGCCTAACTTAAATGAACACTGGCAGCTACTGAAAATAGTGAATGTGGTTGAAGTTACTGAAATAATCATGATTTTCGGGGGGGGGGGGGGGGGGGGGGGGGGGGATAGTTACTATAGTAACCGACGCTGAGACTCGGTTCATCAAGTCATACCCAGATCTCTGGCAAAAGCCAAAGCCGATAATATCATCGCGCTGCGCACCCCCACCGTCGCGCCTATGCCAGTTAATGGATGTTTTAGCGAAGCGTGCTCAGTGCATTAGTAGCAGATTTGCAGTTGCATATTCCACATTCGTCTCTCATTCCTCTGTCACCCCCTCATTTCCCCCTTTGTATATGCGGGCGTGCGTGCACGCGCGCGCGTGTTTGTGTGTGTGCCGCGCGCGCGCGCGCGTGTGTGTGTGCGTGTGCGCGTGTGTGCGTGTGCGCGCGCGTGTGTGTGTGTGCGCGCGCGTGTGTGTGTACGGAAAAGTCAAACAAAATGTGTAACGAAATTACCCTGTGACGCAAAATAAATTAAAGATTGATCCTTCTGTAGCAATGTATCAAGATATTTCATTTGATGAAACCGTCAGGTGGACTCGGTACCTAAATGAAACTGGACACTCGCCTCTGTTTAGGATATTCGAGAGAGAGAGAGAGAGAGAGAGAGAGTCCCTTTATCCACAAATATTAGATCAGCTGATGTTCAGTGATTTGACCCCCAACATAATTATTCGAGATTTCGACCCGATCGCAAGTGGTGACCTTCTCCGCCCTTCGTACACATTGCAGCACATGAGTCAAGGACGCATTATTTTACAGACAAGCAGATCACGCAACACTATCCGAGCTGCTGCTACCATTCTGCCGAAAACTTACCATGCACAGTTTGGCTGCCACTAATTTGTAACCCCGCTGTTCAAAGCGTTTGACGATATCACCGACGAGGCCTCTCTGCACGCCGTCCGGTTTCACAGCGATGAAAGTACGTTCATCGGCCATGGTCGAGAATCACTGAAGTACCGTCTGTGTAGCTTAAAAAAAACCCACGGCCCTTGCTACTGTGCTCTGTCCCCCACCACGAACAGCAAAGCAACACATGCACACCAGCTCGCCGACGTCGACAGCGGGAGGAAAAGGAAGGATATGGGAGATAGTGGGGGGAGGGGGAAGGGGGGCGGGGATCGGAGATCAGCCAACCAGCGCCAAACTATGGTCTCTTATTAGGCTCAAAATGCTTTTTTTTTCTTTCTTCTTTTTTTTTTTTTTTTTTTTTTAAAGGAAAAGCCAATTGTCTCCACGAAAAACGAAATTATACAACAGAATTATATTTTCAGATGAAAGTCTTTGTAGAGAGATATTTTAACACATAAATTACTTTGAGAATTATTCTTCTATTGAAAACCGATCAAACCTTGAGAGAATTACAAATTTACGAAACAGAACACAACTCTCACACACACAGTGAAGCCTATGTTTAGGGAATGTGGCAATGGATTTCTGTAATGCCTGCTGCCCTAGATGGGCACCGTAACTACTGATTTCACGCATCATTCATTGATATGATTGAGCAAATAGTGAGCAATTCACAATATGATTATGTTTATGGTTAATTATAACTCTTTTCACGAAGAAAGAAACATTTTGAAACTAGTTGTACACCGTACCAATTTAGCTATACGCGTGCTGGCTCTGTAGCACTAGTGTGAGCAGACGCTCCTACTTTCGTTGATTGAGAACAGAGAACTTCGCAATCACGACACGGAAGCGCAGTTCATTAATGAATGTGCTATATCAGGTTATTATACATCAGGTTTTATATAATTGGGCGTAGTCTAGGATTAGGTTTTGGTTAGGGCTATGCATTCTAGAAGTGTTCTGGTTCTCTTATCGCAAGTTCCGATCTCAAATGTACAGATACGCTGCATACTCCGCCGACACGAGACGAGCAGTCTCACGTGCTGTAGTCAGACAGCGATCCTCACTGTAATGGAATTGTGGCCCAGTGCATGACGCAACCCTAGTCGTGTTCACTCGTATCCATTCCCCCCGTTTTCTTTAGATCTCAAGTAGGGGAACATTCCAGCTGCACCAGGACAACTGTTTTCACGAGAACAGTACATAACCATTTTATCGAGACGGGAATCGTTATTGTGAACTGCAACTCCTCTTAAATGTCCTTCGTCCAATGATTTGCTAAATGGCATGTCCGTGTTCGGATCTAATCAACTGTGAGAAGTTTTTGTATAACTTTTCTTTTTTTCACCCTGTAGCATTTCTTACATTGTCATCTAGCAGTAAAACCCTGCAGTAGCCTCATGGTTTAGCCGAGATGTGTTGCATATGGACTGGTCAGCATGCAAACCTTCACGATGAAACAAACTCATGTAGAAACCGATCATTTTCTTATGAAAAATGTCGTTTTATGATAAAAGATCTTCAGTTGTTCTGTGATCCAGCATTAAAGGTCAAGTCTGAAAACCAAGCGAGAAATTTAACTTCAAAGGTTCACCATGTCTATGGCATGGTATGATGGAAGTGTATCCCGTCTCCTTGTGCCGCCCATCCTTGAACTGCATAAGGTACCCATTTACATGTGGGTTGTCAGACACAGTTTAAAAAGGCGAATCTGGAAGTATGGTCCCAAGAAAGGTTCAATTCATTACTGTCAGCCCAAGAGGCGAAAAGCTCCAAACATTTTGATACCAGGGCCCTCTGGATACAACTGGTCTTGATATGGAGAAGGCAACTCCACCGAAATATTTCTATGTTTTTTTTTTTCTTCCAAAGAACATGTTCATTAAAAAAAATTTTTTTTTGGGTGGTGGTGGATTGGCATACATGTGTTTACCTGCATACATAGAAGTTCATAGTTCAACTGCAGAAAATTCTGTCATTGGTATGCTATGTGTGGTAAGTTCCTCAGGATGGATGGCACCATGCATGGATTCTTTTCAGTACATCTTAGCTAAAATTTCTGTTCTTCCAGCTGCATCTCAACAGTTGCAGCCTAATCCAAAGCTGTCATTTGGGCAGATCATAACTTCTTCCATTACACTAACCCCAGAAGAACATGTCAGAAGTAACTCGACAAAGAAAACGATCATTTCTTGTTTAGAAATACACAAGATATGAGCAAGTGCAGCTTAATCCAATTTCAACAGCTGAAGGGCATCTGGAAGTCATGACGGCCAAACACTTGCCCAAGCTAGGTCTCTTCTCTGAAGACCTCTGTTGTGTAGCTCTCCCTAGAGTTTTCTTCTGCCAGATGCACATGCAGTTGACTTTGGCTTGGCTTCTTCATCTGGGACTAGTGGTATGATTCAACATCCATATTCAGGCTCCATTCTGATACACTATGTCACAAAACTACCAAACGGCTTATAATCAGTACAGGTAAATGACCTCCACTTCCAAAAATGAGATTGAAACAGCTTTGATACTGGAGTGACATGAGAACAAATTGCGACCAGTTTAACACAATGAATATCGGGACAGGTGGCACCTCTATATTAGTATATATAAAAAAAGGTACCATATGTGGACACTTGCACTTCAATTTCCATGGCAAACGCAGTTGTCTGCTATAGTATGGTAACAATCTATAGAAAAAACCACTCAAAGAAAGAGGGTTAGGGTGCTGCCATCTTAGTGATGGTCATCTAGTTCTCCCTTGCTGATTTTCACTGGCAATTCAATGGTGCAGCTGTGATGTTGATATAGAGATACATGCCAGTGCCGAATTAGAAGTATTAGTCACACACACGAAGATCTTTTTCCACAACCTTTAAAATTCAATAAACTGGCCCAGACATGCCTACCCCAAAATCTTACTATCAGGAACAGATGTTATAAAAATCAGGAACAAATTGAAAATTTAAAAAATTTTCAGGAACACTCAAACCTTCCTTTTGTGGACACAACCGCGCGTGTGTAGGTTCACACACACACACACACAAACACCATAACAATTCTGCAAAACCCCTCTTTCAGGCAGAAAAAACAACTTACCTTTATTTACACTATGTAGGCCCTACATTGCATGTCATGCATGGTTTTCACTGTGCAGACTTCAGAGACCTGTAGTAGGCACTCTTCAGGTCTGCATTAGTCCGAGGTCTTCTATTGTTTTCGCCGCTATTTCTTTTATTATGGCTGTCCCCTTACTCCTGCCACACTGAAACTTCTTTGCCACATCAGAGTCTTTAAACATCAGTTTGAACGCTTTTGTTAAAAGTATCCAAAACGGTTGAAAGGCAGATTCAGTTCAGCAACAAGGTCGACGAGCATAACTTCGGCACGAATCACTTCATCTGTTGATTCTGCTTTGCTGGTCGACGAACTGGTGAAAAATCCAGAAATCTTGCGAGTGTGACCACAATGATATCTCAAAGTCCTTGTGTTTTTTGGATTCGACATGTCGACGACAGTCATCTTGGCCGCCATGTGCGATGGAGAGACTCGCACTGGCAAACCGTGCACCCAGCAAAAAGTTTTCCCTTTCGTCCTTCTTGTAAACATGACCACCTCTCACTGTATTGTTTACAAAAGGTTTGCGACGGCGATCTTGTTTTTTTCGCGGCTGCCGCTGGGGGTCCATTTTCGAGGTTCATCATCATCTGTCTCGCACACTCGCTTCGCAGTCTTCATGCTAGCCATGTTTGATAGTCGAGCGCGCTTTGTCTGAATCTCGGCTCCGTTCGGTATGTTTCGTCGACGGATATGGCAGTGTGAGCATGCGCACTGCGCTTCAATTCAAGCGTCCTAACCGTCATCGGTTTGTCCCTCTGTGAAAAATTGTCCACTCGTTTGATTTCGTTTTTTTTTTTTTTTTTTTTCCCGGGAAAACGTGATCCCTGACCGTAACAAACCTCGATTTTTATGTTTTTCCGTAACAAATACGGCTTATTCCGGTACGGTAGGCATGTCTGCTGGCCTTATACTCGGAGGAAATTTACATTTCTCCTACTTTTGAGCATGTTTTCTTGCTTTGTTTTGTAGGATCACAAATAATGATGGAAAAAGAGAAATGGTTTGCTTGAATATAGACATGCCAGCACTGGACTGTGCAGTCCTCTCCAAGGATCTATGGAACAAGATCGGAAAGATTGCTCTGTACAACTATTACAATCAGTGCGCGACTATCCATGCTGAGGGTCTTCAACAGAGAGAGAGAGAGGAGAGAGAGAGAGAGAGAGAGAGAGAGAGGTGGGGGCAAGGAAGTTTGAATAAATAATCTGTGTCCTTTTCTCCTGGGCTTTCGTGAAAGCAAGAGCACCCTTGTTTTATCCTCTTCCTTTGTGTGTGCGTGTGCACACTTGAGACAGTACATGGGAAGGGAGAGATCTATATGAAGCTTTTCTTTCTCTTAACCGCGTGTGCACCAAAAAGGGAGAAAATCACCATCAAAATCTACACAACAGCATTTCTTTGAAGAAAACAAATAAAAACAAAACAAAGCAAAAACAACAAAAAAAAAACCCCAACAAACAAAAAAACCAAACACCACCCACACTAAATCAAGAAATCACTACATCCAACACACACAAAAATGAGATTATCATGACACCAACATTCATCAAACCTGCTCATGCCAACAGCTGCATCCCAAAACAGTGAACAGTGTTTCACATCCTCAAACAGGAACATAATCTAGCTACCAGAAGTAACAGTACATTAACTTAAGGGTAACATTCTGCAACTTTTTCTGCAAATCTGGTAGTCATCAGTTATCTAACACCACTGAAGTAGTCACCAGTTAGCTGTCACCACTGAAATGATGCGGAGCATTTGTGTGAAGCTATGCTGTTGAAAATCTTCCAAACACTGTTAAGTTTTTCCAATCTGAACATAGTGCGAGGTAGGTTTTACAGTGTAAAACACCTTCTGTTCGTTATCAGTTAGCGATTGCCAAATCAAATGGTGCAGCACCGAATCCTCACGTGATTTATGAGGAAAGATGCATAGTAGTTTGGCTGATCATCCCTACATGTTGCATGCACTCCACGAAAATTAAAAAGAGTTCTCAACCAACCTGATCTAGCCCCTTTACCACCACCACCCACCCCAACAAACCGATTAGAATATAATTTCATATGGACAAGAGTGATTTGCTGCACAAATAATGGGAAAAGAGTCTGACAGGACAGGTTTAGAAACTGGCTGGTTTGTGTGCATGTCTCTCTCCCTCCCTCTGTTTTTCTCTTGCTCTCTCACTATATATGTCTGTTCATAGGATCTGGCATATACTGGAAAAAACTGAAGTTTGATTTAAATAACAGGTAGGAACCCTGGTTGTCATAACCATTCTACACGATTCACACACACACACACACACTACTCCTTTCTCTCAATCAATCTCAGAACCACCATTCTCATGCACTCATGAAATGATATCACGCATGAGATTTCATTTGCTTATTTTTTCTTTTATTTTCCCCCCGACTTCACATCTTTCTCTCAAAAGTCCTTTTGCTTGAAGACTGAAGCCCACGATCTGCAAAACACAAAAAAAGAAAAAAACATGTTAAGATTTGAGAGAGAGAGAGAGAAAGAGAGAGAGGTTCATGTGGGTATGTATGTGTGTGCATGTGAGAGGTGAATTTTGAACCATTATTGTTTAAAAACTTTTCAACATCCTCATACATGATGTAGTCAAAGAAACTTTACTGTGAATAATGGCAGAACTTAAAAATGGTCAGGTATGCAAAGAAAGAAACTTGTGCATCTGACAAAGATGCACCAATCTATGGTGGTCGAAACGGGAAGGAGGCGAGATGAAGAAAAAAAAAAAAAAAAAAAATAGGGGCGTTAACCCCCCCCCCCCCCCCCAAGCTATTATCAGTTTGCAGAGATCACAAGCCGAGCTGACAGCTATGCTGCTTGCTGTTTGTAACATATAATGGCATGATTTTCCTCCAGGAAAATTTCCTCCTTAGTAAGAGGTGTGGGTTTGGGGGTTTCATAGATGTACCCGATACTTTGGAAGGGGGGGGGGGGGCTGAAATTTAATCAGTAAAGGGTGGAGAATGTAATGGAAAGGGTTCGATTCCATATACTGGCAAAAAGAGTTTCATTTAACCCTGATAGGATACACAAAGGGTTTCTGCAATACCGATTCAGATCTCAAAATATAACAACTTGATGATGAAAATAAATGTGTATACAGACCTTCCAATACCTAAATGGCTTGTCAGTATCTTTTGCAACTGTTCTCAGTATTTTCAAGCAGTTGCCAGTATTTTCATCGCATGCACGGCATAATCATGTTAGATATTTATTATATTATTTAAACGAGAAAAAAAACCTATAAACATAACCCCTGCATATAGTATAATGTACATGTACACACAACATACACAGACATTATTAAAATTATAGCTAAAAATCATTATAAAGAACCATGGTTCACTAGCAGTCATACAGACACACAGAAGAGATACACAGGGGGGAAAACATGATGTCGCACAAAAACACAAACATACAAGCAAAGGAGTAGGCCTACCTAATTGTAGATTAATGTTGTACAAGTAATCCATTCAGCTTCAGTTTCTGGTTTAGTCACAGGGAAGGTCAGTCTTTGTTGCACAAATAATCCATTCAGTTTCAGTGTCACAATAATACTACTTCATAGGCATAGCTTTCGGCAATTTTATTGCCTGGAAACATAGCTCTGAACAAGGGCCCAGCATGGTCGGAAGCACTCAGTGGAATGTTGTGCTCCACGAGGAAGTGAGTGAACAGGATTTCAGCACGAATCACATCCTGCTCATCACATTTGTCTTTGGAAGAGACAGAGTCGAAAAAATTGGTAACTTTGGACGATTGCACCAGAGCTGCTCCTTTTTTCGTATGTCTTGCCGACTTCACGTGCCTGCCAACATCGTTGGCGCCACCGGCACTAATTACAAAGTCGAAATCGCACACCGTGCATCTGGCAAAAGTTGATCCAACTTTGGATTCCACTATGCACGGGTACGTCTTAGTGTACGACTTCAGGAAGTGCTGATCTCGTTTCTGTTGCTTTTTTCCTCCACTGCCTGATGCCGTTGACTCCTCGATTTTCCGCTTTTGCAAAGTTTTCTCCATTTTTCCCCCCTCGATTAAACTTGGACAATCTCTGGATAGTAGAACTTTCAACCGGAAAGCAGAAGCAACTCAAAAGTTTCGTTGATTGGACAAAAGTTGGAATAGCTTAACGCAACAGCTAACGCGATTGGTCGATGGTCAATGTTGAGGCAGGCAGAGGCTAAAAATAGCCATTCCATTGCCATGTTCGTCGCACACAAGCCAAGCCTTCCTTTCCCTTCTCTCTCTCTGTCTCTCTCAACCAGTGTCTGTGTAGTCGAAACACACGACTGAGCCATTCCATTGCGATGTTCGTCGCACACAAGCCAAGCCTTCCCTTCCCTTCTCTCTCTCTGTCTCTCTCGACCAGTGTCTGTGTAGTCGAAACACACGACTGGAACGGTTTTATTATGCCATTCTCGAGCTTATTTTTGGGAGATTTTATCTCCGTATTGATTTACAGTCGATCGTATTTTCCGTATTTTTCTTCTTCTCCGTACGAAAATACGGTGGGAACGGGACGGTTGGAAGGTCTGTGTATATGACAAATGGTACAGTGAACAATTAAATCCCTCTCACATACACCACAGCAGAGTCATGAAATGAGTAGAGGCTTCTCAATTCTCTTACAACTTACCTGGAACACAGAGTACAAAATTACATGTTACCAATTTGAGTCATTCAATGAATGAATGTCTTTTTTTCTATGTTTCACTCCCCAGTTTTAGCACTTCATTATCTGTTTAAAATCGTACAGGGAACATCGACAGAAGACGTGTTATTCATTTCACAGGAAACACTTTACGTTTGGAGTTCTTTCCCATTATCAATCCGGGCATGAGTTCTTGAGTTAGGACTTTCACTATCTCTTGTCACACATTTCTTTGATTCTGCACCGGTGTCATACAGATGATATCATCTGACGCAGTGTAAACAGCTGCCGACACCAATTCTTTAAAAAGTATTCACAGATGTTTAAATCAACTGCATTTGTGTGCTTGTTATAAAAGCTCCGTGTGTGTGTGTGTGTGTGTGTGTGTGTGTGTGCGTGTGTTGTGTGTGTGTGTTTTTGTATGTGTGCATGTGTATGGTGATGTCACCAAGTTTGGAGCAGCAGCGTTTGTACACTGACAAAGGCAACTACAGCCTAGTTTTCCCACTTCATATTACAGCAATAATTTTTAACACCAAGTTTGGCCTCATGATGGTTCCTTAGTCTGAAATTTGGAGACTCTGGGAGAGCTGCCAAGCCCTCAAAAGCACAAACATAGCATTCTTAAGAATACCATTTCGAATTCAAGTGCAGCACTTATGACATATCACTGAAGCTTTAGATTTTTTCCCCACTGGTTTCTTCTCTGAAACTCAGGGCTTAAAATGGTCTATCCAAAAATCAGAGGAAAATTTCTGAAGTGGCGAAGCCACGAATGCGTGCCTGCGAAGCAGGCACGCCCTGCTAGGGGGGTCTGGGGGCATGCCCCCCCAGAAAATTTTGAAAATCTAGAACAAAATCTGTGCACTCTGGCTCATTCTGAGCCCTATTTTTGGGAAAAAAAATGCACAGAAAAAGTGCAAGATTTAATGCAGGAAAGGTACATCCATACAGATATTCAATCCACTGTCAAAGACAAGACAAAGGTCTTAAACATCTAAATCTAAAATGATATTTATATCAACACATTTCATGTGAAAAGAGCATAAAAAAGACCAACAGGTTATCAAGACAAAACAAAATGGTTATTGGTGGAGACACAGTTATCAAAATTCAAAACTCACGTTTGGAATGTGGAACTAAGCAATCTGAGAGGGGATGGTTCTGTCGCCTCTTACGACAAGCACAGCCAAGCTGCAGAAATATTCTTTCCCTTCCCTTGTCTGCAGGGGAAAGCTGCGATCGCGGTGTCTCTTTGTGACAAGATGCTCTTTCAGTGCGACGATCCCGCGGAAAGTGTAGACGATGTCTGTGGTGCACAGTACACATCTTGCACTGCCTGGCACGTCAACCTTTCGAATATGTTGACCGATCCGCTCGAATTCATCGGGATCTGACCTCACTTTCACGGACTTTAAAGTCCACTCCCACCTCCATTTGTTTTTGATCCCGCTTTCGTCAAACTTCTCTCCACGTTCGATGATTCTCACAGTCGCCATCTTGATAGATTAGGCGCCTAAAGCTACCGGTGCGAAATGGCTGTTTGCGACTTTGAACCGAATACGAATCAGAACCATATGCGAATGCGGACGCGTTTGGGGCGTTTTAGATCGGGTTTCTTTCCCCGAGGAAATCGATTTTTTTTCCCGAGGAATTTTTTGGCTTCCCGAGGAATTTCTCGGATCCGAGGAGGATTTTAAGCCCTGGAAACTGCATGTGTACTGAAAGCCTGACAAGACCGACTCAACAGCACTTTCAGTTGCATTTTATTCACACAGTACATGACAGGACTGAGGAGACGGAAATCTCACTTATAATCGCATGGTTTTGACCTGGGCAACAGCAAAAAAAAAAAAAAAAAAAAAAAAAAAAAACCGGCTGACGATGAAACCAATCGTTAAGGCAGCAAATAAGCAATTGTCTTCAGACGTTTTCTTCAGCTCCTGAACTTGTTCCCCTTTCCACCTGGCCTCCTCCCTTCTTTTTTTTTTTCTTCCCTTTTTGATGAAACAAGTCTAAAGATCTACCGAGTCTCCGTTTTGTTGAAAGCTAACTACTCCAAAAAGGGTTTTTACAATTTTTTGTGGGTTTTTTTTTTTGACACAAACTATAGCACCATAGCACTGTCAACAGAACTGTAGCATGAAACACCAAAAGCACAGCACTTGGCCGTTCTCAGAGCCATAATAATTTAGTAGTAAAAAAAAAAAAAAAAAAAATGGATGTTTTTACCTGCACAGCATTATCGCTAAAACCTTTTTTTTTTTTTTTTTTTACCTACTACGAGGTAGGAATGTTGTAGGGGTGAGAATAAAACTTCTGAAATAAGTAATTTCGCTGGTAAAACTATGCAGCACTAGAGAGCAGAATACACAAACAAAATCAGCCAAGTCAATGACACACAGGACCCTACTTCCAAACCAGGGTAATAAATGTATGATACTGACGTGTTCACGGTTCGTAGACAGGGGTCTGTGGAGCAGCAGCAGCAGCAGCAGCAGCAGCTGGAGCACCTTCGGCTGGCTTGGCAGCCCCCTTCTGCTCACTGTAGGGATGAGGGGGGATTACTTCGTCCTTGGGCTCCACGATAGACACATGATCAGGCAGCGGGCGGCGGGGGCCGATCTTCCCTGACGGGTCCCAAGGCAACATGATCTTCACCTTGATGCCCAACACACCTGACAAACAGGAACAAGAGCATATGTTTCAATAGTGACACACATCTTTTCATCTTCCCAAACAATGCATTCAAGTTCAGTCCATGGTTGTAAATATACCTTCATCCAGACCTGTTTACCCCAAAGTCATGTACCTGTAATATCTCAGACAAAAATCCTGTAATTAAAAAAACAAAACACAGTAATCTTCATAGTCACAATAATTTCGCAACTTTTGAAAGACTGCTTCGTCACCATCTTTGACAAGGTAAAAGATGTAAGGTACGCTGGGAAATGTCTTTTTTCTGCTTTTGACCGAAACGGTAGCAGACGAAACTTCGCGCTTAACCCCCCCCCCCCTTTTTTTGTGTGTGTGTGTGTGTGTGTGTGTGTGTGTGTGTGTGTGTGTGTGTGGTGGGGGGGGGGGGGGGGGAGTAAACCGTAATTCAGATTTTTTTCCCCCCTGTAAAAACTATGCAAAATCATAAGGGTAAACAGGTCTGCTTCATCATAAAAAGAAAGCCTTCCACCCTCTAACCTGACCACATCTATGGCATTTGTATAGGATACATTAGAGCTTTTACATCTACAGGGGTTCCATTTATTGCAAAATTTTGCGTAATTATTGCGTTTTTCTGCCTTCCTACGCATTTTTTTCGCGGCCGTGCGTTTAGCGACGCAATTTTCCCAGGACCCTGTTCTCAACCGCAAGCCTATGTCAGAGGGGCAAAACACGGCACAGACCTACAGCAGACTGCTTGACACCGCCAATTAGTGATAGTGCGTGCACATTTTACTCTGTGGCACTCGCTGACTTGTTGCTAGATCAAGAATGTTCCAAAACGCCTCATCCTTTCTCCCTCGAAATAAAATGGAATCTTTCCCGCGTCTGCGATGGTGCCATCTTCCAATCGGAATACGTTATGACTTCCCACGCACACAGGATCATCCCACGTGATTCTGGATGCCAGCGGTGTTAGGCTAAGGCGCGTGATCCAGAGCTGTTTTGACGGGAGTGAGTACAGTTTACATGTAGCTACACACAGCAGTCTACACATCTGGTAGGTCCGCCATCTTGTTTTTGTCGTCTGCACTTTATTCCGCAGATTGGTCCAAACATGGATGAACGCGGAAACACAGACTGAAACCGACCGACAATCACACGCGGCTTATGCCGAAGCTGCCAAGGTTGGGACATCGTTATCGTCCGCTAAACAGCCCTCTCCTATCCAAAACGGCAGCAAAACAAAATCCACAGAAAAAAGGAAAGAAATGCGACGAAGGTAGAAAGAAGACTGAAGAAAAAAGAACTGATGACGCAAAAGCAAAGACCGACCACTTACGTCATGGGGAAAATTTCAAAGAACAGAAACCTTCCCAGAAGAACGTAAAATGAGATCTGCCACGGGTGTTGTTTCTACACGATTCCATAGCCAACAAAATCGATAGCAAGAGGTTGGGAAATTCGTACTGTTTCAGAGCAACATCCAAAAAGGCGTTTGTAACAGAGGAGCTTCCAAGAATGGTCAAAGTGCAGACGACAAAAACAAGATGGCGGACCTACCGGATGTGTAGACTGCTGTGTGTAGCTACATGTAAATATTTACTTTGTTACGCATTTTTTTCAGCGCTGACGCAATTTTTGCGGAGGCGTGCGTTTCTTGACGCAAAAACTAAAAAGTCAGTGGAACCCCTGATCTAAATATATTTTAATTCAATGCATAGAAAAAAGCCAACCTAAACAGCATAAAACTGGCACCCCTACATCTGCCTATGAATGGCACAATCAGTAAGGCGTGTTTACATTTCAAACGATGATTATCTTTGCAATATATAAAATGCTGAAAACAGAGACTCAGAAACAGAAGGGAGAGTGAAGGAGGGGGAGGCCTAGAAACTTCACATATCATAATGCTTAAGCCTAACTGAGCAACATTGCAGCCAGTGACTCATCTCATGGGACATTTTGCGATAATGATAGCAGCAAGTGATCAACCATGGAGGACACCTTGCCGGGAGAACAGTGACTGTTATTCTTAACCCTCTAGCGCCTGAAAGTACTTCTAGCCTAAAGAAAATTATTTTCTATGCAAAAACAATATCGGTCAGGGACAAGAAACACGTTTCTGGGGTTATTTTCTGTCAAAAGCAAAAAATGACAAATTTAGAAAAATTATCATATATGATAAGTTAGGTTTTTGTTGCACAAAGACTGATTTTATCATATATGATAAATTGCCTCAGGTACACAGTTCATTGAGAGTTAACTCAGATGTCATTTCACAAATTGTTAATCTGTAATGTTAATTCTTCTTCAAGTGTTTTTGGGGCGAGTTTCAATCTCATTTCAGCAAATGGAACTCTGCAAAGCAGTTCCTGTCCTTGTTGAAACATAGGTTCACTTTGCACTTTGGACATGAGACATAGGTCAGGCTCTGGCAGTTCCTGTTCTTGCATGATGTCCTTCCACTGTTTCACTGGGGCAGGTGGGCAACACCATCCAGGCGGACATCAGGGGTGGGAACGAACTGCCTGATGATCTTGGCTGGAGGTGGTGATGTCATGCAGCCGCTCGGGCGACCAACTGTTTTCTTCATCAGCACCAGCGCGTCTGCAATCTGGCTCTGGAAAATGCTGAGCTTTGTTGGCTGGAGTGCTCGTAAGGAGTCAAATTTCCATCTTCGGGAGCATCATCTGCCTTCCCTTTCAATCTATTGTCTGCTGGAGGATCGAAAGGCGTGTCCGTCCACATGGGATCATTGTTGAGTGCTGCAGCAAGTTCCTCTACCTCATCAGGAGTGATGTCAACAACTTGTTGACCTATGAGGTCAGCCAATGGAATATTATCCAGATCATCTCCAGTGTCCCTGGCCACCAGCTGGGCTAAGGGAAGATCATCTTCAACAAGCGTTGCTCTTCATAGACTTGCCAGGGGAATGTCGTCATCAACATCACTGGTAGATGCGCTTGTAGACGGCTCATTTCTTTTTCGGTTCACCTGATGCTGCTTTCTTTTCTTTAGCACCTTTTTTCGCCCTTTGATAAGCATTTCTTCATCTTCATCACCTTCGGGATCACCGTATCCTGGCCTCCACTCATCTCCGCTGCTGTCAGTGGGGTCAAAATCACTCACGTCACCCGCCACAAACCGGCAAATATTCGTCACGGGAACATTAGTTGTCATGTTGAAAACAGATAGCACATCCAGGTTTTACCGTCTTTCCTTTGTAATTCAGACATAATATGGAACATACTAATACACAAACATAAAAATACATAGTTCTGAATCAAAAGACTAATGGAAAGCAAACACCAAAACCAGCTCTTAAACAGCTAGAAAAATGCACTTGCAACCTCTAAAGCCGTTCTTATCATTTCTGATAAATGGCTGACGAGTTGTCTTTCCCTGAAGTTTCCACAAACACCGTTCTTATCACATATGATAAACCTTTTTTTATGCCATTTTTATGACAAACAGCAATCTGTTTCATATAAAATCATTGTATGTTCAAAATGTATACATGATCATGCGCTTAATAAGCCCGATTAAAAATAGATTTATACTCGCATGTCTGTGTTGCAGAGACTCAAAAACAGAAGATCATGAGAATGTTGGTACTAGCAAGCAGTCACTGTAGAAAGGGAAGTGTGGGGAATAAGGAACACGTGGTTAGGGGATGGTAGCACAGCAGCGGTGTGGGTTTCACATGTCTGGAACCAGCTAACTGAGATGGGAGTGTCAGATATCGTTGAGGTATGCGCCACAGGCGCTTTAATTGGGTTTATCATATCTGTAGCAGTCGGCGCTAGAGGGTTAAAATAGTGACTGCTGTTAAAGCAGCTGTTACCAAACTTCTCAGAGGATCAATGGTTTCAGAGTAAGCATTCAAGTTCTTCCCACCTCATCGAACATGAAGAGCAAACCATTACAATTGACTTTTTTGTTAATCTGAAGAAAAATCAACCAGTGTATATGCCTGTGTTACTACTGCAAGCAACAGAAATGAAATGAACGATATTGAGAATGTAGCATTTTCACCCATCAGAAGGAGAATTTGCCTGCAGAGCTGATGGTCATGACTTTGAATCTCTGCCTCAAAAGCACACAGTTCAGCATTCAAGATATCAGTGTAGTATTCCAAGTTCAAGCATAGCACTTGTATGCAGTGCGACAGGTCAGATACAACAGCACTTTCTGTCGAACTTCGTTGCGCACATGACATGATGGCAGACTAAGAAAAGAAATGTAGTATTCCAAATTTAAGCGTAGCACTTACACAATGCAACAGGTCAGACTCAACAGTACTTTTAGTTGAACTTTGCTTCGCACATAACATGATGGCAGACTAACAAAACGAAATCTTGTCAGATGTCATATGGTTCTAACTTGACCTAAACAAAATCAAAACAGCCTACAATAAAGTCGATCAATATGGCATCAAAACAGCAATCTACAACGACCTTTCTACTGTTTTTTCTTTCTCTGCTTACTGAACTTGATCACTTTTTCAGACCTGTTTACCCCCTTCGAGACCAATGTGTAGTCAGATGACCAAAATGTGTAGTCAGCCATGTCAAATGTGTAGTCTACTTTTTCGCACAAGATAGTATTACTATTAAAAAAATATTAACATGCACATTAATCTAAATAAAAATGCTAATAAGTGTGTGTGTGTGTGTGTGTGTGTGTGTGTATTGCGTGTATGCATGTGTGTGTGTGTGTGTGTGTGTGTTTGTGACGCCGTTGGGTCAAAAAGAAATAAAATAAGCTCACCTGTTAGCTGTTTGATATCCAAGCATTGAGTTGAATATCTTCTGATTCATGTAACACTACCAGTTCATGTCCTCTCTATACATATTGTCACTTATTCCAGTTTGGATTAATTGTCAAGAACCACAATATATACACTATTTACACATTTCACATGGTAGTTTACTGGTTGAGTTTCTTGCTGTAGGCACTCTTCAGTGCAGCAAGATCCTCTGTAGTCATGCTCCTCACAGCATCTTGAGGCTCCTGGGGCACTGACTTGAGGACCAGCAGGCTCTCCATGGTGCTGTCTGCCAAGCTGGCTCTCTGGTCTGTGCGGTTCTTCCTCACACAGGAGAAGATGCGCTCACAGTGGGCACTGCTATGAGGGATGGTGACAATGCCCCTCATCACCAGAGACAGCTCCTTGAACTGCCCATATTCCACTTCCCCAATGGCCTTCCAAGTTTCATCGATTCTGTCCTTGCGACAGCTGCTGACATCGGTAGCTTGGTAAAGCGAGAACTGTTCTGTGACAGTGCTTTTCAGAAGAAAAGTGACCTACTTTTGGCGATAGGCGAGTTCGGACAAATGGCCTTCACCGCCCGAACGATCTTGTCAGCAGCAGACAGCGGCAAGTTGTTCTGTACCACGAGATGGCTTCTCCTCTCATAACATCTTGATTGAGACTAGATTCACTGCTCGAAGGTGAAGGCATTGCAAAAAAACTAGCCAGAGATGACTGCTTTCCTGCTTTACTCTCAAAGTCCTTGTGAGTCTGGTTCTCGATATGCCGTTTGCAGTCAAACATGCCGGCATGTTTGATCGAGAAATCTTTCCTGCACAATGTGCAATGAGCATAATGCTCCGCTCTTCTGGATGAAACAAGGCACGGGTAGCGTTGATGGCATGATGACAGAAAGGTTTGATCGGCAA
The DNA here is from genome assembly GCA_018398815.1 of Conus ventricosus. Lineage (NCBI taxonomy): Eukaryota > Metazoa > Mollusca > Gastropoda > Neogastropoda > Conidae > Conus > Conus ventricosus. Next base: position 28,364,763 of record CM031602.1, read on the forward strand.
CTTTCTCTTCTTTTTGCTGGGAGAAAAGTCGGAAGAATCAGCTTGGCGCTTCAACGAATTATTGTCAGCCATCTTGATCGAAAATGAAAACCGACCGTAACGCGTTCAGCGAGCCGTTCTAACCTGCCCCTAAAGTTATTGGGCAGTAAGGGAAATAAGTAACTAATAGAGGCGGGCGGGCAGTCCAGCTGAACGCAGCAGCGTGTCAGGCTGCTTGTATGGCGCGTCAAGTTTGTCAAAAGACGGCAACACGCAAAATAGCTTCAGTTTCGAAAATGCGTACCGGCGAAATTCTGAAATGCGTAGCGAGGTTCCTAAATGCGTATTTGGGGTCAAAATGCGTAGAATTCTACGCCAAATGTGTAGACTAAACAGGTCTGCTTTTTGAAGAATTAACTTTTACAGTCTAAAAGATCTTTGTTGACTTCAGTTCGACTGAAACGTCAGCATTTTTCCCCCCCAACAAATTTTTCTTTTTCTTTTAATATACCTTTTTGTTAAAAGTGTAGCAATGTAGCTTTAGTCAAATTAAATAAGTTCAGTGGTGTTTAAAGGTGGGGGAAAGCAGATGGGATTCATGTTCCATCATGCTGTGCCTAAATATAATAATTTTGACTTTTTACACAAAGTGTCACTTTTCCTACACAAGCCACAGCCCGCTTCAAAAAGAAAAATAATGAAAATAATTTAAAAAAGGCCCCAAACATTGGTTTTGCTGACAGAATTTCCATTCTGTATCTGCAGTGTCAATAGTAAAAAAATTATAAGCTTCAAGGTCTGTGCTGTTAATATTTTTTCTGGTCAGAGACTGTCCAACTATGCTGAATATTTTAAACAGCATTTGCACCGTTTTTATTTTTTTGTAATCATAACCACTGAATACCTAACAGGTGAAAAATATTTACCTACTCCCAAAATGGCAAGTAAATAAAACATTTCAGTCATACCTGGGTGACTGGTTATACCAATAAACACAATAATTATGCAAGCATGCAAACTCCGGAAAAAAAAAAAAAAAAAATTACAGAACATCTTTACGACTCCAGTGGGGAAGAGTTGAAAGTTCATTGGAGGGCAGAAAAAAACAGCAGGCAAAGCTCTAGAGTACCTGTTTCACATTACAAAGTAAGAGACTTGCTGATTTCAATTACATTTTCATGTTTTCATTCAGATTTCATGTAGGAATTAATTGGAAAAAATCAGGTGTTCCAAAGGAAAAAAAAAAAAAGGCACTGAAGATGGCATTTCCGAGATTCCCAGCAGCAAAAAAGAGAGGTGATCAGCTGAAAAAGAGGACAGCTGACATGCCTGAATGTGAGCAATAACTTACCCTGTCGGAGCAGGACGTGTCTGACAGCCGTATCCACGTAGTCGTTTAGTGGTTCACCACTGTGGATCATCAGGCCATCTGTGAATTTCATGCTCTTGGCTCGCTGACCTCTCAATTTGCCAGAGACCACCACTTCACAGCCTTTGGCACCACTCTCCATGATGAACCGCAGGACACCATAGCAGGCCCTGAAACAGCATCCAAAAGTGGTCCTTAGTTCATGTATGTCAACAGCCATTATTGCTCTCTTTCAGGTTAAAATCTTAAGAATATCATCATCAAATATTGTTAATCAAGATTTGTAAACTGTTGTTTCAGATGAATCCATCGTTTCCAGATAACTCTTCATCTCCCTGTCAAATGTGACCTGAAATTTTCATATGGGTTATTTGTGCAAATCATGTTGTTAGCAGCTCTATCTTGACATTTCTGCTATGCAATTTGGTGTTGCAAGCAGCATTTGTTTGGAGTTACAGGCTTGTAATTCTTTCACCATGGGAGCAAGAATACCCTTATTGTTTGTTTTTCACCGTTTACTGCTCCCTGCCTCATTTTAGATTTCCTTACAGGCTTGTAGATTTTGTACCTAACAGTAGCTCTGCTGAATGTCTGGTTATCAGCTGCTTGCAGCTCTGGCGTAACTGGTGCTGAAACGGTTAAACATGGTTTAAACTGAACAGACAGGAAGAAGGGGTAAGGTCTGGGACGTCATTAGTCTGGAGAAACCAAGAAAATAGGGACTGTGATGTCCATTCACTTTGAATAGTCTGTAACACCAATAAAGATGCTACAATCCGCCAGAAACTTAAAAAAAGAGTCTTTATTCTGACTTTGAATCAACCACTTGCTAAATAAACCAGCAACAGGTGACTGGTGATGGTGAGGTGCAGTTTTAATAGATTGCAATTTACATGAAAATGTTTTGTTTTTCTTTTATGTACAGTAATCACCCAAATGTTAAACAAAGATATAAAGCTTTCACCATTTAATGACACCTTTAAGCGAGTGATGGCTGTAAAGGTCCTACACATTGTATGCTCAAGTTTGGTTATGCTTGCAACTGAAACAGCATATGACAAATAAAGCAAATGTTATAGACAGATGCATGCACAGGCAATGGCAACAAGGGGATTACAAATAAAGCACAGTGGGCTTGAAGATCTTTGATCTTACTTTCAACACACCCTGAAAATGATGGAAAATATAGACTGGGGGAAAAACAACAACAACAGGGGTGGGACTCTCCATAAAGGAAAAAAGAGGAAACAGTCTAGGGGGGTCCGGGGGCATGCCCCCCGGAAAATTTTGGGTTGCTACATTCAATTCTGTGCAATCTGGTGCATTTTGAGACTGAAATTAACACATTTTAAAGGAAAAAGCCAATATTGTTTTATTTTTTTCTAAATTGGAAATGAAATGAGGCAGGGAACAGTAAACAATAAACAGTAAACAAGTGGGGTAACGTTTGCTCCCATAAGAAAACCTGACACAGAGTAACTTTTATTCAAGACTGGCACAGCCTTTTAAACTTGAATAAAGTCAGACAAATACATAGACGAACAATCTAATAGTGGGGGAAAATAACAAGTGCAGGCCAACAACTGAACTGTCCTCACAATAATGACTTGGCAAAGATTTGGACTTAAGGAGGGGGGGGGGGGGAGTTCGAAGATGGATAAACTGGGAACATGAAATTAAGAAAATATATTACAGATATGAAAACTCTTCACTAGCTGCACAAGGGAACCATTGCAATCCCTTTTGAAGGCAGATATATTTGTATAAAAAAGGCAAATATATCTGCCTTCAAAAGGGATTGCGACGGTTCCCTTGTACAGCTAGTGAAGAGTTTTCATATCTGTAATATATTTTCTTAATTTCATGTTACCAGTTTCTCCATCTTCAAACTGCCCCCTCCTTAAGTCCAAATCTTTGACAAGTCATTATTATGAGGACAGTTCAGTTGTTGGCCTGCGCTTGGTTTTTCCCCCCACTATTAGATTGTTTGTCTATGTATTTGTCTGACTTTATTCAAGTTTAAAAGGCTGTGCCAGTCTTGAATAAAAGTTACTCTGTGTCAGGTAGGAGCAAACGTTACCCCACTTGTTTACCTTTTTTTTTTTTTTAACACAAAAAGCTATAAAAATCAACTATACTAACACTTACTATCTTTCACAACTTGGACCAAGTGTAGATGAGGAGTTCCTTTTCAACCTAATGGCACACAAAATTAATGCAAGATGTCCAGCTCCCAAGTGTTGAGCTAGACATCTTGCATTAATTTTGTCCGCTGATCCAGAGCTGTCGTTGTGCTTGTTGCTTTTAATGTGATCCACCAAAGCAACTTTTCCGCGTGAACTGTAATTTATTTGCACTCGGCAAAGATTGCAGTAAGCAAGGCCACAGGCATTAAATTTGGCTAATAACTGGCCTATCGCTTCATCATCATCCACCTTACTCTCCAACCAGTCCCACTTTCACTTGTTCTTCAAAGAACTGTCGCAGGAAACATTTTCTCCGCGTGAAACGACGTCTCTTCGATATGTCGCCATTTTGAAGATCGCAAAACCGGAAGGAGAAAGTTACCAAGTTAACTGCGAATCGAAGCCGTTTAAGAATGTCGAACAGTTTGTGGATAAATGACACCCGATGTTTTTAAAGACATGAATGTTCTGAGCTTTACTCGCACAACGCTGAGGGAAATTCATCAATCCTTGTCGCACCGGAACCAACAAATAACAGCAAGGATAATATAACACGTGATGAAATCATTAGAGCCTTATCATCAATGAAAGCAGGAAAATTGCCCGGTGTTGACAACATACCGGCAGAATTGATTAAGGCAGGAGGTGATCCAATGGTGGACATGTTACTTGCAATATGCAACAGAATCTGGGAAACCGGGGAATGGCCTACTCCCTGGACGCAGTCACTTATCATCACGCTACCAAAGAAAGGCAACCTACAGCAATGCCAAAATTATCGCACGATTAGCCTCATCAGCCACCCAAGCAAAGTTATGCTGAAAGTAATCCTAAATAGACTGAACCCACAAGCAGAAAAGATCATCGCTGAAGAACAGGCGGGGTTCAGGCCAGGACGAAGTACCATAGAACAAATATTCAACCTAAGAATACTGTGTGAGAAGTACAACCAAAACCAACAACATCTGTACCACGTATTCATAGACTTCAAGAAGGCCTTCGACCGAGTGTGGCATGAAGCATTATGGGCAACAATGAAACTCTCCAACATCAATGCCAACCTCATTGGAACTATTGAAAGCCTCTACAATAAAGCCACCAGCGCCGTTTTCTTCGGTAACAACATAGGCGAGTGGTTCCGAACTACCGTTGGGGTGCGACAGGGCTGTCTACTCTCCCCCACACTTTTCAATGTCTTCCTTGAGAGAATTATGACCGATGCGCTAGAAGACCATGAAGGAACTGTAACCATTGGAGGGAGAATCATCACCAACCTCCGTTTTGCCGACCACATAGATGGACTAGCTGGAAACGAACAAGAGCTAGTGCACCTGATCAACAGACTCAACAACACCTCTGCTGATTATGGCATGGAAATAAGTGCGGAAAAGACAAAGGTCATGACTAACAACCCAATCGGCTTTACCCAAGACATAACCATCAACAGCAAAAAGCTTGAACCAGTCAACACATTTAAGTACTTGGGGGCAACAATCTCAGATGAAGGATCAAGACCTGAAATCATCTCAAGAGTCGCTCAGACCACAGCTACGCTATCTAAGCTAACGCCTCTTTGGAGAAATAAAAACATCTCCATCAGCTCAAAGATTAGACTGATGCGATCCTTAGTCATGGCGATATTCTTATATGCTTGTGAGTCATGGACGTTGAAATCAGACCTTGAGAAAAAGATCCAAACAATGGAAATGAGGTGCTTCAGACGACTCCTTGGCATCTCATACAGAGATCACATCAGCAATGTGGAAGTTAAAAAGCGCATCGTGAATGAAATTGGTCCATATGTCGATCTCCTAACCTCAGTAAAAAGACGCAAACTGAAATGGTATGGACACATCACACGATCAACAGGCCTTGCCAAGACAATCATGCAGGGCACAGTACCAGGACAAAGGCGAAGAGGTCGACAAAGGAAAAGATGGGAGGATAACATCACGGAATGGACAGGCCTGCGGCTGAGAGACACATTGCGGAGGGCGGAGAACGGAGAGGAATGGAGAAGGATGGTTGTCACTGCTTCAGGGGTGCCCCTACGGACCGACGTCTAAGGGACCAAGTCAAGTCAAGTCAAGTCAAGAATGAGAATCACAGATCGCTTCCGCGGAACTGACACGCTGTTACGCGGAACGAACAAGGATCTACCGCGGAAATCCGCGGAAAAATCCCACCCCTGCAACAAACAAGCAAACTGCACTCACCTTCTGACTGCCAGACCACCGATCAGTTTGTAGCGAAGCGATTCGCACTGAGCAATGGCACACAGACCTCGAGTGGCCACCTTCTCTGCGTACAACTGAAACAAAAACCACATGGCAATTACATGGTTTTACAACTGTGGTAATGGGGTGCACCTGGGGTTTAAAAAAAAACAAAAAAACCTGCCTGAAGATTTTCCTTTTAAAGGGGATGGAGGCGGGGGAAGGGTAACCAACATAACACACCATGTGACCATTATCAGCCCCTACTGATCAACCAACAACCGTCTGTCAAGAAGATCTATAAACAAAAACACAGAGACCTAAAAAAACAGGCTGACGCATAAAAAAACGTCACATATATATTTCAAGATTTCACATTGTTAAAATGGTGTTACAGCTTGTCATATAAATAGCCGGATTTTCTTAATCTTTAGCATGCTGTTGGCGCACTGTGTCGCCGAACCGATTATTTCCCTTGCATCTGCAGGCGCACTGTGTCATCGAGCGAAGGGTGTTCAAAATTTGCGGTTCGTGAACACTATTTCCATCACTGATAATGGAAATGTGGTCACTTCTGATTCAAAACAAAGCTAAACTTTGCTCTTCCATCCGCCATTTGCATTTCCTTCGATTCGACACGTGACAATTTTTGAAAAGTAAACAACCATTATTCTGACTCGGAAAAAGACTTTGAAGGCTTCACACAAGCTGAAATCGACGGTGAAGTGGTGGCTAGTGATGATGATGACAATGATAGTCTTTCCACGGCTGTTCAGAGCAAGTTACTTAGTTTTGAGTCGCAGGGGAGTTTACAGCTGCAGAGACCAAGCTGGGAATGCAGGTGAGGGAAAGGGGTGTTTTCTGCAGGCCGCTCCCCACCAGCCTGCTAACCGCACTGTATTCAGCCAACTGAATGTCATCTGTGCATAGCTGGTCTGGCAGCAATGTGTTCGGCATGGTTGAGCGGCCATTACAAATGGGGCTATAGGTTTGATAATTAGTTATTGTCATGAAAAATGTGATATATCTGCGCTATTGAGATGACTGAATTGGCGAATTCCCAACAATTCTTTTAATACCAAACTCGACTGGGTTTATTTTCTTGTAGATAACATAGATGCCGCATGAAAGCTTGTACGCAAGTGGTCAGGCAATATTAGAACAATGACAACAAACACAATATTGTGCAAAAATGACGTCATCACTTTCTGGGAACTTAATTTTCCATAGTTAAGTAGTACACAAGTTTGATACATGCCTCTGCTCAGACTACAGCAACAAAAATATTGGATTACAAATGTGAAAAGCCTTGTTTGTTTGCCCTTTCACTAAGTGTCTCAATCAGGACGGAAATGTAAAGCTGTGTTTCAAGTGATAGTCGTATGTTCCGAGTGGGTATCAACATCCGTAGCTCACTGATTTCACCAAAACTTCTAGTCCCAACGAGATGCCTGATGGCATTTCTGAGCGACAACTGTTTCGCTTGTTTATGACAGATGAAATTATCACTTTGTTAGTGACTGAAACAGATTGATATGCCAGTCAAGTGAAGGAGAGGGGAAACGTTGGTCACCACTTGTACATCAGCAACTGGAAAGACGTCAGCTTCGAAAAAATGACGAATGTTTTTTCAATTTCAAAATATGCATGCTGAACAAAATGCACTACTACATGAAAACATTCCTCAGCTATCCCTTTATTAGTACACAAAAAAATCAAGTATCTACAGACAATACTAGCAAAGTTTTTCCTTTATCTTTACCAATAATATCATGTAAGCCTCAACTCACCACAAAAACACAACAATAATCATACAAAGTTCTTGCAACAGCAAAATATATTACACCCTCAAACATCCAACTGTTCCGAACATTTGTACTTTTTTTCTTTATGTTTACCAATACTAAATAAAATAAAATATTTACTTGTAAATAATTTTGATAATTCTGCAGTGTAATGGTCTCAAATAATTATCCCCCTCCTTCTCCAAGCATTTTGAGAATACAAACTCTAAGTACTATGCAATAGTCACAACCAAAACAAAAAACAACAAACAAACCCGTTTACCTCTACTGTCCCTTCGGGGAAGTTGTAGCGTTTTTGCACCACAGAAGTCAGCTCTCTGATGCGGCGCCCTTTCTCACCCAGAACATTTTGAGTTCTGGTGGCCAGGATGATGATTTCCGTGCGTGTTGGTGTCACCCGCACCTCCACACCACTGTAGCCATCCTCAGCAAGCTCTCTTGTGAGGAACTCATTCAGCTCAGCCTTGAAAAGACCATCTTGAACAAACTGCAACAAAAGAAACCATAATGAATAAACTCATTCTGAAAACCTACTGCCTCATTGTATCAAATTACATCCCCCCCCCCCCCCCCCCATCAAGTTTGTACATGGCTCAGACCTCAATACTGAGCCTTTTCAGGGGGCTGGAAATCTCATACTGGGTAAAAAAACAAGTCACATCCTGAAAAGGTCTTTACCAGCAAACATGCACACACTTAATTCATAACATGGAAGCCAAATGTCATTAACATCCATATGGCATACAACTCTCAGCAATGCTGAGAGCATCAGCCATGTCCATTTCTACTAACAAATAAAAAACAACAAATCCTGTTGCATATATCACTTGACTTCTGTTCCACTCGCTACATTATCACCCCCAAGTCACAGATGAACTATTGATTTGCATTCTGAAAAGCCACATTTCATACAATTTTCCATGCTGTTTGTCCTTGGTCAAGTGAAGTCACATGATCTTGTGGTCTAATCACTGTCTGGGTTGTCTAATTTGATGACTTATTAATCAAGGTCATGGCGGCTCAGAGGAAAGTGCTTGTAAATGACATGCTGTTCAGAATTGTAATGCGTACAGGAGAAAATCATTGCATCGAGATATATTTCTGTATACTTTAGTGACTTCCTGGACCAAATTCCTTTGCGTCGGATCAGGATTTTATACATCAGAGACGCACATTGTGCATAAGTATCATTACTGCACAGGCAGTTCATAACTTCGTTGTTGACAACTTTCTCATCTACCAACATTCTTTAATTCAGCAGACTGGAGATCAGCTGGCTTAAAAACTAGCTGAAAAAGCCAGATGTCCAGGGGCTGCCTAGATCCTAGTATGGTCCAGGGGCAACATTTTGGTGGGGGGTCTAGCAGAGTGAAGCCCTCCGGCGAAAATGGAATCTAAGCAGTTTGAAAGACTATTTTGTGATCTCTCATTAAAGGCAAATTACTATGCAGGAAGCAAAGAAACCAAAAGAAAATAATACACAGGTAATGGTATGCACACTTATATTTGATACATTTCTAAAAAAAAAAAAAAAGAAAACAAAAAATCTAATTAGTTGTTTGAATGTTTCAGCTGTCATGAATATAATTAAAATGTGGCCATTAAAGAGCAATATTCCTTATTGCGGATATAACCACTGGCATTTTGTGCATCTGACTTCTTGCTGTACGAAACCGAGCCCACCACAGGGATACATATCATAGTTATAACATATATCAATACATGACAAATCACTTCTCTAGGCTGTCACACAATCATAATTTTAAAAAAATCCCTGTATGTTCATTTATTTTAGGGGGAAGTGGGTGAAAACATTAAATTAATCTGATCAAGAAATCCTGTCTGCTCTGACTGAAGTCTACTGTCTAGTGCTACTGAAACATCAACACATGTTTAAAGTACTTTAACCTATCACCACTGGCCTATGAGGCCCAACATTACAAAGGATGAGGGTGAGATTTAATGTGCAAAAGATGTTATGCCTGCAGTCACACAAAGAACCAAGGTATACTGTATAGTCTCGTGCATCAGACTTTTTGAGAATGGCATCAATAATCCCCCCTGCAGAGATTCAAACCTGCAATTCCTGGCTCTCCACAATTACGAATCTAATGCTACACCACCTGAGCTAAAAACACTCGTTCTCCAAACCAATACATAAAAATAGCAAATTTTGACTAATTCAGACTTGACAACATTTAGGGAAAACCACGTTTCCCCCATCAAGGGAAGTTATCCAAGTAACCAATAAATGGGTCAGTCTCCAGAGCTGTGCCCAGCTTACCCCCTACTTAAGTAATGTTTGTTCAAAAATCTCAGAAATGTTAGTTAACAAATTTGAGTTACACACACATCAATTGCACATTGAATATGCGGCACAAACAGTTTAAAGCCCCAGCATTGCATTAAAAATGTTTGATGCTAAAACCTTCCGATTTTGACGAGAAATTATGGCGACTTGTAGTGTGACATCGTTTTGCCCGTCACAAATAGTCATCAAATGTGTGCAAAAGAAACACGCAAACAATTAACCCTCTTGACAGTGGAGCGCCCGCTAGCGCCCAACCGGAAATCACACAGCCAAAACGCTGAGCGCCTGCCAGCGCCCGGTAAAACACGTGGCAACAATGGGCGCCGCCATATTTCTCGTAGAAAAGGAAGTCTCGCGAGAAACGTGACTTCCTTCTTCCTGTGGCCATTTACTTCCGTTTGCAAAAAACCGCGAGTCGATGCGTTCCGTAGTTCTCGAGTTACGAATTTTTAAAGTTTTGTGGTCGAAATGCTGTTTTTCGCCATCGCTAACATTGATTTCTGCCGTTCTATAACGGGATCTAGTGATGAAGATACTGTGATTTGTAGGATTTACGGCATAAGACTTGGTGAAAGTGCTGGGTAATGAAGCTTAGAGTGACCTAGATTTCGACTGGGATGAGGTTCCAGGTATGATTCGGAAGAAAGTTCTGAAGAAGTTCTGAAGAAGATTTTTTTTTTTTTCCCGAGTAAATGGCTCATGTGATGTTCTTCAAACTTATGATATAGCAACATATATATTCGTAGGACTTTTAAAAATTATTTTCATTTGACTATTTCCTTTCCTCTCTTTTAAATTAATTTTTTTAATTGGGTAACCATGTTCAAATTACGGAGTTACTTACCTTGCCGATGGGTTTTCGGCGTAACTAAGCTAAGGTAAGTGCATGCTAAAGAGGGTTAAGTATGTGGTTCATATCATCACCTTAAAAATTTTTTTTTTTATATATCAGGGGTTCCATTTATTGCAAAATTTTGCGTAATTATTGCGTTTTTCTGCCTTCCTACGCATTTTTTTCGCGGCCGTGCGTTTAGCGACGCAATTTTCCCAGGACCCTGTTCTCAACCGCAAGCCTATGTCAGAGGGGCAAAACACGGCACAGACCTACAGCAGACTGCTTGACACCGCTGACAAACGAGCCTCCCCGCCCGTACTGTTGAGACGAAACGTTTGAACCTGTGCGCTCCGACCAGTCAGTGTCGAACGGACGGAGTGCTTCACGAAACGTTTGAACCTGTGCGGTCCGACCTATATGCGAGTTTGAAACCTTTCGAGTTTGATCCCACATGCCGCTTCAAAGGACTGTACAATTGAATACGAAGCTTTTTCTCGAATATTTAGATTCTTATAATTTTTTGAGTTGACATTCCAAAGCACATCATGGCCTTGGTACGATTCAATCAAATGTTTGGTCTCCGAATCGGACAGTCTGATCGCCTTGCTGGACGACGCCATTTTTCCGTTGTCATGGGTGTTCGCTCAATGCTGAGCGTTGATTGGTTGGAGGATACTAGCTGTCCGTTTCGAATAGATCACGGTGTATCTCGAACGGTCGGGTCGAACTGGATGCCGAAGTCCGTTTGAGATGTACGTTTACTATGACAGACGCTCCGTTTGGGATCGGGTTCGACCGGTACGTCCGAAGCGTACGGGCGGGGAGGCTCGTGTGTCAGCACATTTTACTCTGTGGCACTGGCTGACTTTTTGCTAGATCAAGAATGTTCCAAAACGCCTCATCCTTTCTCCCCTCGAAATAAAATGGAATCTTTCCCGCGTCTGCGATGGTGCCATCTTCCAATCGGAATACGTTATGACTTCCCACGCACACACGATCATCCCGGACTCGTGTGGCACAGAAAACGATTCAGACCTGTTTTGACGGAGTGAGTACAGTTTACTTTGTTACGCATTTTTTTCAGCGCTGACGCAATTTTTGCGGAGGCGTGCGTTTCTTGACGCAAAAACTAAAAAGTCAGTGGAACCCCTGTATATATTGTTTTTAACTGTTTGACATCAGAATATCAGTCGGCTTGACTGCCATTATATATTAGCGAAAAAAAAAAAATCAGTCTAATGTAACTTTCATTAGCGGTGATAACTCGTGCGTTCTGGACGAGGACAATACCAAACATGGATGAATACGGCACTACTTTTATGCGTGTCTGTTTGTTGTCCGTCAAGACTCGTTTTTGAGTGAACCAGTATTTTAGGAAGAAGGATGACTGCAGGTCAGACTGATCTGCGCCCAGAAAGATCGATCACAGTATGGACTGGGGATTGTGGCAGCAGCAGCTTTTATGTGTATGGACTGGAGGAAGAATCCAATTTTGTGATAGTTATGAACTTTAAAAAAAAAAACCTGATCAGACTTCAAGATCGGATTTGAAAATTGATCGAACATCGTTTTCGTGATTCTATGTTACATTGGACCAAACAAATCAATCGTGTGTGGGGAAAAAAAAAAAAAAAAAAATCAAGATTTGAACTATTTTGTTCTGACTGTGCACGACTGTCGCGGATACTTCTATACGCGTATTTCGGCCATGTGTCCATTGTGAATCAAACAGGCGGCCGGTTCGAAGCTGTGGTTATTGTAAATCTCGAATAGTTACACTGGACCACATTTAATTTTACGTATTGCAAGTAATACTGCACTTCGTCATGTTCATGAGTGAGAGTAATTCAAAAAAATTTTTTTCTTGGGTTTTAGGGTGCTGTATCTATATTACTGTTTTTCAAACAATAGGCCCTAATCAGCCTTGACAATCTAATTGTAAAGTTGTTTCTCTTCATTGGGTCAAGTCAGCATTTGTTTCAAATTGTTTTTCTCTAATTGACTTCGGTTTCCTTGTTATGTTGGACATAAACTGTTGAAAGTGCTTAAATATTTACAAAGTATCAACTGTTTAGCTTTTGTATTTTTGTATCATGAATGTCTTGTCATTTAGCAACTGTAAAATCAGAGATCTGTCCAATTTCCCAAACTAAAAAGCAGTTGTAGATTCTGTTATTTTGGGGGGGTTTCTGCGTTACAACGGACATATAAAAATTGTAATCATGCAGAAATATTTTAGAAGTGGAGAATTAAGTTTCTGTCTGCAAGTTTTAACAAAGTCCAAGATCACTACTGCCCAAAATGGAAAGTTTGGCTGAAAATTGGTTTTAGAGTAAATGCCATTGAGGAAAAAACACATTTATTTGATATTGTTTTTGACACAATTTAGCTCATTCATTCTTTCTCAAAATTGTGTTGAAACAGTTGTTACATTCGTTTGGGTGCTTGTTACCGTTTTCATGATGAATAAAGGTCTGTAGGCTAGTGCTTTCACATTGTTTTGTTTCAATTTGTGAAGCGTTTAGTTACAGTGTTACTAACATTGGACACACAAGTGAGTGAGTGATACAAAGACAAACATCCATGCGGTTAAAAATGTAATTAAACTTTATCATTTAGACCTCAAACAATGCAAAAAGCATGTATTCTTGGATTAAAAAAAAAATTTGTGGTCTGTGTCACATTATTCTTCTTCTTCCTGAAATACTGGTTCACTGAAAAATGAGTAGGTCACCAGATCGCATGTTAAAAAGTAAAATAAAATGACACAAAATAGTGCGACTCAGTCTGTTGGCCCCTGGAGCAAAATTTGGCAAGAATGGGTCGCACTCGATATTCAAAAAGTTAAAAGCAATGGCCAGATTCAGGCCCAGGTAACCATAAAATATCTGGGGAAGTTAAAATTGAAAAACGTCAATATGCAGATCTCAAAACTGTCGTATCAATTTGCTTTTTCAATGAGACTGCATTTGTGGCAATCTTAATGGCACCCGGCAGTGAGTTCCACAGCCGTACAGAACTAGGATAAAATGAATGTAAGTGGCTGTCAATATTTGATGCAGGTATAGTATAACATTGACCGCCACTCCTGGTGCTACTTTTATTCAATACTAGTTGTTCCATTGGAATACCAATTAGTTTGGCTCTGCCTTGAAGAAGATATTAAGTTTGATTAAAGCTCTTCCCTCTTCGAAGGGTTTCCATTCTAATTTCCTCATATTTGGTACACAACTCTGGAGACTGACCCAAACAATACTGATAAAACTAAAAGGATTACGTTTACATGATCGTGCAGTAAACGACTAAAGCACAATTCTTCAATCTTTAAGATTGCTATACCGCTACGACAGTTCATCACTGGTCCCTTTGACAATATTCGACACATTTCGCCGATTCAGAAAGCATGACCAAAGTGGCGTGCACATAAAAATCCGACAAATCCACGCAAGATATCGTTCATCCATATATGATAATTGTTTCGAACAATTCTGCGAAGATTACTTATTTTGATAAACGGAAGATCGTTAAAATGTGACATCAAATAACGAGATAGTCTTGGATCGTTTACCTTGTGCTTCTTCGACTGTGGCCTCGCCATGATTGCAGCTTATACCGGAAAGACTGTGTTGTGGAGCACCAGCAAGCGGAACAGGAAGTCAGCTCAATAATGTTGTGGCTCAAAGACTATACGCACAGCAAGGAAGTGCGGTTGGCATTGTGTATACTCGACCGCTCTACCATAATTTCGTTAGCTTTACACTGAAGTCATCGCTGCGGGAATTATAGACGGATAGCATACATTATAAATCATGGATTAGGACAGAGAAGTGTTCTTTTTGTATATAAATGATGTTGTATTGAATGAAAATGAAAAAAAAAAATCCTTGAAATTAATTCATACGGCAGTAGCGACACTTTACCCAAAACAGGCGAGAAACTGCGATCCAATCTTTAAATAACGCAAAAGGAAATGAAACGTTACTGGAAAACAGACCAAAATACAAATTAACGCACAAAACAAAGTGTTAAGAAACGCAGAATTTATGTACAATACAAAACGGACGAGTAAGGTTTCGACAATTATGTCTTCGTTGGACGCTACAAACAGGAACAAAACTGCACAAAAATTCGAAGGTGGTTGCAAATGTGATGTATGAATGGGTGTGAATGTATCTGTGCTTCTGCGTTGTTACCCCCTTCCCATTATGAGCGAAATGACGGAGTGATCGTGTTTTTGGGCCTAAATTCGTTAAAGTTCTCGATGAATACAGGTAGCATTCCCACTACCAGACCCTTTCACTCCTAGCCAGCTTTGAGTGATTGTGCACGGTCAGATCACTCCGTGGTCGAGATTTGTGTTCAAACATGTTTAAACACAAGTGGCACCTACTGCATTCATCGTGTCCAATTTGCATACCGCGGGAAAATTTTCGGTTGCGTGCGAGCCTTGCCAGCCACAGTCTGAGGCGAGGCGCGGCGAGCGTGGCCCACCGGAAATGCCTGGGTCAGCTCCCCAAATAGATCACTCACACCGATCACCCAAATGCATTCCCACTATTTTGGAGTGAAACGGCCCTTTGTCGCTTCACTCCTGAGTGATCCACGATCAATCAGAACTTTCACGCACAACTTTCACTCCGACAGTGGGAACGCCGTGTAATGGAATGTGGCATAGTAGTGATGATGGTAGTAATAATAGTAGTGATAGTAGAAGCAGTAGGAGTAGTAGTAGTGGCAGTAGCAGTCCTAGCAGTAGCAGCAGTAATAGTAGTAGTAGACGAAGTAGGCCTAATACTGGTGGCAGTAGTAGTAGTAGCAACAGTAGTAGCCTAGTAGTGGTAGTAGTAGTCGTAGTAGTAGTAGTGGTGGTGGTAGAAGTTGTAGTGGCTGTAAATGTAATTTTAGAAACCATGGTGACGATGACGATCCGTGTGCGACTATGGGTGCGTACATAAGCGCGTAGTAAGCCCATGCATTCGCACGTGGGTGTGGCCGGGTGTATGAATGAGAACAGATGAAAATTTATGTGTGAGTGTGAGTGTGCATCACTCTTAAAAGAAAAAAAAAGTAATGGGGTGGGGGGAGAGGGAAGCAACAGGCGGGGGAAGGGGGAAAGGGGGGGGGGGGGGGGGTAAGGTGGGGGAGGAGGGAAGGGGGACAGGAGCCCCGGGAGGCCGCGGACAACAGGAAGGGAAAGAGCATGCAGACCTGTCTTCTCCAATGGAGGTTGCCCTCTCCCCACGTGAGTGACCGCACCCCAAAGAACAGCCTCCCTACACAAGCGCGTAGATAACCGGGTGTATGAATGAGAATAGATTAAAATTAATGTGTGAGTGTAAGTGTGCATCACCCTTAACAAAAAGTAATTGGGTGGGGGGAGAGGGAAGCAGCGGGCGGGGGTAAGGGGTGGGGTGGGAGGGGGGCAAGGCGGGGAGGGGGGAGGGGTGGGAGGCAGGAGCATGCACACCTGTCTTCTCAAAAGAACAGCCTCCCCATAACTCTGTCAACCCCAGAAAGAACAACTTCCAAATTAGGACACCGCCGCCCAACCTGGGCCCAGTCATTCTGGTCACCCCCCCCCCCTCCCCCCTCCCAACTCCCCCCCCAAAAAAAAAACAAAAAACAAACAAACAACAACACCCCCGCCCCCACCCCCACCCCCAACACCTCCCTCCCCCCTCCCACACACACGCATCCCCGGGATCCGCGGTCCCCAGACCCACCACCGCCTAAGTCCAGAACCGCCGTTCATTCAGTGGCATTCAGTCCAAGTGGGAAAAGTGTCCTTAGCTTGCGCATCCAGAATCTTTTCCAGCCTAGCAGGGCCCCCACAGTCCTGGAGTGTACCCTCTCCACTGCGATGCATTTCATGTTGTGAATGGTGTGACCTGACTGGTTGAAATGTTTGGTGACATGTGTGCCAGTGTTTCCATGGATATTTGAACGGTGTTGGCAGAAACGTGTCCGAAGTGAAGTTTTTGTCTGACCTACATATTGTGTGTTGTTGCATGCATCACAGTAGAGAAGGTACACCACGTGTGAGTATTCACACCTCAGTCTGTGCCTAATGAAGAACACTTCCTCGGTGACCTGGCTGTGAAAGCTTTGTGTTTCCACGAGATGTTATCCACAAACAACACAACGTTTTTCACATTTGAAACATCCAGCGTCAAGATCTGAAGGCGTATTTGCCAGTGATCCGCAGCGTCGTTCTCCGAGGAGGGGGGTTTCAGGAATCGCTTGCTGCAGACGGGGACCCGAATGAAGGACCGGTTGGAGTTCTTGAAGCCAGAGGTGGTGGGGTGGATAATTCGGGTGATGCGTAACTATCAGAGGTGGTCTATTGCTGTTTTGTTTTTCCTTACATTCTAGGGTTTGGCTGCGGGGAGTGTTTCTGGCTCTTTCAACGACTTTGTGTAAACAATCTAAGTTGTAACCACGACGGAGAAAACAGGTTTTCATTTCTTCTGATCGCTGCTTGAAAACCTCAGTGTGTGAACAGATGCTATGGAATATTCCTGTGTACATGGGGTGGATGGCAGGACTGGCAATGAAGGTAGCTATGGGAGGCCGTGGATTTGGTGTGTACGTCGCTGCGGAGGAAGCCCTTATCAATGTACACTGTTATCGTGTGACATCGTGTACCGGTGAAAATAGAGGACACGCATAAACATCGCATGCATCCTATGTGAGAAACTGTAGGAATAAA
>CM031602.1:28387172-28409672 GCA_018398815.1 Conus ventricosus
CTTTTACAGTCTGTGAACAATGCAATATGGTGAGATGGTAATAGCTTTTACAGTCTGTGAACAATGCAATATGGTGAGATGGTGATAGCTTTTACAGACTGTGAACAATGCAGTATGGTGAGATGGTAATAGCTTCTACGCTCTACGAACAATGCAGTACAGTGAAACGGGAAAAATCAGTTACCACATTCTATGAACAAAGCAACATAATAGAATGGACAAAGTCAATTATTGCACACTGTGATCAATACAATAGAGCGGAATGGGGAAAGTAAGTTATCATCCTCTGTGAACAGCAAACGAAAGCGGGTTTCTGTTTGCTTTTTGAGAAAAAAAAAGTTTATTCAGCAATTTTTTTAAAACAATTTTACTACTTGCTCAAGATGAAAACGTTACATATAAAAACAACGATATTACATCAGTAACAACAGAAATCACACAGTTAAGTCATTGACAACACTTTCCAGGTTTTGAATAAGTTAATGAAATGATTTAATGACTGTGTAAATTCATACAGTGATATAAGTAAATTCATACAGTGATATAAATATACCCTTAGGAGAGAGAGAGAGAGAGAGAGAGAGAGAGAGAGAGAAGAGAGAGAGAGAGAGAGAGAGAGAGAGAGAGAGAGAGAGAGAGAGAGCACATCAGTAAAACTACGTAGCAGAACACAGCGTATGTTTAGAAAGCGAAAAGTCAAGTTCAAAAGGAATCAATGGGACCATTTACAACTCTGGAACAATTTATAGTGCAAAAGAAAAGCAACAACCAATTTAGATCATATCCCAACCATCCCCATATCCCTTTGAAGTAACAAACACAATTCAGCAATAATATACATAGAGGGGAAAAAAGCACGTCATCTGATAAGAAACAAACAAACCATTAATAACGAGGTACAGTTCGCATTGTTTAATGTCAAACTGCGCAAAGAAATCCAGCTATCAAATCGATGTACAACAATGATGCACTGCGCTCAGTTTGTTCCTGTGTTCGTCAAGTCCTTTTTTCAAAGTGTTGTGCAAAAATTCGTGTAAGATAAAATGCCAGCAATACAGTCATGTTGCCTCTTTGTGAAAAAAAAAATCTGCTGCCATTTTCCATATATCTTTTATGCACTGCCACAATATTCACCAGCCATTACAACTTAAACAACACATCGATAACAAACGAAAATGTAACAGTCATGACAATATTGAGGAATTGGTCCTCGTCATACGACCAGTGTTAATCCTGAATGAGTCCTGAATGAGACCAGAGTCAGCATAGAGATGACAATGTATTACATCACCATATAATGCATGCTGACTCTTATCTTGAGTGCAGTCGGTTTTGTGCATTTTTCTCCTGTCTGTCGTATGAAGAAGACGATGTTTGTTGAAAACTCGCTACTTTGTACGGTATTTATATTGAAACAAGCCACGTTTGCAGGTTCCTTTTGATCTTTTGTATATATCTGGCTCGTTTATGGTGACGTTGAAATCTATTCGAGTCAATTGAGTAATGTAGAAAGTCTTTCTACACTGATTTGCTACATTTTAAGACTCATTGATAACGTGTTGCAACTACAAGAAGAAAAACAGTTACTAAAACATTACTCATGAATTAAGCATCTTGCTTATCACCAGCACTATTTTCTAATGTGAAATCACTGAAAATACAGAAAACAAAATGGGACTACAGGCATCAGATTGTTTACCACCGACGTGCAATTTCTCTATGCCATAGGTCCTCAGCATTTCTCTTTAGCGTTGGCCCCGTAGCATACACACGCATGATGTATGTATACATTTCTCCTTGGGTTCTATTTCAAAGGGTAAAAAAATGAAAATACACTCTTCTTATTATGAGTTTAAAAAGCTCTAAATCGATTTAACCATCGTGTACTTTGCAACTTAGACAAACTGTTTTGGCATGAAAGCTATGCAGGCAAACTTAACTTATCATGTAAACTTAAATAAAAATCCTTTAAACTTAGTACGCTTAATAATAGGCGGTAATGTAATTGTATTCGACACATTTTTGTAAACGTTCGTAAGTGATGATCATGTATGATTTACAAATTACTCAGCACACAAAAATCCTCCGTAATTGTTTGATTTGTTAACACTTTTTTGTATGATGGAAAAACAATCAGTTCTATCCAGTTTCAAAGCAGAGGTCCTTATTACAACAGACCATAAGAGAATTCTAAAAGAAACCGCACCGAATCATATTTATAAGCAGTTTTATAACCTTACCAATGTGATTTCGTTCAGTCCGAAAATTGTTCTCTTCATATTATCCCCTTTTCGAACGACCTGAACAGTAGGCCACGAATGTTATCCGTGGTACAGCCAATTTTGCCAAGTACTCTAGGCAGTTCGATGAGATATTGAAATAATCATTAACTTAACATTTTTGGGATGCTCGTTTTCTTTGTTGTGAGTTTTTCCATGTTACTTGCCAAAACCTTCGTTTCTGGCTATTTAGATAAATAACTACCTAACCATTGACAACATACTGTTGAACACTTCTGTTTTGTTTTGAAAAGGCTATGGTTATTTACGTTTATTATCTCCAAAACCTTTTCTCTTCATTATTTGCAAGTACGATTTCTTCTTTTATCTAATTATGCTTTTGTTTTAAGGGTAAACAATCAATAACCAAAATGAACGATTTTCATGGTGAAGAAGATGTACAGAAAAAGAGACCCCATTTCTTTCCAAAGCTCATAATTTGGATTTAAGCGATCGCCGAGAGCGCTGAAGTATCACACTGTCTGCTCGCTTTGCTTAAAGTCGTAGCAGATGTCTCACTGCCAGTCTTCAATTGATGCTGGGCTGAGCATCTTAACCACTTTAAAAATTCACCTTTGAATTTGGTTCCTGTAAAACAGTAGAGGAGAAAGTTAATGGCACTGTTTGTATACCACATGTTCATAGTCACTGCAAACGCTATGTGTGCCGCGTTGAGTATCTCGTTAGTTAAAACCATGTGTGCTATTACATAACGAATCCAGATGAAATACAGACACACAGGTAGTGTCAGGATCAGAAATGTGCAAGACAAAGCCAGAATCATGATCGTCGTTTTGGAAGCCGTTTTCTTGCGGCTGTTACCGTTGTCCGTTGTATTAGAATTGACATGAACAGCTATGGAGGAGCTGGAAGCTGCTTTGTACAGGTGGACGAGAGTATGGCGTCACATATCAAGAGAAAGCTCGAGGGAAGGAGGGAAGATACTAACATGTCCACCCAAGTGAAAACACTCCCAACAAAATGCAGATAATCGGCTGAGCCCTCGTCGCATGTCTTGGCATCTGTTACCTCCATACCTATCACGAAATGGAAATGCAGACAACAAGCAGCAAAGACGACAGCCCCTATGACTGCCCAGGTTCGTTGCACGGTGCACACCATTCTCATCTTGTGTGGCCACAGAATGGCCAGTGTTCGCTGCATTGTCACACAGGTTAGCAGCCAGGCGGAAATGGTGCCCATGGAGTAGACCAGCCACGTATGAAGCTTGCACACAGCTGTGTGTAAGTCACGTATGTCAATGTCTGTTAGGGTGTATATCCACTCACGCAAAACGCCAGTATACAACAAGGCCAAATCGGCCACAGCAAGAGACTTGAGAATCAAATGCTGTGAGGAGCTACCTCCCTTGATACGACGCATGACGACGATGGTAGCGATGTTACCAAAGCCCCGAGCAAGAGGATACATGGAGGCCATACTTTCCAGATGATTACCGCCAGTCGGTTTTCTTGCGGAGGAGGTGGGTGGGGGTACATCGTATTTACAGAGCCAGAACTGTTCATTGTAACATTGTCGTCTGTAGTGCTGTTCATGTTGCGTTGATATCAGACAACTCGCGTTGATGTTCAATCTGTTAAAGAGAAACAAAGCAAAAATCAGACATGTTCAAAGATGCATTGTAATTCTGACACGAAAACACAGGCAAAATGAAGGAAAGATAAGGGCTAGAATAGTGACTGAGAATCCATTAGTGAGTAACTGGCAAATGTCTGGCAGTGCCCTTTTTTTTTTTTTTACTTCTGATATTGAAATAGGAACGGTCTGTAATTATAACTCGAAAACATCCGTAAAATGAAGGAATTATGAGGGCCAGGACATGAATGATCTCTCAAATTCATGTTAATATTTATGTTTGTTTCATGGATATTCACGGGTAATTTCTAACGTCGTCATATTGCCCACCCCTTCATCCTCATTGCAAGATAACAGCGGATTGTAGAATGTTGTGATAGACGCCCAGGTAATAATGTTTACTGTCTTCAGCCATACGCAACACAACAGAGGACTCGCAGCCAGTCATGTTCATTACGCCGTCCATCCATAACCATTTCGATCTGAGACCTACTCCTCTAAGTACTGTAGGGTAGTCATAGAAAGGTCCATAGCTGGATGCGTGGTTGCAAAGAGAGATTGTCATATGTTTGGAATGGTCTGGCCTTATTATTGTGTCTATGTGACTTGCAGGGAAACCGTCTGATACATCGATTCTCAAAAGCTTTGATTTTACCTTTCAGTCAGTCGGATACATGCTACTGATTGCAGAGATGTGTGTGTGAACTGTGAAGCTGGTTTTCCCAGGTCTTTCTGACATGTCACGTCTGCCATACAATGGCCGATTCTCTATCAACAACCAGTAGTTAAGCTGAAGTCCGTGTTTGGAATGGACTCAAGATACTTTAGGCGTTCAAGTCTATTCAGCTTTTTTTTGACATAGTAGTGTCGAGGGGCAGGCTGGATTACAATAATGTTTAGGGTCACTAGCCAACACGAAAAACATAACTTTAGTTCCAAACCTTTCATAATGTGTGGAGGTCAGATGCAATCAGCCCCCAGTCCTGAAAAGGAGTACCTCATAATCCGAGATGACAGATGTATTCTGTTGCCCTCGCAGTATGTGGACGGGAGATGAAAAAAAAGCAAAACATTCATTCATTACCCATCGATGGATTCTCAGTCGAACATCTCTGATTCACAGTACTGGAAAAATGCTTGAGTCACTTTTCTTTCTTTCTTTGATGTAATACCTACTGAAAAGAATTGACGAGAGAGAGAGAGAGAGAGAGAGAGAGAGAGAGGAGAGAGAGAGAGAGAGAGAGAGAGAGGAGAAGAGAGAGAGAGAGAGAGAGAGATAACGATAACGATAATTTATTCAAGAAAGGCACAGCCCCATTTGAAGGGGGTATTGACATATAACTGATGTAACAACACATTAATATACAAGCACATATAAACAAATTCAAGTCAGATAACTCCTCCTCTTGAAGGATTTATACAAATATGAAGCTAGATCACCTCTTGAAGGATTTATACAAATATGAAGCTAGATCACCAAACACATTCTCATTTCTTGACGACAAAAGCAAGACAAGCCTAAAAAATGATGGACGTCGATAATATTTCAAAGGAATATATTTTTGTCTTAAATCTGTAAACAAAGGACAAACAAATAGAAAATGAAGTTCGTTCTCTGGGGCAGACTTGCACAATGGACATAAAACATCTAATTCTGTATGAACATTGTAACGTTGCCTGTGTACAGCAATATCAGATACACCGAATCTAAACTTAGTTAATGCAGATCTGACAAAACTATTGATATTCATCGACAGATAAGGTTCCGCTTCCATTACCTGATTTGACTTTAGAAATCGAAACAAAGAAAATCTCTCACTGTTCTTAATATGACTATTCCAGTCTTGCAAGTTACAATCAATTATTCTCTGCTTAAAACAAGCCAAAAATGTTTTAACACATCCAACACTCTGTTCTAACCAAACAAACGAAAACCCATAACTACAAAGACATTTACGAACAGAAGTTGCCCAAGTTGATTTACCTCTAGAATCTAAATCAAACAATACTTTGTATGCTTTTGCAGGTAATCTGTGTTCTCCATACGCACGAGCTTAAGCCAATAACTAATACATTTCACGTATGAATATACATAAATGGGATATCTGCCAAGCTCACCACAAACCAAATCATTAGGGGTTCTTCTATCCACATGCAAAAAGCGTTTCATAGCAAATAAATGTAATTTTTCAATTTCATGACCTTTATCCAAGTGAGAGAGAGAGAGAGAGAGAGAGAGAGAAGAGAGAGACGGAGAGAGAGAGAGAGAGAGAGAGGTTATTCTAGGCTTCTTGTAATCCACTTTAACAGTATGGAATACCTCACAAACATAAAAAAAGTAAGGTCATCTCGTTGACAGTTTGAGCTGAATGCGAGCTTGTCCCTTAATGTGAACAGACTGAAAGTGCACGTGTCTGCCAATTTCAGCAGATCATGGTGAGCAGCATGCTAAGAGCACCACGTGTGCGCTATGGAAGCAAATGAGAAGTAAATGAGGTCTTGAGAAACATCACAATCGACGCAACTTTTGTAATCTAAGTAAGGACTGACATGAAAGCTCTCGAGTTAAGCCAGGAGTCACCAAGGGAAAGTCACCCCATACTGTGGATGAAGAGTTGCAGGTCATGACAAGCCTAGATTTGAGAGCAGGTGGTGTTGCCACGGCCATCTGAGAACCGGCATGACTGAATTACCAGGCACTGCAGCACCTGCCAATGTCTGACTGGGTGGGCCCAGTTTCAAATTCCACCAGACACACACATTTGTGGGATTTTTTTGGCCATGCTTGGCTATTACCCAGTACAGGCAAATGAGTTTTAGACTCGCATGGAGAAACTGGGATCACTCAGCCATTTTTTCTATTAATATGTGTATATGTTTCAGATTTCGTTTGACTCTAGGACACGTCATGGACGGGGGCATACAGTGCAATGCTGTCATGTAGTCCTTGACCGAAAGGCATATCTCCGCAACATCATCTTCATCCACATCGTCATGAGCATAACACAAGATGACTGAAATTCTGTGGTACTTCGAGCGTTCCTATGTTTTGATAGCTCCTTCACATTTATGCTTGCGGTACTTTTGCGTCAAAGTCGCTGGTGATTTCACGTATATAGGGACTGTTGCTAAACGGTATCGATAGTAGTTTTTCACTAAAGGTGGACGCAGTCTCATACTGCCCCTGCGATAAATCAGTTATCATTGTTAACAGGGGACTAGCATGTGATTCCCTGCGTGTGATAGATCAGCAGAGGCACCACTGGATAGACCTCAAATGGTTGGAGAGAACTGCAGAGTCATCTGTGACTTGACATCGATATTTCTATGAAGACTGGTTGGGATAGGACTATGGCAGGACGAGATGATAAAGCAGTGTACTGGAGTGCCAGAATGGAAATGTGAGAGTAATACCATTGGCAGGCAACACAGATACTTAGCTTCCCCCTCCATTCAAATTTAATCAGGTCAGCGAAAAAGATGAAAGATGAAAATGCGATGGATTTGGGTTAGAATGTTTAAAATGGAACTAAGCCCAAGGAAAGAGTTGAAACACCATCTCTTTATGTTTTAACAATGATGTAATGCCAGTGCGAGATTTTCATACAGAGGATTAGCTCACCCCAGATGGAGCGCGAGAGACTGAGAATTCATGAGATTGAAAAGTTTTGTTGATTTTTTTTTAACCACACATCTGACCATATAAGAAGCACAGGCCGTCACACAATACATTCATATCAGGGCTGATCATGTATCATCCCCCAAACAGTGTATGCTGATCAGACCCCCACCTCCATCCTTCCGTCCCTTTCCATTACCATGGCGAGGCACCTTTGGTAATTTAAGTAAAGATTGACATGAAAACCCTAAAAGTTAAGCCAGGGGCACCAAGGAAAAGCCACTCCATACTGTGGCCTTTGAGTATCTCTTGATTTGACCTTCATACTTTTCCTTGTCATCAAGATCGTTATTTTCTTCCATTCCATCTTCTTACACCCCAGTTTTCATCCCCTCCTCCTCCTCAGTATCAATGTTGTTGCTGCTGCTGCTCTTATGGTTATTGTACTTGTTGTTAATGGTGGTGATGATGATGATAACAACGACGACGACGGCGGCAATGACGACGACGACGACGACGACGACGACGGCGGCGACGACGACGACGACGACGACGATGATGATGATGATGATGATGATACTCTTGACCTAGATAAAGTATTGCTTCATAGCAGTCGTAATCTGTGTCAATGTGAGCATTTAAACATACCATTTCCGATATCCTGTATGCTGAAGCGATTTTACCCCAAACTAGCTAAAATCTCCAGTTGACACAGGAAAATGTAAAATTATCATGCTAACGATCGGGCAGGTCCAAGAAAGCGGAAATCGCAGAAACCATTTCGTGCAGAATGCCTGACAATATTTCTGCAAGTGGTTAACCATCTCCAAGTCTGCCCTTACCGGTCCCAAACTCAAACGCGTTAAGTGATGATTTAGCTTTTCTGCTCCTTCCAGAAACCTGCATTTCAGATATGCCAAAAGGGAATCTAGACGCATTAACCTTGGTGTAAGTGTACCTTTGAATATAACATAGCTGGTGAAAGTCGAAAGTCTATTGAATCGCAAGGCGGACTACGCTCCGTGTTACCAGGCCTATCAGCGTTAGAACAAGGAACTTAACGAACAATGTATGAAACGGGAACAAGGAACTTAACGAACAATGTATGAAACGGGAACAAGGAACTTAACGAACAATGTATGAAACAGGAACAAGGAACTTAACGAACAATGTATGAAACGGGAACAAGAGTAGTAGGGTTTAGGGACTTCTCATGCCTTAAAAGGGGTTGTGGTAAGGGGTGGTGGCGGAGGTCACAAAGTTCGCTATTGAAACGCTTAGGACGAATCACATGAAAGAGGATGCTCGGTGATGACATCGTGAGATCGATGTGACTTCCCTATTGATAAACCCTACGGGCGATTGCATAGCGCTGATGCAATCAGCTGTAAAGAAAATGTAAACAAAAAAAAAAATGACAGACTGGTTTAAGCGACTTTTTTGGGTTTTTTTAGACCGTCTCCCAAGGACCACAACACATTTAAAAAAAACAAAACACCCAGGACATCAGAGAGTACCTCAGCATCACTCTGGGCGTCAACCTGGTAGAAATCTGGGAATGTAGTTGGCAGCTTCGAAAAGAAAGAAACACAGATGTACTCATGGATGTCACCTACGTTAAGAAGGATGATGTATGCAAGCTGATCAACGATCCCCTTTTCAGAAACTGACTAGTCTGATGGACGACCTGATAGAAGTAGAGCTGAGTAAGGCTAAGATCCCGATGGCATCTGCTCTATCAGTACGCCAAACGAGGATGTTGAGTTCTATTTCGCTTGTGTCGACAGGTTCGTCCCGCCCCTATTTTCAACTCCGTGAAATGGATACTGACTCCATGTTCATGGCCCTGAGGGAGACGGGTTGGAGAGAGCTGTTCAACCACAGCTGAAACGCCATTTTCTACCGAGACTACAAAAAAATGGTTCCCTTCTAAAGCTTGTGACGCTCACCAAGACTTCTTCGTTTCCTGCAAACTATTGGACAGAAAGGGACCCCTCTTCCTGCTGCTTGGAACGACAAAAATTGGACAAAAGAACTTCAGTCTTTCAAACTTGAGTACAAGGGTAACGGCACCGTGGCTCTTTGCTCAAAGACAACCCTTTTTTTTTCAGAGGGGTGTCTGACAAATTGAGCGTAAGGGGTTCAGCAAACGCCACAATATTTTGGGTTTCAAGGAGTCCTGTCTGGGGGCCCAGTGAGGGAGGAGTGATCAAGAGTTTCTGTTTAGACAGAAGGACTATGTACACCTACCAACAAAAACAGGAACGCCCTCTCTTTCTTTACATCAAAAGGAGGGTCAAAAAGGATGGAGGCACCCACCCAACCCCTTTCGATTTAGAATAAATGCAAGTAAAACCATTTTTTTCTTCTTCAGTAGGTTTTAGTATGGTACTTCGTCTGAACCTCCCCGTTGTGGTGCTGGACTGGATGGACGGTCTGATCCAGGTCCACGATGTAGCAGAAATGATTCTTGTAATCGAGATCCTCATCGTGTTGGGGGAGTGTGCGTTTTTGCTCCTTTGAAAAGAACCAGGCAAGACTCGTCAATTGCAAAACATCCAACTTGACCCAAACATGTTTTGGGCCTTTTTCCCAGATCGGGAGCGTCGTGCCCAAGAACCCCTCTTCTTTTTTCTTGGCCCGTGTTCTCATACCATGTTTCAAAGAGAGTTGGGTAGGTGTTTGAACACTTTTAAGTGACGCCCTCGATGCAAGGCGAGGCACGAAAGAAAACCCAACCCCAGGTTGTCGGTGTACAGAAAAGGAGTGGTTTTCGTCCTTCACGAGTGGGTAGATGCCTTGATGGTCGGGAGGAAATCAGATGGAGGACGATCGCAGCACCCAGTGGGGTAGTCCGGGAGAGGTTGATACAGAAGCTGGTTGAGGCGAGGGGAATGGACCTTTCTCTTTGAGTCGGGATGTTGCTGTCTGGCGTGTTCCCAGACATCCGGTTTCGTTAATGTCTTCCAGGAACCTCTCGATATCTTGTTAATTGTTGTTTCAGACGGGAGTGTCCATGAATCGGACGTTGTTTCTGGATGCATAAAAGAACGATAGTCATCGTTGTCTCTGTGAGGGTGAGGATGATTTTAAATCTTTTGCTTTGCGTTGAGACGGTCGTTCCAGTGGGGTTTCTTCCCTGATGCCCCCAGCGGATGTTAAACATGCGTTCTGTCTTGCCCTCAAAAGAATGAGAGCGAATGGGTGCTCCAACTGTCGGCGTATAATCTGCCGGATTTCGGGAGCAATATCATCTTGATTGAAATCACCACCCCCTCAGATCTATTCGTCGTCTTTTGTTTTACCAACAGATGATGATAAAGTTTCCTTTTTTTCTTCCTGCTCTTTTCTTCCTCCGTTTTCCTTCTTTCAATCTTTTTATGTTTTTTTTCCTCATCTGTAGCCGTTTGTTGTCGTGAGTATATTAAATGTAAATCGAAATTTTCTTTGTTACGAAAATTTTCATGGCAAACGTTGCAAAAATATGAGATGTGTCTAAAGTATGTACAGATTGCACATGTCTTTTGCAGGTTATATTTCTTCTGGAAAGATGCGTGACAGACCTCAAGACGGGGGTTTTTAGTCTCCATAATCTAATTACCAAACAAAAAGAAGAAAAAAAAAGTTTCCTCGATTAAAACTCATACAACAACACATGTCATCTAAGGTTGTACCCCACGGTAAGGCATCACAATCTGTAGCATAAACCTCATCTCATTTAATGTTTTAACCTCCTAGCTAAAGACATACCATCATAAAACCCTGACCACTCATATCAAGGTTAACCCCCCTTGTCTTCTGTGATAGCGTGTATATACTCAGTTAAAGAATGGTCACAGCGCCCAATAAGTAAAAATATTAATGTCTGACTCCGGAAAAAATGTCCACAAGAGAACTTCACGACAATCCGTGTTCCCTCTGCGTTTAAAATGGACCTAACAAGTGACACAGATCGTTCAAAACCCTCACAGTTGTGACTTTTAAAACTGTGTCAACTATACTTGCCTTGTCTGAAATAGTTTTTTCCAAATTGTCATTCAGATTTCCTCATTTTTATCAAAAGGTTCACTTTGAGTGGTACCGTTTTCTAAACCCTGTATCTCAAAAACTAAGCATCTTATTTTGCATGTGGTTTTCTCCAAAAAAACGAGCGTAAAAAGTGTTTTTAGATCATGTAAACTCCCAAACAACTGTTCGGTGATAAGAGACTCATTTCGTGATGGAGATCACATTAAATGTCCTATCTCTCGGCCCAAGGACATTACCTTCATAAAACCCTTTACAATAACCGTGAAATGAAGGTAAAACGTTTCTGATTTAACTTTCACCGGGCAGTGCCCTTTTTTAAGGAGCAAACGTTACATGATTTAAAACCCCTGTTAAACTGTATCATTTCTGCAATATGTCTGTTGGAAATAATAATTGGATAAATAACTCATTGGTAAGCATTTTTTTTTTGTTTATTAATAAAGGTCAGGACAGAGCGTTATCATTACGTTGTGTGGAAAAGGAGCTTAAAAAAAAAACAAAACCCTAAATTTTTTCAGTGAGAATTTGGAATTTGAAAGTTAGATATAACTCTTTTGGACGGCTATTCTCCCCACTACATGGACAACAACAGATGAGTCATTTTTCGTTCTTTGTTTGTACTGTCCTAAAGTTAAATGTGATTTATTTTGTTTTGCCTGATGAAGAACCCAAAAGGTTGAAATTTCATCGTGTCTTGTCATGTTTCTTGTTTGTCAATGCCATTGGCGGTAACTAACACCCTCTCTTTCTAAATTTTTCTTTTTTTCGATTTCAAAAATGCAAGTAATTCTTAATACAGTAAATCTAGTAATGATTCTCCTTTTCTTCTATTACTTCTTCTTCTTCTTCTGCTCCTCCTTCTCTTTTTCATTATTGTCGTCTGTGTCTCTGTCGTTTTGTGTCTCTGTCTGTGTTTATTGTATTTTCTGTCTCTGTCTCGATCACGGTCCTCGTTTTTTAACCCGCACGAGCCAGTGAACATGGTGAATTTGTTATATGGTGCAATATGTGACAGCTTAACGGACACTCCTAGATTGAATGGGGAAGAAAAAAAATGTGTCATCGTTTTGTGGCAGGCGCAATGCCCCCGCTAGCCCTAGGGATGAATGGGGGAAAAAAACCCTGTGTTATCGTTGTATGAGGCGGTATTAAACGTCAGGTGCCAAACCCCCTCTAGCCTCCCCTTTATTTAAAGTTATTGATCAGTCCCCACGATAATGACAGGAAAAATGTGTCAACGTAGGCTAAGGTTTGTTACATTCTGGTAAAGGGAAAATAAAGACCCGAGACGGTTGCTTCCCTTAGCCGCTTGCCGAAATGACCTTGCGAGGGTTTAAGCACCCAACCTAACACGCTATACTTCAAGGCGATTGCGTCCCTTGACACAGCCGAAACCCCACCATATACTGATTTGTATGAGTCAGCTGTTATTGCTAACTCATGCACATCAAGCCCCAAACTCGTCATAAGCTAGGTGGCGGTGTTGTAGAAGTGGAAATGAGCAAAAAAAAAGATCAACTGGGCCTCCCGATCCAGATTGGTTATTTCGTCTACCAATTGCCAAGTTGCGATTTTGCAGTTTTTTTACGATTGTTTGGACAAATTTGTCAACAGATCAGATTTCAACTTTTGGAGATGGTACGGATTCGCTGTTTCATGGCACTCAGTCGTCGAAGGTTTGATCAAGTCGTACGATCCTCCATGGACATCAGTTTTTCGTGGAGTACAATCCCGGGGGTTTCCGAGTCAAGTTGTCAACGACACCCTTCACTCTTTCAACTGGATACAACACCGAGCGCGCGTGGGATGCCCAAAAAGGCGCCGATTGCCTGGCCCGTGCCAAAATGACAAACGGACACCCCGGGTTGTTTTAAAGTCGAATACACGGGAGATTTCTTTTGTGGGGCTCTGTTCTAAAACCTTTTTCTGTTCTGGGAAAGAACAAACCAAATTCAGCTGTAAAGAGTTGAGTAAAAAACACAATGCCTTTACCAAAACCATCTACCAAACGGTTTTCTACGCGAGAGAGTGGGAGTGGAAAAAAAAATAGGGTTCGGAACGGACGGAACATCTATATTTACGTACACTCAAACCCGCAAATTTTCTTTTTTTTTTTTATATTAACAAATTTTCGGTTTCTGACAGTGTCACAACTTTCCTACGTCTGTATAGACTTTGTTTCGTTGACCCCTCCCTGGCAGCTTCTTTTTTATTTATGATAGCGTTCCAACGTAATTGTGGTCTTGATGAGTTTTCAAATAGTCGTTTTATTTTTTTCTTGTATCAGAGTGTGCGTTTAATCCATTATTTTTGGGGGGAAACAGTCCCCACCTCCTCGTGGTGTTTCCTGGGTGGTCATTCGTTCTGTAAGACTGACTAAGTTAAAATTACTTTTTTTGCTTTGACTTTAGTCCGTTTTATAGCTCGAACGATCAGTGGGATGGGGAAAACATGTCCTTTACACTATTATCATGATGCTCTGATGCACCATGATTTTTCCTTTTTTGACACGTAAATATGTTGATATAGCCTTCCAGATTCGATTATACAGTTCGATGGTTAAAAAACATTCAGGTTTTTTATAAGTTGACAGACAGGCGTATAAATTACCGTGCATGCGTTGTCATCGCCGTTAGGGTCTTTCTTAGCGAGCACACATCGATCTCACGATGCATTCACCGAGCATCTTGTGTCATATCCTTCGCCCTAAGGCGTTTTAATAGCAATGTCGAGAATCAGTGATGATCAGCTGGTATGGGTGTAGCCGGTACACTTGGGGTCTTTCAAGGGAGCCGACTGTTTTTTTCAATCTTGTGTTTGTGTGATGTCACCCTTGGGAGACGGCCTAAACAAAAACAAAACAAACAACAACAAACAAACAAAGACACCTATTAACCACCAAATCTCATTCTTTAACTATTAATGAACCGGTCTAAAGAGTCTGTCATGATCAGCTGGTAATGGTGTAGCGAGTAAACTTCGGACCTTCAAGGGAGCTGACTGCCTTTTTTTCATCATGTGTTTGTGTGTTGTCGCCCTTGGGAGATGGCCTAACCAAAAAAAAAAAAAACCAACGAGTCGCTAAAACCAGTCTGTCATTTTTTTCCTTTACGTTTTTTTTAAAGCTGATTGGACCATCACGATGCAAGCCTCGTGCATGCTTCAACATCGCCCGTAGGGTCTATTAATAGGGACCTCACATCGATCTTGCGATGTCATCACCGAGCATCCTCTGTCATATGATTCGCCCCTAGGGCATTGTCGTGATCTCCTGCTCCTGCTCCTGCTCCTGCTTTAAGGCATGAGAAGTCCCTATTCCTACTACTAACAAGGAACTTAACGAACAATGTATGAAACGGGAACAAGGAACTTAACGAACAATGTATGAAACAGGAACAAGGAACTTAACGAACAATGTATGAAACGGGAACAAGGAACTTAACGAACAATGTATGAAACGGGAACAAGGAACTTAACGAACAATGTATGAAACCGGAAACAGCACCCCAAGTAGCAGCGGAGGGGTAGAACTACTGGGACCGGTGAGACTATTGGATTGCTGGACAGAGTCAGGACATACAAGACTCACTTCAGGGGACATGAAGTTTTATGTAAGACATGAGAAAGAGAATGTCCTATATACCTTGACAGTGGCCCTGTCTTTTAGGACAGCACAAAAAGCCTTTAGTGGATGGACATCTAACATATCAACAATTTTCACCACGTGCATTTGGACCAAGAAAAAGAGGATTGAAATGAATAATTGTTCAATGCTATACAACGAAATATTAGACCGTGCAAGGGGTCGAGGTCCGGACCTAGAACTGACTGCAGATCATCGTGGATGCCCGTGCAGACAGACACGTCACCATCCTGACTGTGGACATCAACGACATGATAGGACTGGACAACTCCGTCATTGAAGCACTATAGGACAGGGAAGACGTGGCCTCACGGGCGTTAATGGCCAGGGACTGGCAAACCTGCGACGTGCTGATTGGTGGGACCATGTTTGCACATCGAATGACTCACAAAGAAATTATGGTATGTATACTAGGTTTTACCAGCCCACTCAACTGAGACTCAGACAGGTTTTCATTGGCAAGAACTTCTGCAGTGACCCTCCACAATCTTTATACATGGTATGATGAAATAAAATAGCAGTCAATGGTTACGGAAACAAAACAAAATGGATAGTCTTATGCAAAATGTGTTTAAGTCAGTAGTGCTTAAATGCCAGTGGGGAACGTTACCGTCTAAAAAATAATTCCGGCTTGGGACAGGAAAGATGGCAGCTACAACCAGCATGTCGATCACAAGTCAAATTAAAATCTGTGATAATCAGATAGGCCACATAACCCAGTTTGAACAAAATCTCACGAAAACGGGAGTTAGGTACATAATTTAAATTTTGGCGTGTTCATAGTCTTATTGGGCGAATTTGTTCGACACACAACTCAAAAACAACATAATCTCCAACCAAACAAAGAATCAAACACATTATACAAACACAGAAAACAACGTAATGTTGTATACCTTTTTACCATCAAATCCTTGCTGTTAGCTTTCTTTTAGGAGTCGATCTCCCACAATCCTAAGGCTTTCATACATGGGATAAATGGCTATTGTGTTAAACAGTCTCGATCTGTATGCAATTCGGCCCCAGAGCGACACCAGGTTGACGGACGTCATATGTTTTGGCATGTACAGACATCTATTGCCCTTCCCATATACAAGGCTGTGTCAGGGCGACCGCTTATGACTCATCAACACTAAGAAGTCCTTTGCATGGATTCTCCAAAGCGTTTGTCTTGCTTGCATCTTGATGATCGTCAGGTACAAACTTTGAGACGTAAACATTGATCCTCTCAAAACAACAGTCGGCGTGGCAAAAGAGGTGGGAGAAGAAGACAGTTAGGTAGAGGAGTATAATGAAAGTTGAAAGACTAATTAAGAAATGTTTTAGGGTTTTACTTGGAACTGCAGCAGCTATAAAGAAAGCAAAAACAAAGCAAGCATACAAAGGTGAAGTTTTTTGTGTCTTCAAGAAACAGACAGTGCCACCCATGGATCCTTTATTTTAGAATATTTTTATTATCTCGCAAAAGCATGAAGGACGAAGACTAGCTATGATAATAAAAAAAAAAGGGCTTGCAAAAAAAAACTGTCCGGGTAGATTTACGAAAATAAAGTAGCAGCACACGTGAACTAATGGGTTGTGTGACTGGAAAGACCTGAAGGTAATCAGAAAAGCCATGTGCTCGTCGACGCATATATATATATATATATATATATATATATATATATATATATATATATATATATATATATATATATATATATGTTTAAAAACAGCTGGACATTTCTGGAGGAAATAGAAGAATTTGTAGACTCTATCATACTATGTGGTTAAAATTTTGGGATCGGCATGGTACCAGTCCTGAAGAAATTGCGATGGAGGAAATGTTGGATGAAATACTTCTCAGCGCCCTGACAACATCATCTCCAAGACATGTAGGGTGACAGGTTGACCGTGACAGTATCATTGCCTTTGCACCAATTGGATAACAACTCATAGCAGGCATGAGTGTGGATGCACTTTTTCATCACGAAAGCGGCTGTTTCCCTGCTTTATTAAGTTCACAGAAACCGTCAAAATGAAATCAAATGAAACAAAAGGACCCGTTTCAATGTGACAACGATGACGAAAATATCATTGAAAGTTAAGGAGCAGAAGATGCAAAAGAAACGATGCTAAACTAAACAAATCATTCAAACCCTTTGGTGGAGTAGAGACACAGAAACAGCACGGGAAGCGAAACGCAAGCAAATGGACTAGTCCTCACTGGAGGTGACACCTTCTTGATGAAATTGAAACTGAAACAAACAGTCGCACATATGCACGCTCGCACACACATTATACAAATATACCCCCCCCCCCCCCCCCCCCCCCAGTATTCCCATACATACTATTGCATTCCTTCTCACCTTACTGCTTGCGCACACTGTTTTCTTCCTCATTACAGCAACCTGAGTTTGATTCATCCCATCATCGCAGCCATATCCATTCTAATCTGAGATGGTTTTCCCTTTTTGTTTTGTTTTTGTGTTTGTTTTTTCCTCCTCTTTTTTCTTTTCTTTGTATCCCTTGCTATTCACCGTGCCCTTTAATGCCCAGAAGGGTCTATGACCCAAAATGTGCACCAAATTCGCTTTAACTCCTAGACCACCCAATACAATGTATCATATTTTGTTTTACGTACATTATCTAGAAAATAAAAGAAATTACAACTTAGTGTAAACGTGTTTAGAGGCGCCTTATCCCATCAAACATCAAAACTAGGAGCAGATGATTTCAGAATCACTAAGCAGGATACAACAAAGGAGGAAGAAGGCAATGGTGGACGACAGTTACGACAGGTGTCGTCGTCATAGCCAAGGCACAGGAAGAACACACAGAAGCCACCAAGAGGGCGAAGTATTGGTACAGGCAGAGAAAACTGCGTGGATGGGCAAGCTACAGAACAGCAGAAGCAGCACAATGAAAGAAAAACACGCAAAGGCTGCTCGACACCGGAATCACCCAATCCTAGAGATGCCACAAATTCTTGAACTTCTTGTCAATGGTCACTATGCAAATGAGAAAGTCCACGTAAGAATCAGTTCAGATGAGCCATGGAATCATGTGACAATCTAATCAACCTTGTCAAGAGGAGAAAGATGAAATGATACTCACATGTTTCAAGATCAGCTGTCCATAAGAAAATTGGACATGGAGCTAGGGGCACACACACACACACACACACACACACACACACACACACACACACACACACACACACACACACACACACACACACACACACACACACACACACACACACACACACAAAGACAGAAAGAAGATTTGGGAGATATCAGAGAATGGACAGGTCTGTCAGTGGGCGCATGTTGTGGATGTTGTGTTCTGTATTACTTATCCTTTGATGTAAAAAAATACACTTGTCTGGTAAAGCTAAGGGTGCAAAAAAAAGACAGAAAGAAGATTTGGGATGACATTAAAGAAGGACAGCTATGTCATTCACAGTCTGATTGTTCTGTTTCATTTAAATAAATAAGTATTATTGCTTCTTTGCTGTCAAATACATCTGTTTAATAGAATTTGTAGATAATGTGTATTTCTGTTATAAGACATTCATATCGGCCCATGGAGAGTTTCATGTGGTGAAAAAGCGTCTCTAATTATCCTCATTCTCATCGATCAGCATTAAAAAAAAAGTCTCAAGTTCTGTGGCCCTTCATACCCTGCTCTCATTTTGAAGTATGGATGACTGAGAACCCGCAACATACCTTTCAGACTGAAAAATATACACAAAGACATTATGAAAAAGAAATATGAGATCTGATATAGTTCTCCACCTACGTTCATCAAAACAAATTCTAATTGAATTCACTGTGCAACACGGAAGCAGTAGTGAGGAAGCTCATGTCAAGATTGAGAAGTACGAAAGTTTAGCCAGACGCTTGAAGAAACCTGGTTTCTAAAACAAAGTACTTGACTTAGAGGTGGGAGGAAGCGGGTTGGTATGACATTGATCTAATGAAGCAGCTCTCGATTTCTGTGAAGAAGACGAGAGCCCTGAAGACAATGGCAGAGGCAACTAAAAAGAGTTCCAGCTGGCTGTGGTCGGGTACACACAAACGTAAACACAAAGACTTAAATTTCTAAAAGGACGACAGGTGACAAATTGCTAACCGGGCAAAACAACCGCTACAGGGCGATTTGGCCTTGGGGTGCCCGACCTTCTGGGACTTGCAAGTTTAAATCCGGCAGCACCAGAAAAAGGTGACACGAGAAGGCGTCCAGGAGTTATGAACTCAATGAGGCCTAGCTCCCCCCCCCCCCCACTCCCCCTTACAGTGTAAAGAGTCAGGACCGAAATACTTGTGTTGAGGAGAGGGGTGTCTCTTCTATGGACCTTCTACTGTCCATGAGTTTCATCCTACTGACACATTGCCAGACCACTGACTTCCGGGAATAATCCGAATGAGGATTTGGGGTCGGAATAGGTAGGGGCCGGAATAGGCCAGTTGGTAGAGCGCCGCACTCGTAATCTTTGTGATCTTGGGGCTGCGGTTCGAATCACCGCCGGGACGTTTTGGTACAGGGGGATTTTTCCCACGGAGTTAACATTGGTTCTGACTCCATTTCTCTAACGGTCCTTCGAATGGCTCTATAAACCGAGGTTCCATGTGTGAACACACGCATTACAGCTTGCACACACGTAAAATCCCATCACCAATTTTTGGAAGAGAATGCCAGTTTGGCCGTTGGTATGGATGGCACGTTACACACAGCATGCACCATGCGTGAGAAATTAAAAGAATGAAGGAAGTAAGGAAATGAGTGAACGATATTGACTGGATGACATGGGAAATAACTGAATGAAGCGCCGGCAGGCAGCTCTTCAGTTGGCGTTACCTAGGTAGACAGCCCGTTGCATACACGAGAATGTGGATTGTCAGCGCCTCGAATCTTTGGCAAGGCGCTTTATAAATGCTGTGGTATCATAATATGTCTGGGAATGACCAGATGAATCTGGAAAGGCTTTAGGGTTCTGAGGGTTGGCTTTCCACTTTGCCTTTCTCTAACATGCTTCTATTTCCAAAGTTGTAGCGTGCTCCCAGGATTTACCAAAAGGGCGAGATGATGATGAATCCATCCATGCCAATTTGATCGTGACCGGAAATCCGCAACGGACGACGAGCACAATGAAATTCCGTTATGTCTACGAAAGGAAATTCTCCACTGAGCTCAGCACGAATAGTCAGAGGAAAAGAAGGGCTGTATGACAATTCTAATGAATGAGGAGCACCGGATGCATCAGTAGATAAAACGTTGGGAAACAATGGACAGGATTTAAAACACAGTGCAAAGGACATTCATATTGATTATTCAGACAGAAGTCTTGACATGCTCTGGATGCTAAACGTTTTGCCGCCTGCAAGAATAAAAGAGGAATGAAAGATAGAAGAGGAAGAAAACAGCCCCTAAACTGGATATTCTGATACGAAAAAGGCACACCGGAGCACAAGCTAGCCATATATGGAGATAGTGCATGCGCACGCTGCAGGAAAGGTTCAGGAGTAAATCAGCTCAAGCTGAAGATATCTCCTAAAAAAATTCAGAGGCCTGAAAGAAATTGGTAACATCCAGATGAGCATGAGAAATGTCAAGAAGCAGATGAAGGCTGCCTTATAATTCGAGAATTAAGGGCTAGTGAAATTCCAATAGAATCTGAAGGTAAACTGAATTGTCCATAAAGAACCGGAATCATCAAGGAAGAGACGGTGTTAGGAGAACAAGAAGCAAATTCAGAACTGTTTCTTTTGAGACCTCTTCCAGCTGGCCACGGATTTATTCAGGCGGTCAAAATTTGAGACACCAACAGTGAATAAAGAAGCTCTTGAAATGTAACATACTTTCACTCTCACAGTGGAAACCTATTGAAATCAAAGTCTTGGTGTGGCTTGCAGCGCTTGAGAAATTTCAATGACAAGTTACCAACGATTGATGAAGCAAAGCGTCGGGTTGAGAAAACCAGAGCAAAACCATCGCCCGGACCGACTGGAACACACTGGCTGTTGTATAATAAGAGCAAAAGAGCAAAGCTCGAGTGACTTCAACCACTGCAGACCAATATTACTTCTGAACGTTGAAGGGAAATCCTCTCTGTGATGACAGCCATATTGAATAAATACATACTAAAGAAATAAGTATTTGGATTTGTGAGTCCAGACAGGAGGCATTCCGGGGAATATCTGGCTGTATAGAACACTTTAGGAAGCTCTTAAGAGCTAAAGCAGTGTACCTCGATCTGGCAAATGCACATGGATCAGTTCCACACAAGATCGTTCAACCGGCTTTAGATAAGTTCACGTTCCCAACACCCGAAAAGTGCTGAAGACATACATACACCCATAGCTTCTAAGAGAGGTTCTCAACAAAGGAATACACAACAGACTGGATCAATCTGGAGTTTGGCAAAGCAATCGGCCGTGTGAGTTCTCCAATATTTCTTGTTTTTATTGGCAATGGCCGTAATCTTGGAAGGAGCCATGAGCCGTACAGGTTCTGAAGACCTCGGGAGTGATACCAAATGCCCCCTCTCAAAGCTTTCATAAATGACACAACAGTCCTTTCCACAAAGGAAGACGAACCACATAAAGTACTTAAGCAGTTAGTCGAGACAGTGGCTTCATGCAGGACGAGTTTTAAACCAAAGAAATCACGAAGCCCCTTACTGCTGGAAGTAAGAGAAACTCAAACAGAGAAGTTCGCTGTATCCCCTAACCAGTCCCTATAGTGACTGAAGAATCATTCAAGAGACCTGGGTAATGGTATGGTGACTCATTTATGGAGACAAAGAGGAGATATGAAATCGAACAAACGGCAGAGGAAAGCCTGCACTTAGTAGCTCACAGTGGCCTCTGTGGCAAATACAAAGTCTGAGCTTGCAGTCCACGCTGACCCAACAATTTCTCTTGCCTCTACTACTGACATATGATATGAGAACAAACAATGGAGTCGGCTGGATGCCAAAATGAACAGCTATACAGAGAAATGAAATGGCTCGGTTTCTTTCCTGGTCTTGCTGACGTGGCGCTCTACTGACGCTAAATAAAACGGAAGCCATCACCAAAACCCATCGCATAGAAGTACAAAACAAGAAAAGCTCAAGGACTAGGGAGACAAGGCTGTAAGGTCCGTCCAGCGGAGGCAGAAGACTAAATGAAAATGGACATTTCTGGAGGCAGTGGACCCGAGAAATGAAAGGCTCTACTCTACGTCATGGAAATAACAGGACACAAGCAGCCTATCTGGCAGGGGCTGGCATGAAAAGAAATAAAATGGTGGCCAAAGGCAATGGGGAAAGTAAAGAAAAGCATGATAATCCAAGAGATGAATAAAGAAGA
>CM031602.1:28417172-28457172 GCA_018398815.1 Conus ventricosus
CCAGATTTGCCACCAGAAAAGGGGAAGAAACTTCATCATTGGCGAAGAGAAAACTTTTCAAAGCCGAGAACATGTTAAATGTTATTATCGTTACATTTGAAATTTTACTTAACATAGATTGTTCTGAATGACGACGAGAATACATACGGCATGAGAAGTAGACGTGTATTTTTAAAGGCACATGGTGCCAGAATTTAACTCAAAGACAAACTAAGTTTTCTTGTACACTTGCGTTCCCCACGATGTTCTCCTCGAGGATGGAATAGAGGAAGCTTCAGCTTTGCGTGGCTGCATTAGTTGAGACCAGGTGGGACACCAAGCCATTTACCTGTGTATTTGTTGAATATGGCCTTCACTGATTTCACTATGCTAGTGCTAAAATTGTATATCAGCAGAGGCCAGAGAAGCTTTGGGATCGCCATGAATTGCAGACTCCAGATCTTGCATTTGTCAGGGATCCCACACTGTCTGTAGGTTTTCTTCTGCTGTTTGCTTGATTTCTTTTTCCTGTTTGTGTCTTTCAAGGAGTCACAGTACCACCTTCCAGGCTCTTGACTGGTTCTTCTGTTACTGTTGGAATGGTTTGCTGGGCTACACTGAACATAGCTGTTAAACTGCTTTTCTTTTCTGCAGTGACAGGCTTCGTGGCTGCTTTGAAATTCATCTTGGATTAAGCAGTTGAATTGTCTGACTGCTTTAGTTGAAGCGCTGTTGTTTCATACATGAGGACTTTTACAAGTGGCATTTACAATCCATCCCCGAGGTCCGCTGAATATGTACTGTTCATGGCAGTTTTCAAGATGATCTCCACTGCCAACACAGGTATTGGAGAAATTACCCGACCCATTGCTATGCCAGCTTCGAGATTGATCTAGTCTGTTGCTTAATTTTTGTTTATAGGGAACCTCTTTGTAAAGGCATGCAATTACTTGTGCAACATTTCTCGTATGTTCTTTAGGATATGAAACATTTCAAGGGCAGTTGAATCACTGTGTGGAACTCATCCATATGCACTTGTCAGATTGAGCCACACCACATCGAGGTCCCGTTTCTTACCTTAGCTTTTCGGATTCCTTTCCAAATCATAGTGGCATGTTCTGCACACAAAGCAAGCCTTGTATGTCTCCTTTCTGAACTGCATAATCCAAGCACTCATTTGGTGTTAGGCATTTAAGCAGCCTGGCTGTCACTACAGAAAAAGAGTTTTAACTAAACGATCAGAAGTGATGTCGCTCTAAACTGGTTAATATCACTCGAATTTGCTTTTCATTAATGTACACTCGGTCAGATATCATCCATTGATCGCTGATCTCAAGTTCCTTCGTGCTGATCTGGTCATTTGTGGAGCCACTCAAGGACATTGGGACATTTCTTATAGAGGAATTAGGGTATTGCATTGGGTCCAGGCGTAGAATGGCTCTTTCCTTTCTTAACCGGTTTCTTTATTTTACCGAGTAATGGCTGTTTGCCAGTCAACTTTTTCTCTGCACTGAGGCCAAACCAAGCTCTAGATTTCAAGTAGTTCTTTGCTTCAAGAGTCGGATATATGTTTTCATGACATGCAGCTGGAGAGGTCTTTGGATGTACCTGATTTTGGCTGTTCAAACAGTTTCCTGGCTGACTAGATGGGGTCTGTGAAGAAGCAATCTTGGTGTTCTCTTTGCGCTTTCTCCTTCTCACTGTTTGTGCATTGCTGAGTACACTGCTGTTCTTACAAGTCTTCCCAGAGCTTCTCAGACCCTTTTCTCTCAGCTTCTGAGGCAGCATTCATCTGTTTCGTGAGATTCCTTTTTCTCTTTCGGATGTTATTCCTCTTTCACTGACGTCTGGATTTTGAGGAGGCATCTTCAGTTTAGGCTGTTTCATGCAAAAGGCTTCCACACAGATTCATTATACGCCTCCAATACTTCTAGCTTTATGCTCCAGTGTGCTCTTTTCTATCAGCAAATCCATGTTTTTCTTCATCTGATTTCTCCCATTCCTCTTGTGCACTTGCGGGTGGCAAGCTGAGTTTCAGACGTTTGGTATTGACAGCCTGTACAAACTGCTCATCTTAATAATCAGCGTGAATGTCCTTTGTGCTGCAGTTCGAATCCTGGACTTGGTTTTCCGACTTTTTATCTTCGGATGCAGCGCGTTGGTGTCTTCATACAGCCTATTTTTTCATGCCGCACCGTGTGGAGAATTTCCCAGTACAGACACATGAGAATTTCACCTGTAATATACTCATGGTCTTTTGTGTATTTCCGGTCGTGACTGGGTTGGTACAGATGGTAAGGTGCCCGTTAGTTCTGTCTTTCTCAGTGTCA
Source organism: Conus ventricosus (assembly GCA_018398815.1). Lineage (NCBI taxonomy): Eukaryota > Metazoa > Mollusca > Gastropoda > Neogastropoda > Conidae > Conus > Conus ventricosus. Next base: position 28,419,482 of record CM031602.1, read on the forward strand.
TCCGGTCTTTTCCGGACGTCCTCTAGACTGTTCTTGGAAGTCAGCGGTCTAGCCATGTGTCAGTAGGAGAAATTGTGGACTTTGACAGAAGTTTTTAGAGAGGAGCCCCCCCCCCTCAAACATGTGCTCCGGTCCCCTTTAATTCCTTACATTCTAAGGGGGCCAGGCCGCATTCAGGTTGAGACTCCTAGATTTCCATCTGCTGCCATTTCTTTTATTTCCTGATGCTGCCGGGATTCAAATCCGCAACTTTGTATAAGGGGACATCTCAAGATGTGCCATTTTAGACGGAAGTCTTACCCACTATATTATTGGACACCTGTTATAAGTTGGAAAATTTAAGCCTTATCAAAATTTACTCTTTTTATTCGCTCATGCTCGACCAGATCCATCTAGAGGTCTTTTCAGCTGCCTCTATCATTATTTGAGGGTTCTGATCCTCTTTTTGTCAGAAGTCCCGCACTGTTTCGTGGATCATAGACTGTTGAGTCTACATATTCTCTTACTTCACCTCTGCGGAGGACTTTAGTCTGGACGCCAGATTCCTTCAAGCTGCTGGCTAGACTGGTATGTTTCCCAGTTTTGTAGATGTGAGCTTGCTCCATTCTGCTTTTAGATGGAACAGTGGTTTTGATCCAAATCATGTCCAATGAACTTAGCTAAAGAACAGAATCCGGTCTCATGCCAGTCTTCCCAATAATCTCTCGATGGTATACATAATACTTGGTGAATTACACTTGTGAATTTTAACATCGCCGAAGACAGTCTGAGAAACTACTTATATTTGGAAATTATTTTTGCGTACTTTTATATTGCCTTTGTTTTGGAAAACGTTTGAATAATAATTTTTAACAAGGACGTCTGGACTTTCCAATCGCACTGTATAGTCTACGGAAGATTAGTATCAGATTATGTAAATTAGTTTCATATAGTTTGGGAAAATATTTATTTTATACTTAGTAAATAAACCTTGTGAACTTAAAGGCTTTCTTACATCATTCAGAAATATGGTAAAAATCAACGTTTTAGATTAAGCTTGTAGGCTTTCACGTCATACATTTCACATTTACATCGAAGCATGTAAATTAGCCTGGTGGACTTGAGAGTGTTTAGGGAGATTCGAGATTCTTTATACACAGAATGGTAGAAACAAAATCAGGCTGACGGTGTTTGCTCTGGGATGACGACGAACTTTGCTCAACCAGACAGATGCATGGACAATAATTCTCACCATGGCCTTTTCTTTGCTCATTGAGAGTGTTGATGACATCGCAGCGACATGTGATCCTCGACAATGGTTTTCAATCAGGAGCCTAGAAATAACTAGGAAATGGAATAGACTTGCCCGAACGTTGAGCTTTAATGACGTTTATTTCGAGGATGCTGCTATGTAGAAGTGTACACGTGTCTATTTATTAGCAACTTTAAGTATTGCCATTGGACTACTCTTTGAAGGTATGTTCTTGGCGGTCACATACAGCTGACGTTTGGAATGACAGCGCACAAGATCGTCCTTTACATGTACATCTGCACTCACAGTGTCATCATAATAAGTGTTATTAACCTTTTGCCTTTGCTATTATATCACCAAAACAGTGTTCTGTATCCGAAATCCTAACCTAAACTAACGCTCAGACATTTTCACCTAGTACGTATTATCCGTGGTAATGGTCATCCTGCAACAAGTCTGGGCTGACGGTAGACGAAAACTTTCTTTCCCCCTTGCATCCCCAGTCCTCGTCTCCTTGCCCAGAACGCCCTTCATCTTCCCTTCACCCTTCTCCTCCATTATAGAGAATAAAGAAGCGCATGCACGATACCGACGTGCACTTGCACGTGCCTGCTTCTCAAGACAGAACAGGGCAAGTGGGCGCGCAGCTGACCTTTCAAATTTGCACCAGTGTCTGACTTCTACTGCCATCAATTTTTCTTTAACCTCATTATTGCTGTTACAAAAAGTTAACAGCGGTTACCTTACATATGTGAAAGGCTCATTGCATTATTATTACAATATTTCTACACTTCGCATACTGTTTCCAAGACGGTAGGTGTAAGTTGGGATTGGGTGGTGAGTGGTTGGAGAAGCGGAATTATCTTTATGTCCTCTCATTTGACCACTGCTACAGTGCAAGTCCTTACTGTTCTCTCTGTTTGAACACACACACACACACATACACACACACACACACACACACACCACACACACACACACACACACACACACACACACACACACACACACACACACCACACACCACACACACGACGCACGCACGCACGCACGCACCACACACACACACAGCACCCATGATTTCCAAGACAAAGTATCTTATCCATCTAAACCAGTTATCAACCCGGACAGTCATTTTTAAAAGCATGTGCCGTCCCTATCATACCCTGCCTGTTACAGCAACCTGATTTTCAAGACACACTTTGTCTATCTTTGTTTAACCATTGACAGTCTGAGATACCTGTTTCCAAGACTCATGCCTTTTCTGTCAAAAACATTTATTTTTCGTACCCATCTCTCCCTCTTAACTAACGTGGTGACAGCCCTGATATGGCCCTTTGCGGTCGGCTGGGCTATAAGCAACATTACCTTACCTTACCTCCCTCTGAACAGATTTTCAAAACGTAATAGGTCTGCCCATCACTACCGGTTAGTGTCTTTAGCTACCATCGTTCAGATTTTCTTTTAACTCTCTCATTTTCCTTGCCACTTCAGTGGCATCACTCCAAGCTCACTCACTTTTGCTCCCCGTACACAGCTACACCTCGGTATGCTCAACTGGATGCCAGCAATCCACAGGAGCAGTCATTTTCATAGTCCTTATGAGCAACCCACGAGAGGAAACGCTGCACTGCTGAGGAATCACTTCGGTGATATTCGGTGATGCCTGCTCTGATCCTGCATACGCAGGGCACACCACCTACAAGGCCCGCCTCTGAGGTAAATAAATGCGTAATCGCGGAATCAGTATGAATGAGGGTCTCCCTTCGGAGGGCGCCACCACGTCCTGTTGAACGACAGTCCCTTTGAATTTAGCGATACCGCTGACCTCGACATGAAGTCCTCAAGGGCATAGACATTGGGCTGGAAATCGAAACTAAATCACCACGAGAGCAAGCATAAAAGGTCACAGAATCTGTGACTTTTTTTTTTAACATTCTGATCGATGAGGATAGAGATAATGAGGATGATGAAATGGAAATCTTTTCTGGTTAGAACCTACATGACAGGAATATATGCGCGCTTACTTTCATTATGCCGGTGTGGAGCAGATCTGAGAGATACGAACACTTGCTAGTGCTGTCAGGGAATTTAAGCAACACTCCCAGAGACACATGTGGGCAAAATTCAATAGTGAGGTTCCAGTCTTCTCATTTGAGCGTACAGGAAACTGAACCTCTGTTGCTTTGACGGTGCAATTTGCTGTGTATAGAATTCCAGAGTCAGCAATGACAGTGCCATTAGCTGCTTTGGCAGTGCCATTTGCTGTGAACAGAGTGTCATAGTCAGCGGTGCCATTGTCATTCACTGCCTTGTTATTGCTATTTGCAGTGTACAGCATGTCATAGTCAACATTTACAGTGCCGTTAGCCACTTTCGCCGAGCGATTTGTTGTGAACAGAATGTTATAGTCAGCATTGACATTGATATTCACTGCCTTAGTATTGCCGATTGCTGTTAATGAAATGTCATTGTCAGCACTGACAGTGCCATTAGCATCTTTGGCAGTGCGAATTGCCGTGAACAGTATGTCATAGTCAACATGACTGTGCCGTTAGTTGTTTTGATTATGTCATTTCTTGTGAACAGAATGCTTATAATCAGCACTCACAGTGCCATTAGCTGCTTTGGTATTGCCATTTGCTGTGAACAGATGTCATAGTCAGCATTGACAGTGCCGTTAGCAGCTTTGGTAGTGTCATTTACTACTAACAGAATGTCATAGTCCGCACTGACAAGTGCCTTTAGTTGCTTTTGACAATGTCGCATGGACATGCTGTATATACGGTGAAAACTAACGCTTTCAGTCGTTGGAAAAGAAAACCTTACGTGATCTAAACGACCTCTCTCTCTCTCTCTCTCTCTCTCTCTCTCTCTCTCTCTCTCTCTCTCTCTCTCTCTCTCTCTCTCTCTCTGGGATGTGAAGGATGTCTTAAATGTAAAGTCACGCAGTGGATAGCTCCGTGAAGTATTTTTTCAACTGTGAAGTACAGGCAATATCCATCCTGGATCTTTGACATTCGGAGTCAAGTACGGAGTCTTTCGTCATGATCTGTATAACCATCTCAAATGTCCCTTCCCCATAACTCCACCTCCTTACATTCCCACATCCCCTCTGACCTCCCTCTACTTCCCCTTTATCTCTTTCCAACATTTACTCCCTTGCCTTTCATTTCATCACGGGGGTGATAAGGGTTCGACCAAACCAACCAGCGCTAGCAGCCAAGATGAATTTCCTGCTATAGCAGCTAAAATGAATTTCTCGCGAAAGGGCTAAAAAGAATTTCCTGCTATAGCGGTTAAGATGAATTTCCTGCTGTGGCGGCTGAAAAGAATTTCCTGCTATAGTGGTTGATGAATTTCCTGCTATGACGGCTAAAAAGAATTTCCTGCTATAGCGGCTGATGAATTTCCTGCTATAGTGGCTGATGAATTTCCTGCTACAGCGGCTAAAAAGAAATTCCTGTTATAGCGGCTGAAGAATTTCCTGCTAAAGTGGCCGATGAATTTCCTGCTATGGCGGTTGAAAAGCATTTCCTGCCATAGTGGCTGATGAATTTCCTGCTATGGCGGCTGTAAAGAATGTCCTGCTATAGCGGCTAAAATAAATTTCCAACGCTGACACCTGCTCCTTCCCTCCCAGTAATCCAACGCCCCCCACCCCCACCCCCAGTCAGACAAAGACATGAGCAACCTGATGCCGCGAGGATGTTGACTATAATGTTGACTATTTGGTTGTTGAAGACATCACCGCTCAGTGTTACTGACCCTGATGCCGCGAGGATGTTGACTGTAATATTGACTATTTGGTTGTTGAAGACATCACCGCCCACTGTTACTGACCGACCCCTCCCTACCTTTCCTACGTGCCATCTGCCACTTTCTACTCTGACTCTTCTTTTCTTCCAGTCCAGCACCAAACGACCTCTCTGTCATCCTGCGTCCTAGCCGTGAATTTGATTCCGCCCAAGGTTCATGAGGCTAGTGAGCAGAATAGCTCATTAAGTATAAACGATAGTACACACCTCCTCTTACCTACCAGATGTTGCATATGTTGATAGCAGCAACGCACTTCTCTCCAGCTACCGGTCGTCCGATGTCATGATTGCACCCAGTCTTTCCACAGTTACCAAATTTTATGTGTAAACGATACCACCAAACCTCTTGCCAGCCATAGCGTGTTACGTGTCGTGATTGTACCACTTGTCTTCGCCGCTGCCAAACAAGACAAAATAAGTTTATCATCCTCACCTCAAGTAGAGTCATGAATGTGTAAAAAACAATATCTTGTCAGACTTCCCTATTGTCCCCCCTCCACTCCCCTTTTTCACACAGTGCACAGTCGGGAAGGGAAATCTCTACACCTACTCACAGATGATTTTTCTTGTTACATACTAAGCTAAGGAAGTCTTACATACTGATCATGATTTGCTTGCAAAAGACACGATTCTTGAAAGTGGATTTTTTTCTCGGAATTTAACAGTTCGAAGAACTTGAGAAAGTTAGAGTTTGTTTCATGTTGTATTTACAATAAATACACTCTCCTCAGTGGCCAAATGTTAATGTCGTAATAATAGTGTCACATTTCTTCTCAGCTGCCAAGTGTCATGTGACATGACAAAACCACATTCTTCCTCAACTGCCAAGAGTCATGTGTCACGATAGTACCACCCTTCTTCTCAGCTACCAGATGTCACGTGTCATTACTGAACCACATCCCTCCTCAACTGCCAAGTGTCATCTGTCCTCGGCAGCCGAGTGTCATGTGTCATAACAGAACCACATCTCTTCTGAACGCCAAGTTTCTTGTGTCATGATAGAACCCATCTCTCCTCGACTGCTGGCTGTCATATGTTCATGATAGAACCCCATCTCTCCTCGACTGCTGGTGTCATATGTTATGATAGAACCCCATCTCTCCTCGACTGCTGGGCTGTCATATGTTTTTGATAGAACCCCATCTCTCCTCGACTGCTGGGTGTCATATGTTATGACAGAACCACATCTCTCCTCGACTGCTGGGTGTCATATGTTATGACAGAACCCCATCTCTCCTCGACTGCTGGTGTCATATGTTATGATAGAACCCCATCTCTCCTCGACTGCTGGTGTCATATGTTATGACAGAACCCATCTCTCCTCGACTGCTGGTGTCATATGTTATGATAGAACCCCATCTCTCCTCGACTGCTGGTGTCATATGTCATGACAGAATCCCATCTCTTCACAGCTAGGCATAGTGTTATGCAGATACTACTCATCTCCATTGCAAGTGTCATACGTTATGATATGTCATCATTAATAAGAAAGTTGATGAAATTGCATCCGACATTGAGGCGATATGATGAGCTCGAAACGAGTGATAGTTTATTTGTGCATTAATTTACATACAATCAAGTCAATGGGAACGTATCTCGACAGTTTCCATTCAAAATCTAGATTCATATGGGCCATGATCCCTGGTCAGCGATGTTTTGTCAGTAGCTAAAAGTTTGACGACTGACAGTTTCAAAGTCAGTCTGTACGTCTGTCCTAACGTTTTTCAAGATGGCTGCAGGTTCCCTTTGCCACTGTGCCTACGCTTCATCATCCTTTCATGCACTCGTCTTGATTACGTGCGGCGCTTCTTTACACCTAATACAATAGTGATGATTATACTGATAATGACGACGAAAATGATAATAGATATTTTCGGCGCATGATCTATGAAGAGCCGTGAGCAGTTACAAAGTTCATCGCATTCTAGCGCGTGCACGAGCGCGCGCGCATGCACGCACGCACGCACGCCGCACGCACCACACACACACACACACACACACACACACACACACACACACACACACACACACACACACACACACACACACACACACACACACACACCAGCTTGGACGTGACATATTCTGTTGTCTGTACATTAAGGCTCGTCAAAGTTTATTTAAAACGTCATATGAACGTGCCTGATTTCAACGTTTGAAATAGAGGCACAGGTTCATGTGCCTGTCATTTTTTGTCAGTAGTGTCAAGCAGACGACACTCAAGTGAACTCTTTCAGAAAGTCTAACTGGGTTGAAGTCGCCGGGTTGTGGAATAACCTTGGACCTCCTGTAGGAAATGTGTTTAGTTTTCACCGGTAAGCGTTTAGGTCTGTGGCAAGAATCATTAGCCTCACATTTTGTTCTTCCTGAACTTGGACTGGTTCATTCCAGTAGGGCATCAACACTGATTAGTATTAATGCAGAACAACAGACACAAGAATGACTTCGGTCCGGAGAGACTTAGATGTGTGTCCCTGTGTTAATGTCGGGGGGGATTTCATGGGTCCAGTTTCATCGTTCAAGTTGTCTGCAAGGCAGAGTAAGGGGTCTTACGCCTATCCTGAGCTGAATCGGACTCGTGTGAACCTCTCTTTCCAACATCATAGATAACAGATACAAGACAAAAATTGATCACTGGAATGAAAGTACACATTGCTGACACCCACCACCAACAGTTAGGGTTGTTGTCCATATCTTCACCTGTACCCAACAGCATTCTCAAAACAGCCACCTTGAGGACGACTCCGCCCCGTGCGCTCCACACAGTTCAGCCTCGTGTGACTCCAGAGAACGAGTCCAGAAGAGAGGGTCCAATGGAATTACTCCGAGTCTCTGATGGGTGGGCAAATGTAGACCTCTACCCAAAGTATCCTCGAAATAATCTTAATTAGACTTCAACGTCCATGTAAGTCTCGTTAAATATTTCAGTAATGCTCGTTTATAGATTGGTCAAACGTGTATATGCGAGAGTTTAGTATTTCGCTTCAAACTTCCATGCTGTCAAGGGTCAGGTTTGCCACGCGACAGCCAGCGTACGGTTGTTTTTTTTTTTAGTCAGAATACATAAGTTTTAAAGGTTTGACCATCTTGAGTTTGTATTTTCTTACCGCTTCGTTTGAATAGGGGTAAGTATGGGGTGAATTTTGGTAACCCAGTATCATTGTATGGACCATGCGGTATGTGCCTTTCTGTTAAATGATGCGATCTCCAGTCATATGGTGTTTGAACGCTGATCCATGTAACCTTTTCCCCTTGCCCTGTTGATATGCTTTGATGTTCAGCTGACCCTATTTACCCCCAAGATGAACCTGTCTAACAGGTTGGATTATTCCCATTACGAAGAGTGAACAGCTGGGAGACGAAGAGACAAAAGTCATTGACGTATAGTACAGTACACGGAAAACTGAAGTCTAGGGGGCTCGCCACTCCAGAGTTCCCACCCAGTAGTGTCTTGGTTGAGTGCTGACGACCTTTCTTCGCTGAATCTCACCACACCTTTCAGCCGAGGTAGCAGTTGCCAGGAGAGACACTCGTCGACAGAACGTCTCCCATTCCTTGGAGCCTCAGGAATCAACTTCTAGGGCTAGTTTTAAAAAGAAACGTTACTGGTTCCGCAAGACAATCCGGACAAACAGATTACAGGACAAACCACGATGCATTTCAACCTCATGTCTTCATTAGGTAAAGCAAACAACATTTAAGACATAACGACTACCGGATTTACACAGGTCACTCAGCTAGGAATAGCACTTACTTGGAGCTTTCGACAGACCTCCGTCTGTCTTCTTCAAACATTTAAGACAATGAAAACGAAGATCGAGCAGTCACTTATCTTTTCATATTCGGCGAAAAATGGGCTGGGGCACGACGACAGTATCTCCGAGAGGTCAAAGGAACCCACGGGCTGTTTTGAGCCCTCGTCGTTTGGGAGCTAGCGCGACTGAGGACCCAGAGCTCTGACAGGAGGAACGGCATCTTTGATGACTGCGAGGGATGCCTGCGTGTTTCCTACTACTACCTCCTGTTTTACCGGGCAACTGAGTTGAGCAATAAAACCTCGGGGTTGGACAGGACAGATATGGAGGTCACGATTGCGTTTCTTTTTATTAAATCAATATGATTAACTAATTGTCCCTTCTTGTCACTGCAGGGGTATTGAAAAAAATGTAGCCTGCAGGAATTTGTATCATTTTGGAAGACAGTGTTGTTTCAAAAGGAATGTTGATATGCATTTTAGTAGAAAAAAAACTCAAAAAGCAAACAAACAAACAAAAATACATACAAAACAAACAAACAAAAATACTGAAAAGGGGACAGGGTACCAATGCTAAAAATTTATGCACGATCTTAGCTGGCATCTCAACGTGTGTGCAGAGCTGTAATAATGCATTATTGAGTCAGCGCGCATGCTCTTACTCCCCGCCCCCACACACACATCCATCTGTCTGTCTATCTAACTCTATGCATATATATATATATATATATATATATATATATATATATATATATATATATATATAACAAACTAATAAATTCCAAGGATAAGTACCGCACCGTTCCAGCAACTTACAGAGCAGCTTAGTGTTGCAATGACTGCAAGAAATATTGAATTATAAACAAAGCTTGCTCTTATGTCTTAGATTGAAGAAATAAGGGGAGATAGCATTCATATCTGCAGTGGTAGATGATTCTGCCTAACTAACAGTATGTGCTTGAGTGGGTGAATGGGGAAAAATAAAATAAATGCTTCTCAAAATGAGCCTTCAGCAAGCTTATATTCTCCAAGGGGAGACATCCTCCAATAGGGAGGGAAACTCACTAACATATAACTCCTGGTCATATACCGATATTTCGAAACTTGGTGGTTTCTCCTCAGTGACCGCGGAAAGTGGTAATTTGACTCCTCTGCCTTTTCAGTTTTAAAAGGAATGCAATCCCAGAAAAGGTTGGTGTGCAATACCGTAGTATGTTTGTTGAGTTTTCAAAAAACCAACCAAAGGTGCCATCTAAGAAGCAAAAGAAAATCATAAAAGAGCAAAACAAGCTACATTTTCTTGTGAAAAGTAGAAAATATAAAAAGATATCCTCTAAGACACAAGTGCTGAGGGCAAGTTCTTGGAATGAATCCGCAAGGGACTAAAATACAACAAACTAATAAATTCCAAGATACCGCACCGTTCCAGCAACTTACAGAGCACTTGGTGTTGCAATGAGCAAGAAATATTGAATTATAAACAAACTTGCTCTTATGTCTTAGATTGAAGAAATAAGGAATAGCATTCATATCGCATGGTAATGATTCTGCCTAACAACAGATGTCTTGAGTGGGTGATGGGTAAAAAAAAATAATGCATTCTCAAAATGAGCTCAAAGCTTATATTCTCAAGGTGGACACTCCAATAGGGAGGGAAACTCACTACTACTCCTGGTATATCTGACTTCAAACTTAGTGTTTCTTCAGTGAGGGAAAGTGTAATTGAATCCTCTCATATTAGCTTTAAGAAGCAATCCCAGAAAAGGGGAGCAATCAATGGGAGGAACCCTAACATACTCTGTTTGCTGAGTTTTCAAAAAACCACCAAAGGTGCCTCTAAGAAGCAAAAGAAAATCAAAAGGCAATTCAACTACATTTTTTTGTAAAAAGTGAAAATTTTAAAAAGATATCCTCTAAGACACAAGTGCTGAGGGAAGTTTTTGGGAAATTTGAATCCGAAAGGGGACTAAAATACAACAAACTAAATAAATTCCAAGGATAAGTACCGCACCTTTTCCCAGCAACTTACAGAGCAGCTTGGTGTTGCAATGACTGCAAGAAATATTGAATTATAAACAAAGTTTGCTCTTATGTCTTAGATTGAAGAATAAGGGGAGATGGCATTCATAACTGCAGTGGTAGATGATTCTGCCTAACAAACCCAGTATGTGCTTGAGTGGGTGAATAGGGAAAAATAAAATAAATGCTTCAAAATGAGCCTTCACAAGCTTATATTCTCCAAGGGGGGAGAATCCTCCAATAGGGAGGGAAACCACTAACATATAACTCCTGGTCATATACGATATTCGAAACTTGGTGGTTTCCCCCCTCAGTGACCGCGGAAAGTGGTAATTTGACTCCTCTGCCTTTTCAGTTTTAAAGGAATGCAATCCCAGAAAAGGTTGGTGTGCAATACCGTAGTTGTTTGTTGAGTTTTCAAAAAACCAACCAAAGGTGCCATCTAAGAAGCAAAGAAAATCATAAAAGAGCAAAACAAGCTACATTTTCTTGTGAAAAGTAGAAAATATAAAAGATATCCTCTAAGACACAAGTGCTGAGGAAAGGGTTTTTGGGAATGAATCCGCAAGGGACTAAAATACAACAAACTAATAAATTCCAAGGATAAGTACCGCACCGTTCCAGCAACTTACAGAGCAGCTTGGTGTTGCAATGACTGCAAGAAATATTGAATTATAAACAAAGCTTGCTCTTATGTCTTAGATTGAAGAAATAAGGGAGATAGCATTCATATCTGCAGTGGTAGATGATTCTGCCTAACTAACAGTATGTGCTTGAGTGGGTGAATGGGGAAAAATAAAATAAATGCTTCTCAAAATGAGCCTTCAGCAGCTATACTGTTAGTTACCCACTCAAGCACATACTGTTAGTTAGGCAGAATCATCTACCACTGCAGATATGAATGCTTCTCCCCTTATTTCTTCAATCTAAGACATAAGAGCAAGCTTTGTTTATAATTCAATATTTCTTGCAGTCATTGCAACACCAAGCTGCTCTGTAAGTTGCTGGAACGGTGCGGTACTTATCCTTGGAATTTATTAGTTTGTTGTATTTTTAGTCCCTTGCGGATTCATTCCAAGAACTTGCCCTCAGCACTTGTGTCTTAGAGGATATCTTTTTATATTTTCTACTTTTCACAAGAAAATGTAGCTTGTTTTGCTCTTTTATGATTTTCTTTTGCTTCTTAGATGGCCACCTTTGGTTGGTTTTTTGAAAACTCAACAAACATACTACGGTATTGCACACCAACCTTTTCTGGGATTGCTTTCCCTTTTAAAACTAAAAAGGCAGAGGAGTCAAATTACCACTTTCCGCGGTCACTGAGGAGAAACCACCAAGTTTCGAAATATCGGTATATGACCAGGAGTTATATGTTAGTGAGTTTCCCTCCCTATTGGAGGATGTCTCCCCTTGGAGAATATAAGCTTGCTGAAGGCTCATTTTGAGAAGCATTTATTTTATTTTTCCCCATTCACCCACTCAAGACATACTGTTAGTTAGGCAGAATCATCTACCACTGCAGATATGAATGCTATCTCCCCTTATTTCTTCAATCTAAGACATAAGAGCAAGCTTTGTTTATAATTCAATATTTCTTGCAGTCATTGCAACACCAAGCTGCTCTGTAAGTTGCTGGAACGGTGCGGTACTTATCCTTGGAATTTATTAGTTTGTTGTATTTTAGTCCCTTGCGGATTCATTCCAAGAACTTGCCTCAGCACTTGTGTCTTAGAGGATATCTTTTTATATTTTCTACTTTTCACAAGAAAATGTAGCTTGTTTTGCTCTTTTATGATTTTCTTTTGCTTCTTAGATGGCACCTTTGGTTGGTTTTTTGAAAATCAACAAACATACTACGGTATTGCACACCAACCTTTTCTGGGGTTGCATTCCTTTTAAAACTGAAAGGCAGAGGAGTCAAATTACCACTTTCCGCGGTCACTGAGGAGAAACCACCAAGTTTCGAAATATCGGTATATGACCAGGAGTTATATGTTAGTGAGTTTCCCTCCCTATTGGAGGATGTCTCCCCTTGGAGAATATAAGCTTGCTGAAGGCTCATTTTGAGAAGCATTTATTTTATTTTTCCCCATTCATCCACTCAAGCACATACTGTTAGTTAGGCAGAATCATCTACCACTGCAGATATGAATGCTATCTCCCCTTATTTCTTCAATCTAAGACATAGAGCAAGCTTTGTTTATAATTCAAATATATATATAAAAAGAAGAAATAAAACAGGAACCCACTGTAGATTTTGGAGTTTTATTAGTCCAATATTTCGGTTTAAAAACCTTTCTCAGGGACTGCACTGTGATGTGCCAATGAAGAATGAAACAAATAAAACAAGAAGGAAGCCCAACAGAGCTCATTAAAGAGTGAAACCACTGTTACAGTTAACTGATCTCATACATGGAACATGAATTGCATGAATTAAACTTTCCAAGACTGTGAACTAAAATCACAAATATTTATAAAGCTGACTGAGCAAACCCCAAAACAACCACCATGTTGACACTTAGAGGGCCATTACTCCTTATTAGTACTCACACACACACCCCTCAGGCACACTCTCTCTCGTTCTCTCACACACTCACACACACACTCACACACTCACACACACACACACACACACACACACACACACACACACACACTCACACACATATATTAGGCACACTCTCTCTCTCTCTTCCACACACATACACCCCCCTCTCTCTCTCTCTCCCCCTCCCCCCACACACACGTGTGTGTGTGTGTGTGTGCATATACACAAATGCAAAATGCATAGAGTCCACATACCAGAGAAACATTAATACTGGATTCTGCAACGCAGCCCAGCGCACGCGCGTGCGTGCATGTGCGCACACACACAAATGCAAAATGCACGAGGTCCACACACCAGAGAAACATCAATACTGGATTCTGTATCGGAGTCCAGCGTTTAAGTCTTTTCTTTGGTTCAAACCTTGAAGAGCGTCCCCAGATTCGCCTGCCAGAAGATCTCTCTGTTCAGGAGTTGGTTCTCTTTTTTGACAGCCTCAATCGGTACAATGAAGAGGAAGTCTGCGCTGGGGTCTTTAGGGTGGTCACTGGCATGTACGTGTTCTGACATTTACATCTTGTGGTACGCTTCAGCTTGACATCACTTTTGTGGCCTGCCCAGCGTTTCTTGAGGTTCTTGGTGGATCCCACGTACCACAGGTCAGGATGCTGACGGCAGCGCAAGAGATAGATGACCATATTGGTTTCGCATGTAATGTGCTGCCTTATTCTCCACCTGCGGCCATCCCAGGGAGAAACGAACCACTCTGTTTTCTCTGAGTGACGGCATGTGTCACACATATGACATGGAAGAACCCAGGGGGGGCATCTTGGGTAGTGTGGGGGTTCTTTTGGGAACTGTCGGCATGTACATTTGTCCCAGGTTCCTGCACTTCCTGTCTGCAGCCACAATCTTGTTTCTTGGGAAGATTTCCGCGTTGGTCGGGTTGGCATGTAGAAGGTGAAGGTTTTTTCTGGATGATAGCTGACTTTGAGGGTACTCTTGGGTCATACGTGGTGATCCAGGCGATCTTCTTTTCTCTTTTCTTGGGTTTTTCGGCTAGAAGCTGTCAAAAAAGAGAACCAACTCCTGAACAGAGAGATCTTCTGGCAGGCGAATCTGGGGACGCTCTTCAAGGGTTTGAACCAAAGAAAAGACTTAAACGCTGGACTCCGATAAAGAATCCAGTATTGATGTTTCTCTGGTGTGTGGACCTCGTGCATTTTGCATTTGTGTGTGTGCGCACATGCACGCACGCGCGTGCGCTGGGCTGCGTTGCAGAATCCAGTATTGATGTTTCTCTGGTATGTGGACTCTATGCATTTTGCATTTTGTGTATATGCACACACACACACACACGTGTGTGTGGGGGGAGGGGGGGAGAGAGAGAGAGAGAGGGGGGTGTATGTGTGTGGAGAGAGAGAGAGAGAGTGTGTGTCTAATATATGTGTGTGAGTGTGTGTGTGTGTGTGTGTGAGTGTGTGAGTGTGTGTGTGAGTGTGTGAGAGAACGAGAGAGAGTGTGCCTGAGGGGTGTGTGTGTGAGTACTAATAAGGAGTAATGGCCCTCTAAGTGTCAACATGGTGGGTTGTTTTGGGGTTTGCTCAGTCAGCTTTATGAATATTTTGTGATTTTAGTTCACAGTCTTTGAAAGTTTAATTCATGCAATTCATGTTCCATGTATGAGATCAGTTAACTGTAACAGTGGTTTGACTCTTTAATGAGCTCTGTTGGGCTTCCTTCTTGTTTTATTTGTTTCATTCTTCATTGGCACATCACAGTGCAGTCCCTGAGAAAGGTTTTTAACCGAAATATTGGACTAATAAAACTCCAAAATCTACAGTGGGTTCCTGTTTTATTTCTTCTTTATTTTCAAACCAACCAACAGGAGAACCACGTGGCAAAACGTCGGTGCGGCATTAGAAGAGGATTTATTACTGAAATTATATATATATATATATATATATATATATATATATTATATATTATATATATATATATATATAAACAGTTTAAAATAGGATTTAAAAATGGAAGTGTAAAAACCACCCTACAAAGTTGTTTCGAGCCAAGTGCTCTCCTCAGGGTATGTATAATCTGGGCACGCACCAGTGTTATATAGTTTAGTGTGTGGGCGTGTGAGCTCTGCGCGTGTGGCACGTGGCCTGTAGATTTTTTTTCTTTTTTGGGCGCGTTCAGGGGGGACGTGCCAGGGAATGGTGCATTGACAAAGATTTCCATTTGTGCCTGCAATTATTAATCATCTCTACTTTAGAGTTCAGGGATGCTAGATAGGGTTTACATAATATCAGCCACTTTTCTGTAGTACATAAGTTCCTTTTTTTAGAAATGTTGTGTATGGTGCTGCTCTTTTTATAATTTTCCATGATATGTTGTAATCTATTTTCTTATCTTTAAGCTTCCAAATATATTTACTTAGTTCTGTTTGGTTTTTATATTTTTCATTTTTGAAAGACTGTTTATGGTTTGCATATCTGGTTTTAAAATGGTTTGCAGTGATTCCTATGTATGTTTCTTTATCACTGTCTGTTGTTACCGTAGCTTGGTACACAATGTTGCTGTAGAGACATTTGTCATTCAGAGGGCACTGGTCTTTTTTGTGCAATTACAAGATATCCTTTCGTCACCCTCTTTGGTTGTATTGTTTTTGGTTTTATTGGAAGAATCAATTATGTTTTTAAGGTTGGGCATACACGAGTACGATAGCTTGATGGTGTTTTTATTGAATATTTTAGATAGTACATGTTCTTTTGGGATGATGTTTTTAAGGATTCTGAGGAATTCTTTTCCTACGTTGGTTTTTGTTCTTCCATCATATGGAGGGTTATACCATATAATTTTCTTTTCCTGTTTTTCTTGTTGCTGTTCATGTTATTATCTGGGTTATATTGTAATTTGTAGTTGTAGCCACTTTTTTTCCAGCGCCTCTTGGTATTCGGCTGCTGCACTGTTAAATTCTTTCTCATTGCATGACAGTTTAGATAATCTGTTGTTTATGCCATTAGGTATGGTTTTTAAAATGGAGGGTGGATGGTTACTTTTGATGTCTACGTAGACAGGTGTGTCATTGGGTTTTTTGTATGGTTTGTATGTGTGGTCCTTAAGGTCTAATGTTATGTCTAAATAATTTACTACTTTTTGTTGGCTTCTACTGTGATTTTTAGGTTGTAACTTTGGAAGTTCTTTTATCTTGTTTTCAATTATTTTTGGTTTATTGTTTAATGCGGCGAGGCCGTCATCTCTGTATAAGCCAACCTGTTTACCAAGTACTTTCTGTATATGAGACAACATGAAAAGTCCAACTAATTCACAAGTTTCAGCTCCATCATAAGATCCCATCGTAACATCGAACGTGGAATTTCTGCTGTTTTTTTTTTTTAATCCAAGTTTCATTGTTGCTATGGAGAAGGGTTTTTCTTAGTGTGGAGAATGATTTCCATCTCAGAATCTGTTATATTTGTGTATTTGTTGGCGAATCTTAGTGCTTTAGTAGTAATTCCTCATCGATAGAAGGATATAAACCCACTATGTCAAAAGTAATGAACACTGTATTTTTCTGTTTGTTCAACTCTTTAAACCATTGGATAACTTCATAACTATTTTTCCAGATTGTATTCAGTGTTTGTTTTTATGTCCTCTATTGCTTTTTCCAGGATTTTTTAAAACTAATTTTGCCTAATTCAGATTTTGATGGGTATATTAGTCTACATGTAGGGTTGTTGTGAAAGTTAGGTTTGTGATCTTTGAGAGTTATAAAAGCTTTTTTTATTGCTGTTGCTTCTATCCTATCACCTAAATCCATCTGGTGCACATGTTTTTTTTTCTTTTTTGCAGATGTTGTCATGTGTAGTCTTATCAGCTTTTTAAAAATAATTTTTCTGAATATTTTTGTTGAGGAGTTGAGAGTACTCATTAGGTTCCATTTTATAGAAATTGTTTGTCTTGTCAGCCTTTATAAACATTTTTTTGCATTTTGGATTTGTTTTATGTTATTATTCAATGTTGTTGGAAGTTATTGTGTGATAATTTATGAATTCAATATTAGCTATTAGTTTCTTCATACTTTCTTTAAAAGGTTTCATTTCCTCTATTACAGGTGGCGATCTCCATGACTTAAACCATAAGTTTTTTTATCTTCATTTTTAGCATCTGGATTCAAAACGAAAAACGCTTTCCATCTCATATTATGCACAAATATTTCAGTCTGCTGTATGATTTTTTTAATGTAGAGTTGTGGGTTAGAAAAAGGTATATTTTTGGTGGACTGCCCAAAGTTAATTTTCTCCATTTTAAATTTAGATTCTGCTAGGCCACTGTGCTCAACGTGAGGAGCAATCAATAAAATTAGAGTTAAAAGACCACTCAGAATTCTAAAAATGCTCAACCAAATAGGGAGCGACATAACAGTTTAAAATAGGATTTAAAAATGGAAGTGTAAAAACCACCCTACAAAGTTGTTTCGAGCCAAGTGCTCTCCTCAGGGTATGTATAATCTGGGCACGCCACCAGTGTTATATAGTTTAGTGTGTGGGCGTGTGAGCTCTGCGCGTGTGGCACGTGGCCTGTAGATTTTTTTCCCTTTTTTGTCTGTATATATATATATATATATATATATTATATATATATATATATATATATATATATATATATATATAATATATATATGTATGTATACAGGAGAGAGAGAGAGAGAGAGAGAGAGAGAGAGAGAGAGAGAGAGAGAGAGAGAGAGAGAGAGAGAGAGAGATGTATCCTTATACACGTTTTCCTTTATCCTTTTCTTCTATTTTCCTCGTGTTATTTTCTCCCCAAATTCTTGTTCTTCTCTTCACTGGCTGTCTTGGTAGATACTGGAGTTTAGTTTTTCTTCCGGTGGTGGTGAGAATATCACAGAAATATACATGAAATCTCACCTTCACATATCATACATAGACTGGCACAACTGTTTGAATTCTACGATGAATGTCACACTGAAAACGAAAGTTGATTCTAGACCGGTGAAAGAAATGTTTTTATTAACAAGGCAGAATTTAAATATTGGCAAGGAAGGGATTCAGATTTACACTCTAGCGTCCTCTTATTCATCCTATTCCTTCCACCTCCTTTTCATTCTATATAAGTCGATGCACAGTAATTCTCATAATGACAAGAGGATTTTTCCCCCTACGACGTATTTGCTCATGAGTGCTTCAGTGTGTTTGCTTCAGACTTTGGGATCCGGGGTCATTTGTGTGTCCACCGATAATGGAACAACACGTCTCCTGCATCGATTTCTGAGAGACAGCCAGCCATGTGTAATCTTCTCTCTCTCTCTCTCTCTCTCTCTCTCTCTCTCTCTTCTCTCTCTCTCTCCGTGCAAATACCTTAAGTGTTGTTCAGAAAATTAGAGCTAAATTCATATACCTACCTACCTACCTACCTACCTACTACCTACCTACCTACCTACCTACCTACCTACCTACCTTCTTGTCTGTCTGCTGCCTGTCTGTCTGTCGATCTGTACACACACATAAACACGCCTTGTGTGCACAACCACACACACACACACACACACACACACACACCACACACACCACACACACACACACACACACACACACACGCACACACCACACACACACGCGCACACCCATTTTAGTGACACCCTATACACTTTATTCGTCTCTCCATGTTCACTTTTTTATACTGCTATTATTTATTTTGTGGTAATAAAAAAGGTAATGTGGAAACATGATTGAACAACTGGAAACTGGATAAAGGGTCACGGCTATAACAAACTGGGAACTATACTGGTCCATGCACATAGCGAATCACCATCTAAGTGGATGAGGATGGTCATGTACATGCTTCTTTGAAAGCAAACACAACATAATTTTATTCAAAGACTGACCGGCCACAGGAACCACATGAACTGAATGTACCCCCCCCCCCCTTCTTCCTTAAACCTTAACATTTAACCAAAATTCTAATAAGGTTCATATTGATTAAGGGGGTACTTCTTGACTTACTGTACATCACAACTCTAAAAGAAGAGGATGTGGATGTGATGAGAACCGTATACTGCATATTCTGTCGTGTTACCTGCAGGAAGTTGTGTTGTCTGGTGAATCATATTAAAGATCCCTATCACAGACGCTCTGCTAAATCCAAGCAAGATGCAAGACGAAAGGGAATTAAGAATTGCGTTTTTTTTAATGATTCTTTTGCGTCGTTGGATTTTGAATGAATGCTGCTGTAATTTTGACTTGTATATGATAGGGCATGTCATTGCGTCAATACATCGAAGGGACAGTACCCGTTGTAGTTTACTATCGGACATACTCGGTACAATAAGATATACTTTCTCATATCTAGAAACTCAACATGTCTGTCTCTTTTGTATCAGCAAACATTCATCGCTTATCCACATTCTCTCAAATATCAAAAGTTGATACAAACAATGCAGTACAGCGGAATGCAGCAGTTATTTAATTCCCCGTGAACAAAGCGGCACAGCAAGAGGGGAAAGGTGACTTTTCACACTCTGTGAAATGCAGTAGAATACAGCAAGTTAGTCATCACATTTGATGAACAATACAACACTACGGAACGATTTATCTATCACAAACTGTGGTTGAGGCAATAGTGAGGAATGAATCATTTAACACTCTATTCTGTAACCCCCACCACCCGAAAAGTCAGTGCGTGTGAGTTACCCCGAGTTCACCTGAACAAAGACGAACAATGTTCTCACTCAATAATTCAACTAAAAAAGAGATTTTGAAGTTTTACTATATTTTATTTCCTTTTATTACTTCTTTCTTTTTAGCACAAGTAAACACGTCAATTACTAGTACACAATATTTTCAATTATAAACTGCTGGCTACATTAAAAAGAAAATGCAGTTTGGATCATGAACGAACGTGAAAGGCGCAGACACTGCAACCAACACACACAGAGAACAATGTTTTACTAACCTACACCATCACAAAATTATTATAACACTCAGAACAAACTTTTGTTTAACATAACAATTAGACATACAGTACATAAGACAATGGCTCTTCAAAAAATACAATTACAACCTCAACATTAGAACAAAACAGAATTACTCCAAGTCAATACCCACAACATATGCACACCAATCATAACATTCATTTTAACAATAAACGCACTGTTATATTCACACATTTTGCAGACATACTGTGCAGCTTTTGACAGTCACTATCTCAGTGACCAAGAGAGATAGGAATCGACACTTGCCCTCATACTTCTACAAAGACTAGATATGATTTTTCTTTTTTTTCTTTCTTCTAAAATGCAACTTATGTCCCATGGAATGATACACCATAGACATCAATGCACAATTTCAACGGAATGGGAAAAAGGGAATTCCTTTGTACGTTTTTCATTGTATTAATAAAAGAAAGAATCAAGCTCATCCCATCAAGCCATTTTACCATGACTCAGCATATGGAGACACCTCCAATTTCAGGTAATGACAGAGAAAAAGCCTAGTCATCTCAACCGGATCAATGAATTAGACTTCAACTCTACTAACAACAGCTACACCATCTCTCGTAATTTATAAAACGCTGCATCTACCAGACAATAAATAATTTTGCATCCCAACCACACAATAATCGTTATGAAGCAACTCTGAACTACAACAGAGTTCTTCCATCACAACAAGTCAATTAACCGTTCAATCAGCAATGACAAAAGCAAAACATTAAACCTCACACAATCCAAATTAGTTTTCCCGTTGCACAATTGCCAATCGACTAACTGAAAAAAAGAAAACTTAGTGAAACCGAACAAAAGGTCCGACATCTACCGGTGCTAAACCAATTTCAACTAATGTTGATCAGAACAAGGGCCCGACAACGACCGGCGCTAAACCAGTTTCAGCTTAGTTTAATCGAACAAGGAAACCATAATGCTTTGAATGTGTTAATCCCAAAACTTCATTTAATCATTTGTTTCCTCAATTAAATTTGTTTCTTCAATTAACTATACTAATCTTTTATCAAACACCTAAAATAAACATAACATACCTGATTTAATCTCTGCATGAGCTCTCCACGTTGGTCCAATTCTCCACGCGATGTGCCACTCCTGGCATGCGATTGTCCTTAACGGAAGTTGTTCTTTCTTCTGTTTTATCATCACTTCCGTTTACATTTATTTTCCTTCATTTCTTATTTACCACCCATAGTAAAAATAATAACAAAATATCCTAACTGCCTATAATGAATTAATAAAAAATAATCATTAACAATCTTAATAATTTCGATCTACAATTTTGACTTTCTACCCAAATCAACCAAATAGACTAGCTTAACTTACCAAAATCAACTACGATATTGGGAAGGTTACACTCTATATAAACAATCTATCACAGCACAACAGATTATTTAAAATATTCTGTGAACAATACAACAGAGGGATGAAAAGGTCAGTTACTACACTCTGAGAACGAATGCAGCATAGTAAAATGGGAAAGGTCAGTTATGACACCCTGTGAACAATGCAGCATAGTAAAATGGGGAAAGACAATGTACCAAACTCTGTGACTAATGCAACATAGTAAAAAGAGGAAAGTAAGTTTACTACACTCCGTGAACAGTGCAACACAAAAAAGGGGAATGTCAGTTTACCACATACTGTGACAGCACAGTAAAAGGGAAAAGTCAATTTACCAAACATTATGACAGCACAGTAACAGGGGAAACCAATTTTCCACACACTGTGATAGCACAGTAAAAAAAGGGAAAAGTCAGTTTACCACATTCTGTCACAGCACAGTAAAAAGGGGGAAGTCAGTTTACCACATTCTGTGACAGCACAGTAAAAAGGGGAAAAGTCAGTTTACCACACTCTGTGACAGCACAGTAAAAAGGGGGAAAGTCAGTTTACCACATTCTGTGACAGCACAGTAAAAGGGAAAAGTCAATTTACCACACTCTGTGACAGCACAGTAAAAAGGGGAAAGTCAGTTTACCACACACTGTGACAGCACAGTAAAAGGGAAAAGTCAATTTACCAAACATTATGACAGCACAGTAACAGGGGAAACCATTTTCCACACACTGTGACAGCACAGTAAAAAAGGGGAAAGTCAATTTACCACATTCTGTGACAGCACAGTAAAAAGGGGGAAGTCAGTTTTACCACATTCTGTGACAGCACAGTAAAAATGGGGAAAGTCAGTTTACCACATTCTGTGACAGCACAGTAAAAATGGGGAAAGTCAGTTTACCACATTCTGTCACAGCACAGTAAAAGGGGGGAAGTTAGTTTACCACATTCTGTCACAGCACAGTAAAAAGGGGGAAAGTCATTTACCACATTCTGTCACAGTAGAGTAAAGAGGGGGAAAGTCAGTTTACCACATTCTGTGACAGCACAGTAAAAATAGGGAAAGTCAGTATACCACATTCTGTCCCAGTAGAGTAAAAAGGGGGAAAGTCAGTTTACCACATTCTGTCACAGTAGAGTAAAGGGAGAAAGTCAAGTCACCACACTCTGTGACAGCACAGTAAAAAAGGGGAAAGTCAGCTTACCACACTCTTTGAGCATTACAACACAGTGTAAGAGGGATGGTCAGTTATAGCACTCTATGACCCAGGCAACACAGTAAAAGAGGAAAGTCAATTCACCGTTCTCTGTGTACCATTCTACACAGTAATAGGAGTAAAGTCAAAGTACCACACTGACCAGCCGCCGTGGCGAAGTGGTTAGGGTCGCGGAGTCCCGGCTGGGAGGTCGTGGGTTCGAATCCCATCACAGTCATGTGGGTTTTTCTGCCCCGACCGGCTCCTACCCAGAGTTGAGTTTGCTGCGGACTTAGTTGGGAAGACTGGGACCACACAGTCGAGTTTCATCCACTGAATGGATGCGTTTCTGAGAGTGTTGATTAAATTTCTTGACCAACACTGCAGGTGCCTGTATCTCTCGGGTCTGGTTGACGCCGGGATATATTATGAAAGGAAGCGTGGAGTACAGCTCTGTCATGCAGTCTCAGACCGAATGAAAATCCGTAGCATCATCTTAATCATCCTCACTCTCATTGATCAGCATAAAAAATGTCTCAAATTCTGTTGCCCTTCATGCCCTGCTCTCATGGTGACCTCAGTTTTCGATGTCCTCTCTACGTCTGTGGCCTTGGTTTGGTTCCGTCGGGGTCATCGGTATCGGCGAGTCCATGGGGGCTGTCGTTGGACGGACGTGGTGGCGCCCTCCGGAGGGAGAGCTCACTCACGCCGGCTCCGCGACTAAGCAGTTATTGTCGTCAGTAGGGGGCTTAGAACAGGGAAAGACAGTTACTAGACTAAATCAACAATGCGCCAGAGCAGAATGGGAAAGGTTAGTTGCTATATTCAGTGAACAATGCAAAACTGCAGAATAGTGAAAGTCGGTTAATACATCCCGCGAGCAACGCAAAATGCGGAACCGAAAAAAAAAGTCAGCTGCCATGGTCTTTAAACACTGTAACACTGCAGAATCAGGGAAAATGAGTAAAGACACACCCTGCACACAATGCAACAAAGCAGAAAGGAAGACGGTGTAATACAGCAAAATGGGTTTCGATTGACTTTCTCCTGTAAGAGAAGCATTGTTTACAAATCATAAAAAGATTTTATTTAAAATAAACCGACAGCTGAAGAAACACAACATGAAGCAGCACGCGGTGAATATCGACAGTGTATTATGACAACAACAAATACGAAAACAACAAACATGTGCGATGTAGTTTTCACCACATTTTTGCCATTTTAACTTTGTCAATAGAACGACCAGGTAAATCCACATAGATACAAGAATGCACGAAAGAAAGGGGTAAAACCCACAGCATGCAACAGCGTAATTAAGTACAGCACAGCACAGATAACATTAGAAGGAATAAGCATGATCCTTTAGAGCACAGACATAGATTCATTTTAGGAATGAAAAACAGCAACACATATCCGAGCTTAATCATCTGCCTATCTCTTTGAAACAAAAAGGGACGAAGCAGCGATAATTATGGAAAAATATTGACATATATTAATTCTTCAGTTAAAATTAAAGATGAATCAATAGTGAGGCATAGTTGATCTCAGATCTGTGCATAGATGAACAACTGCAAGAACTGATGACAATAAGCATTGCGTTAAGTTTGTAAGCTGCTGCTTTCACATCTTTTCACTTAGAAAGCGTTTTGCATTATTGGAACAACTTCTGAATTCTGTTTATGTATAAACATTATTTGGATCATGATTCTAAACCTCTTGTCCACAATGCCACTGCACACGTACCATGTAGATTGACAAACGGCCAAAAGTCATTTTTGCTGCATTTTTGTCGAGACCAAGTTAAACGTAAAATCACACAAGGATTTATGGAGAACAGAATGATTAGAAACGTACCAAAAAGTGATGTTTATTCACGGAACGTTTCTGCGAAATGAACACTGCTATGTTATTATAGGAACAACAAAACACGCGTCGATGTACACTGTAGGCTTACTAATATAAAAAGGACAGAATTCCAGTCATTTTAATTGCGATAGTTAAATATATTACTTCGCACAAACATATGCTCATCATATTAAGATTCATATAGATTCTGTGTTTATTATGCTGTTCCTGCAGCTGAAAAGCCAATCTTCATGGAAGAAGCCAGTTTGACGGCAAAATTCATTGCGATCAATATTGCAGTCTCACTTTTCATTTGTCTAATATTGATGTAATGTTTCTGTTTTGTGCAGGCTACAGATCTATTTTCAATTCATCTCATCAGGATTTCATGGATCCGGTACTGTTGTTGAAACAGGACATTTAATGAATCGAATTCACGAAGGGAACTGAAAATTTGTTTTTGTTCGATTCCTTGGCGTTGTGGAATTAGGCTATTCAAAATGAACATGATGATTGTGTTACCAAACAGGGAGCAAAGACTGTTTCAAACATAGCTGAACTGCCATGTTTGTTAACACGAACGGAATTCTTAAATACCATAAAGACACATTGGCAGCTTCCTTTGTTTCCAATCTGACACGTCAGTCCTTTCAAGTTAATCCACAGGACCCAAATACTGTGAAATGAGTGAACGTCTGGTGTTTACATAATTGTAAATTGTGCGGCACAAAATACTGCAAAAGAGAATCATTTACATATATATAATGCAAATTTTGAAAATTAACACATCTTAATTCACCGTGTATAAAATGTCTTTGCATCTGCACAACCCTGTAAATCAGAAATATCTGACAATGAATCTATTCAGAAGGTAAATGGCGAATGCTTGGCCATGCTGATCTATATCTCCTTTCTGGAAGTACAAAAACACATTGCCAGTGTTGGATGTTCAGTCATTTTGGAAAGGAGTCTTTTTATTTTGAAAAGTCTCTTCTAAAAGTGGACATTTATCTTTTACAAAGCCAAGATCGTCATTTCTTGTAAATACTTTCCCATCACCAAAATCTCGTTTATCTAACCCATCCTGTATCTTATCCTTCATTTTCGGTTTGCTTGTTTCTGTGTATTACTTACTATTTCTCACGATCATCTTTAATCTATGACCATACGATAATACTGAAATTTATTCAAAGTCTAAAATCACCGAAGCAGACGAGCAGACAATAAGCACATGAATCAACCAGCCAGTTAATATTTATATCTTGCCGTTTTCAAATTTGTCCCATAAAAAGACGCCCAGAGAGGGGTGGATAGATGGAAATGTGTGGAGAGGAGAAGGGGGGTGTTTGTAATAACATATTTATTCGATGTATACAAACCATTCTACAGCTAACACAAAAGTACACTCGAGGCACCATATCAAAACGCCCTTTTCCGCTGTGGTATAATTTGAGTATCAAATCACTTTCAAGATGTAATACAATCAGAACACACACAAACAGTATTTTGCTGTAATTGCACGTCGTTACAAGGAATATCCAAAGTATCAGAAAACAGAGATATAAAGAGCACTACACAAAGATTCTAGAATCAAAATGTTGTTGCACACCCATATTTCTTATATGTAGAACTTCTTGATAAATCGTTTGACGTTTGTGGTGTTACAAAAATATTAATCGCTGTTTTCAGACAAAAGGATAACATCAACCAACGCTGTTCGTAGTTCAACTGAAAGGACGAAAAGGCCCAGCAATTAGTGAAAAGTTATTCATAATGTATGCTCCCTATATATCTTGATGAACAAAAAAAAAATGGTCCACAGAAATTGCGTTTGTTCACCACCGACGAACCGGCAATATACGTCAAAGCGTTAAACATCTCTTTAATGTTTACAGTGTCGCAGATAATCATGGTATATATTTGTCTGGGTTCCATTTTCTAACAAATAACCTATCAAAGTATACTTTTGTTGTTGGAAGGCAAGAAAAGAAACCCTTTTATCGATAAAACGAAACAAACACGTAATTTACGATTTACATAGATTGTTTTTGCATGAAAGCCATACAGTTAAACGGGTGATGTACAGTTAAATGAATTTCTTTAAAATATTCAACTTGTTTATCACCAGTGAAGTTATCCTCTTCGACCGATTTTGATAAACTTCTATTAATGATGCCAATGAAAAACTGACTACGTACTCTCAGTAGAGAAATCCCATGTAATTATTTGGATGGTTAATTTGATATTTGTCTGCAATGAGAAAACCACCAAAATGTCCACCTTTTAGGGAACATCTCTCATTGAAACAGATTGTGAAATAATTCTTAAGTGCTCATCACCAAATGACATTTGTAAGCAGACTTACGGTCTCACCAAGAGTTCCACCATGTCCAAGAATTCTGTCATAGTGTTGTCTCTTAAAGAAAAATATTGAAGATTAGTGTAATCATTATGACCATTGCTACTCCTTGACGCAGTGCTTTATCTTATCTTTATTATTTCAACAATTTATTAAAGTTTTGAAATCAATTGCTTGGTTTATATTGTTGGCAGGCGCATCTATTTTCTTCGAATTTTATCCAGTCGATTCCACGACGTTGATTTCTGACTATTTACACCAATAACGATCGACTCATATGACAGCACACGTTAACCATATCACGTTAAACTCTCTCTCTCTCTCTCTCTCTCTCTCTCTCTCTCTCTCTCTCTCTCTCCTCTCTCTCTCTCTCTCTCTCTCTCTCTCTCTCTCTCTCTCTCTCTCTGGTAGAGTTCCATCGTGGACTCGACAAGATAGCCTACATTCACAACGGCAAACTACATGTTAAGGACAGACGGCAAGATGCTTCCTCTAGGGACGTCAGTCATGAATGGCGCCATACTTCTGATCCAAGAGGAACTGAGGAAGACTGTCCCCTCATGCAAAACAGCTACAGCAGAAACAGCGAAGGCATGTACCACAGGTTCCAGTCTTCGCTTAATCAGCAAAATTCCCACGAAAACAAAGACGTCAAGGAACACCGCTCAGGCATCAGACGTTCCGGCAACTGATGGAGTGGCAGTCCGAGAGGAGAGAAGAACTCTCGACTCCGGAATCCAGATGCACATACCTCCATTCCAGTCGTTCCAGGAACACGGTCCTACAGTGATGTTACAAAACAATATAAACCACGACATGAAAGCCAAACTTCAGAACACAAAAGGACTGTTATGGTGAAAGACTACTCCAAAAGATCTCAAACTTCAAGGTCGGCTTCATCAAAACTGTGTGAAGAGGGGTCCAGTGATGGCAAAAGTCAGCTGACGTCTGTGATGGACAAAGTTTCAACAGACTCTAATGTGTGTGTGGAAAACAGGCCCACAGACGTGATTCACATTACTGAAGACAACATTCAGGAAACGCTGACTGGCCAGGACAGTGGCAGGATGACGGAAAAGCGACGAAGAAAAAAAGAAAAGAAAAAGAAACACCCGAAGGTGTTGGGGAGGACCCAGAGAAGCACTGTCTTCACCTGCCTTTAGAGCAGTCCTGTACCACCCTTGGAGGCCTGCGCTGTGTTGACGATGGGTACAGGCACGCGCAGGACACTCCATTAAGATATCAAGGGACATAACTGCTCCTGAACAGAGGTAAATTAGACTACAGGATGCAGCTCATAACAGCCTTAAAGTAGCATCCCCATGGGTGTACCAGCCCGTATTTCATGACTGCAGAGCCCACCGGCGAAAAACACCACCCTCCAGCTGCCGAGCACACCCCACAGACCCAACCACCCCTGCCCACGGACAGATGAAGACAGTGCCACTCCAGACACAGCCAAGCTTTCGCCATACGGTCTTATGTGCCCTCAAGAGAGAATCCAAAGTTGTAGTCTTTCCCACTGTCAACAGGACTTTCCCCGTGGTCAGTGGGTCTTTCCTCACCGTCACTGGACCTTTCTCCAGGGTCAGCCTAGTTAAGGCAAAGAAGAAAAAGAAACACCCGAAGGTGCTGGGGAGGACCCAGAGAAGCACTGTCTTCACCTGCCTTTAGAGCAGTCCTGTACCACCCTTGGAGGCCTGCGCTGTGTTGACGATGGGTACAGGCACGCGCAGGACACTCCATTAAGATATCAAGGGACACAACTGCTCCTGAACAGAGGTAAATTAGACTACAGGATGCAGCTCATAACAGCCTTAAAGTAGCATCCCCATGGGTGTACCAGCCCGTATTTCATGACTGCAGAGCCCACCGGCGAAAAACACCACCTCCAGCTGCCGAGCACACCCCACAGACCCAACCACCCTGCCCACGGACAGATGAAGACAGTGCCACTCCAGACACAGCCAAGCTTTCGCCATACGGTCTTATGTGCCCTCAAGAGAGAATCCAAAGTTGTAGTCTTTCCCACTGTCAACAGGACTTTCCCTGTGGTCAGTGGGTCTTTCCTCACCGTCACTTGACCTTTCTCCAGGGTCAGCCTAGTTAAGGCAAAGAAGAAAAAGAAACACCCGAAGGTGCTGGGGAGGACCCAGAGAAGCACTGTCTTCACCTGCCTTTAGAGCAGTCCTGTACCACCCTTGGAGGCCTGCGCTGTGTTGACGATGGGTACAGGCACGCGCAGGACACTCCATTAAGATATCAAGGGACATAACTGCTCCTGAACAGAGGTAAATTAGACTACAGGATGCAGCTCATAACAGCCTTAAAGTAGCATCCCCATGGGTTACAGCCGTATTTCATGATGCAGAGCCCCCCGGCGAAAAACACACCTCCAGCTGCGAGCACACCCCCACCAACCACCTGCACGGAAGATGAAGACAGTGCCATCCAGACACAGCCAAGTTGCACGGTCTTATGTGCCCTCAAGAGAGAATCCAAAGTTGTAGTCTTTCCCACTGTCAACAGGACTTTCCCTGTGGTCGTGGGTCTTTCCTCACCGTCACTGGACCTTTCTCCAGGGTCAGCCTAGTTAAGGCAAAGAAGAAAAGAAACACCCGAAGGTGCTGGGGAGGACCCAGAGAAGCACTGTCTTCACCTGCCTTTAGAGCAGTCCTGTACCACCCTTGGAGGCCTGCGCTGTGTTGACGATGGGTACAGGCACGCGCAGGACACTCCATTAAGATATCAAGGACATAACTGCTCTGAACAGAGGTAAATTAGACTACAGGATGCAGCTCATAACAGCCTTAAAGTAGCATCCCCATGGGGTACCAGCCCGTATTTCATGACTGCAGAGCCCACCGGCGAAAAACACCACCCTCCAGCTGCCGAGCACACCCCACAGACCCAACCACCCTGCCCACGGACAGATGAAGACAGTGCCACTCCAGACACAGCCAAGCTTTCGCCATACGGTCTTATGTGCCCTCAAGAGAGAATCCAAAGTTGTAGTCTTTCCCACTGTCAACAGGACTTTCCCTGTGGTCAGTGGGTCTTTCCTCACCGTCACTGGACCTTTCTCCAGGGTCAGCCTAGTTAAGGCAAAGAAGAAAAAGAAACACCGAAGGTGCTGGGGAGGACCCAGAGAAGCACTGTCTTCACCTGCCTTTAGAGCAGTCCTGTACCACCCTTGGAGGCCTGCGCTGTGTTGACGATGGGTACAGGCACGCGCAGGACACTCCATTAAGATATCAAGGGACATAACTGCTCCTGAACAGAGGTAAATTAGACTACAGGATGCAGCTCATAACAGCCTTAAAGTAGCATCCCCATGGGTGTACCAGCCCGTATTTCATGACTGCAGAGCCCACCGGCGAAAAACACCACCCTCCAGCTGCCGAGCACACCCCACAGACCCAACCACCCTGCCCACGGACAGATGAAGACAGTGCCACTCCAGACACAGCCAAGCTTTCGCCATACGGTCTTATGTGCCCTCAAGAGAGAATCCAAAGTTGTAGTCTTTCCCACTGTCAACAGGACTTTCCAAAAGATCTCAAACTTCAAGGTCGGCTTCATCAAAACTGTGTGAAGAGGGGTCCAGTGATGGCAAAAGTCAGCTGACGTCTGTGATGGACAAAGTTTCAACAGACTCTAATGTGTGTGTGGAAAACAGGCCACAGACGTGATTCACATTACTGAAGACAACATTCAGGAAACGCTGACTGGCCAGGACAGGGGCAGGATGACGGAAAAGCGACGTAGTCTTGGCGATATTAGTCTGGACAGGAATATTACAGAAACTAATGACAAAACTGACGGTGATACAGGCACGGATATGGATGCTGTACATGACTCCAAACAGACGACAGCTGAAAAAGAGGTGTGCACCATTGCCCGACGCAGGATGACGCACCAAGGGGAAGTAATATAATGGGATAATTTTGCGCAATTGTTCGCCAACCGGATGTGGATACAGACAATGTTAGACAAGACGTGATTGACATTACAGGCAACGAGAATATACTCAGACAAGATATGACTACCGACACACCATCTGACAAACAAGACAGCAGACACGTTGTTGATGATATAGTCAACGAAGTAACGAGCAAAGACAAACAGATACAACCTCCAGTGTGTTCAAAACGAAATGCTTCTGTAGTATTGTGGATTGTTTTAAAAAAGTTCAGTCAGGTGACCAGACAAAAATCAAAGACAGGCCTTCGTGGGCTAAACCAAAGAACAAAGTCGGTGCAGAAACATCAGGTGCACAAAAATAGGGATTCGGCCAGGCCACAATACCAGTTAAACAATCATCAAAGACTCAGGGACATAGTGTCACAGGTGCTGCAAATCACATGATGCGCTATTAAGTCCCAGCACAAGTTCTTTTGTAAATAGTGCAGATAACGCAGAAGTTAATTTCCTAAATTACAACGTTGATGGGCTTTTACAAAATTGGACAACACCCATTAAATTAATTTCATCATTTCCCATGATTTCGCCTGCTTAACTGAGACTTTTATAGCTACTGACTTTGAATCATCTCTTTTCAAGGACTTTATTATATTCACATCCAAAGCTAAAAAATTGTCACACCAAGGGAGATACTCGGGAGGTGTTATTGTTATGATCAAGAAATGTTTTGCTGATTCTGTTGAACGGATTGAAGTGAAAGTCAAAAACACGGTTGTTGTGAAGCTAAAGAAGGACTTGTTTTCTACAGAATAAGATATCATGTTAATATGTTCTTATATACCCCGAATGATTCACCACACTGGAAATTTCAACAGGACGGATACGGCATGGAATTGTTAGAGGAATGTATAACTGATTTGCATGAATCTTGTGGTGACTTTTCTATGTTTGTAACTGGAGATTCGAATGCAAGAACTTCATCCTAAAATTACAGTTTTCATGGTGATGACAATGACTTTGATGAGACATAATTTTCAGATGACAACAGTTTTCCAAGGCGGTCTCAAGATAAACAAATGAATTCTTTTGGAGAGCAATTAATTGGCTTATGTAACAAAAAACTAACATGTTTGAATGTATAATTTTTAAATGGACTTGACCTAAAGACTTTGATGATAGCTGCACATATATTGGATCTTCTGGAGTAAGTACAGTCGATTATTTTATTGTATCCTACGACTTATTTTCGTCCGTCAATATTGTATCTCTGGATGTTGAAAGCCTAACTGAATCTGACATCTCCTAGTGGTTGTGAAGATGAAGAGGGATAATAACATTCACGAGAATACTGAAAATTCCAAACCAAATCACCGTATAATTTCAGAAAAAAATTATTTGGAATCAAAATGCGAGGGTGATTTTATAAAACTGTTGAAAACTTATGCCATTAAAAGCCGACTTATGCCGACTATGCAAACCTTGGATGTAGACATAGACAGCGCTCTTGATATTTTTGTGAAGTGTTTAAGAGATGCCAGTCAATGCATGCTAAAATCGTTCACGGTCAATGGAAATAAAAGGTCAGAATGGTTTGATGAAGAATGTAAGGCAGCAAAAAAGGAAAGTAG
This sequence comes from Conus ventricosus, assembly GCA_018398815.1. Classification (NCBI taxonomy): domain Eukaryota; kingdom Metazoa; phylum Mollusca; class Gastropoda; order Neogastropoda; family Conidae; genus Conus; species Conus ventricosus. The sequence goes on from CM031602.1 coordinate 28,452,163, forward strand.
GAGTAAATTAAACTATTTCAGAAGAACTGGGAAAGAAAAAGACAGAATACCGTACGTAAAAGCGAGGAAGAGTTACAGATATTTACTAAAGTAAAAAAGACAAGCGTTTAGAAAGCAGCAAGCAGATATGTTAGCGAATGAAACTGGCAACTCATCGCAATTTTGGAGAAAGATAAGGAAAATGGGGATGCTGGCAGAATGATAAAAATGATAGCATATTAGTATAGATGACTGGTTCAAGCATTTCAAGAGTGTTTTTCAAAAACAGCGGCGAAGAAAACGATGAGCAGTTTGATATCGAAATCGATCTGTCCGAAGAAATCGGACCATATTTTGAATCAGTTTATTTCAGAGGATGAAGTCATTCAAGCTATTTCTAAACTAAGAAAAATAAAGCTAGCGGAATAGACGATGTTTCCGCAAAAAATGTTAAAATCTGGAGGTTCAACTGTAAATGATTTATGACAAAACTATTTAATACCGTTTTTGATAAAGGAGTTTATCCTCGTGAGTGGACGAAATCTATTATCATACCAGTATTTAAGAAAGGCAACCCGATAATGCTGATAATTATAGAGGAGTATCTTTTCTGAGCATCATATCAAAGTGTTATACATCAATATTAAACACAAGACTGTACACTTGGTTACAAAACAGTAACTTTATTTCAGAAAATCAGGCAGGATTTCGAAGAGACCACTCTACTGTTGATCATTATTTTACAGTGTATGCTGCTATCCAGAAATGTATGAATAAGAAAGGTACAAAACTATATGTTGCTTTTGTTGATTTTAGAAAGGCTTTCGACTCTGTGCGTCATCACAAAGTTTTGGAATGTATAAAAAAAAAAAATGTGAAAGGGAAATTTTTGGCGTCTCTCAAAGCAATGTACAATTCATTACTGTCGTGTGTTTGATCAAACCGTGAATTTTCTGAGATGTTTGATTGCCCAATAGGAGTAGACAAGGATGTGTTTTGAATCCCACATTATTTTCAATGTTTATAAACCAGTTGGCAACTCACATAGAAGAAAAGGGTAAACATGGTGTGCAGCTGTTACCGGGTATCATGGAGTTATTCATATTATTGTTCGCAGATGATGTTTGTACTGTTGTCAACTTCCCCAAATGGTCTACAGAATCAACTGAATATTCTGCACACATGTTGCAACAACATGAGGTTATACGTAAACATCGAAAAAACAAAAGTTATGGTATTCAGAAAAGGGGGATTCCTGGGAAGGCATGAAAAATGGTTCTATGATGGTACAAGACTAGAGGTGGTAAATAGTTATTGTTATTTAGGATTTAATTTTACAACTATGATTAGAGCTAGAAAAGGCACAATGCATTTGGCAACAAAAGGAAAGAAAGCCGTTTTACAGCTGTGCAGGGTTTTCCAAAAGTATAAGGAAATCAGTTCAATTACCTTCTTTAAAATTTTTGATGTAAAATTCAGCCAATACTATTATACTCATTGGAAGGGGGTGGGTTAAATAGACTAGATCATATAGAAAAAGTACGTCTAATAGGTTTATGGGTGTTCCAGTTAGAACTCCTAATAAGATGGTATATGGAGATCTGGGAAGATACCCTCTGTATGTTAATTCTTACGTTACATGTTTAAGATTTTGGTTTAAACTGTTGCATATGGATGTTGAAAGACTGCCACATGAAGCTTACATGATGTTGTTTGACTTAGACAGAGCTGGAAAAAACTGTTGGGTTTCAAAGGTAAGAGAAAGTTTGTGTGAAACGGGGTTCAGTATTGTTTGGTAGCAGCAATGAGTTGGTGATGTTAAACAGTTTTTGAATTTGTTTAAACAAAGAATTGTCGATTTCTTTTTTCAAGAATGGAACGCAACTATCAGAGATCGGGACAGATAAAGCACTTACAGAACATTTAAGACTGTTTTTGAAAAAGAGAGGTACGTTTGTGACATGGATATGTATTGCTTTCGTGTAGCCTTTTCTCAGTTAAGATTTAACGTGCTTCCTCTGAATAATAATGTGCATCGGTACAGTGAATCTGTCGAAGACAAAATTGTTTATTTTGTGTGGGTGAAGTTGAAAATGAGCATCATTTCTTATTTGACTGTTGCCTGTATATAGACCTTCGAGCTAAATTTCTAAGAGGATCAATGAAAGTGCCTGTAAATGTTCTGTTGAAAACAACAAGTGTGAATCATAGGTACAATGTTTCAAGATATGTGTTCCATGCGATTAACAAACGAAATAAGGTAATATTTTAGACGAAAATGACTGGCTGATTATTACGGCTCAATAACTTTGATACTTAATCTTGTGCTGCATGCTATATAGATCTTCATCATTCACTCATGTAGCGTAGCTTTGTTTGCTAAGATACGTTCATTTAGAATTTCTACTATACATTTATATTTAGAAGAGATTGTCAAGATTGTGAAGTGTGAAACTGTGGAATATATATATCTTTTTCGCCTCCTCCCTTCACCCCCCCTCCTCATTCGAGGCTCGCCCCCATCTACTTGACTCCATTCCCCAGCCCCACCACTCCCATTTCCAGTTGGTATCTCCATGTATTGTGGCCAAAGGCCGACGTACATTAAAGAGTTCTGAGTTCTCTCTGTCTGTCTGTCTGTCTTTCTGTCTGTCTGTGTGTCTGTCTCTCTTGTTTAGTTTTCACTACGACCTTTCCCTGTCTAGAATATTTGGCTTATGCATGTACGATTTCTTCTTCTTTGTACTGTTATTTTTATTTGATGGGGAAGGAGTGATAACCAGAAGATCTGCAGAGAAAGCTACATTTCTATCTAAAGCTTGGATTTAACACTGAGGTGTGGTCGACAGCGATGTAGTATCATACTGCTTGCTTGTTCTGCTTAAAGAAGTAGCAGCTGTCTCACTACTGGTCGTCACATGATGCTGGGCTCGGCATCTGCACAACATTAGAAATTCCCTCCTAAACTTGGTTCCCGTGAAACAGTAAAGAAGAAAATTGATGGCACTGTTAGTATACCAAAGATTCATGGTAACGGTGTATATTAACTCCGCCTCAATGATGAACTCGAGAGTTATAACAATGTATTTCAATGCAAAACGAATCCAGATGAGGTAAATACACACAGGTAATGTTAGAATCAGAAACATGCCAGACAAAGTCAGAATCATGGTCGTCGTTTTAGAAGCTGTTTTCTTGCGACTGTTATTGTTGCTCGTATTGGAGATGGCATGGACAGTTATAGAGGAACTGGACGCAGCCCTGAAAAGGGTCAACGACAATATGACGTCACATACAATGAGACAACTTGCAGGAAGGAGGGAAGACATCAACATGTCCACCCATGTGAAAACGTCACCAACAAAACGGCGATAACTGGCCGAGCTTTCACCACAGATGCCATATTCTGATATCTCCATACCTATTACAAAATGGAAGTGCAGGCAGCAAGCGGCAATGACTACAATTCCTACAGCTACCCAGGTTCGTTGCACAGTGCACACCATTCTCATCTTGTGCGGCCACAGAATGGCCAGAGTTCGCTGCACTGTCACACTGGTTAGCAGCCAGGCGGAAATGGTACCAATGGAGTAGAACAGCCACAATAGAAGCTTGCAAGGAGCCGTATGTAAGTCAACCACATATATTTCTGTAATGTAGTAGATCCATTTACTTAATGCGCCAATGTACAGCAATACAAAATCGACAACAGCAAGAGAAATGAGGATCAAATGCTGCGAGGAATTACCTCCCTTGATTCGGCGCATAACGAAGATGGTGGTGATGTTTCCAAAACCACCCAACAGAAGGAGACAAGGGGGCCATACTCTCCACATGATCATCGCTGCTCGGTTCTCTGAGAGCAGAACTGGATTGCTGTACGTCATATTGGTAATGCTAGTATTGTTCGTTTTAACACTGTCGGCTGTAGTTCTGTCCATGTTGTCTTCGTATCGGACAGTTCCTCCTTATGGTCATTCTGTCCAAAGCAAACAAACAGAAACTCATGTATGCACATAGACACATTGTCTGTAATTGTAACAGACAAAACACAAGCTAAATGAAGGAACAGTAAATGCTAGGAAGTGGCTGAGAACTCATAAGTTCCAACTGTAACAGAAAAACCAGTCAAGAGCCTTGGGAGGTGGTATGATGACTGCTTGAGAGACACAAACAGGGGAGATTGCTGCACCTATATCAGGTCGGAATTGAACAAGTAATTGCGGTGGAAAAAAAAAGAGACTATTAGAGATGACCAGAACATCTCCGTTATCGAAAAAAAGGCTTTTGTGTTTATTTGTCGTCTCCATATTTCTGTTTGTGTATGAAAATCGGGCAGTTGGATATATCTTCAAAGACATTCCCAACCCCGGAGATGACATGCTACCACAAGATTATGAACGTCTACCAACCGCCGTGGCAAAGTAGTTAGCGTTATGGACTCCCGGATGGGAGGTCGTGGGTTCGATTTCCATCAGAGCCATTTTTTGAGGGATTTATTGCCCCGACCAGCTTCTACCCAGAGCTGATTTTGCTTAGTTAGGAAGACTTGGACCACACAGTCGAGTTGCAGGTGCCTGTATCTCTCGGGCCTGGTTGACGCCGGGATATATACGAAAGTAAGTGTAGAGTACAGACTCGTCATGCGGACTCTGACCAGAATGGAAATCAGTAGCATCATCTTCATCATTATCATTCTCATTGACCAGCATAACAGATATGATTCAAATTCTGTGAACCTGTATGCCCTGGTCTCATGGTGACCTCTCTCTCTCTCTCTCTCTTTTCTCTCTCTCTCTCTCTCTCTCTCTCTCTCTCTCTCTCTCTCTGTGCGTATGTGCGCGCGCGCGCGCGCGCGCGTGTGTGTGTGTGTGTGTGTTTGTGTGTGTATGTGTGTGTGCGTGTGTGTGTGTGTGTTTGCGCGCGCGCGCGCGCGTGTGTGTGTGCGTGTGTGTGTGTGTGCGCGCGCGTGCGTGCGTGTGTGTGTGTGTGTGTGCACGCGCGCGTGTGTGTGTGTGTGTATGTGTGTGT
>CM031602.1:28462172-28476817 GCA_018398815.1 Conus ventricosus
TGAACTGTTACATCGTCTTTGTTGGTGGATTATGTCATGTAGACATTCATCTCACCCTGGATAGTCAAACATGTGTGTGTTGTGTGTGTGTGTGTGTGTGTGTGAAACCTGTTTTGTTGCTGTCATACAGCACATTTACACTTTCAACACTATTTTCAACTGGCTGGGGTTGGATGGTGAGCGGTCTGAGAAGTGGAGGTATTGTTTCTGTGTGTCTTCACACTGACCACTGCATCGTGCAATTCCATTCTGCTCTCCCCCCCCCCTCTCCTCTCTCTCTCTCTCTCTCACAAACACATTTATCTTTCTCTCATCTATCTCTAACACACACACACACACACACACACACACACACACTCCACACACACACACACACACACACACACTCAACATACACACACACACGCACGCACGCGCGCGCGCGCGCGCACACACACACACACACACACACACACCCCACCCCACACACGCACACACACGAACGCACACAACACAGAGAGGAGGAGAGAGAGAGAGAGAGAGAAAGAGTCCATCTACACTCCTTTTTATTTGCATTAAGGAGTGTGTCAGAGAACAACTGAAAGAAAGAATGCTGCACGGAAGTCTGTCTGGGTCGCTATCAGCAGAGTGGATATCATGTCAATGCATCCCTGCCTGTTCGCAACCTGGGCAACCAGTTTCCAATATATATCTTAATCTATTCATCCATGTTATTAATCTAGCTTACTGGCTTTCAAGTGACGTATTATCTCTATTTATGCCTGTCTGTTACCAACATTGTTGCTCTCCAAGATATGAATATTACATACCAATCTCTTTCTTTTGTATTGTTCTCTAGGCTATTGATTTCCAAGGCATATATCACTATCTATTCCTGCCGTTTGTCAATCTAGAATACAGGTTTTCAACACCTGTATCTCTATCCAATCCTGCGTTAGGGCATTCTAGACCAAGACTTCCATATAACTCTAGTTAACCCGTTCTGTGGCCAGTCCAGATTGCCCAGTTCCAACGTAAACATCTTTCTACACATGATACAAATCTATAGTGCTAATTTCTAAGACGCAGTATCTTTATCCATCTCTGGCTTTGGCCAATATAAAATACAAAATGTCTAAAACATCGTCTCAGTCCATTCCCGCATGTTGAGAAACCTAAACTACCAACTCCGAGTACACGAATCGTTTCTGTTCTTCTTTGTCTGCTGGTAGCGTAAAGCATTGATTTTCAAGCCACGCGCATACTCTATTCGTCCCTCTGTATTACAGTTCTAGACTATTGATTTCCAGGACGCATAATATCTCTATCCTTTTCTGGCTTGGTGTAATACAGACTACATATTTTCTCAGCACATACAATCTCTATTTACCGCTTCGAGTAAGCAATGCAGACAACCGATTTCCAACACACACACACTATCTCTGTCGCGTTCCAGCCTGTTAGCAGCCTAGACTAAAGATTTCCAGGACACGATATCTCGAATCATCATAGCCTCGAGCAGCAGAAACTATCAGTTTATAAAACATATAACACCTCTATTCATCGCTGTCTCTTAGCAATCGAGCCTGCAATCTTAAAGACACTCACTCTCTCCACTTTTCAGCATCCCATATGTCTAAGGCACGTTGAGCCGTCTGTGCCTGTTATCACCCTGGACAATAACTTCCAAGAGAAATGGCATTCTCTAATGTGTACGCGGAAACTGATTTGTTACATCAGAATTTCCAATTTCTGAGCTGTGACTGTGACACATTCTCTCCACTTTTTCGCTCTTTAAATAACTCAGCATGTTGCGTGTGCTCTCTGATTCTGGCTTTGCGGTTACAGCTTTTGTTTTTGTGTGTGAAGTTTAGATCACTGTTCTTGTGAAACATATAGAGTAAGTCTACTTAATGTCAAAATTCGAATGAGGAGAACAGTTCTGATTCTGTTTCTTTTTGTCACTTTTTGAAGCAGAAGACATTTTCTGGAAGTGAGGCTGGTAGGAAGAAAATCGACTGTCAGGAGCAGTCATCTTCCACCTTCCGTTCGACAACGTTTGTGTTTTCTTTCAGGTAGGCGTTTGGTCTGCAGTCTACATTTCTGCGGTCTAGAATCAAATTGTTATAGTTCAGGCTAGCTAGCTCAGACTGATTCATTGCAGAGGGGCATAGAAGCAAATCGATCGCTGTTCAAGTACGAACGAGGTGGAAAGTTTGAACAGGGGCCAGTGTTTCTGTTCCGGAGTCAGGGAGAGACTTCACTTCTTTACTCAAATTGTCTACAGGGAAGTGCAGGGTGGTCTGGAATATGCAGTTTTCATACTGTGTCACACAGTGACACTGGGTCTATAGTGGGCTGGAACTTTGTTCCCAATGTGGGCTTTGGGCAATTTCACTTTGTGTGGTGACAATGCCGGGACTGCAACATAGGGTCTGGTGAAGTATCTCTGTGTAGGGCCAGATCGCATTCGTGGAAAGCCTGGTAAGTTTTGTTCCCTTATATTCCATGTAGTAACAGTGCCTGGTGATTTTGTAACTGTGCTTGTATTCATCACGATTGCTGTCAAAGCGTTAATGCATTCGCAGTAATTGTATTAGCAACTATGTGCTACGAAAACAAAACATTTAACCATTTTGGACGGCTGTGAAGATGTGTAAAACTGCAGGATCGCATCAAGATAATGTTGCAATTTATGATGCGACTATGTATTAAGAACTGTGACCACAGAAAGATGGTTGGTGAACCTTTTACCTTACTGACTGTAGTATTCTGTTCATTATTTGGTCCGTGGCTTTGACTTTCAGAGAAGGGTAAATTTTGTATAGTTCTGACTTTCTTCAATCTATCAACCGCTACCAGGGTATGGTGGAGTGACAGATGTGCTGGTGGGGGGTGGGGTGGGGGGGGGGGGTGCTTATTCTATTCAAGGCAGAGGCAGGGAAGCTGAGGGAAAGCTGATTCTTCACTTGAGAGTTTCGGTCAGTCAAGCATCAAGCACCCCAGTTTCCTGATCATGTCACTGATGATGATGAGTTATGAACAATATTCAAATCTAGCCATGAGGTTGTGCGTCGTACACAATAAACTAATTTACACCATGAACAATAGTTTTAGTTAGCTGCGATGTTGTTTGCCGTGAATAATTTAATCTAAAGGTGATCTTGTTTATGGAATAGGCTTATGAAAGATCATGATTTTATTCCGTTTTTCCTTCTCAATGTACTCACTACGTTTTTCTTGTGAAGAGCTTACAACACGAGAATGAAAAAGCCTGAAAAATTTTATCTCTGCTTTCATGCTTTTTTTAAAAACTTTTGGTCTATGTATGCAGGTACATGTCATGCCTTGTGAACATTTGTCTAGATTATTTGTGAAGACAGTTGACATCTGTTTGGAGAGAATCTTATTACTCTAACACGTAGATTTCATTGTGCTGGTAAGACAGAGATGTTTACTCAGCGTACCCCTAGAAATGAATACAAATTTTGGCTATGCAGCTGTAGAACGTAAGAGAGGTATGGAAAAAAAAGGGGGCGGGTGGGGGGGGGGGGGGACGCGTGAGAGATAATGTTGCTTATAGCCATGCCGACCGCAAAGGGCCATATCAGGGCTGTAAGAAGGAGGGGGAGGGGGGAGGCCGTGAAAGACATCGTAAACTTCCGAGGCACACAATATTCTTTTTTTTAAAAATCCATCTCTGACTGTTATCAACCTGGAGAATAACTTCAACAGCACATGCTGCCTCTATGCACCCGTGCCTACAAGCAGTCTAAAAGACTGATTATAAAGACAAACAATAAGTTTTCCTGACGGTTGTCTTGATTTCTGTTTTTCAAGACAATGTCGACTCATCTTTGCCGGTGACGGCACAGAATACTGATTTCCAGGACGCGTGCCATCTCTGTCTAAGCTATACTATGTCCACCCATATCTTTCTCTCGCAACATGGACTATACATTTCCAAGACTCGTGATATCTTTATCCATCTCTGCCTAGAGGTATTATTGGTTGACAATTTTTCCGACACGTGATAACTCGATCCACCTCTGCTTGATAGTAACCTATAACAATGATTTTCTTTACAAGTTTATTCGCAATCTATCTACTGGTAACATACACTTCGGGTTTTAAGGACATGTTCAATGTCTATCTATGCCTTCCTGTAAAACCATTACTGCCTATTTGCAAGACATAGTATCTATCCAATCCTGGCGAATAGCTATTACGACTACTTATTTCCAAGGATACCATCTCCACCTACCCCCACCTGAAAGCAGCCTGAACACATTATCTCATCCATCCGTTCCTGCTGGCAGCATAAATTACTGGTTTGTGAGAAACAGATAATCTCCCTCTATGGCAGCTTCTTAGCAACATAGACAACTATCTTTATTGTAAATGACATCTATTATGTTGCCCGCATCAGCAATGTAAGCTACAGACTGTCGAGACTTTTACTATTTATTTTTTTATTGCTACGTAAAACGTGAAACGTAAGGTTAAAAACTCCACTACCTTTTGACAGTACGAGTATACGCAATACGCGCACAAGACGCAAAAGAACAATGAATCATAACCGACAAGACATACCTATCCAATCGTCTCTTCCAACTTGTAGCTGAAGATAGTGTTGTTTTAAGTCAAGAACAGCTACTTAGCCCTTTGAGACAGTTGATCCCAAACTATCCCATCCCCCTACCAAGTTAGTCTCAAACTCCCGTGTTTATGTTTTGCTGCAGTTATTTATGGTTGTCATGCAGCAAATTAAGTTTATGTGTGCATGTGTGTGTGTGCGTGCGTGTGTGTGTGTGTGTGGTGTGGTGTGTGTGCGTGTGTTGTGTGTGGTGGTGGGTGTGTGTGTGTGTGTGTTGTGTGTGTGTGTGTGTGTGTGTGTGTGTGTGTTGTGTGTGTGTGCGTGCGCGCGCGCGTATGTTTGTGGTGTGTGTGCGTATGTGTGTATGTGCATAACGTTTTAATAAAATGTTTGTACATTTGAAAGAACAGATAAGAACTACTTTTCGTCAATTTGTGAGTCTTTGTAATTCTTCAAATTAAAATAACACTTACAACCGAGACTCAATTGCCATGTTCACCGAGTCAGTCTTTTTAAGAGACCATGTCTGGCTTTGAAAACCTTATTACACCTTGACTGGACAGTGCCATTAGCTGCTTTGTAGTGCCATTTGCTGTGAACAGTGTCAAGTCAGCATTGACAGTGCCACGAGTGCTTTGGTAGTGCCATTTACTGTGAACTGAACCTCATAGACGGCACTGACAGTGCCATCCGCTGTTTTGGCAGTGCTATTTGCTGTGTACAGATGTCAATCAGCATTAACAGTGCCAATACTGTTGGTAGTGCCATACGCTGTGAACAGAATATCATAGGCATCACTGAAAGGCTCTCATAACGGTTTCGTGCTGCTATTTTGCTGTAAACAGAGCGTCATAGTCACCTAACAACGCCACCGCTGTTTTGGTAGTGCCATTTGCTGTGTACAGAATGTCCATAGTCAGCATTGACAGTGCCATTAGCGCTTCGGCAATGTCACATTGGCGTAATGTACAAGGCATCAAAACTAAAGTTCTCTTCGTTGGAAGATGTTTAAAAGTATCCGAAAAGACTCGAGACGTAAAATGTTATATGTTTTCAATTCCAGTAAGATAAATGTTTTGGAAAAGCTGTGAAGCAGAGAACATACTTACTTTACATGATGCCAGACATTTCGATTGCAAAAAAAGTTGTGTAATATTTGAGATCGCTTGTAACAATTGTATTACTCTTCCAGGCGCACGATGGTACTTTCCGACTCAGTTTCTCTTCTCTCTATTTTGACACTCAGTGACAGCAGCCTCCTGAATTTGGTATATCATGTCATAGTCAGGTTGGCAGCTCCAATCCAGAATCCTTCAATTAGTGGCTCGCGCCGGTCGCGAGTGGCGATTGCGGTCCACAGAGGACGAGTGATGCCCTTACACTATACCTAGCAGTCTACTCCCGCGACCCTCGGGGCAACAAATCTGAACAGTGACACAGATAGATGGAGAGATGGTTTGAAAACGCCCGCGCAGAATGACGTTCAACACACACACACACACACACACACACACACACACACACAACACACACACACACACATATATATATATTATATATATACACACACTCTCTCTCTCTTGCTTTACTGACTACAGTCCTTGCAGCTACATTTAAATACATGACCTAACATTGATTAGTGATCCGTCAATGCTGTTGCCATCTTTTTCCTCCTTTTGCCTTCTTCTGACTCCCCCCTCAGTGGCCTGATTCTCACGTCGCTGGTGCTGACTCCCCCTTTGTCAAGTTCATTGTAGCCGATCCTGTTGAGGTCCAACTCAAGTGTTCTATAGAAAGCCATCAATATCTGGTCGCTGACAACACTTTTACAATGATGATCAGCAATGACCACGATGGCAGTTATGACGTCACGGAGAATCCATTTGGCTGGAGATTCACGGCAAAGCTTCCATTCAGTGTATTTGTCAGGATCGCAAAATTGACCTACTGAGCCCTGCAGTGTTAATCCATAAAAATGAAGACAACTTGAACGACACAGTTTGGAACTGGATGATATTGGACTAAATGAGTGCATATTTTGGCCACAGATGTCAGGCTGGAATCCTACGACTAAATGAGCTGTTCAACACGTTTTGACTCTGGATGCTATTCTCGAATCCTACGACTGAATGAGTCGAGTTGTTTTGCACAGCCTTGCTATGAATTCCATGCTAGAATGCTTCAGGTACGTGAGTTGTGTGGCAGATTCTGACAACAAATGCCACGCTGGAACCCTGTTACTAAATGAGAAGCTCTGCATATTTTTTGTTCTGGATATCACGCTGCAGGTGTACTACTAAAAGAATCGTCTGGTAATTTGGCTATCGATTTCTGACAAAATGCGTCGTTTTCAAGAATTTTGGCTTCGGAATCCCTTAGAATCGTTGCTTGACTGTTTCAATTTAAGCATCTTTTCATTGTCAAATTCTTTTGTCTTTGAAAATAAAAGTTGTATTGCCTCCTTTTATTTACTTACTTATCTCCATATTGTGTATTACTTTTTTTTTTTATCTTTGAAATAGTTTCAGGTACTGCTTGACTGTTCTTTTCTTTTGAGCGCATTGTTTATCATACTATTTATTTACACTTTTCTTCTTATTACCTACACTTTGAGTCACAGAGGCAGCTGCGCCATATAAAGCTTTAACAAATATACCTAGAGAAGTGTTGACATCGTTGCAAGGGTTTAAACAGCTTCTTGGATATGGCTATTAAATACATGCGAATTCAACTCATGTCAGTACTCTAAAACGTAATCTTCAGACCACACAATAAATGTTCCTCATTCTCCTTGGCTCTAAATTTGTTTATACAACCAAGACCAGATTTCAGACTACACTCGACTGACAAATGCCAAGAATCATTACATGTAAATGACAATTACTTGAAAACAGCCCTTTAAACATTATGAAACAATCACACTATCAACATGTGTTGAAATACACGTGAACTGACCTTCAAGATCACCGGCACATACACCATTCACAACAATACAATCCAACATGAAACACAAATTCAGGAAAGACTCAATAAAGTTCATTGATAAATAGATCTTTTGAGTGCCGGTTATAGTTATCAATATCATCATCATGGACATCGGCAAAGGGGAGTGTTTCATCCCAGTTAGGTTGTTTCCATCCTGTCCTCGCATTCAGATCCGCACACATAACAAAATGTAACTCTTCGTGGATGATATTGAGAATAGCTGCTTCTAGTGAAACAATTTCCTATTTTGGTAACTGTTACTGTACAAAAGGATTGTTTTCCGGAGCAACGTATGCTGCAATTTTAAACACATCTTTATCGACCTGAAAAAGACACTTGTCTCATTTCACAATCACAGAATTTTCACAGTCTTTATATGTTTTGTAGCGTTGGTAGCATTTACGGTTTAAAAATAGTAACCCGCCAGAATTTCTTCGTTGTTTCAATTTTTTGGGGGGCAGGTACATAATATTTATAAAGAGAATAAAAAGGGAGCGGAGAGGGGTAGAGGGCGGGAGGGTGGGAGGAAATCTCTCGGAGTAAAGGGTGGGGTTGGGGAAAGGGGAAGTGGATGAATGTGAGCTTGCGTTTCCTGTTTGTATCAATGCATGTAAGGTGAGAGAAGGGAACGGGAGCTAAATGCTGGAACCAAGATGGTGGGAATGGTAGCGTAGGAAAGGATGGTCTGTATGGAAGTCTTCCAACCGGATTAAATCGTTCATGGGTGAGTTATTTAATGTCATAAATGTCTGTACCTTCCTAGCGATCTGAGCGATATTTTAATCCGTTACGTTCTGATGGTTTTGTTTATTTCATAATCATTTACTTTCCTTATACTTCAATAATGCAATGTGTCAAATCGCATGCCTACCTCTCTTGCCTAAAGGCTTGCTTAAGCTAAAGGCATTAAATCATGAAAGCATCAAGAGTCTCTCTTCTTGTACATGCTTCCTGATCCGTTTGTTAAACTACTGGCAAAAGATATGATAAATGATAACTGATAATCGAAGTGACGCGTGAATGACGTCACATCAGTCAAGACGTCAGCAGAAGCAACAACGTCTGTTGAATCAAATTCGTATTGTAAGACTGGCAGCCAATCAGGGAGGCAACAGTTCATGTCAGGTATGTATAGATTTAACCTGAGTTTAGGAGAGAGAGAGAGAGAGAGAGAGAGAGAGAGAGAGAGAGAGACTCGCGCTTTTACTCAATACAAGTATAAGGAAAGAGCGTGTTTATGTATTTTTACTTTACTGCTACGAAATGCAACACGATCATTTTGTTATTCATAATCTCCAGTTTTGACCGGCTTCAGACAGAACCATGGCCTTCTTTTCTTAATAGACCGTCTGTGTCATTGTCATTGTTATGCACAGTTTCTATCTATCTATCCATCTATCTGTCTGTACACACACACACACACACACACACACACACACACACACACACACACACACACACACACATAATATATATATATATATATATATATATATATATATATATATATATATATATATATAATATATATATTGAATTATAAACAAAGCTTGCTCTTATGTCTTAGATTGAAGAAATAGGGGGAGATACGCATTCATATCTGCAGTGGTAGATGATTCTGCCTAACTAACAGTATGTGCTTGAGTGGGTGAATGGGGAAAAAATAAAATACATGCTTCTCAAAATGAGCCTTCAGCAAGCTTATATTCTCCATTTATTTTTTCCCCATTCACCCACTCAAGCACATACTGTTAGTTAGGCAGAATCATCTACCACTGCAGATATGAATGCGTATCTCCCCCTATTTCTTCAATCTAAGACATAAGAGCAAGCTTTGTTTATAATTCAATATTTTTTGCAGTCATTGCAACACCAAGCTGCTCTACTTATCGGTGCGGTACTTATCCTTGGAATTTATTAGTTTGTTGTATATATATATATATATATACAAAAAACTAATAAATTCCAAGGATAAGTACTGAGCACCATTCCAGCAACTTACAGAGCCGCTTGGTGTTGCCAATATATATATATATATATATTCAAATTCAAATTCAAAATAGGGGCGATGAAATATTTTCATCATAGCCTTTCAGCTTTGTATGCCCTTCATTGTCGCATATTGGTTTTTGGTCAGGTCTTAAGCGAGCCGGGTTTTTTTTTTCTTAACCATCAAAAACGTACCTAATATCAGTAAATGTGTGATGTTTGCCGATAAGATTTTTAAATGAATGAATATTTGGTGCACGCTTTATATCAGGTGTTAGTTTATTCCAAATGGGTGCTACTCTCTGACTGAATGAATATTTCCTTATGTTAGTATTGGCATGCTGGATTTGTATTTTATCACAACTGTTACGTGTTATATTGGTTAGTGCAAGCTGAAAAAAACATGACTGGTCAATATCATCAAGGTTATTGAAAAGCTTATAAGTTTGGATTAAATCCCCTTGTAATCTTCTTGCTTTGAGGGATGGTAATTTTAGGAATCTCAGTCTTTCTTCGTATGTATAATTGTGTATGTTATGTATTAACTTTGTAGCCCTCCTCTGCACTTTCTCAATTTCTATTGACTGCCTTTTTAATCTCGGATACTATATTACAATTCCGTATTCGAGGAACGGTCTTACCATTGCTTTATATAATCTAAGGAAGGTATTTTTTTTAATCAAGTTATGTATACATACATACATACATATATATATATATATATATATATATATATATATATATATATATATATATATATATATCTATCTTTATCTATCTATCTATATCCATAATTTTTCATTCTCATTTTTTTTTTCCTCCGTGCCCCGTTTTTTTCCGTTTTTTTTTTTTCCGAGTCATTAATGTAAAGACGGAGGATTTGTTAGCTTGCACTCAAAGGAAAAATTACTGTACAGCCGAACGAAAGAGGCAAATTACACGACAGCCTGCACTTGTTTTCTCCCACTACTGAATTGTTCAACACATTATTGTTTGGTTAATCGGAGGGAGATCGCATCTCTTAGGAGATCCAAGTAAAGGCTGTTCTGCACAATTCTTAGCTGATGTCAGCACGTATGTGTCTGACAATACTTTCGGTTATTAAACAGTCGAACTGACCACTCTGACTGTTGGCACCTGTTGACCCCCTTGCGTCCTTAAATGGATCCTCAAGCACAGGCGCAAAGATTTCCCCCTACATTTATTACTGTTTACATCACGACTTTAGTTTTTCAGCAACTGATTTCTTTACCGCACTTTCTTTTCGTTTTCCTTTTCTACCCTTCACTGCCAGGTTGGGGTGATGCTGGATTCTGTTTTTCAGTCTTGGTGGTGAGAATACCATGGAAAAATAGAGTGGGATATCTCAATTTGATGCCAAGGAAGCACAGATACAATTAGGCGTGTCTGCCGGGCAAGGCTGAACATGCGGACGAAAGGCCTCGGGACAAGGGATATGAATTGATAGGGAAGGATATTATATGTATAATCTGTTTCCAAAATCTAATATTCTTACTTTTTCCTCCCCAGTACCCCCCCCCCCTCCCCCTTCATTTCTTTTTCGTGGTTTGCATTAGTGTAATGATGGATGATTTGTAAGCCTGCACTTGTTTCCCTCACGACTAAATTGTTATACACACACACACACACACACACACACACACACACACACACACACACACACACACACACATACACACGCACACACACACATCTATATATCGATATATCTCGTTACAGCGGTTTAGTGAACGCCAAAACAATGTACGAAAGTAAGCACAAGGCACAACGCTCTTATGCAGTGGCATTTCCAGTTTGGTTGGCTACGGTTAAAGGGCCATGTTTCTCAAAAAGCAAGCAGTTCATTAACGTGTTGATTTACTAACGAACTGAGTATGCAACTTAACTGAAATTAAAAAAAAACAAGTCGGTAACTCCTGCTTCTATGAAGAATCAATAAACACGCCCATAACTCCAAACGATTGCTGCTTACGGCACCCATTCACCTGGTACAAGTGCAGGCACAAATCATTAGTGTTAGGCTAATTGGTGCCGTTAGCGGTGTTCGTTAAAAGTTATGGGCGTGGAAATGTTTCATCGTGAGAGCAAAAGTTACCACTCTTGTTTATCATTCTGCTTATTGCCTCGTTTAACACTTCTTTCATAGCTGAGTAATACTTGACTTACTAACTAACCAACTAAGTGACTATTTGACGGACTGGCATATTGAAAAAGAAATAAATAAAGGGAGCCTAAGATACTATAAGAGCAACAGTGCAGCGTCTCGTTTGGTGGGTTGCCTCACGAAGGTCTGATCACCAATGATTCTTGTCGAATTGCAGCCCTAAGGGTGCGTGGGCATGAACGTGGCTTGTGTGTGGAAGGAAGAGCTAAAGTAACAGTGAATGTAGTCCTAGTCAGAATGCACTATGGTCTGCTGTGCTGAATGATTTATTTGTTGTTTTGTTTCTGCTATCTCTCCGTTTCCGTCTCTGTCTGTCTGTCTCTCTCCCTCTCTGTCCGTCTGTCTGTCTCCGTTTCTGTCTGTCCATCTCTCTCTCTCTCTCTCTCTCTCTCTCTCTCTCTCTCTCTCTCTCTCTCTCTCTCTCTCTCTCTCTCCGTGACTGTCTGTCTGTTTGTGTCTGTCTGTCTGTCTTGTGTCTGTCTGTCTCTCTCTCCGTGACTGTCCGTCTGTTTGTGTCTGTCTGTCTGTCTTGTGTCTGTCTGTCTGTCTCTCTCCGCATCTCATTTGTTTTTTTTTCTTTCTTGAATGAAGTCCCTCGTGTGGAAGGTCCGGCAGAAAGAGTGCAGCACAGCGGTACAGTTGTGGGATGCCCACCTGTCCCTGTGGGAAGTGGTTCGTCCTGTGATGTCCACTCTTGAGTCCACTCTGTCGTAAACAGTCCACGTGCACACCTTCATGCACAGGTGCAGTTGCGCGTGTTGTGTGTGTGTGTGTGTGTGTGTGTGTGTGTGTGTGTGTGTGTGTGTGTGTGTGTGTTGTGTGTGTGTGTGTGTGTGTGTGTGTGTGTGTGTGTGTGTGTGTGTGTGTGTGTGTGTGTGTGTTGTGTGGTGTGTTCCCGCGACTGAGTGTTCAACATTCAGGCCTTCTTATGTAAGGTTGTCACGTCATATATAAATGAATGCCAAAAGCAATGGGCCACAACAGCAACAGTAGTTCTCTTCAGTCTGAAACCTGTATGGAAGGACAATAACATTTAATGAAATAAAAAATCAGCTCCTTCGTGCGTTGGTGTATTCCATCTTCTTTCATGCATAGGATACATAGACATAGATCCTCATAGTGGATCTGGAAAGACGAAGCCACACCATGGAAATGAGGCTTCATCGCGAGATACCGAACATTAGATCTTTAGATGATATCACCAATGAGGCAGTGCGTCAACCCATCAAGTAGAACATCAGATAACATCAAGCTGTGCTGACATCGGTTAAGAACAGAAAATTGCGTTGTTGTGGCCACGTAATTCGATCAAAAAGGCTTGTTAAAACAATCTTCCAAAGAATTGTTGAGGAAGGGAGACGGAAGGGAGTGAAAAAAAGAAAAGAAAAGAAAACTACGACGGGCAGGGCAACCATTTGCAGAAAATGGTTGTCTGTCATATGATTGGAGATGCGTTGTGCTGCTGTTACGCCCCTGAGAAGTCAGAACAAGCACAACCGACTTCGGTTTGTTTTCATATCAGAGTGAACGCTCTCCTAGACTGGTTGCTTTACCGGGCTGACTAGCCCAATCTACCCGGCTATTTGTTCATAGCTGGAGATGGTTTGTTCACTGGGGTGTCCTGCCCCAGGGCTGAGAACTTACAGCGCGGCTCTTGATCGCATGATGCTCCTGTCATTGGATATATGGGGTATTCCAGTGGAGATAACAGTGCCACCCATTATCTCGCACCATCCTGCTAGGAACATCACCATTTGGTCCGGGACTGCTTATTCGACCAGGCAGATCGCAGCTAACCTTCATGCCTGGGGCATTCCCCTATCCGCCACCCGGGGCACCCGCCTGGTTAGGATGGTCGCTCCTGCTGCAGGTTGCAGAGAACCGAGCCTGGCACACAAGCCACAGAGGTGGAAGAAACTGGTGAACAATTCTTCAGTGTGGCTATCGCCAACAACACAGTTCCCGCTGCCTCTTTTTGTTGTCACGGGACCCAACCTTCTGTCGCCGTCCCTTCCCGTTGCCATGCTGACTTTGATAAGGGATGCTGGCGACACAGCGCTACCGGAAACGGTTTATCGATTAAGAATTTCCGACATTTTCTCGCGAAACGCATCTCATGCTGTGATTGTTCGACACGCACACTTGTTTTAAACATACAACCAGTACCCTTCCAAACAAACAAACAAACAAAAATTTATAGCTCCAAACTGTCAAGTATATCTTCAATATAAAAATAGTACCCGTTTCAGTCTATCAGTGTTTGTGTATCTCTCTCTCTCTCTCTCTCTCTCTCTCTCTCTCTCTCTCTCTCTCTCTCTCTCTCTCTGTATGCGCATGGTGTATTGGGCGCGAGCGTGGGCAGGACTGGCTGGGGTTGAGTGAAGAGGGATCATGCTTTTTTCTCTCTTTTCAATTTCCTGCCTGTTTAATCCTTTGCCAACGCTTGTCTGTTTCCAGATATGATCAATTGGTGACGTCAGCGGAGGCACAGACAACGGGCAGCAGTGACCACACAGTGAGCCTGTTGTCGCTGCTACCGACCGACCCATCCTCTCACCTCACTTGACAAAAGTTCTCCCTTCAGCCAAAGAGGCACACCCGTCAACCCCACCAGATGGCAGCACGGTCAGCCGTCGAATTATACCGACATTCGTCATAACCCCGTTAAGAACTAGAATAAATGAATAGATAAACACGTGGCTAAAGTTTAAACCTTGTTTTTGTTTTATTGTGCAGGGCAGTATCCGGGAAAAGAAAATAAAGTAAGAAATAGATTTTGTAGCCAAAAAGATTCATGCCATGCCACGAACAGTATTAATGATGATAATATAAGTTGACAGAACAAAATTATGCAAGAGAAAACGCAGTCTACCCGATACAGATTTTTATATAAATTCTTTAAAAAAAAGA
>CM031602.1:28496774-28501774 GCA_018398815.1 Conus ventricosus
GATCCACAATTCAACAATTCTTGTTGTCAGTAGAGGACTCAGTGCCTGTGTATGCTGGATCAAAAAGTGACCCGGCAACGGTTAGAGTTTCTCCTCTGGCGGGTTGCCTCATGGTGATTCGTCATTGATTCTCTCCTTGCAGTGCGCATGGCCGGGGCTGTGACAGGACACGATGGTGTGTGACTGTGGACAGGGAGTCAGAAGCAGTGCCCATGCCGGGGCTGTGACAGGACACGCTGGTGTGTGACTGTGGACAGGGAGTCAGAAGCAGTGCCCATGCCGGGCTGTGACAGGACACGCTGGTGTGTGACTGTGGACAGGAGTCAGAAGGTAATGCCAATGGCGATCAGAATAAAACATTTTAAAAAATTCGTTGGGATCAGTTTTCTGCATTTTCATTAGCTTGCTGAGAGACGAGGGTAACATCGTGTTTTGTGACATATCAACACACACACACACACACACACACACACACACACACACACACACACACACACACACACACACACACACACACACACACACACACACACACACCACGTGCACACGCAGACACACAGACACACAGACACACAGACACACACACACACACACACACACACACACACACACACACACACACACACACACACAACGATTAAAATGAATTAAAATGTCTGGAAATCGACAGTAAGATTCCATCGGACCTTTCCCGCCCACCCTAATCTCATCCATTTTTAGGTCTCGGCTATGACGCAGAGAGTACCGGTTTAGTTTCAAACTTTCCTGCCTGTCATTCCACAGGCTTTGATTGTCGAATGGTTTCTGGCCTTGTGCGTGTATCTGTGCGCCTGTGTGTGTAATGCCTCTACGTGTGTGTGTGTGTGTGCGTTCGTATAAAAGCGACAGACGAGAGCTCTGTCACGTCATTCGGGTACCGGCAAGGCAGCATTCCAAGCGTGGTGAGCGAAGTGAAACGTGTTTGATTGATTTTGTTGCTCTCTGAATCTGATTCGTTTGAATTTGAGGAACTGTGCCTGAAAAGTGTTTGGAAGATCAAAACAAACCGCTGCTTTACGGAGAGTGTGTGCCTGAAAATACAACAAATAGCATCAGGTTTGTGTTTGTTTTTTTCTTGTATTTTGTTTGGGAGATTGGTCTATCTTGTTCCAAGTTTTAATTTACTTTGGTTTATAATGTGTATGCGAGTATGCAAGGAAAATGTACTTTTAACTTGTATGTTACTGCTTCGTGTTGTTGTTCCGTTTGTCTGAATAATATATTAATTTTGTATACACATCAGTGCTACTATTCGTGAGTATTTCCTGCCCCATTTTTATTTCCTTATTCAATATATCTTAGGGTTATTCGTATATTTCTCTGATGTGTGTGTGTGTGTGTGTGTGTGTGTGTGTGTGTGTGTGTGTGTGTGTGTGTGTGTGTGGTAGATTAATGTATGATAACTATTCCACACCATATAGTTAGATCGACTTAACTGAATAAGAATGTTAGTGTTTTCTGTAACATAACATAGCTGTGGGAGGGGACGACGGGACACCCACACGGGCGCACGCTCACTCACTCACTCACTCACTCACTCACACACACACACACACACACACACACACACACACACACACACACACACATACACCACCACCACACACACACACACACACACACACACACACACCACACACACACACACACACACACATACACACACACGACCCCCCCCCCTCCCCCTCCCAGCCCCCAACGGCCTACCAAAGCAGCCAGTGAAAGGTAGCAGCGGAAAACGAGAAGAAATTCCGAAGAAAAGTAAGTTCACACACAAATAAAACAGACAAGTCAAGAGTAATCAATTTAAGTGAAAATCTTTGCGCTTATGCTCAAGAATCTATAAAAAATGCTGAACAGTCAGAGTGTTCATCTCAGCTGTTTGATAACTTAGAATTGCCAATCACATCAGCGCAGACAGCACCTAAGAACTGTGCAGGCTAATGAGTTACTGGAAGGGAAGCATTGGATAAATATCCGGCTTGAGGAATATCAGTTTCCTGTTCATTGATATGCGATTGATCATGATGTGTGCAGTGTCCTCACCATGCCTGCAATGGAACCCACCAAACAGATCTTCTACAGCCCTCCCCTGGCTCTGCTACCTAAAAGAAAGGACAGCGTAGTATCACCACCACCACACCTACTACCACCACCACCACCACCACCATCCACAAGGTCCTGCCCTGACAGTCACTGTCCCTTTCGCCTTCAGTACACGTCTTTCCAGACTTGATGCCAGACGACTCAGCTCCGCTACCAGCATCCGGCGCTCAAGAGCTGCCCCGACAACCACGCCCAGAACCTACTCCCTGCCCAGACTTGCCCAGTCCTCAGCCAGACCTTCCCACACCACCTCCAGATCCACAGTCACTCCCCCAGGCTCCGCGGTCAAAAAGACGTCCTCGGGGTGTGAGGGGTCTTTAGAGTCCGGGGCCGACCTGGTGGATCACGATGTTTTGAACGGTGAAGAGCAGGAAGCCCTTAGCCCCGAGGAGGAAGCCTGGAGGAGGCTGAACAACGAGAAGTGTCAGAGGTGGCTGGAAGGACTGCCCGAGAGATTCTCCAGCATGCACGTGGTGCAGCACATCGTGCACAATCCCAGCAGGCAGACTGTTGACGATCACTCCATGTTCTTGTCTTGAGCGAAGAGGACAGAGACTGGGGTTTTCCTTGTAGGATGATCATGATCCTGAGACTGGCATGGGAAGACATTCTGGTGAACGTGACATCACCCCCGTTATTCTTCTGCCGCGTCCAGCTGATCCTTCTCCCCCTTCATTCCTGATCCATTGATGAAGCGCATGGTGCTTTAAGGGCTACACAGGCCGGAATGTCAGGCCAGTCAACTGGCTTCTATGTGGTGACTTCAGAAAGTCGACCAGCCGCGTCATCTTCGTTTCTAACTGGTGCGGTAACAAAGGGTGACTTGAAAACACTAGGCCTGCAGTCAACATTTGAAGGGCAGCCAGCAGAGGATCCCACCCTTGCGCCGGCCTGATACCAGTGCCAATACAGCCATGCCATTCCTGCATTCTCCCGTGTCACCAGGTCTGTCCGGCACTACTGTTTGCAATGTGACAGTGTGATCACTACCTGAAGGTGCTGACTGTTTGTGGATCACTATTGTATAGGACTTCTGGCAAGTTATGGATTTTAGGGCTCATCCATTTTCGATTCAAAACTGGCTACATCCATGCTCCACCCTTCTCTTTCCAAATATAATTCATCATGTCAAATGTTAAAAGTGAAGTGTGTGTGCGTGTGTGTGTGTGTGTGTGTGTGTGTGTGTGTGTGTGTGTGTGTGTGTGTGTGTGTGTGTGTGTGTGTGTGTGTGTGTGCAGAGAGAGAAAAAGAGAGAGAAAAACTTGCTGAGTTTGTGTGTTAGTATTTCATAAATATTTAGGACATTTTTAATTGAAATCACATTAGTAATTCCGCATTCAATCGTCATGTGTACTGTATTGTAGAACGGATCGTCACAACAGATTTCTCCTTGTTAATGTGGGCGTGTGTCCCCTTGTTGCCATAATACAGGGCTACCTTTTCTCTGCCTGCTTATATTTCTGTTTTGCTAATTGTTGTGGAACCTTTTTATCGAACTAAACGTTGCACGGTGGAAAACTGACTCCCATTGCATCTGTGGGTTCTTCTACTATGCACCGATTGTGCGCTGAAACATGGGATTTTTTCTTACTAAGAAGAGAAGATATCATGACCCTGTTTGAAGGCCACATAGTGTTAAAACTGCGGAGGTCCCGTGACTCAAACTCTAGGTTTGGCTGATAATTTGGTGAATGGTTTGATGTGGGAATCAGACCGGGTACTGGGACTTTAGTTATAATGTTTTCGGCTGTTGCGAGTTTGGTTGTGAAATAGCCTGATTTGTATCTACAATGATTGTGAGATAGCCTGATTTGTATCTACACTGATTGTGAGATAGCCTGATTTGTATCTACAATGATTGTGAAAAAGCCTGATTTGTATCTACAGTCAGTCGGCTTGAAAGAGTAGAATCATGGTTACGCCTGCTATGCTCAACCGGCCAGTATTATTGAATTTTGTGTGTGTGTGTGTGTGTGTGTGTGTGTGTGTGTGTGTGTGTATGTGTGTGTGTGTGTGTGTGTGTGTTGTTGTTGTTGTTGTTGTTGTCTTCAATTTAACGTCTTTCCACATTAAGTGATATTAGGCGAAGGGAAAGGATTTGGAGAGGGGGAGCATGAGGAGGAGGTGGGTGGGTCATCTTGCAATCATATACAAAAAACAAAAAAAAAGCATCTTTACAATCTTTGCAATAAAAAAAAGTATGGGAAAGCCAACTTTAAATAACTATTTTGAATCATAACACAAACTATAACAAATGTCCCATAGGACTGCGTAGTAAACACTTCGCAAAATCAAACAACAAACTAAAATTCTCAAGAATACTGTCAAGAGAACTTTCAGAAATAGCCGGTAAAATAGGTCTCAATCTCTGGCATTCCAGAAGAATGTGTTGGTTTGAAATTTGTTCACCGCACAGACATTTAACATTCTTGCTGAATTTTGTTTTGAAGGCATTAAGCTTTATCCTATAAGACAGCGAAGTAATGTGTCTAAATTTGAAACTGTTGCTATAATTCACAGCTATTTTGTTTGTTAAACTAACCGAATTCAGTAAGAGGCCAGAGAATTTCTCCTTCCTATGGAGAGAGAGAGAGTGTGTGTGTGTGTGTGTGTGTGTGTGTGTGTGTGTGTGTGTGTGTGTGTGTGTGTGTGTGTGTGTGTGTGTGTGTGTGTGAGATTGAGTGTGTGTGTGTGTGTGTGTGTGTGTGTGTGTGTGTGTGTGTGTGTAGTCGCCAGAGTTGAATCGTTACTGCTGCTCCATTAGCACTGCGAGATTTCCTCTAAGACATTCTGGCACCACGAGGTCTGTCTGATCTGTCACGTTCTCCAACAATTTGTAGGCTGGAATAAAGCCC
>CM031602.1:28509274-28536967 GCA_018398815.1 Conus ventricosus
TGTGTGTGTGTGGTGTGTTAGCACGCGCGTTCGGTGTGTGTGTGTGTGTGTGTGTGTGTGTGTGTGTGTGTGTGTGTGTGTGTGTGTGTTGGAAAGGAGAAGCAGACAGACAGGCAGACAGACAGACAGATAGGCAGGGTGGAATTGGACGGAGGAGAGTAGGGGTAGAGAGGGGGGGGGGGATCAGAAAAAATGGTGTGGTTTCTGCGTGGGCGCTGGTCAGCTACATGCAACTGACAATAGATAGATGTCTATCAACACATTAGAGAGTTGAGTACTAGGGTGTGTTACACTTGAAAGAAATTTTTACCGGTCCTTACGGTTGTTAAGCAAGGGAGAGAGTGAGAGAGAGAGAGAGAGAGAGAGACGAGAGAGACAGAGAGAGAGAGAGAGAGAGAGAGAGGGGTGGTATTGAGAAGGATGGTGTTGGTGGTGAGTAGAGCCGAAGGGGAAGAAGGTGTGTTGGGAGGGATGGTTTAGGTGGTGTATACGGCTTAGCTATTGGAAGAGAAAGTTGAGGTGGGGGTATTTCGTGTTACTATTCAGTCGCTATTGTAACAATATCGATTAAAATGGTCTGTAGCTTGTTGTTGTCCTGTTGAAATCTCTGACAACAACTACCACAGCTGCACCCTCAAAGGAAATACCAAAATCACCACCACGAAGAAAAAAAATGAAAAAACTGCTTCAAAACAATTCTTTACAAGCCGGTAAGTGATTGATGTATTCGGCTATATCGCGTCAGGATGAGCTAGGAACATGTCATGTCTGCTTTAGTGGTAGCTGATCGTGGCTGTGTAATGGTTGTGAGCTGTTACGTGTGTTGTGGCATGTGTATGTGTCCTTGCATGCAATGCGCGTCCGCGTAAGTTGTGTATGTAGGGGTGTCTGTTCGTGTAGTAGTGGGTGAGTTGTGGTGAGTGTGTGTGAGTGTGCGCGCGCGCTCGCGCGCGCGCGCGCGTGTGTGTGTGCTGTGTGGGTGTGGGTGGGGTGTGTGGGGTGGTGTTGTGAGTGTGTGTGTGTGTGAGAGTGTGTGTGATTGTTGTGTCGTAAGTGTGCCATTGTGGAGTGTGTGTTTGTTGTGTGTGTGTCGTGTGTGTTGCTTGTGTTGTGTGTGTGTGTGTGTGTGTGTGTGTGTGTGTGTGTGTGTGTGTGTGTGCACGCGCGCGCTCCCGGTGCGTGAGTGCGCGCGTGCGTGCGTGCGTGCGTGCGTTGGGGTGGGGTGGGTGGGTGGGGTCAGAGAGTCTAGACAGAAAGAGAGAGGGAGAGAGGATGCATGCACACGTACCGATTGCTTTCCTGTCCTATGTGCCATCTAGCGGAGTCATTCACATTTAATCTCTCTCTCTCTCTCTCTCCTCTCTCTCTCTCTCTCTCTCTCTCTCTCTCTCTCTCTCTCTCTCTGTGTGTGTGTGTGTGTGTGTGTGTGTGTGTGTGTGTGTGTGTGTGTGTGTGTGAATGGACTCCTAAGCGTCACATATTCACATATTGACTTTCCCCTCAGCACCTTCATATTCTCTCTCTCTCTCTCTCTCTCTCTCCTCTCTCTCTCTCTCTCTCTCTCTCTCTCTCTCTCTCTTGTGTGTGTGTGTGTGTGTGGTGTTGTGGTGTGTGTGTGTGTGTGTGTGTGTGTCTGTGTGTTTGTGTGTTGTGGTGTTGAGTGGAATGACTCCCAGCGTCGTCACATGTGACTTTACACTCAGCACCTTCACACGCTTGAAACTGAATGGCTTTGTTGACCACTAGATGGACACTTGACCCCCGCGTGAAAGCCCATGGCCAATGGACTGCTACAAGTGCAATGAACGTCTCCAAGCAAAACAGGGTCCTCTGCAGTTGGCGATCTCTAGTTTTTATTACAAATACACCCACAAGGTGAAAGTACGTTCATTCAATGAACAAAACAAACGTGCAGGTACATTTTTGACAAATGCTAACCGTAAACTGGAGATAACTGTTTCGGGCTTTGTTTTGGTGTCTTTTGATTGTTAACGTTTGAAGGAGATATGGCTTGTCGAAAATTTAGTTTATCTGTTTCATATTGTTTATTATTAACACACAAAAGATCGAAATTGATGTTTATGTCAGAGAACAACCCGAAGAGACAAGTACATTTTTGACACAATCTGAGTGGGGAAAACTGTACTGAACATTTTTTTGTGTGTGTGTCTGTCAATTATTAACGTTTCAAGAGGACAGGGTTGTCGAAAATCGACGTTTTTGTGTCGCATTGTTCATTAAAAGAAGTGTTCCTTTCATCTCTCTCACGTGTCTGTGCGTGTTTTAGCTTATTTACTGTAATGGTACAGTCTGTTTCAGGTTTACCCTTTAGTTGTACCGATACTATATTGTCAGCGTGTACATGACTTCTTGGCTCAGTTTCGACCAAAAGCAAGATTAGCATCATGCAAGGTTTTTACATATTCTACTTGCTTCCCCGACCTCGTCAATTCACAGTTTTCTTGCCCGATGCCATTTGGGCTAACTCACCTCATCCCACCCCAGCCTCTTTCTCTCGGTTTACCTTTGTTTCCGTTTCCTCACTGTCCCCCTTTTTCTCTCCTCAAGTAACAATAAACAAAACAACAATTCATCTCCCTTGTTACGCTTTATTTATGCTGGCTTTATAATGTTTTTCTTTATAGCTTTCACTCTGCCTCTTGGGTACTTACACATGAAAAATCTTAATATGTTAGTATAATATAATATATATCACAACAAACTAATAAATTCCAAGGATAAGTACCGAGCACCATTCCAGCAACTTACAGAGCAGCTTGGTGTTGCAATGACTGCAAGAAATATGAATTATAAACGAAGCTTGCTCTTATGTCTCAGATTGAAGAAATAGGGGGAGATAAGCATTCATATCTGCAGTGGTGATAATTCTGCCTAACTATAGTTGAGTGGGTGAATGGGAAAATGAAATAAATGCTTCTCAAATGAGCCTTCAGCAAGCTTATAGTCTCCAAGGGGGGGACATCCTCCAATAGGGAGGAAAACTCACTAACATGTAACTTCTGGTCAGATACCGATATTTCGAAACCTGATTGTTTCTCCTCAGTGACCGCGGAAAGTGTTAATTTGACTCCTCTGCCTTTTCAGTTTTAAGAAGAATGCAATCCCAGAAAAGGCTGGTGTACAATACCGTAGTATGTTTGTTGAGTTTTCAAAAAACAACCAAAGGTGCCACCTAAGAAGCAAAAGAAATCATGAAAGAGCAAAACAAGCTACATTTTCTTGTGAAAAGTAGAAAATATAAAAGATAACCTCTTAAGACACAAGTGCTGAGGGCCAGTTCTTGGAATGAATCCGCAAGGGACTAAAATACAACAAACTAATAAATTCCAAGGATAAGTACGAGCACCATTCCAGCAACTTACAGAGCAGCTTGGTGTTGCAATGACTGCAAGAAATACTGAATTATAAACGAAGCTTGCTCTTATGTCTCAGATTGAAGAAATAGGGGGAGATAAGCATTCATATCTGCAGTGGTAGATAATTCTGCCTAACTAACAGTATGTACTTGAGTAGGGTGAATGGGGAAAAAATAAAATAAATGCTTCTCAAAATGAGCTTTCAGCAAGCTTATAGTCTCCAAGGAGGGACATCCTCAATAGGGAGGGAAACTCACTAACATATAACTCCTGGTCAGATACCGATATTTCGAAACCTGATTGTTTCTCCTCAGTGACCGCGGAAAGTGGTAATTTATATATATATATATATATTATATATATATATATTATATATATATATATATATATATATATATATATTATGGAACAACACTTGTTCTTTCCAAAATGATGCTACTCATAAACCGCCTATTCAACAAACACACTGAAATGGTTTATCAAATGAGAACTGGATTACTATGCGCTGTAATCACACATGTACTTCAACCGTATTATGAATGTCTCTAGTGCTAATTTATTTTCTTCCTCATTTGAACATTCAATTTTTCACCTAACTAAAATGTACATAATCGTGCAACATAGCATGTATTTGATGGTGTGTCTTACGTGTAAAGATCTATGCACGTATGAAGGCGTTTATGTAATCATGTACGAGTCTATGTTTGTGATTTATAATACAAACGCTATTAAAAACAGTTTTGAAAAAGCCTTCTTACTCTGGAACCATTAAAACTATTCAAGTGATCTTTCAAAACCAGTTTACTCCACGTCACCGAATGTTGGCAGCTGCGCAACAAGGAGAGAACTCACCAGCTCCTTCATTTGAACTACATCTATCCCATGAAACAAGTCCCGGGTGAACCGTACATCAAACAAGGGTCAATGGATACCGCCAGCGCATTGAATGTGGGTGCAGGTAGACACGTTCAGTCTGCTTAAGAATAAGCTCTTGTGGATTCTTTGACAAGTTTGGGTCCACCAGGACCCGAAAAAAAATCAAAGTACAGATAAATTCAGTTTAAAAAAAAGAAAAAAAAAAGAAAAAAAAAAAAAAGACCAGTAAAACATGTGCAAGATGTTTGGGCCCCGGAAAAACCGCACGGGTGCTGTCAAGGGGCGAAAAGGTTTAAGTAAGCGTCTTTTTCAATGACAGCGCGGGGATCAATTTTTTAATCGCTCTTGAAAAAAAAAAGAGCGAAACCCTTTGTCTAACCCTTACTTTTGGGTAGGGGGATGAGGGGTGGGTTGTAGGACGGGGGGTAACATTTAAAGGGTTGGGCATTTGGGGAAAGGAAAGAACATCGTGTCCGGGTTTTACCGAATCAAATATGTCATCACCTAAACGATAATGATTGTGGTGTCGATTTACAGACTGCTTTCATCTCCCACTCATTAAAACTTTTCACAGACCAAGGAGTTTCCCCATTATGTGTGTAAAACCATGGGGTAAACTGTTCAGCATCAATTCTTTTCACTGAGTATTTTGTTTTGTGATTAAAGTAGAAAAACCCTTTTTTTTTCAATTAAAAACCCCTTCGTTTAAACCTGATGTGATTTTTTTTTTATAAATTAAAAAAAAATACTTATTTACCCATATGTTTACTTATTCATCTATTTGTTTGTTTTTTCTGTTCATTTATTTATTTAAACTCACTTTTTTTAAATGTAATTTCTAGTCATTTTTCTGTTGATCATTTTTTTCCCTTTTCATCGGAAGGGTGATAACCTTATCAATCTAAAGTCTCCCCAGCTGACTTGGTTTGGCCCCTTTGGGGTCTTGGTATTCTAATTTCGAATAAAATTTTCCAATTTCCCTTTGCTTGCACCCCCACCTGGGGTCACCGTGGTCCCCCAAAATTTAACAGATCACGGGTTTCCCCCCAAGGGGGGGGTCTGTACGTGTCCGAAGCCATTTCAGGCGACCCTGTAGTAGAAAGAAATCGTGGAGAGGGGGCAGCAGAGAGTCCTAAAAAGAGAACCCCCCTTCAAGCAAGTGTTTGGGGGCCCTTATTCCTGACCCTCTGGGGGGTTTGGGGCCCCAACCCCCGGGTTTTCATGACCCCCGGATGCCCTCTCCCCCCCCCTTTTTTTTTTTCCCCCAACTTAGGACGACCCTGGTTTGGGATTCAAAACCCCAAATTGCCCCTCTGGACATGCTCTTTTTCTATTTAAGGGACCCCCCGCTTTAACCACAAAGCCACGGGGAAAAACCTGAAATTTGTGGGGAAAATTTAAAAGCCTTATAAAGTTCACTTTGTTCCTCTTGACCAACCCCGTTTGGGAACACCTCTCTCCCGCTTCTCCCTTTGGGGCTTTCGGGGCTCTTTTTTTTTCCTTCCCTGCAACTGAGAGCTTTTTCATGGGGGTTTTCCCCCCGACTTTTCCCTACAAACCCCCTAGCTCCAATTTCTGCGGGTGGGACTTTGACCTGTAGCCTTCTTTTCCTCGGTTTTGCCAGATCAGCATTTTTTTCAGCCCTTGTAAAAATTTGAGCGGCCCCCAAATTCTTTTTCTCAGGGGGCCCCGTAAAGCTCGATCATGACACTGCTTGGTTGATTTTTAGAGGGGGACCTATGTCGGGGTCTCTTTGAACTCTTGCTGTGATTTGGGTGACCCCTTCCTTTTTTGGGGGGTTTCTGCAGTGCACTCCCAGTCATCTGCCCCACCCAGCGGGACTCTCCCCGCATTTTTCGAGGGGCACTGTTGTTTTTGGGCCAGTTTTGCTGCCTTGCCGTAAGCGAATGTTGGGGTTTCCCCTTGGGGGGAGTCCTGTTTCCCTCCCTTTTGTGGTGTTGGACAACCCCAGACACTTGTAAAAACTCTTTGAGCACTTGGTTGGCCCCATGTGTCCCTTTCCCCTTGCCAGGGCTACTTTCCATGAGTTTAAAACTTTGCTCCACTGTTTTTTTTCTTTGGAAAGGGGGGGCTTGCAGGACGTCTGTTTTCCCCCACTTCCCGGTTTGCTTTGGGGGCAAAAGGTCATATGCAGTTTTCTGAGAATGAACTGTTCCCTGGGGGGCCCCAGGGCCCAAATGTCTTTCCCAAAGTTAATTTCTTTGGAGTCCCATTCCCCCACTTTGTCCATTGCCCTTGCGGCTCTGCTGGCCCGTTTTTTGGGTTCTTTTTTGGTCTTCTTCTTTTTCTTTCCCTAATAAATCATGTCTTTTTTTGGTTTTTTTCCTTTGGCCTTTGACCCCCATTCATTTTTGGTCACCCCCAGCCCCTTGTTGTTGGTCTGTGTGTGCCCTGTTATTTCCCTGATCTTGAACTTTTTTTTGGCAAAAATCCTCCCCCTTTTTAACTTTCCTTTTCTGCCTGTCTTCAGCTGGGGCTTGATTTTTCTACCCCCTTGTCTCCAAGCCTCCAGCAGGTTTTTGAAGTCTGATTTTTCCTGTTTGAAATTCCTCCGGGTGGTTTTCCCAGTGGTATTTAAAGTTTTTGTTTGGCGACAGTAACAGCGCGATTTTCAGTCAGACAGGGTGGGACCCCAAAAGCCATTTCCTTGTAAACTTGTTGTTTTTGGCTTCCTTTGCCCCCCACGGGTGCTGGGGGAAAGATGCAATACATCAGAGGCCATGGGTTTTGGGTTTTCAGCAGGGAACTGCGGGAAAACCGGGACCTTGTTTTTCCCAGGGAGCCCACCTGGTCAATGGTCCCAACCCTTTCCCTTCCGCCACCCTGTTTGGGTTTTTTTTTGCTTTTGGGGTTGTGTCTTTCAGCGTATCATCATCCCATCCCCCCAAGGGCCCCTTACTGGTTTTTTCTGTGACTTTTGGGAATGGCCTTGTTGGCAACACAAAAAGGGGACCACGTTTTCGGCCATTTTTCCTTTCCTCGGTGGGGAGACCCCGGATTTCTTTGGCTTAAACTTCTTTTCGGGATGGGGGCAACTAGGGTCGTCACCTCTCCACCCAAATAAACGTGCCCTCGCCCTTTTCTGGATAAAATTTCACTGTAGTATCCCATGAAGGCCTTAGAGGGAGGCATCTTGTATCCATCCCCAAAGGTCTTTTTGTCTCGCGTTGTTTTTTTGCTGTTTTTCAAGATGAGTTCCTTTGCCAGCAAAAACAGAAATCGGGGAAATTGACAGCCCATTGCAATGCACACCCCCAAGTTGACCCAAAATTCAGTTGTGTACCCCTTGGTAGAGAACCGATTGAACCCAAATTAAAACTTCTTGGGGCATTTTCCCCGGATGTTCTTTGGCACATGGAAATCCCAAGAGCCAACTTTTATCACTCGGGGGGCCAGATCCAAATGCTTTTTTGCCAGATAAAAGCCACACAAATTTCCGGGTCTCTCTTTTCTGTTTTTGTTTTTTGGATTGCGTCCCAGATCATTGTGGGGGGGGGGTTTTTCTACACAGCCACCCCACCCCTGGGATGCCCCCCCTTTCGGGGACTGACACATCCAAGAAACTTGTTTTCCTCGGGTTTATTTGGGCCCAGCCTTGCTGCCATGACAGAGAAGAATTTTTTTCCCCCCTTCGACTTCAGTATGAAAATTGGGCCCTTTGGCCTGGCTGATGTCACTTGAGTTTTCCCTCTTTGGGGATGTAAAAAACCATCCCTCACCCACTGGCCGCTGATTTTTCGGGGTTTTCCCCCAACCCGATCGCAGCAGCCGTGGAGCCACTCCGGATTGGGACATTTCTTGTAAAGCTGGTAAGGTTTTCCCCCGTTTGGCCCTGGGGATGTTTTGGCTTTTGGTTTTTGTCGACCACCTTTTGTTTTCCCGCCACGGGGGAAGGCTTCCCTTTGAACTTTTTCCCGGGGTTTGGTTTGGGCCCCCACCCCAACCTTGAAATTTTCGAGTGGTGCTTTGCCTGTGAGTCAGAGTATTTTTTTCCTCAGATGTGCTCAAAAAACTCCTTTTGCCCACACTTAGGGTCCCAGATTTTGGCTGCTAAAACAGTTTTTCGGGCAAACGGGAAAGGGGTCCCCGAAAAAAGCACTCTTGTGTTTTCTTCATTTTGCTCTTCCTCTTCCTCGCAGATTCCGCTTTGTGAGGGCCCCTGGTTTTTCTTTTAGGGCTTTCCCCCGTTTTTTCCAAGCCCTTTTTTTTCAGCGGGCAGTGCGGTCTTCATTTGCTTCTTGAGGTTTTTTCTTTTTGGGCTCTGATCTTGTCCCTTTTTCTTGGGGGTGGATTTTTTTTGGGGGTGTTTTTTTCTTTGGGTAGGGTTTTAAATCCATAGGGTCTCTACATGTGGCATACACAAGCCCCCCAAAGTTTGGGTAGTTTTTGTTCCAGGGGGCTTTTTTCCCCATCAAGGGATCGGGTCTTTGGGGCCCATTTTTTTCATCCATTTTTTTTTCCCAATCTTCCCGTTCGTTTGCTCGTGGCAGGTTTGGGCAACGCCCGGGGAAACGGGGGGCCTGTGCCAAAAATTTCCCCATCCGAACCAACCCGCGGGTGTCCTTGGCATGTGGGTTTTAAAAAATGGCCTTGGTCTTCCCACGTCTTATTGCTGATGCAGGCGCTGCTGTTCATTCAGATGAGTCTTTAAAACATCCCCCTTTGTTCTGTGGATTTTTTCATGCCACGGGTGGTAGCGAAAACGCTTTTCCACAGGGACTGGATATTTTTATTTGGGTCCATTTTTATATTCCCTTTGGGATTTTCAGTTCGGTTTATTGGTTGACAAACCCATGGATTCCTCTTTTCTCCCCCTTTTGGTGAAAACCCCGGGGGCATTTTTTTCCTTTTTTTTTAGTAGCCACATGTTTTTAAAGGGAAAAATGGGGAGCCAGCCCCCAGAGCCCCTTTGGGTTTGGTCTTTCCCAAATGTCCCCCCGGTCTTTTCCCCCGGAAAGCCTCCCCGGCCCATTCCCGGAAAACAAAGGTTTTCCCCCGCCCCAGTAGAAAGAAACTCGTGGGGGGGGGGAGCGTGGCAGGGAGAGAGTCCTCAGAAAAAAGCCCCCTTCAAGCAAAGTTTCGGCCCCTTTTCTCCTGAAAAATCTAGGGGGGGGTTGGGCCCCCACCCGGTTTATAACTCCGGATGTCCCCCTGCTTTCCCCCTTTTTTTTTTCCCCCTTCCCTTTGGACAGCCATGGGGGGATTGAAAACCCTGGGCCCCTCTGGACATGCCATTTTCTACTTAATGACTCGCGCTTTTAAACCCCTGAGCCACAGGGAAAACCTGATTTTGGGGGGGAAAATTTAAACCCTTTTTGAAGTTTTACTTTTTTTTCCTCCTTGACCAGATCCAGCTTTAAAAACCCCTCTGCCGCTTTGCCATTTTCTTTCAGGGTCTGTTTTTTTTTTCCCTTTCCCCGCAACTGAAGCTGTTTCCCTGAGGGTGTAAAGCAGCCCTTTTCCACAAATCCCCCACTCCAATTTCTGCAGTGAGGGCTTTGACCCGATTTGCCTTCCCCTTTTTCCCCCCAGGGGCCCCCGTTTGCCCGATCAGCATACTTTTCGTCTTTTAGATTTGAGCTGCCTCCATTCTGTTTTCATATTGGGGACCGTGGGCCGGGTCAAGGGTCACTGCTGGTTGACTTTTGAGTGGGGCCCACTATTTCGGTCTCCCTGCCACTCTTTCTGATTTTTCTCTGGGTGACTCTTCCATTCTGGGGGTTTTGGGAGTGGCCCCTCCCCTCAGCCCCCCCCCAGCAGGGCTCTGCCTGCAAAGGTTTTGAGTGGCAAATGTTTTTCTTGGGCCTAATTTTTGCCTCCGCCTTTAAGAATGTTGCGGGTGCTTTTGGGAAATCCTGTTCCCCTTTTTTTGGTGTTGGGACTACCCAACTAAATTGTACAACTCTTTGAGGGACTTGGTTGTGCCCCCATGTGTACCTTCCCTTTACCCGGGCTACTTTACATGAGCCCCTTTGAAATGCTCCACTGTTTTTTTTTTCATGGCAGGGGGGCATGCAGGATCGTCTGTTTTTTCCCCCCCTTTTACCCAAAGGTTTCATTTTAGGGAGAAGGTCATTGCAATCTGAAATGAAACGATCCTGGGGAGGGGCCCTGTGCCCCAAAATTTTATTCCAAGTTAGACTCTTTGGATGCTTCCCCACGTTGTCCATTGCCCTTGGGTGGGTCTGTGGACTGCCTTTTTTGGGTCTTTTTTTTGGGCTTCTTTTTTTCTCCCTCTCCTGAACCTCATGTCTCTTTTGGCTTTTTCCCTTGGGGCCCTTTTACCACCATTCAGTTTTTTTTACCCCCAGTCCTTTTCTGTTTTGGGCTTTTGTGGGCCTGTTATTTCTTGATCTTGAGACTTTCTTTTTTCAGAAAACCCCCGCCCTTGAACTTTCCCCTTTTTTTGCCCTTTTTCAGCTGGGGTTATTTTCTTCTACCAACTTGTCTCCTGAGTCCTCCAGCATGCTTTAAGTTGATCTTTTCCCCCCTTTTTTTTCCCCCCAGGTTGGGTTTCCCGGGTTAAGGGTTTTTGAGCTTTGCTTGGCCCACAAATACAGCGCGGTTTTAAATCAGACAGGGGGGCACCAAGCCATTTCCTTGTGAACTTTTTGATTTTGGCTTCCCTTTCCTCCACTTGGCTGGTGCAGATGTCGTATATCATCAGAGGCCCCTAGGGGGCTTGGGGATCAGCATGAACTGCCGACAAACCCGACCTTTTATTGCCAAAGGGGGCCCAAAACTGGTTTAATGGTCTCCAAAACCCCTTTTTCCGCCATCTTTCTTGGGGTTTTTTTTTGCTCTTGGTGTTCTTTCAGCGTATCATCATAAACCCTCTTCCCAAGGGTCTTTACCCGGTTTTTTTTGTGCTGTTGGAATGGCCTGGGTTTTGGGAACACTGAAAACCCCCAAAGATTTTTGGCCCTTTTTTTCCCTTTCCCCATGAGAAAAAAACCGTGATTTCCCTTTTGGGTTTGAACTTTTATTTTGGTTAAGGCAACTATGTCGTTCCCCGCCTCTCCGCACATGACGTGTCTTTCCCTCTTTTTCTGGATGAAATCACTGTAGTATCACCATGAAGGCCTTGGGGAGGAAGGCTCTTGTTTTCCATCGCCCAAAGGTTTTGTTTTTCTCGCATTTTGTTGCTGCTTTCAAGAGAGGTTTTCCCTTTCCAGCACGAACAGTAAACGGGGAAAAATTTCACGCCCATTGCAATGCCCCCCTCCAATTTGATCCAATCAGTTGTTTTACTCCCTTTGGGAAGAACCGCATTTAGAAGGGGGCCTTGAAGTACTTCTTGAGCTGTCGCGGATGTTCTTTGGGACATGGTACATCTCAAAAGGGCCCAAAGTATCATCTCAAAGGGGGACAGATCCATATGCGTTTGCCCCCAAACAAGCCCACTCGTCCAAGGGCTCTCTTTTTTTTTTTTTGCCCTTTTTTGGGTTGCGTCCCCGATCATTGGGGCGTTTCTACACACCAGCCCCGCCCGGGATGCCAAACCCTTTCCCGGACTGACACCTTTCCCAAATACTTGTTTTCCCTCCCGGTACTTGGTCAGCCTTGCTACCATTTACAAAAGAAAAGATTTTCCCTTTGACGTTCAGTAGTGATATTGGCCCCGAACTGGCTGATGTTAATGCTGTTTGATTTGCCCCCTTTTTGGGCCATTTTTGAAGGAGTTCATTTGACTTTTCTTGAAATGATTCCATTTCCCAAAAAAGTTGCACGGGGAAAAGGGGACGTGGCTTTCAGCAAGAAAAACCCCTCTCTCTCCCCCCTCCCTCTCTTCTCTCTCTCTCCCCTCTCTCTCTCCCCTCTCTCTTCTCTCTTCCCCTCTCTCTCTCTCCCCCTCTCTCTCCCTCCTCTCCTCTCATTTGGGTGTTGTGTGGGGAAAAAAAAGGAAATTTAAAGAGAAAAGGGGGAAATGAACAAACAGACAGACAGACAAACAGACAGAGGACCGCAACCGCAGGCAACAGACATTCACGAAACAAAAAGGGTACAGACAACAGACACCCGGAAAAGGCGGGGGGAGGAAACCACATTAAACTCAAAAAAAAGTTTGAAAAGATAGGGGGGGGGTGTCGACAGGGCCCGGTGTAATGGTCATTATCAGGGTTTGGGGTCCCTTTCCCCAAAAAATCACACCTGTAAGACCAGCGATAAAAGCCGCGGGAAAGATGGACGGGTATCAAGAACAAAAAATAAAACAGAGAAAGGGAAATTTCGGCACGCGCGCATCTTTAGAAGAAAGAGAGGGGAAAAGAGAGAGAGGGGGGAGGGGGAGAGGGGGAGAGAGAGAGGGGAGAGAGAGAGAGGCCCCCGGGGGAAGAGGGGAGGGGAGAGACAGACAGGGCAGAAAGAGCAAACCCAAACCCTGGTTTTTAAAGTCCACAAAATTCCACCTGTAGTTCTTTCCCCGTAATCAAGTCATGGAAACCCCCGCAAAATAAAAGGAGCGACTTTCCCCTCTCAGGAGAGAGAGAGAGAAGAGAGAGAGGGAGGGGAGAAGGATAGAGAGGGGAAAAGAGAGAGGGAGAGAGGGGAAAGAGAGAGAGAGGGGGAGAAAGAGAGAGAGAGAGAAAAAAGGAAAAGAGAGGGAAAAAGAGAGAGGAGAGAAAGAGAGAGAGAAAGAGGGAAGGGGAGAGAGAAAGAGAGGAGAGAAAAGAGAGGAAGGGAGAGGGAGAGAGAGGGAAAAAGAGGAAAAGAAAAAAGAGAGAGAGAAAAGGGGGAGGGGAAAAAGAGAGGGCGAGAGAAAAGGGGGAGAAAAAAGAGGGAGAGAAAAGAGGAAAAGAAAGAAAAGAAGAGAGAAAGGGAAAAGAGAGAAGGGGGAAGGGGGAGAGAGAGAGGGGGAGAAAAAAGGAGGAGAGGAGAAAAAGGAAAAAAAAAAAAAGAGAAAAGGGGAGAGAAAGAGAAGGGGGAGGGAAAAAGGGGAAGAGGGAAAGAGAGAGAGGGGAGAAAAGAGAGAAGGAAAAAAGAAAAGAGGGAGAAAAAGAGAGGGAAAAAGAAAAAAGAGAGAGGGGGAGAAAGAGAGGGGAGAGGAAAAAGAAAGAGGAGAGAGAGAAAAAAAGGGGCGGCGAGAGATTTGGGGGGGGGGGGGGCGGGAAGGGGGAGGCGCTTAAAAGGGGGGGAAAAAAACCCCCCCCTCGTCCCCCCCCCGCCACCCTCCCCCTTTTAAAAAAAAAACGAAAAATTTTCCCCCCCCCCAAAAAACCAGCGGGTGGGGCCCCAAAATTTTTAAGAAAGGGCCCCCTAATTTGCCCTTCCCGTATCCCTTTTTAAAAGGATCCCCGCCCCCTTTTTGACGGAAAACATACAGCCGTGAAATTTTCTACAAATCTTCTACCTCTGTTGCTGTCAGTCCAACCCAAACACGCTAACGACAAACTCTAAAAGATCTTGGGTGGGTTCCCTTTGGTTTTTCCATTTTCCTTTTTCCAAAGGTTTTCCCTTTAATATCCCTCCGGGGTTCGTCATTGTTTTACTTGGGGCGCACTGTATAATGTCGCTGGGACACTAAAATTTTTCTTTCTCTCTCTCTCTCTCTCTTCCCCTCTCCCCTCTCTCTCTCTCTCTCCTCTCCTTTTCTCTCTCTCTCCCCATTTTTTAAAAGAAGACGAACGATTCATTTTTTTACTCAGAAAAAAAATCCCGGCTGAAACCACACGAAAATTTTAACCCCCGCGAACATTTTCACCCCGCAATTTATCCACCCAAAACCCAAACCAAAAAAGCCAATCGGGGTGAGCCAGAAAACCTTTACGGCCGACAACGAACGCTATTTCTTTTTCAAAAGCCCAGGGGTGCCCAGGGCCCTTCCTCTTGGGTGTGTGGTTCCTACAGAAAAAAGGGTTTTTGGCTCTGGTTTTTGCAAGGGAATGGCAAAGTGGTCGTCCCTTTAACGTCACTTGATGAAAAAGTGGGGTGTGTGTTTTGTGTGGTGTGTGTTTTTTGGTGTGTTTTGTGTGTGTTTTGGTGTTTGTGTGTTTTGGGGTGTGTGTGTGGGGTGGGGTGTGTGTTTTGTGGTGTGTGTGTGTTGTGTGTGTGTGTGGTCTGTGAGTGGTTTGTGTGTGTGTGTTGTGTGTGTTGTGTTCAGGTGCGCAAGTGTGGGTTTGGGGCGCATGGGCGTGTTACGCGCGGGGTATGTTCGTGTGTTTTGGTTTTGGGGTGTGTTTTGGGGGTGTGGTGTGTGTGTTTTGTGTGTGTGTGTGTGTGTGTGTGTGTGTCCTGGCGTGCGTGCGTGCGTGGGTGTGGTGTGTGGGGTGTGGGTTTTTGTGTGTGTGTGTGTGGTGTGTTTTGTGTGTGTGGTTTTGGTTTTGTCTGTGGGGGGAGAGAAGGTGGGGGGGGGGGGGGGGAGATGAAGCCAATTCCCCGAGGGGTTTCCAAGTACTACAAGGGCCTTACTTTCCCTCCATTTTCCCCCCCAACCCCAACAACCTCAATTAACCTATCCAAAAAGGGATTTTTTAAAGGGAAGAAAACATTTTAAAAGTCCCACAGGGCATAAAAAGTTTTGGTCTCCTTTTGGGAAAAATTTTCGGTAAAAATTTTTAGGGTTTAGTTTATTCCCCCCCCCTTTCCCCCCACTCCCCCATTGCTACCCCCCCACCAGCCCAAATGGGGGGAGGACCCCTGGGTCCATTTCAAGGCCCGGACTGCCCCATGTGTAAGCAAGACCGAGAGCTCTAAGTTAATAAGTACCCCCCCCCCCCCCCTTTTTTTTCCCCCCCACCCCCCCTTCCCCCTTTTTCCCCCCTCCCCTTTTCACTCCCCTCCCCTCCCCGTAAACCCTTTGTTTTAATATTATCATTAAAACTTAAACCCTGGAAATAAAATTAATTTAAAAAATTCATGAAACAGAAAACCTACTGAGTCGTGGAGGCAGCTATCTTCAGTTTCATGCGAGCGGTGGGGAGGGGAAGGAGGGGGAGGGGAAGGAGTGGGTGGGTGGGGATGGGGATAGGGTTGGTGGGGGGGGGGGGGTAGCTCTCACCGTCAGCAAGTTTCAATTCAGACATAGATCCGGGTATCAACAGCCCGTGACTAAGTTCCGCTACCACCACCTCGGCATGTAAATGAAGAAGTGTGAACGACACCCCTTCACGCATCAGTGCCGATGAATTGATCTCCTCCACACTTGACGGCTAAAGATCGAGTGTTCGATGACTGCGGCGTTTCTTCTTGTCTGGCCTGAGAAAAGAAGTGGGCTGAAGTGCTGGAGAGGGCGGATGGTATGGGTGAGTGTTAGAGGGTGAGTAGAGTGGGTAGGTGGATGGAGGGTGGTGGGGGGAGTGGGTAGAGTGGGGGGTGAGTGAGTGGGGGGGGTGGATGAGTGGTGTGAGTGAGGGGAGAGTGAAATGGATGAGTGGAGTGGGTGAATGGAACGGGTGGGTGGTGTGGGGTGGGTGGGTGAGTGGAGTGAATGAGTGGAGTAAGTGAGCGGTGTGGGTGGCGAGTGGTGTGGGTGGTGAGTGGGTGTGGGGTGGTGAGTGGTGTGGGTAAGTGAAGCGAGTGAGTAAAGCGGGTGTGTTGGGGGGGTTGAAGTGAGTCGGTGGAGTGGATGAGTGAAACGGGTGAGTGACGTGCATGAATTGAGTGTAATTGAGTGGATGGGTGAGGCGGGTAAAGTGGAGTGGTTGAGAAAGGGGAGAAAGTGAGTGGGAGTGAAGTGGGTGAGTGGAACAGCTGAGTGGAGCAGGGGAGTGGCGTGGATGATGAATTGTGTGGGTGAGTGAAGTGAGTGAACAGAGTGGGTGAGTGCAATGGGGAAGTAACTGGTGGGTGCGTAGAGAGGAGCAGATGAGTGAAGTGGAGAAGTGGGGGTGGGTGAGTGAAGTGGGTGGGTCCGGGTGAAGCTGATTGGACAAACGGAGTGGATGAATGGAGCAGAGTGGTTGAGTGGTCTGTGTATGAATAGAGTGGAGTGTGGGAGTGGAGTTGTTGAGAGAGGGCAGTTGGTCGTGTGGGTGAGTGGACAAGTGGTGTGGGTGAATGGAGTAGGTGAATAGTAAGTGAATAGGTTGGGGAGGAATAAATGGAGTAGATGAGTGGAGTGGTAAGGGGAGCGCGCGCGCGTGTGTGTGTGTATGTGTGCGTGCGTGTGTGGTGTGTGTCTGTGCGTGCGTGTGTGGGGTGTGTGGTTGGTGGGGGGGGGGGGTTGGAGAGTAGTGAGAGTGCGAGGTAGGTAAGTGCAGTAGGGGAGTGGTGTAGTGGAGTGATATGAGTGAGTTGAGTGGATGGGTAAAATGGATGAATGGGGTGCGTGAGTGGAATGGGCGGGTGGAGATTAATTGATTGATTGATTGGTTGGTTGACTAACTGATTGATTGATTGATTGGGAAAAAATAGACAGACAAATGGACAGACAGATAGATAAACAGACAGACAGAAAGACAGACTTACAGATGAACAGATAGATAGATAGACAGACAGGTAGATAGACAGGCAATAGATGGACAGACAGATAGATGGACAGACAAACGCAGATAGATAGATAGATAGATAGATAGATAGATAGATAGATAGATAGATAGATAGATAGATAGATAGATAGATAGATAGACTGAGGATCGGTGGACCCCCGATCCAATTATGCTAACTGTCGTGAAAATTGTCGGTGGGTCAGCGTGTGGGTGAATATTCCGTCTGTAGAGACACACACAAGCAAGGACAGTGGGGATTCCCAGTGCATACTGAAGGCGCTCTTGGACGTTGACGCCTTCCTATCAGCCTTCCTTGGCACTTGTCATTTTGTTCCTTTGATCGTCCCTGAAGAAGATCCCTTGGCGATCTATTTGCTCCTGTCTTCATCGCAAGAATTAATGTTTCTTGGAGGAAACGCCACTATAGTTCGGGCGGTCTTTCATACACTCCTTGCAACGCTCGTCTGAGGCTCCTGTCTTTTTCTTGTGGCTTTGAGCGAGCATCCTGTTTTGAATATGTCGTGACACTCGTGTGTGTGTGTGTTGTGTGTGTGTGTGTTGTGTGTGCGTGCGTGCGTGGCGTGCGTGCGTGCGTGCGTGCGTGCGTGCGTGCGTGCGTGTGTGTGTGTGTGTGTGTGTGTGTGTGTGTGTGTGTGTGTGTGTGTGTGCGTGCGTGCGTGCGTGCGTGCGTGCGTGCATGCGTGCGTGCTTGCGTGAGTGTGTGTAGCGCGCGCGCGCGCGCACGCGCGCGCGCGCGTGTGTGTGTGTGTGTGTGTGTGTGTGGTGTGTGTGTGTGTGTGTGTGTGTGTGTGTGTGTGTGCGCGCCCGTGTTCATGCGTGTGTGCGTGCACCCGCACATGCATGTGTATGTATGTGTTAGTTTGTGTGAGTATCCATGTGTGTGTGGGTGTGTGTTTCTATCTCTGTGTGTGTGTGTGTGTGGGGTGTGGGGTGTGTGTGTGTGGTGTGTGTGTGTGGTGTGTGTGTGTGTGTGTGTGTGTGTTTGGGGGCTGTCTGGGCCCGGGCTGTCTTAGTAGTTGGTGTGTTTACGTGCAAGAGGCGTAAGTGAGTGCTTGTTTGCGTGCGTGGTGTGCGTGTTGTGTGTGTGTGGGTTTGTGTGTGTGTGTGGGGTTTTTTTTGTGGGTGTGGTTTTGTGTTTCTTCCAAAATGAATTGAATCGTCAGGTGAGTTAATTTTAAATTTTTGGGATAGATCTGTTATAAACAAAAATATGTTGAGGGTAGGATTGAAAATGTTTGGGGGTGTGTGGGTGTGTGTGTGTGTGTGTGTGTGGTGTGTTTGGTGTGTGTGTTTTGGGGGTGTGTGTGTGGTGTTTGGTGGAGTTGTGTGTGTTGTGGGGTTTTTCGTGTTGTGTGTGTGTGTGTGTGGTGTTGTGTGTGGTTTTGTGTGTGTTGGGGTTTGTGTGTGTGGGTTGTTGTGGGTGGGGTCTGCTCGTCACATGAATTGAATGTCACATTGGGGGGTATTTATGTCTTGAAAAGATCTGTTAAAACAGAAAAATACTGTTGAGTTAGGATTGAAATGGGTGTGTTTGTGTTTTTGTGTGTGTGTGTGTGTTGTGTGGTGTGGTGGGGGTGTGTGTGTGTGGGGGTGTTGGGGTGGGGGTGCGTTTTCGTGCGTTTCCCGGGGTATCTGTCGTGTGGGGTGTGTGTGTGTTTTCTTTAAAAACCCTTTTCCCCGATGTCAAAGGGTGGAAAAAAGGGTTTTCCCCTTTTTAAACGTTTTTTTTAATCTTTTTATGTAAACCTCCAAATCTGATGAAAATACGGTTTAAATGAGTTTGTTTGTTTTTTTTTTTTGTTTGTTTGTTTTTTTTATACTTGGGGGGGTAGTTGGCAATATGTTATCATACAGGGAAAATTTTTTTCTTCCCCCCCTGTACCCCCCCTCCCCCATGCTCTCACAAATGAAGAGGGGAGGGAGATAAAAATTTTGCAGAAATAAAATTTTTTGAATGTGTCATTTAAACCCTTATGATGGAAGGGAAAGAATAATTAATAAAAAGAACAATCCACAATTTTTCGACCGGGAAAATGAAAAAAAGCTTTTCCCCAAAAATTTCAAAACAAAATCTCCAAAAGACCACTGGCCCAACCCCTTCTGTGACATTAATTGTTTTTTAATACAAAGCTACACCTTTTTTTAGATATCTTGGTTTTCGGGGAAGGGGGGCGGAGGGGGGGGGGGGGGGGGGGG
Source organism: Conus ventricosus (assembly GCA_018398815.1). Taxonomy (NCBI): domain Eukaryota; kingdom Metazoa; phylum Mollusca; class Gastropoda; order Neogastropoda; family Conidae; genus Conus; species Conus ventricosus. The sequence continues at coordinate 28,528,191 of CM031602.1, forward strand.
GGGGGGGGGGGGGGGGGGGAAGGGGAAAAAGAAGGAAGAAGCAACTTGTTAAAATTCTGTGAATGTTCATCCCCATTTGTTCTTGGGAAAGTTTGGTTTAAAAAAGGGGTTTGAAAGCCCAAAAACAACTTCTGGTTTTTCCTTCCACGTGTTTACAAATTAAAAAGTTGTTCCTTCCCGGGGCTTTTTTTTTTTTTTATTGAACCGAGGTCGGAAAAAGGTGATAGCCAAACTTTTTGCGAGAAAACAAGGACAGGTCCCCGTGGAGGGGAAAAAGGGCCCACGGAGTCTCGCTCCTTTCCCCCGGCCCTCCCCCCCCCCCCCCCCCCCCCCCCCCCCCCCCCCCCCCCCCCCCCCCCCCCCCCCCCCCCCCCCCCCCCCCCCCCCCCCCCCCCCCCCCCCCCCCCCCCCCCCCCCCCCCCCCCCCAAACCCCCCCCCCCCAAAAGGTCCCCCCCCTTTTTTTCCCCCCCCCCCCCCCCTTATTTTTTGGCCCAAGGGAAAGGGGCCCCCCCCCCCCCGGGGGGGGGGGGGTTTCCCCCCCCCCCCCCCCCCCCCCCCCCCCCCCCCCGCCCCCCCCCCCCCCCCCCCCCCCCCCCCCCCCCCCCCCCCCCCCCCCCCCCCCGGGCCCCTTTCGCCCCCCCAAAAAAAAACCCCCCCCCCAAAAACCCCCCCCCCCCCCCCCCCCCCCCCCCCCCCCCCCCCCCCCCCCCCCCCCCCCCCCCCCCCCCGGGGTAAACCCCCCCCCTTTCCCCCCCCTTGGGGGAAAAATATGGGAAAGTGGGAATTTAAAAAAATATCTAAGGGTTTTCAAAAAAAAAAAAAAATTCCCCCCCCCCAAAAAAAAAAAAAAGGGGGGTTGGGAAAAAAAAAATAAAGGGTGTAAAATTCCCCCAATTCCCCCCTTTAACCCAAAGTCCCAAAAATTTGGGGAAAAAGTCAGCTTTGGCTTTGTGGAAAAAACCTTTCCAAAAAATTGGAAAAAACCAAAAGGGGAAAAAAGAAAAAAAAAGAAAAAAAAAGGGGAAAAAAAGAAAAAAAAAAGGAAAGAAACTTCCCGTCAACAATTTTATGATAGTCAGAAAAAAAACGAACTCCCCCCCAAAAAAGTAAAAAGCGTTCCCCCCCATGTAGAAAAAAATGTCCTCGGGGAAAAAAAAGGTATTTTGGAACCGGGGAAGAAAGGATAATTCGCAGATGAACCCCCTGGAAGGGACAGAAAAACCCCCGGACTTTACAAGGGGTTTTTGTCGGGCTTTGTTACTTCCCCCCCCCCGAATCCTCTGCGGGCGGGTGGGGGGGGGAAAATTGGAACCCGGGATGCCGTCCCCTAGGGGGGAAAACCCTTTCGTCAGGGCGGTTGGTCGTTGTTGGGGTCTTTTTTTAAAGAAGTTGGGTTTTGAAGGGCCTTTATATGGAAATGCCCCCAAAATGGTGGGCGCCCAATTTTTTTGTTTTCCCCCCCTTCCTGGCCCCACTGCGTGGGCCCGGTTTTTGGGCCCCTTCCTTCCAAGGCAGAAGGTGTCGGCTGGGCCCGGGGGCATGGGCCGGGTGGTTTCTCCTTTACTGCTGTTTTGTGGGGGGGGTCTTCGGGTCAGGCCCGCATGCCTGCTACTGCTGCGAATGACAATTTTCCCCCCGGCTTGCTTAAAAAAACATGATGGGCCCTTTGGGGACGGTTTAAAGACTGTGACCCTTTAAAAGTTCTTCTGGGGGGACAAAGCATTCAAAAGGGGGAACGTTGGGGGTTAAAAATCCCCCCCCCCCCCTCCCCCCCCCCCCCCCCCCCCCCCCCCCCCCCCCCCCCCCCCCCCAACCCCCCCCCCCCCCCCCCCCCCCCCCCCCCCCCCCCCCCCCCCCCCCCAAACCCCCCCCCCCCCCCCCCCCCCCCCCCCCCCCCCCCCCCCCCCCCCCCCCCCCCCCCCCCCCCCCCCCCCCCCCCCCCCCCCCCCCCCCCTCAAAAGTGCCTGCATTTCTGCCCTTTCGGAAAAAAAAAACAAAAAAAAAAAAAAAAAAAAAAAAAAAAAAAAAAAAAAACACCACCCCCCTACAAACAGCACAAAAAAAAAAAAGCTGAAAATAATAAAGGGGAAATTTTGCCTGTAAGGTTGAAAAGAAAAAGGTGCTTTAGGAGAAAAAAAAAAAACAAAAAAACAAAAAAAAAACCCAAAAAAAAAGGAAAAAAAGCAAAAAAAAAACACCCTTTTAAGAACGGGAAATTTCTATGGGGGTAATAAAAAGAAAACGGGTACGTTTTTTTTTTTTAAAAAATTGCCAAAGGGAAGTAATGAAAAATAACTTAAAAATTGGGCCCCTTTGAGGGGGGTTCCGGGAAGGGCAATTTAAAGTGGCATCAGACAGGGGAGCTGAAAACCTGGCCAGTTATTCCACAGATAGTACCCAGCGGTTACGGGGGTCACAGACAGGTGCCCCCCGGCCCCGCGGGTTTTTTATTTAATGATGCACGTTTCCCAAAACCCCCTTTTGATAATTAAGTATTTGAAAGTATGATTTTAAAAAAAGTATGATTTGTGGCACCCCGTAAATGCTATTTTTTTTTTCTTGAAAAATTAAAACACTTTTTAAGTCTCCCCCCCATATGGGGAAAATTTACACACCACCCCAAAACACACAACCCCCCACAAACACACACCACACCCCACACACACCCACACGGAAAAGGGCTTTTCCCCGTTTGGTTGTCCATGTAATGACACATTTTAGAATAACGTCCCTTTTAGACTAAGAAAAGGGCACTAGGAAAAACTTATTTAGGGACAAATACTCACGAAGTGCCCCCTCCAAAAAACGAATAAACAAATAAATAAACAAACAAAATGAATAAAACAAAACGAAATTAAATCAATTTAAACTAAAAGCATGAGGAAAATGTGACAGTTTTCTTTGAAAGGCAGAGGAATGAAAACTTCCTGGTACTCTTTTGCTTAAAACCGAAACGATTTTACCTGACTGCGAGAAGCAGAAGCCGCTTTCCTGGGGTGTGCAATCTGAACGCTAGACAAACGTGTCGGGTTCGCTAGGGCTTGCCTGGAAACACACGCTCGTATCAGACCTTTCTGTGTCTGGAGTATTAACATGGTAAGGATCAGGGCCGCAGTCTGCATTTATACTCTTCCCATACTCAGGCAATGACAGTTTTTGTGGTTGTTGCATGAGCCGAAAGTTGTGAGCAAACCTTGTCCCGATTTTCGTCATTCGGCTGATGAAATCATCAGACTAGGGGAAGCAATCTAAAAAAAAATTAAGACGAGCAGTTAGCGTGGGTTTCTTCCCTTACCACTCTCTCTCTCTCTCTCTCTTCTCTCTCTCTCTCTCTCTCTCTCTCTCTCTCATATCTACATTTTGATTTAAAGAAACAAACAAAAAAAAAACATGGTGTGTGCGTGCGTGTGTTGTGTGTGTGTGTGTGTGTGTGTGTGTGTGTGTGTGTGTGTGTGTTGTGTGTGTGGTGTATGCGTACATGGGTACAACCATGGGTTAATCTGACAATAAATTGGTTTTAGTCAGAGTGTGTGTGTGTGTGTGTGTGTGTGTGTGTGTGTGTGTGTGTGTTGTTACATTTTACTTGTTAGTGCTTTGAAAAGCACATGTATTACTGATATATACCAATCTATTTCCCTGATATTCATATATTCTATAACTTTATTTAATCTGTTTTTTTTCTTTTGTAGGATGGGTGCCTGACAGCTCGTTCAAGAGGATACTTCAACAAAAGCCTTCACCAGTTCTGACGTGTTGGTCACTGTTTAACACCTGATTGTCACATTTCTCCACCGCCAGCAAGGGAGCCACCGACATAAAGCAACAGATGCAGTTTTTTTTTCATTGATGCTTAGCAAGGCTTGTACTCGGGCAAGAAAACTGATGGTGAGAGTGAAGAGAAGAATTCTGTACCAAAGAAAACTTCAGTTTTAGTGGGACCATTGAAACTGTTTATATAGCCAGGACGCAATAACTTTTATGAACCTAATTTTTGCCCTTTATACCTATTCTGTGTTGAGAAACTCTCTATTTGCCCTGCACATAATCATATAGGAAGAGACTTGCTTCTGGATTTAACATCAGCAGTGGATGAAAACAAGTCAGCATTCACGCAGAGTACCTGAAATAAAAGTGTTGAAACATGTCTGAAGGAGAAAATCGTTGTTTTTGTTTAATGTTAGACAGAATTCATTTAGCAGACCAGGTTTTTCAAATGCAGGCAGACAGGTAGGTTCAGCTTCAAATTGTTTTGTAGGTGTCAGTGAACTCAGTGCAGCTCCCCCGCCCACACACACCCATTGAGGTGAATGCATTCCTGTTAATTCTATTGCTGTCTGAGATGGTACAGGTGAGTATGTACTCTGTTGTGTGCAGCGTTTCCAGAACTTGCAGGATTGTGTCGTGCAACAGGCTGCCCATTCGAAAGCTCTGAAACGATGTCGGTATGCCAGGTTACTGACCGGTGGACAGGACCGGCGTTAAAACCCAAGCTGTACTCCTCGGTCTGAAAGTACGGACTGCGCCGCCAGCACGGCTGTAAGTATGTTATTGCTGATCTCTAGAAGACTTCAAAACATAAGTGGTGAGTCTGACACCGTGAGTCTGGTTTCAGTTGCTAATGGAGGACTGTGCCCAGGAAACGTCATGGGAATGATTTCAGAACTATGAAAATAGGTACTGTGATGAGAAAAGTGAACACGAAACCCAGAAAAAACTGGTGATAGGCAACAGGGAACTGGATTATGCATAATAAGTGGAAATGAAATGCGTCTTGTTTAGTTATGAAGTAACGTGTGCTGTGATAACAACAGCAGGGTAACAGTGTAGCCAAACTCCTTATTTAGCTGGCGACCAGAATGCATGGGTATGTTATGCTGTCCACTGGCGTACTGTCCCAGATTTATTGCCGGGGTGTGTTTCATACTTCGGTATGGGAATCGTGTCTTCATAGTAAGATCTCTAAGAAGAAAATTCAGTTGTCACAAGACTACTTCTACTCAGCAATTCCGCGATTATTTACTGCGAGGATGTATCTCCTCCGAGAGAAGACTCACACATTTCTTGAAATAGAACAGTTGAAGCAAATGAAAATTCATTTTAAAAAATCTTGCAGTGGCCAGCACAGTCACAATATCTCAAGCGAATTGAAAATGTCTGAGGAATTTGGAAAAACGTATTAAAAGGTCGCATGCACTGCAACGGCAGTCAGACAGAATTAAAGTATGAACGCACAGAGGCATAGAAAATGGTCCCCTTTTCATCTCTTAGTATTGATCTGTATCACGATGTGCATACTTGCTCTAAAAACAGAAAGACCACACATGACATACTACTGGTGTATCAGACTGAATCAACGTTAGGGCAAATTATTTAATTTGTAACTGTTAAAATTCAGTACTGCTGCCGTATTGAAGATTTGATTGATAAACTTGTCTCCAGGCTGTCTTAGAGGAAATAAGGACACGGAAGGGCAAAGCAACATAATGTTTTATGAAAAATATGCATCTTTCTTTCTCTCTTACATACACACACACACGCGCGCGAACGCGTACAAACACACACACACGGCGCGCGCGCGCGACACACACACACACACACACACACACACACACACAACACACACACACACACACACGCACGCACGCACGCACGCACGCACGCACGCTCGCACGCACGCACGCACGCTCGCACGCACGCACGCACGCACGCACGCACGCACACACACACACACACACACAACCACACACACACACACACACACACACAGTACGCAGAGAAGAGAGAGAGAGAGAGAGAGAGAGAGAGAGAGAGAGAGAGAGAGAGAGAGAGAGAGAGAGAGAGGCTCAGTGAATGTGGTATTCACCTGCAGAAGTAAAAAATCCAGGATTTACGGTTAGAATCTCGAAATGCTGATCAGTTTGATAATCACTAGAACTTAAGTGACAGTCTAGTCCGGCAGAAGAAGCAATCAACCAAGGTCCTTAGCACACGTAAAAAATATTACAAGGAATTTTTTACTTTGAGAAGTTCAGCAAAAAAGTGTGTCTGTATAAGTAAAAGAAAGAAGTAAGAGTGGCTTTGTGTTGCGAAACGGGTTTTATACAGAAAACGTATTGTGATGCTTCTGTTGCGCGCGCGCACACACACACACACACACACACACACACACACACACACACGCGCGCGCGCGCACGCACCAGGCACACACACACACACACACACACACACACACACACACACACACACACACACACAACACACACACACACCGTCAAAAATTCGACCACGCATACTTGAAAGAAAAATAAAGTCAACAAACAAACGGCATCAATGGTGGTGGACAGAACTGTGCTTGCAATGCTGACCATTCAGTTAAAGTCATGGGACAAAGAGTTGGTTATGTGTGTTACCAGGTCATATCTTTAAGAATACATGTCAGTAGTTGGCATATAAATAAAACAAATTGCATCATTAGAGAGAGAGAGAGAGAGAGAGAGAGAGAGAGAGAGAGAGAGAGAGAGAGAGAGAGAGAGAATTATAACAAGAAGAAAAAACAAGAGTACCAGGTTGATATTTGTTCATTAGAATTTCAGTACAAAGCCAAAAACCATAAAGTTCTGACATTTACAGAATTCTGAAAAAAAGACAAATAAACAAATGCAACACGCAAAACGCTTTTGCCATCACGCCAATGTTTTGCTGGATCCGCATCTAACAGCCGGTTATGGCCTTCATCATATAAAACAATGTTGACAATTCATCGTCCACCACCAGCGGACAGAACAACAGCCGGCAGTGAACAAAACATCCAATAACCGGCAACTTCTAATCAAGTACCAGCGATGAACGAACAGATCATCAAAAACAGGCAACCAATCCTTAACATCCGCCAACTCGATATGCACCGTTCTTCTCGTGGTTGGCGAGAGGGTAGTAGGTCGGGAATTCCCTCTCTTCTTTAAAAAGATTCTCCAGTTTCTTTTTCATCATGTCCAACATTCCGGGTTGCTTATGGCGGCGTCCGGGAAATCGAGAGGCGTTTTTTCTTCCTCGTTGACTCGGATGTCGTACAAGTAGTAGGACCGGTCTTTTTGGAAGTAGCTTGGTTTCATGGTGAAGTTTTCTCGCTGGCACAAGAGCCTCGGGTCCTGGTAACGGTATCCGATTTCCCTGATACATATAAATGCCGTTTGTTTTAGCAGTTGCGCGCGCGAGCGCGCACACACACACACGCATGCGCGCGCACGCGAACACACACACACACACACACACACACACACACACACACACACACACACACACAACACACACACACACACACACACACTCACTCACTCACTCACTCTTCACTAGTATAGCTAATGATGAAGCAGACAGTGATGATAGATGTGACAGGGCAGGAAAGATTTATAACAGTGAATATGTGTGCCTGGGTGAGGCACGTTTGTTTATGATCATGTTGTTACTTTAAAAAAAAACACCTACATATTCATTTTGAGTGACGAAAAAGCACGTCATTATTTTCTTTTTCTTCTTCATGGCTTCAAGCCTCATGATGTAACATTTGCGTAATCATTTGCGTTTGCGTACTTTTTTTTCGGCGCTGCAAACTACTAATGTACACCCCTTGACGTAAAGGTTATGTAGGCCATTGTCAATAAAACGTGTCTGAAGCGTCACTCACTCACTTACTCACACACACACACACACACACACACACACACACACACCACACACACACACCACAAAACAACACAACACAACATATACACACCACACACACACACACACACACACACACACACACACACACACACACACACCTCTTTCGAAAACAGTTTCTAGAGGTCAATTGATGTAAATGTTTAATAACGGAGGCAGATCGTCAACAACAACCCCGTTCCTGTCACTATATATAATAGCCGGAACGAAATGCTGGATGTACCACTTCGTTGTTATGTCAGTTATGAAAATAGACGAAAAAGACCGTATAATTTGGTGTATTCATGAAAGCTCCTTTAGTTACTGTGTTGTAAAGATCCCCCCCCCCCCTCTCTCTCTCTCTCTCTCTCTGAAACGTTGAAAAATAACGGTATTCTTCAAACCTTGGCAACTATTCCGTACACAGAGATGTTACCAAAATGTGTGATCTTTCTCAAACAGTCGTGGTCATTTGATAAATGTCATATACACCTATTTAAATTAAAGCACACATTGCGACAAACGTCATCTTCACTTATGCTATGTCTGTCATGACGAAAAGCAGGTGTTAGTGGGTATCTTACCAACATGTAGAAGTAAGAGAGACCACACACAATTATATATCGTCAGATGTAGCCAAAAGGGACATTTTAGGAACTAGTTCAGAGCGCATGCTTTGATGATCTGCACCGGCCTACAGCCAGTACAGCCATTGCTACAGCACATTACAGGGTGGGTGTAGGTTGAGGGTTGGATGTTCGGGAGGGGTGGGGTAATCGCAGATTGTGTTGCTTTTATTTTACGACGCCATGTTCGCGTGGTTGGAACATGGGAACAAAAGCGACCCGTGACGTCGATAGAGCGAGGTTTTAACAGTTAACCAAGTTTTGAATTTTTGGGAGAGGAGTCAGCGGGGTGGGGGTGGGGCAGATTTTTCTCCACACAGAATGAATACCCTACTTTCGTTGACTACGCAACATGTAGCTCTATTTTCAACACAGTATGACCATTCTGTTAAGCAGACCTTTGACAAAAAAATACTGGGCGCTTCTTACCAGCCGCTGCCATTCCTGTA
>CM031602.1:28537067-28539567 GCA_018398815.1 Conus ventricosus
TCTGTTTTCTCTTTTCCCCTACTGTTTACACAACCTTCTCCCTTCCTGTTTGCTACCTTTTCCCCTACTGTTTACACAACCTTCTCCCTTCCTGTTTTCTACCTTTTCCCCTACTGTTTACACAACCTTCTCCTTCTTTTTACTTTTCCCTATGTTTAACAACCTTCTCCTTGTTTTCTACCTTTTCCCTACTGTTTACACAACCTTCTCCCTTCCTGTTTTCTACCTTTTCCCCCTACTGTTTACACAACCTTCTCCTTCCTGTTTTCTACCTTTTCCCCCTACTGTTTACACAACCTTCTCCTTCCTGTTTTCTACCTTTTCCCCCTACTGTTTACACAACCTTCTCCCTTCCTGTTTTCTACCTTTTCCCCCTACTGTTTACACAACCTTCTCCTTCCTGTTTGCTACCTTTTTCCCCCTACTGTTTACACAACCTTCTCCCTTCCTGTTTGCTACCTTTTCCCCTACTGTTTACACAACCTTCTCCCTTCCTGTTTTCTACCTTTTCCCCCTACTGTTTACACAACCTTCTCCCTTCCTGTTTGCTACCTTTTCCCCTACTGTTTACACAACCTTCTCCCTTCCCTGTTTTCTACCTTTTCCCCTACTGTTTACACAACCTTCTCCCTTCCTGTTTTCTACCTTTTCCCCCTACTGTTTACACAACCTTCTCCCTTCCTGTTTTCTACCTTTTCCCCCTACTGTTTACACAACCTTCTCCCTTCCTGTTTTCTACCTTTTCCCCTACTGTTTACACAACCTTCTCCCTTCCTGTTTTCTACCTTTTCCCCCTACTGTTTACACAACCTTCTCCCTTCCTGTTTTCTACCTTTTCCCCCTACTGTTTACACAACCTTCTCCCTTCCTGTTTTCTACCTTTTCCCCCTACTGTTTACACAACCTTCTCCCTTCCTGTTTTCTACCTTTTCCCCTACTGTTTACACAACCTTCTCCCTTCCTGTTTTCTACCTTTTCCCCCTACTGTTTACACAACCTTCTCCCTTCCTGTTTTCTACCTTTTCCCCCTACTGTTTACACAACCTTCTCCCTTCCTGTTTTCTACCTTTTCCCCTACTGTTTACACAACCTTCTCCCTTCCTGTTTTCTACCTTTTCCCCTACTGTTTACACAACCTTCTTCCTACCCTGCTCATCCTTTCCTTTTTTTTCTTTTAATTTCTTTTTTTTTTTTTTTTAGTACACTATTCCTTTTTTCCCACTTTTACCTCACTTTTTTTCATCGTTCCATCCAACCTTTTCCACACTTTTTTTTTCTTACCTTTTCCATACATTCTTCTTACCCTTTTCCATATTTCCTTTGTGCATTCCTCTTGAGTTCTTCCGGCATTTTCTCTACAGTTTTTCTTTTATGTTCCTTCCTTCCTCCGTACCGTTTCATTGTTTCTCCTGCTTTCTTCCTGTTCCTTTTCCCCATTTCGTTTCCACCCTGTCCTTCCCTTCTGCTTTTCCCTGTATTGCTTTCTTTCTACTTCTTTTTCCTACCTTAAATTCTTTTCTCTTTTTCCTCACTCTCTTTCCGCCGTTTTTCTACATGTTCCCTACTTTTGTTTTTCCTGAAACACACACACACACACACACACACACACACACACACACACACACACACACACACATACACACACACACACACACACACACACACACACACACACACACCACACACACACACACACTGACTGAAACCAATTTATTGTCAGATTAACTCAAGGTTGTACTCACACGCACACACACACACACACACACACACACACACACACACACACACACACACACACACACACACACACACACACACACACACACATTCTTCTCCAAGCAGTTGTTTATTGGTTTGTGTTTCTATCTATTTTATTGTTAAGATGATAGGGTAGAAACAGACAAACATAAGAGACACACAGACGCATTTGCCACACATTTAAAGAAAGTGGGGTGGGGAGGAGAAAGAGAGGTAATTACCCAATATATAGACATTAGAAAATTAACCAAAAAAAAGACATTATTCATGTCCACCTAAAAAAACAGAACACAAAAACTACCTGGTCAGCTGTGTGCAATTGCAAACCAATAGACCCTGCAGACTCAAAAGCAACAACAATAAAAACAAAGGCAGACACAGCGAGCATCTTATTTTTCGATTTTTCCCTTCATAAAAGATTTGCTAGTTAATCCTTGGGTATTGAAATGGATGTTCTGGGGGAAAGGGACACAAATAAAGTAATAAAAAAAGAAGAAAAAATAGGAAATTGATTTTTTTAGAGCGGGCGGTGGGGCAGAAGGGGGGGGGGGGGGGGGGGGGGGACTGTAAAGAAACCATTAGAAAAAAAAAAGAGAATCAGTATGTTGTTCGCTATCGAAAAAAGTAGCAAGATGTATGGATTTTTGTTTTCCCCAACAAGACTCGAATCTGGGTTGAACGAAACACAACGTAAAAAGTAGTTTTAAAAAAGCTGTTGCTGGATTAACAATACCAGAACGTG
>CM031602.1:28549567-28552067 GCA_018398815.1 Conus ventricosus
TTGTAAAGGAAATCTTGCTTAGGATGCGACGCTGAAGCGTCAGGTTTATTGTCATAAATAAATATGCGACCACAGTTCTGGCTTTAAAAGTAAAAGGTTGATTTAGAAGTGACTTGAAACTTTTCAAGTTTGTTGTTGGCTGTGTAAGCAAGTTCTGATCACTTGGTGCGGTAGCCTTTTAAATCCAAGGGCTGCAGTGTATTTCTCCTGTGCACGGCAGGTTTACGACATAATGAACTGTATCATCTTGATCTGGCTTCCATGTCATGACGCCCCAGCATGTTGATGATGTTAATTGTATTTATCGATATACTTTGATTATCTTATTTTTACTCCCTCCTTCTCTCATTCTCCCCATGTGAATGGGCACAAAGCCTAACACATTAAAGTATTCGCATTCTCTCTCTCTTAGCTCGTTTCGAAAAGTAGAAAATAGTTCAAAAGGGTCTGAAAAGCGTCCCACGAAAAAAAAAAAAAGGAAGAAGAAGAAAATGAAACTCCCCCAAGGAAACGTCATTGCATTGACAGCGAAACAATAAACGCCAGTATTTCTTCTTCAAGACAGTTCTCTCCTACATTTCTTCCTTCATCCCCTCTACACCATCTTTATTCCTTGCCCCCTTCCGTCTCCCATTGCCTCTCCCGTGTTCTCCCCCCTCCCCATTTCCTTCTCACCTTTCCCTTCCCTCCTTTTCAACAACTTTTTTGGACGGGTGCACTTTCATTCGTCAACGGCCTTAGCACTTGCAAAGAAAAAAAAAAGGTGTGTGTGTGGGGGGGTGGGGGGTGGGGTGGAGGAGATGGACACCAACACACACACACGCGCGCGCGCACACGCGTACGCACGCACACCCACCCATACATGCCCCCCCCCCCCACACACACACACACACACACACTCCTCTTCAAGATGAAATGATCCGCTCTGTAAGCACGAAACAAAATGCCCAGTCCAAAGTTTTATTTATAAAAAAAAAAATTCTGAGGTACATGCAGAAAACAAAAACAAGTGAACAAATTTCCAAACAAAACAAAACAAAAAACCCAAACAAACAAAACAAACAAACAAAACAACAGACAGAAAAAAGGCAAACTACCGAAACAATCCTACGATAGGCAGGTATGAGCAGAAATCGTCATTAACATCGTCCTAAAACAGCAGTTTAGTATCATGCAGTAACACAACATGGTGAAACCGACTGATAATATAAACATACTTTCGGAACTGGTGAACGTGTCAAAAACAGTATAACTGATGAAAAACTCTCTGAAATTCGTATACTAAATTCAAACTCACTTCCAAACTTGAAGTTCAACGGCTCATTTGGGGATGCTTCCGTGAAATCAATAGTCATGCGAATCGGTTTTGTGGTCTCCAGCAAAGGTGAAGGCCAATTGAAAAAAAAAAAAGAAAAAAAAAAGGTCATACAGCCCATGAGTATGATTGAAAACAACAAAGTGAACGAAAATCTACGTATTGTTATAACGTCAACAGATGGGGAGCGGGAGGAAGGGGGTGTGGGGGATGGGGGTGTGGGGGTGGGGTGTGGGAGGCAAGAGCTTTTGAGCCGAACTCGACGAACACCGAAAGGAGTTTTAGTGTCACTATCGCCAAGGAGATGTCATTCGTACGAACGCCAGTGTGTGTATACTACTGTAGCACATCCCATACTAAAGTGCAAGGCTAATAATGCACAGCGGTGAACATTGCTAAATGGATAATGGAAGAGTCTTGGTGGGGACAGGGGGTATGACCTGACATAAACACGAGACAACCAGCCCAGCAGATGAACAGAACGGCCCTAAATGACCTGGTCTGACACCACGCGTTTTGGACCTGAAATTCTTCCACCTAGATGAACAGCACTGCCAAACGATAGGACATGCGCAATGCGTTTCGACCGTGAGGCCTTCTAGCTAGACGAATAGAACTAACACGTAACATGGTAGACGCAATGTGATTTGGTCCTGAGGAGATCTGTCTAGAGAATACCATTTCCGAAGGACAAGACACGCAACGCGATTCGATCCGGAGAGCTTCTATCCAGACGAACATGATTACCAAATAAGGGAACAGACTCGGACGTATTTCAACCTTGAGGTCTTTCGTTCCACTTCATATTGTTTATAGGTCAGCGGATCGCAAGGACCGTGCGGGGTTGTCGCAATGTAAAATTAAGTTCATTTATGCCTGCACAACAATCATTTCATACATACTAAAGATAACTTATATCCCTAAATCCTGAGATTAAGTGTAAAGTATCTACCTCCTCAGGAAAGTCAAAAATCACATCTGGCGGATCCTCTCTAAACAAGGTCTTGGTGGACCTTGAGGTCTTCTACTCAGACAGATGAAACTGTCAAATAACAAGACAGACCCAAAGCGTTTCGACCACGAGTTCTTTAACCTGGATGAATAGAACTACCACAAAAGAGAACAGACTGAAGCCTTTTCCATTGCAAGGTTTTCCACACAGGTGAATAGAAGTACCAAAAGAAG
>CM031602.1:28557067-28566540 GCA_018398815.1 Conus ventricosus
TCTCTCTCTCTCTCTCTCTCTCTCTCTCTCTCTCTCTTCAGTCTGCTCTATCAAATGGACATGGTTGCTTTCTTTTTTTCTTTTTTTTCTTTTTCTCTTCATCGATTAGCAACTCTCTCTCTCTCTCTCAACATCTCTCCTTAGTCCTTCCTCTGCAGACTCTCTGTGGTGCTAATGCTTCAACTTGGTTCTCTTCACTCCTCCTCTCATCTCTCTGCTTTCTCTCACGCACAGCCTACACCCAGAACCTCTCTCTCGTCTCTCTCTGTCTTTCCTTCTTTTTCCCTTTCTCTCCCCTCCCCTAGCTCTCTTATCCCCGTTCCTATCTGTCAAAAGGGTGAGTACCATTGGTCAGAATTTTTCCCGCCTTGTAACGAAGTTACCCCCCCCTCTAGTTCCATTGGACATGCAATTCGTCAAAGTCACATCTACCGGCCTTGCCTCTGTGGTGGTCAATGGGTCATTTAATTAATTAGCTTGATTTCGCCCCCACCACACAATACCTTCCCCCTTCCTACTTCAACCGGCGACGTCTGGCTTAACTGGGGGAGCTAGTCTTGCAAATTACTGATCATCTGACCCCAACGCCGAGATCCGTCTGGCCAACCTATCGAGACGTGGGTCAAGCCACTTAGTCGTCTGCTGGACATGCCATCTCCGTGAGGACTAAAATAGCCTCTTCGCTGGGGCCAAAAGGGCTGACGCGACACAAGAAGTCGTCTGCCTAGAAACCGGGATGTTTAAGTTTGGACTTATTCCAGTTGGACGGCTGGTGACTGACAACGAATTCGGTTTTTTTTTTTTGTCCGTGACAATTTCCCCCTTGCAAAAGACTATGCTCCGCATTGTCTCAAAACAAGGGTAAAAAAAAAGCAACAACACCGAATTTGCTGATACCACACTACACTTGCAAGTTTTGAAAAATTTAAATTCACAAAAACGTTTACAAATTATCAGCATGTATGGGTAGTAAATATCACCCCACGGGTTTTATCATTGACGTGCGCTTCTGCCTTATTTCAGCTCTTTTTCTGATAACCTCTGTGCGCACCTATGCAATCCCCAAACCTGCGGTTTTGCCACATTTTCTCTTCACAACCACTATAAAAGCACAATCTAATATATCACGATCCATGACACCTAAACTGATGAATCTCCCATCCTCACTTATCGCAAACAGTGCATTACTACACAAGCGACTGTATGCTCCAAACATAACTACATTACATGAACAAGTCTCACAAAGAAAATATGCCCATAGCCAAATTGAATGAACCCACATCCACTCAATCTCACTGTAATCACACATTTATTTTACAAAGTACTATGCACCCCCGGGATATGACTGACTTCCTCTGATTTTGCAGCTTGCTAGACTAAACGCTTAAATAGTCAGCTCCTACATTCTGTCGACCGGGAAATTACTGAACTCGATACCTGTAGGACTGAGTGCCATTGCCCAGCGCAGCACCCTGCTGTTTTTCAGCTGCGCCTCCTGCGGGAATTTGAGTGGTTAAATGACCCATCTCTACCACAAAACTCTTTCCCATACAAGTATTTGTGAAATTTCTGCACGGCCCACAACAGCAAACACCTTCTCTACCGTTGCGTACCCTTCTTCACACTTCGTCAGCTTCCTGCTAGCATACTTCACGGGAAACTCGACCCCTTCGTGCTTCTGCAACAATACTGCACCTACTCCACCACCTGATGCATCTGTACGCAACAAAATTGGTTTGGACATATCTGTAGCTTCAAGATGGGACGGGAACCTAGTCTTTTTCTAGCACTGTCTGTAGTGCTTGCTCTGCAGCGTCTGACCACTCGACCACTGCCGTTTCCCTCCCTTGACCAAACACCGAGGACTCGTGATGCTGCAAAATTTTGGTACAAATTCCCTGAAAGAAACCAAATTTAAACCTAGCAGACCTCCTGACTTCTTTTTTGGTTTTTGGTCCTCTGAATTCATCATTTTCCCTCCACCTTTCCCTTTCCTGGCTGCTTTGGGTGTCGCCTCCAACAACAAAACCTGGGAACTCCAGCTTGGAAAACCAATCTGCACTTCGTTGGTCTGGCTGTGAGATTGGCTCGTCTCAACCTCCTAAAACTGCTACTAGCTGCCTCATATGCTCCTCCCATGTCTCAGATGCTATCAGAATTTTCATCCATGAAATTCACAAACGCCTTCCCAAACCCGTCCAATAACTTCCTCATCACCGAGAGAAAACTGCAGGGGGCGCGCGTTGACCATCCCAAAAGGAAGTACTCGCCACTGGTATAGCCCCATAGGATGGAGAATGCTGTGACTTCCTTTTGGGGTCCTCACTCAAGGCTATTTCCCAAATAACCCTTGCTCAATCTATCCTGTGAAATACTTGCTCTTGCTTGTGGCGACCTTGAGCGAACAGGTCTTCCACGTCAGTATGACTTCTGCATCGACCTTGGTGACACTTTTCAGACTCTATAGTCAACACAGAATAGATGCTCACCTGACGTTTTCCTCACCAAGACGACGGTTGCACTAAAACGATGTTTTGGACGGTTCAATCACCCCAAGGTCCAACATCTTTTCCACCTCCTCCTCGTCACTCTTTTGGGGGCATACGGGACCGGGTAGGGTTTCACATGTAGGGTTTTGCGATGTTACCTCCACCGTACAGGTCTCTAGAGTTGTCCTCCGGTTTATCAGTCAGGGACGCCCTATACGTTTTGGGAGCCCCCTAACTTCCTCCTGTCTCCTACTGTCTAGCCCTTTCATACAGTGACACAATCCCTGAAATGACTTTTCTCCTGGAAACTCGGGCAACAAAATCTCCCCTTCTTCTGCTGGTCTCCTTCACCCCATCAATGATTGCTGCTGCGCCATGTCCCTGAGTCCCCACGCTAAATATATTTGCGGAGCAAATTCGCATGGAAAAGTTTGGTTTCCCATTCACATCAATTCGGTAATCCTGATCTACCTTTTCAATGATGGTGAATGGTCCTTCCAATGCATCAGCACTTGTTTGTGATCTTGGGAAGCAGTAACAGGACTTGATCTCCCACCTTGAGGGATTGCTTCCTCACCTTCCTGTCATATTGCTTCTTCTGAACGACCCTAGCCTCCTGCAAACTTTCCCTTGCAACCTTACATGTCTCCTCTAGCCTATTGCGTAAGTCCACCACATACTGATAAGTGGTTTTGACCTCTTCTAAACTCCTGTTTCTCCGACCACAGCTCTTGAGAATACACACTGGTCCCCGAACTGCCCCGCCCGTACAGCAGCTCAAATGTGAAAAGCCTGTGCTCTCCTGGGGAGCTTCCCTGTAGGCGAACAATGCCGCTGGAATGTAACGATCCCAATCTGCGGTCTTTCCTCACAGAGCTTCTTTACGATGCCCTTCACACACCATTGAATCTTTCCACCAAGCCATTGCATTTGTGGTGGTATGGGTATGAGAAGCTTGTGTGATCCCTAGCAGCCTGTTGACCTCCCTCATCACACCTGGGGTGAACTGTGACCCCCCGTCACTGAGAATTTGTGATGGCACACCCACGCAAGAAAAGATGTCCACTAGCCCTTCAGCGACCTGTTGCATATCTACGCCTTTCAATGCGACTGCTTCTGGATATCTGGTCGCGTAGTCCATGAGCGTCAACACATACCTGTGCCCACCTTGGAACAGGGCGAGATTGGGCCAATCAGATCAACCCCACCCTCCTGAATGTGTGTCAATTAAAGGGGCTTTTAAGAGGCGCCTTCCTCTTCACCCCTCTTGTGCTGACCTTTTACACACATCACATGACATGCAGAAACGCTTTATGTCTGCCATTGCCCCTGCCATGAAAATCATCAAAGATTCGGTCTGCTGTTTTGCCGGGCCAAATGACCCGCCCATGAGCGACTCGTGACCCACGACATGACAGTGTCACGATAACATGCTGGGACCTCTAACTGAGTTGTCACCTTACCTGTCTTCGCCTTGTGAACACTCCGGTACAACAACCCGCCTTTCACCAAAATTCTGTCTCACCTCCCTCAACCACCTGTTTCTCTCCACCTCTTGCCAACTTCCCAAGACTTCACGAGCGAAAGGGTCTTGTTCCTGCGCTGCCCTAAACTCATCAGGCGACACATCTATGCCTGACTTCCTTGCTGAACGACTAAAGGTTTATCAACCTTTTCCTCCCTTTGCTCCGTGTTTGAACTGCTGCCCCCTGTAGCAGTCAACAACTCAGGATCCCCTGATCCCTTGCACCTGGAATATTTCCAATGATCCCAAAACATAAAGGGGTTTCCCCATCACCAGTGCAGACAACTCGCCCGAGATGTAAGGGGTACGTACTTCTATCTTAGCAACTGGGAAACTCCCTCACAGTGCCATCGATTTAGAGTACAGGTCTGGATTTGCCCTGTCAAATCCCTTCCTCACGCACGTTGTTCTACTACACCACATAAAAACCGTGTCCCGTAACACCTTCACCCTCTGCTGGCCAATCCACCCTTCTCCACTGGTAATGAACCACTCAGCCTAGTGCCCTCCTCCCTGACACTGACTGCTGTCTGGTGCTAGCCATAGGCCGCACTCCAACCCTCTTCAGAATGGATCCCCTTTGGGTTCCCCCTGCAGGTCGTTTCCTCTGGGGACCCTTATCAACCTCTTGCAAGGCTGCTGCCTTCTGGAACCTCATGCGACAATCCCTCACCACATGTCCCTTCTTGTGACAAATAAACACCTATTGTCTCTTTGTCCTCCTTTCTGCCCCACCACTGGTTTGCAGACTTTGCAGGACTCCCCTAAGTCTCCTTGCACTCTTCTCACCTGGCCTGGGAAACCTGTTCTCCTGCACCTTAGTGCCCAAACGTGCCTCTCTATACACCTCTGCAACTTTAGCAACTCCCCTGCTGTCTCTGGCTGTCTCTCTTTCAAAAGTATAGTTAACTCTGGACTGCAACCTGACAAAATCTGTTCTTTCATAACCAGCTCTTTCAATTCAGCGAACTCCTTCTCGTACCGCTCAACTCTAACCACTTCCAAAATATGATCTAAACGTGCACCAAACCGAGTGTACGTTTCACCCGCATGTAATCTAGCTGATTTGAAATTTCTTTCTAAACCCTTCCTCTGTGAGGTCAAATCCCTTCATCAAAGACTCCTTCACACACCGAAATCAGATTGTTGGTCGCTGGTAACGCCGTGAAAATCTGTAATGCTTTAAACCCGTCAAAAGCGCTGACAAAATGACTGCCACTCTTCTGAAGGCCAACCCTGACTAGTAGCAAACGTTTCAAAACGACTGATGTACGCAAACAATCGAATCTGTTTCCTTCAAGAATTTTGGCAACTTGGTCGGGGGGCATAAACTGCCACAGGGTCACTGGAAACTGAACTACCATCACGGGGGTCTCCCTCTGTATTCTCACTCTCTCTCACTCTAATTGAACCTTAATCTTTCTGTTTCCTGCGTTTCCCTTTGTCTTTCTGTTTCCTGCGTTTCCTGATTTTTGTTAGCCTGAATTCTTAATCTTTCTGTTTCCTGCGTTAATCTTTCTGTTTCCTGCTTGCGCTAGCTTTAATCCTTTCCTGCTCTGCTAATGCTATTTCTACTGCGACACGGCGTCTTTTTCCCGCTCGCTCATCTCTTTCCATCTTTTGTTGGTTTCAACGAAAGCTCGCAACTCTTCTCCCCATTAGCCTAAATCATGAGCGACGCTCACAAGTTGTTCAATAGGGTGTTCTTTTTGTCCCCATTATCTCTTTTTTTTTTTGAACAAGTTTTACAAATACGACAGCCAAACTGGTGGTTACCAACACGAGTGACGTAATAGCACAATCCTATGAATGAAATTAGCTTGGACAATGTAATTAGTTTTTTATAAGACGCCTAGCGCCCGACCAACTATGAAGCGAATTATAAGCAATCTGTGTGAAATAAGTACTCTGGGGCTGAAATGCCAAGCCTAGTGTTAACTATCTTGAAGCAATGCCAAGCCCAGTAGTTTTAACTACTTGGAACATACAGTAAGACACACCTTGCTTAGGATTACAATACTTGAATCCCACCCAGCTTCCTCTCTGAGAATTGAACAATTAAATAAATGGCCAGAAAATCCTGGCAGGCTCGCCAATAAATTGTCAACCTCGGGTAGTCAGCGGAGGAAGGACTAGCGCACCCGCCCAAACACACTCACAGCTTGCTTACAATCTCATTCATATATCATGCATTCGTCACATCAAACCACTATAAAGTCTATAACTTTACTACACATAACATAGAAGAAACATCAATGGCCATGGAGTCAGACAAAATAAAACATTCTCTCTTTCCTTGAATTTTCACAAAACCGTTTTTCTAAATCATCAAAAACTAACCCGGTAAAATAGATTCCACTTTACCTGGGCCCGGTGATCTTAAACTATTTACGAATCACCCTCTTTCCTTTTCTTCTTTTTTTTTCTTTTCTTTTCATTGTCACTTTCACAAACCCAGTCACGACACAACTGCTGGGACGGTCAGGTTGGACCGCTGGCACTGGTCAGGTTGGACTGCTGGGACGGTCAGGTTAGACCGCTGGCGTTGGTCAGGTTGACTGCTGATGAAAGTGACGCTGCCAGGTATGAGGGCGAACCCCGGTTCAGATTGAACATGACTACCAGTCATCGATCTGTTCTTTCTTCCTTCCTTCACTAACGCATTGCACTCTCTCTCTCTCTCTCTCTTCTAGTCTGCTCTATCAAATGGACATGGTTACTTTCTTTTTTTCTTCTTTTTTCTTTTTCTCTTCATCGATTAGCAACTCTCTCTCTCTCTCAACATCTCTCCTTAGTCCTTCCTCTGCAGATTCTCTATGGTGCTAATGCTTCAACTCGGTTCTCTTCACTCCTCCTCTCATCTCTGCTTTCTCTCGCGCACAGCCTACACCCAGAACCTCTCTCTCGTCTCTCTCTGTCTTTTCCTTCTTTTCCCTTTCTCTCACTCCCCTAGCTCTCTTATCCCCATTCCTATCTGTCAAAAGGGTGAGTACCATTGGTCAGAATTTTTTCCCGCCTTGTAACGAAGTTACCTCCCCTCTAATTCCATTGACATGCAATTCGTCAAAGTCACATCTACCGCCTTGCTCTCTGTGGTGGTCAATGGTCATTTAATTAATTAGCTTGATTTCGCCCCCACCACACAATACCTTCCCCCTTCCTACTTCAACTGGCGACGTCTGGCTAACTGTGGGCGCTGGTCTTGCAAATTAGCTGATCAGTCTGACCCAGACGCCGAATCCGTCTGGCCAGACCTATCGAGACGTCGGTCAAGCCACTTAGTCTGTCTGCTGGACAGTGCCGTCTCCGTGGAGGACTAAAATAGCCTCTTCGCTGTGCCTAATTGGCCGACGCGACACATGAAGTTGTCTGCCTAGAAACCAGGATGTTTAAGTTTGGACTTATGTCCAATTGGACTGGCTGGCGACTGACCACAAATTCGGTTTTTCTTTTTTTGTCCGTGACAGTGTGGTGTGGTGTGTGTGGTGTGTGTGTGTGTGTGTGTGTGTGTGTGGGGTGGTGTGTCTGTGTGTGTCTGTCTGTGTGCCTGTGCGTTAGTGCGTGTGTATGTGCACATAAGTTTGTGTGTGTGTGTGTGTGTGCATGCGTGCGTGCATGCGTGCGTGCGCACGCGAGCTCGCACGCTTTCACACATGCTTAGGAGCATGCATACATGTGTGCCTGTGTGGGTCCCAAAGCAGCTCCTGGTGTGAAGCAGATAAAGGAGTGCTGACAGCTCTGAGACAAAGTCTGGCCCCCCCCCCCCCCTCTTCCCCCCCACACTTCTGACCGCCCCCCCTCCCCTTCTCTCTCTCTATTCTCTATACCACCCTTCACTCCCACACCCCCCGGCCCTCCACCTCCCGCTCTCACAATCTCTGTCCCTCTCTCCCCGTCAGCCCAGTCCTGCCCAGCATTCCAGTCCACGCTGCCGCTTATCGTCTGTGTTCAGATGCTGACTGGCATCCCCAGGATTGATGTGCACGTGCTCTCCGTCTCTGGCCCGGCTTCAGGCTGTGGGGAGGGTAGGGGACAGCGAAAGGGCAAATGAAGGGTGAAGAGGAGAACCAGATGGGGAAGAAGAGCTGGGTCAGCGTTTCTCTGTCTCTTTCAGCTTCTTCCCTTGACAGCATTGGCAGGATGGGACCGATGGCTGAGAAAAGAGAGAGAGAGAGAGAAGAGAGAGAGAGAGAGAGAGAGAGAAGGGGGGGAGAGAGAGGGGGGGGAGAGAGAGAGAGAGAGGGAGAGAGGGAGAGAGAGAGAGAGAGAGAGAGAGAGAGAGAGAGAAGAGAGAGAGAGAGAGAGAAGAGAACTTTCTGCATATTACGTTGCCATGCATGTTGTCAAATGCCTCAAATATTTCAGACGTATTATGTACTCATTGTGCGTTTCAGAGCACACACACACACACACACACACACACGCACACACACAACCACGCACGCACGCACGCACGCACGCACGCACGCACACGGACACACCACTCATTGTATCTTTTATTGACAACCATTGATACGTTTTCACGAATATATATCTGTGCGTGTGTGTGTGTGTGTGTGTGTGTGTGTGTGTGTGTGTTGTGTGTGTGTGCATGTGTGCATGTGTTGTGTGTGTGCGCGTACGTGCATGTGTGTGTACACACACGCACATGGGTATGTGTGCGTGCGTGTGTGCGTGCGTGCGTGCGTGCGTGCGTGCGTGCGTGCGTGCGAATCAGTAGTTCTCGCCGACCACCACTACTTTTCACACCTATCTTCTTCAGAATTCCAATTTCTGCCGACGATCCACAAAAGTTTTTGACACCCTTTCCCCGCACCCCAACCTAGTTCGTGATCTGAAACCTGCGCCCCCTACCCTCACCCACGAACCTGCGTTCCCTGTGTACTCCCACCAATGTCACACCCTGCACCCTCACCCATGGCACGCCCAGTGTCTACGCCCCGCCTGCCCATCCATGGCATGCCCTGTACTTGCACCACCTCCCCTTCCCCCGTCCCCCCCCCCCCCCCCCTCCACGTCCTGCATCCGTGACCCACCGTACCCCCATCGACATCATACGCTGTATTCGTGTCCCCTGCGTTTTTCTTTTTGTTCTTCTCATCTCCGACCGTTTTCGAACTTGCTATGCTTTCCCTTTCATACCAACCCTTTCGCGCACTTAATTTCGCTGTCTTTGTTTTCAATGTTCTTTCTTCTTTCTCCCTATGTTTTACGGCCATTTTCAGTATCTTTGTGCCACTCCCCCCACATGTTTTCGAAACTTGGAGCTTTCCTCTGCTATTATTACAACATCTCCTTTTTGCCATTTGTTGTTACCTTTGCTATATCTTTATGCCTTAATTCAACCACGATTGTCTTGATTTCTCTCTTTTCCCGCCTACCTCTATCGTAGTTTCGTTTTCTCTACCTTTCTTATCACCCTACATTTTCCACTTTATTTTTTTTTTTTTCTAACCGTT
>CM031602.1:28566640-28571640 GCA_018398815.1 Conus ventricosus
CCCCCCAAAAAAATGAAAGAAGAGAGTTGGGGGGAAGGAAAGTTTGTATTTGGACCAGAAGAGAATTTTTCCCAACCCCCCCAAAAATCTTGTTCTAAAACTATCCATGGTGAGTGATTTTGGAAGACCTGGAAACACAACGCAGACTGATACGGGATAGCCATTTTAACTCCCTGCCATTTTACAAGGGAAAATTTGCAGGGGGGTTAATAAAACTGTTCAAAATCCTCTAAACCTGAAAGAATTTTACCATGTTCCGGGGCGGCAGTAAAGAAGAAACAGTTTGTGCGTTTGTTACAACCACTTTTTTTTTTTCCCTTTCTTATCTTTTTAAAAGGTGGAAAGCTCCGTGGTGTATTCCTGCAATTACCACCCACAGTAAAAACTTTATTTTTTTAGAGTGTTGGGACTTGCTGTTGTGAGACATAAACACTTTAAAGGGAAAAATCCTGAAAACCTTGTGCACGAAATCCCACCTGATGTGATCTTTGAATTTATGACAGAGATTTAATTTTTCACTGAACTTTTTATGGAGGGGAGTTATTTAACAAAATTTTGGTGTGTTTTAAGGTAGTTTTAAAGGGTTGGGTTTAATTGAGTGTTTTGTTTTCTAGATGAAAAAAAATGTTTGTGGTTGACTTTAACGAGGGGACAGCCCGATGTGGCCCTTTGCAGCTGGCTGGTCTGTTGCGCATTACTTTACCTTCCCTCCCTCTCATGTAGGGGAGATAGTTTGGGGGACGTGCCTTTTTCACCCTGGGGGTTTTGGCTATGCCCCTATCCCCCCCGGGAAATTTCAGCTTTGGAAAGGTTTGGGGAAAGTAGTTCGGGCTTGGTCCAAATTGAACCCCCCGCCCCATTCCCTCCGTGAAAAATTTTTCTTTGCTATTTTTCATAATTTGCAACATCCTAAGCATTAAAAGGGGGGAGTGAGTTTTGAAAAAGGGTTGGATGTTGGTCTGGATTATCTAGGAGAGGGGGCGGGTTTTGATAATAGTCTTTCTCAACCACTGGGGAGTGTTTTGGTGGGGGAGTAAGTAAAAAAACGTGACCCGCCCTAGCTCCCAATTGGCCCAGATTTGGTTCTTGGATGATTCCAGGTTGTCAGCCGTAGTCGGATAGTGGTGAACAGACACATTCCTTTGTGATGATGTCAAAAGGAATGTTATTTTAGTTCCTGAGAAAACAACACCCCAGCTGAGTCAGTTTGTCTTCGTAATATTTTGGAATCACTGGAAAAGGGCGGTGTTGTTTTACAAATACCTACAAAACAGCATCCTTTAAAGGGCAGCGCTAAACAAAAAAGGGGACATCAGAAATGTGTTTTATTGTTTTTTTTAAACTGTTATATTCAATCTATTTCTCCCCTTTTTTGTGTGACTTCTGTGTGTTAAATGCAAAATGTTTACAAAATTTTTGTTTTAGTTTAAAAAGAAAAAGACGGGTGTTACTACTTAGAACTAATTACTTCCCCCTTTTTTTCTCGTAACGGATTATTTTTCAGGGGTTTCAAAAATTTTTGTGCGCAACATATTCCTGGTTTTAAAAGCCCATTCATAGAGCCCTTCCCTGTCGGTTTATAAAAGGTTTGAGGGTTTTTTTGTTGTTGTAAATTCTGTGTTTCAGGAGAGAGAGAGAGAGAGAGAAGGGGAGGGGGGAGGAGAGGAGGGAGGGGGTGGGGGGGGGCCAAAAATCTATTATAACGTTTTAAAAAAAGCAAACAGCGGCCTAAACCTTTCGTATGATTTTGTTGACAGAAAGCTGATCTTGAGACTGCTGCCGCTCAGATGGATGGAATGGAACCCAAAAAACTATGTGTCCACTCAGGCTAAAACTTTTGACGTGTTCGAGTTTGGACCCCCAGAGCTTCTTTTTGTCCATCTCTTGGGTATGGTTTAACAGTGTTGATGAGAAAAATCGGGACCACAGGAGCTTTTTTGTTTGTCCACACCCCTTTGGCTTTTGGGTTTTTGAAGTGTTTTGAGAAGTTGGGATACAGAGCTTCTTTGTCCATCTCTTTGGGTAGGCTTTAAAAGTTTGTTTAAAAAAAATTGGGACCACGGGCTTCATATTGTCCACCCCTTTTGGGTTGGCTTCAGCGTGTTGATGGAAAGATTGGGATACGAGCTTGTGTTGTCCATCTTTGGCTTGGCTTTGCGTGTTTATGAGAAAATTGGGACCCACAGCTTCATTTTTGCCCTTTCTCTGCTTGACGTGTTGACGAGAGTTCGGGCCGCAGGGGCTTCATAGGGTCCTTTCTCTTTTTTAGTATGTGGGGGTAAGAAACGTTTTGGGTTCCGATGTTGGGAACAAAGTTGAATGTTACCCAACGTAAAGGGCTATGCTTTGTAGAATTGGTGGGATGACGGACACCCGAGCTTCATTGCTTTCCATTTTTTTGGCTATAGATTTAAAAAACTTTGCCCAGATTTTTGACAAACATTCCCCCATTTAAACTTTTTTCCCAGGATAAGAAAGTTAATTTTGGGCTTATGGGCCCAGCCGCCCGAAAAAGGGCCCAAACACCCAGGGCTGTCCCCTTTAAAAATTTCAACTCACAAGTCATTCATTACACAATTTTTTAAAAATTCATCGAAAAAACCATTCAAAAAGTTTGCAAAAATCTTTCCACTTTTAAAAAACTAGACCCGATAAAAAATTATTAATTTTTTAAAAAACTGAAAGGGGGTTTCGGCGGAACATCTCTGAAAAAAGGGTTTTCTTTGGAATCTGCCGTAAAATTTTTTAGGGGGTCTCACATCGTGCAAGTCCCAACAACTCAGAAGAAATGTTTCTTTGTGAGTGGCAAAATGATATAAAATTGCACCCGGAGCTTCTTCACTCTTTAAAAGGTGGGAAATTTGGGTAAATAGGGAGGGGGGGGTGTCCCGTCGGCCCCAAGAACTGTTTCTTTTTTACGACCACCAGACGAAGTTGAGAGGAACCCCTTTAAAGGGTTGGGGACGGATTGAAAGAGTTTTTTTATCGTCTGTGTATTCCAACCCTCCTCCCGAGGTCTCTGAATAATCGTTCTTTTTGGTTTTTTCGTTCTGAGCGGGGTTAAAATTTTTTTGGGACAGTTTCTCTGTTTTTGGCTTTTCCGGGCAAAACGTTTCAACCATTCGTTCCCCCCGATGCCAACATGACCAGGAACCCAAGCCAAAATAATGTTGTAAATCCCCCCTTTTAAAATTTGGTCAAAAGTTCAAAAAAGTGTAAAAGTTCTGTGTGCTGGGAGATTGCGGCCGGGCTAGGGGCCTCCAACGCTGACATGAATCTGACGGGAACCGGGAAAGTCCCTCTTTTAGAATGTGGGGTCATTTCAATGCCAGAACCAGAGCAGTAAGTTCAGCGGAATAGACAAAAAGCATCTGAATTTTGTTATATGTTTTCCCAGTTTGAAAAAGGACCCCCAGGGCAATGGGCTGCACGGGCCCCTCCACCCTTTCAGACTTGGAACCGTCAGTGAAAATTTTTTGGATAAGATGGAAATTTTAAAAACAGGGGTTCAGCTTACAATCCCCATGTATGCCGGAGATTGGTAGACTCTTTACAAAAAAGCTGCAAGATCAAAACAGATCTGGGGGTTTTAAAAAAGGGTTTCCACGGAGGTTCATCGGGAAAAATTTGGGAAAAAATTTCGGACACAACTCCTAGGTCTGACCTACATTCCGCACGTGGGCTGCATACAAAGGGCCCAAAACGGGGGAAATAAGTTGGGGTTTGGGTTTTTAAAAATTTACTTTGGAAGGGAGGATCAAAAACACAGTCATGGGCAGGTTTTCTGGTTCCGAAAACGTCTGATTTAATAATTAAAAGACGGGTTTCAGCCTGGGGTTTGGGACAGTGGGGGGGTTCACCTCCCTCTGCGTACGGGTGAACCGGGGTGGGGGCGGAATGCCCCCCAAAGCCAGAGACGAACCCCTTGTTTGGGTGGATAGGGCCCAAAGTTTTTGGAAAAAACGGTTTGCGGAGCCGAACACACCCAAAACCATAGCCCTTTTTGGGAAAAACCCCCCAAAAAACCCAAGGCTCTTAGAGGTGAAAGGAAAAAGTTTTTTTTTCAGGCCCCAGTAAAGGGTGCGTACGCCCCGCAGAATTTTAAAGTGTTTTCTGGAAAGGGCATTTTTGGGATTTTTTAAAAGTGGCTGAGAAATTTAAAATTTTTTCTGGCCCCCCCCCAAAAAAAAACTCCTAGAAATTTGGCTTTTTGGGACGCGGAAGGGAGTTTTCCCTTTTTAAAATTTCAGGATCAAAAAAAAAAAACTGACGGGAAATTTTTGGGAAGTAAATGCACTGTGTCTTTGTGGGAAAAAAAAGGGGGAAACCGTTTTCCCCGCCCACTGAGGGAATTTACCCATACAAAGTGGGGGCCTGCGTGGTACTCGGGTACGGTTTCCCCAGTTGCGTGGCCAGCAAAATAACCCACAAACAATGAGCAGTTAAACCCCTGCTGAACTGTTTTAAACCCAATGTTTTTGGGAATCTTGATGTTTAAAGGGGCGGGACAGTATGCTCCCTTGGGGAAACCCCCGCTCGGTTTCTGTAAACATCAGTGAGAGGGGTGTAACCCCGGGAAACCGGGAAAACGGTCTTTCTGCCAAAAACTTTTTTATAAAAAAGTGGAGATGCCCTTTGGGTTTTTCCATTTCCCCCTTTCTTTCAGGAGTTTTTTTTCCCCCCTAGAAATAAACCCCCTTTATCTTTGCGCAGTTCAACTTCTCCTCTCTTCCGTAAAAGCATCTCTTTAGAAAACCCCTTAAACCCCATCAATTTTGCAGTTCTTTCTTCCCCTTCCCTTGCCCCTTAAAATTTATTCTGCGGCTAGTGTGTGTGTGTGTGTGTGTGTGTGTGTTGGGTTTGGGGTGTGTGTGTGTGTGTGGTTTTGTGTTGTGTGTGTGTGTGTGTGTGGGGTGTGTGTGTGTGTGTGTGTGTGTGTGTTTTGGTGTTGTGTGTGTGTGTGTTTTGTGTGCGTGTGTGTTTCGTGCGGGCATTTTTTT
>CM031602.1:28576640-28620669 GCA_018398815.1 Conus ventricosus
GGAGGAAGCCGGAAACCATATCTCCATGACGGGAGAATTCAAGGGGGCGATAACGTCTCGAGGACAGGGAATTGATGGAGGGCGAGCCCAAATTCTGATGCAGATAGCATCAAGGAGTAAAAATTATTTATTTCTCCTGTTGGATTTTAGGCTAATTTTGTTTGAAGCCATGACTTTATAGAAATTTTGGATATTAGTTTCTCTCATTTAAAGAGAGATACTATAAAAAATCTTTTTTAAAAAATTGTTTGAGGGTTTTTTAGTAAAGTGTTTTTCCCTGAAGGAGGGGGGAAAGAAAAAACATTCGGAGTGCCCCTTTTTGGTTGTTTGGGAAAGATTGCGTGGGTATGGAGAAAAGCTGTCAAAAAAGCGTGTGTGCAAAAGTGACAGTGGACAGTGGTGACCCCGACGTATTTCCGTTTGTTTCCCCCGGGAAAAAAAAAAAAAAAAAAAAATTTTCTATTTGTACCTTCAGAGGAAGGTTTTCTGTTTGCCCCCTCGGGGATTGGGGAAAAAAAGGAAGAAAATATTTCTTTTAAAAAAAAAAAAAATTTTATTTGTACCCTCAATTTTTTGGGGGGAAGGGAAAAAAAAAAAGGAAAGATTTCTATTTTGCCCTTGGACCCTGAGAAAAAAAGTTTTTGTTTGTACCCTCAAGGGTTGGGGGAAGAAAAAAAAGAAAGTTTAATTTCTACGTTATTTGCAATTTTTTTCGTTTTGTGTGTGAGTGAATTATTTTCAGTGCGAGGAGGACTCTCTCTTATTTCTGATCAGTTTTGCTATGTTTTGTTTGAAGTTCCTTTTTTTTTTTCCCCCCACCCCCCCACCCCCAATGGGTGAGCCCCACCCTTTTCGCTCCCTTGAGCGACAGTTAAAAGAGTGGGACAGCCGTGATTCCTTTTTGCCCCTTTTCCCCGATGGGGTGAGCCCCACCGCTTTTTTTACATTGAGTTTTGTTCAAGAGTGGGGCACCTGATCCCCCTTTTTAGGTTTTTTTTTTTTTTTTTTTTTCTTTCTCGTCCTATCTTTCTTTTTCAATATCCCTTTTCCCAGATTTAAACCGACCTTGTCCCCTTTCAACGGACAGAGGTTGACAATGGGGGGAAAAAAATCCTCCTAAAAAAATTTTTCTTTTGTTTTTTTTTTGGAGGGGTTGTGAGATTTTTTTTTGCTTTTGGGGTTAATGTACATTTATTGATTATTTTATTTTTTTGTATCATTGCGTATTGTTGTTTACTGTGCATGTTTTTTTTCCCCCGTCTCCAGTTTCAGGGGAGACAGTACCCTGGGTGCTGTCTGAGGGCTTTTTTTGCTTTTTTTGATTTCATCTCACTTTTCCCGGTCCTGTGTACCTTTTATTTCCTTTTCCCCCCCTTTTTTTTCAAAACCTCGAAAACCTTTTCCCCCAAATAAGCTCCTATTATTTTTCTTTCTACTTTCATCTTTTAGGTAGGATTTCCGCTATTTTTGGTTTCTTCCCCTCTTTTTAATTGTTTGTGATTCCATTTTTTTTTTGTAAATATATTTCTTTTTTTTTGTATAAGGCGATACATTTTTTTTAAAAATTTCATTTAAATTTAAAGTAAGAAAGAAAGACTGACAACAAGAAATTTTTAAAAACAAAAATTTTATAAAGAATTTATTTTCAAAAAACTTTTTGTTTTTTTTTCCTTTTTTTTGGAAAAACAGATTTGCATTGAACTTTCTTTTTTTTTAAAAATTCCAAATTGATAGCTTTGCAAATTACTCGGGAAAAAATACATTCCTTTTTTTTTCATATCTACCTTGTTTAGTAAGCTGTTTTTGTTTATACCGGGAAATTGAATTTTATTTGATATTTTAATTACTTTTTGTAAACATAAAGCCCATCTATATGCTATTTTTTTCCTATTAGGAATTGTTTTGTGTTTAACTGTTGAGGTTCATTTAAAATGATTTTTGATAAAATAGGCAACAAGCGGAAGCGGTTTTTTGAGGAGAAAAACATAAAAATGGAAAAAAAAAAAAAATGAAGATGGGGAGAAGGCAAAGAGGAGAGAAGAAAATCAAGGGAAACGAAAGAAAAGAAAATCAAAAAAACAAAATGAAAAAAAACTAATTTGGAAAAAGAACAAAACTAAATTGAAAAAAAAAACAAAGGGAAGTGAAAATTGGAGAAAAAGAAAAAAGGGAACTAAATGAAAAAAAAAAGACACAAGGGAAGCGAAGATAAAACTCAATTTTAATTAGGATTAAAAACAAACAATCTGAAAAAAAGAAACGCACGAGAAACCCCCCCTCCCCCAGTTCACCCATCGGTTTCCGCAACGCGCCCCCCAAAAAACGGCTATATTCCAATTTTACCGCCTTTCGAAAAGAAAAAACGGATGACATCTGTTTTTTTTTCCGATTTGAAAGCCCCACGCAAGTCTTTGGTTGGCCAAGGAAAAGTGGAATTGTATTGCGCATTGTTTAAGGGGCGCTTTGTTTTGAAACCACACACTGGGGCGAAAAAAAATTTAATTTGGGGTTCAGTTGAAAGAAGAACTCCTCAAGAAATTTAAATTTCTCCGATCGTTTTTCGCGAACGTTTCCGTTCTGTGCGGCCGAAAAAGGGAGAATCGTTTCTGTGTTTCAACCTTATGAGTCATTGTTTGGATCGATGGATCGTTTTTATCTAAACAACGAAATTTTTCAATCACTGCGAGATTCCCCTTTTTGAAAACAATTTTTTCCAAGCGGAGAAAAGACTGGCCACTTTCCTTTAAAAAAAAGGCAATTTGAAAGCGTGAGGAAATGTGAAAAATGGTGATCAGTTTTGTACGCTCACCCAGAAAGGGGCGGGCTAGGAAAGGAAAAATTTTCCACTTGAGTTCATGGTCATGACATCCCTTGGGACGGGAATTTTTACGGGAAAGGGAAAATCGTGGGTCATTTCTGGGTACCAAGGATTCCTACCTGGGAAACGGACGGGGATCTTCCCGGGGTTGAGTGCTTTCGTCAGTACCAGTACTCCCCGCCGGAAAACCCGTGCCCCCCCAAAAACTTTCCCGAGGTCTAACAAGACCCCCGCTGACCTTTTGGGGCCATTTCTGGACGCAAAGTTCACAAAACAGTCAGCTGCGATAGACAATGCGTGTTTCTTTTGTGGGGGAAAGTTCCTTTTGAAAAAGAATTGCCCTTTCAAACCAAAGATTCAAAATCCGCATTATCTCCACTGTTTGGGGAAAAAGGGCCTTTGTTTTTGGCACCACATAAATTTTTGAGGTTTGTGTTAAAAAAGGGTCCATCAAGGTTTGCAGCTTCGGTTTTTGCGAGACACGGGGAAAACCACCGCTGGTGTAAAAAATCTTCGTGTTCAAACCGTATCTCGACACTGTCCAAAAGTGTAGTCGTTTGGGGGCAAATTGAAACTTTTCCGTGGCGAAAATTTCCTCGATGCACCGTACTACCCGGGTTTTCTCACCGCCTGTTATCTAACCCAGTTGCGATTTGATCTTGGGCAATTGCCCGGTTTCGCTACAGTAAAGGTGGTGGTGGGAGGACGTTTGTTCCCTTTTCTTTTTAGTACCCGTCAACATCAAGAGCAGGGAAAGGCTACAAAGCCCTAAAAGTCTCAAAACGGTGAACCCCGATTACCCCAGATGATCTAAAAGAAATCAGGGGAAAAAACAGACGCTGACGCAATACTTTCCGATGCAAACAGACGTCACTGACATACCAATGGACAAACATCACCCGAAGAAAAACGATGAAAACAAGGCTTTGCTGATAGAAAAGCAAAAGGTTTCGTTCCCTTTAGGTAGGGGAAAAACCTTGTACTACTAGATGAACAAACAAACTTGGATTGGAAGGGTCCTTTTTTAGGTGGTCGAAAAAATTTTTTTCATTTAAATTTTAAAATAAAATGGGAAACACGAAAGGTTTCCATGGAACAGTTAAGAATATGTTGAAGTCAAATGTTGCCATCAAAAACCCGTCAGTTTTAGTGGTATGTCTATGTCAAAATGATTTCAACAACAGATTTATCATGAAAATTTGTACCCAAGAACTACAGGGAAGGCAAAGTTGTGAAAAAAAGCAAATTAGAGTGTTAAAATCCCCGGGAGATGAGTGTACCCCCCTTCCCATCTTCTTCAAAGGTGAAACTAGATGATGTGATTTTTTCGAATGATTTTTTTTTCAAGTCAAAAGGAAAAGCCAAAAAAATTTTTAAAACTTCAGGATTGTTGACAGATACCCCCCGGTACAGTACGGGAGAACCCCCAAAAACATTAACTACTGAAATACCGTGCGAACCGACATCCCCCTCCCCTTTATAAAAAAAGGTTGTCAAAGAGAATCAAAGTAATGGGATTTAAAAAACATAGAACCCCCTACAACTCCGTACAGCTACCATTGAAATTTGGGGGACAAACCCATTCGGGGCGGTTCTCACGATTAAGGAAATTAAATAGATCACTGGTTCATCCGAGCCCATCCCAGACATTTAAAAACTTCTTTAGCTTGAAGAAAATTATTTGTGAAGTGACTTGCAAAGGGTATCGATTTCCAAAGGTGAACTGACAAGAAAAGACAGCATTTCAAACCCTTTTGGTCTTTTCCAAGGACAAAAAGCCCTTCGGTTTGCAATATCCCCCGCTTTTTTTGCAGAATGGCGAGCCCGAAATCCCGAAATTGGGACCAGTTTTTTTTGATGACATTTTGTTGGCTCAAAGTCAGGAGGGGACCCCCTTTTTAACTTACGAGGTTTTTTTTTCCCGATCAGAATTTGGTTGACTGGAACCATCCAAAATTCGTGCCGGGTTTTTAAACTCCGAGTTTTTTGGGGACACTATTTCGTTGGGAAAAATATGCCAAAGAAAAGAAAGTGGAAAAAATTTTTTCTTTTCTTAAACCCACTACAAAGAAAAGATCGGTCATTTATCGGATTTTTGTCTTCTAAGACGATATGTACCCACTTTGCGTCCCCTTTACGGCCCCCTTTAACTGAACTACGAAAAGGGACGAAAAAACAAAGTTTTTGGTTGATGAGTGCCAAAAGGCTTTTGGGGTGTGTTTTAGAACACCCCCACTCTTTCCTGTTCTTGTTTCCCTCCCTCTCAAAGCTTTATTTTGAGAACGATGCAGTTCCAAAGGAAAGGGAGCGGGACTGTTACAGGAAAAAAAAGGGTTTGTTACAAACCCGTGCAATACGCCGTAAGAAGGTCTCAAACACAGGGAAAAACCCACTATTGAGAGAGAGTCTTGGGGTATTGTAGGGGATGTGAGAAATTCGCCCGGTTCTTGATGGAAAAAGTTTCGGTTACAGATGACCAAGGCCCCTTGACGTTTTGCAAACGTCAAAAACTAGAACAAGATTATAAGGTGGCTTTTGGGATTTCAGGAATTCCAGTTTACAATTGACCATGCCCGGAACAAAATGCATGGCAGATTTATTTCCATGATGAATATTCGACAAATGTAACTGTCTTCAAGGGAAAGACAATTCCCGTTTTTTTTTTCTTTCTTAATGATTACGGTTGCCCCAATTTGACATGCATTGTATGTACTGATATTTAATCAAGTTAATTATAATTAATTTGCTTGTTGAATGACTAAATTTTTTTCAAGCAAAAACTCTTGATTTGATTTATAATACTATTTTTTGCTTAAATTTTTCGTAAACAATGAAAAAATCATGTACTATTTTGTTAACTTGCTTTTGAAGATGAATATAATGTATGGTGATAACAAAAAACTCTTTAGAAATGATAAAAACATGTTTTGATTGTGCAGTGAACAAACCTATTGTTTTATTGTTTAATTGTCAACAATGGAAAATATGTTTACTTTTAATGATATAACATTACATTGGGAAAAAATGTTTGTTTTGTTTACATTTTCTTGAAAAATTTTCACTTAAAAAAATTCTCATTTTCAGAGGGGTTTTTAAAAAAATTGAAACAAAGATCAAGGGGAAAAAAAGGGGTTTTTTATATCGTAAAAATATAAACACAATTTGTGCTTTGAAATTTTGATATCCCAATTGTTTATCCATGTAATTTTGAAATGTATTTTGCAGAGTTTGCAATTATGATTTTTTTAGAAAAACTAAGTTTGAAAGTGTATTTATTGGGGGTCAGGGGGATTATTTTATAGTTGATTTTTAATTTGGTGATCTGTGTGGGATACACTTTTAGATTCTGCTAAAATTTTTTAAAAGGGAATTGATACCTTAAAAAAAAAATTTTTGGGAAAATTTTTTCACCCCAGGAGGGGGGTCATGTGACGTGCCTCACAAACAAGGCTGTGACCCCCATCCCCTGTAGTTTAGTGATATGAAAAATTTCCCCCAGCCATATGAAAAGGAAGAATATTTTTTTGGGGGTTGATAGTGTAGGGGGCGTCCCCAAATAATGTGAGAATGACTCATTAAAGAAAGAAGGGGGGTCATTGGGTGAAAGGGGCCAGAAAAATAGTTTAACAAAGGGTGGTAAATGTGTCATTGTTTTGAACCTGAGTATGCACTCACTAGAGGGGAGGAAAAAATCAGTTTTGCCAGAATGCCTAGGCCGAAACCTGTCAACGCTGGTCCCCACTGCTGACCAGTCATTACCAGGGGAGCGATAGAATTGGGGAAAGCACAGGGGAAAACTAAAGAAAAGAGAAAGAAAGAATTCAATTTAAATTGGGGAAGCGGTTCTTTTTTTAAAAACGAAACTTTTCGTGTTTCAGCCCCTTTACCCTTCCCCCTTCACTTTCATTTCCCCCGTGAGGGTTAAAGATGGCCTGGGGGGGGGAACCACCGGTAGTTCACCCGGCAATTAACGACTCCCGGGGGGGGGAGTTGGGAAATCGTCACTTCCCAAAACGGGGAAGACGAGGGAGAGGATGGGAATCATCACCATGACAGGAAAGTCGGGGGGGAACCGGGTCGTATAAAAACGCCCGTGGAATTGTATGCAGCGATAGCATTTTTCCGTGAAAAATTTTTTGCGCGACAATAATTGTGGAAAAAAATTTCGCGCGACAATTTTCACGAAAAGCCCCTAGAATATGTAGCTGTCCCTAAAAAAAGTATTTCCCGGGGAAAACTGTCGCTGCGACACGATTTTAGAGCGAAGTATTTTTACACACCGGAACTCATACTCCCCTGACGGGGGGAAATTTAAGGGGGGGGAACACTGTCTCGGAGAGACAGGGAATCTGTGATGGAAGGAGCAGTCCAAAACTGATGAGGGATCATCAAGGAGTGAAAGAATTATTTATTCTCCTGCTGGATCTTAGGGCCCAATTTTTTTGAAGGCCCTGATTTTAGAAACTTGGATCATTTGTTTATTCTCAGTGTAAAGAAGGGTACTATTAAAACGTTTACAAAAAAGTTTTTATTTATTTGTAAAGGGTTTTTCCCCGAAGGAGGGGGAGAAAAAAAACTTGGTATGCCCCCCCCCTTGGGGTTGAAAGATTTGTGTGCGAGGGGTAATGCGTATGAATGGTGTGGCAAAATGACGTGTGACACACACACACACACACCACACACACACAAAAACCCCAAAACACACACACACACACACACACCCAACACACACTCACACCTTGGGCTGCGTGCCGCATCTTATACAAACATATACACAAGTGTGCATGCTCACATACCACACACACGACGCACGCCCCGCACGCAGCACGCACGACGCACGCACGCCCCCCCCCCCCCCCCCCCCCCCACCCCCACACACAAAAAACACACACACACACAATAAAAATTTATATATATAAAATATAATATATATTATATATATAAAATATATATATAATATATAAAAAATTCCCGCCGGGCCAGAAATTTCACCATGGGGAAAGGCTTTAAAGCCAAATCTTGGAAATTTTTTATCTTTCTTTGTTTTTTAAACTCGTGTTTTAAAAAATTATAAAAACCCTAAAAGAATCGCAACGATCCAACAAGAAATCAACCTCCTTGTGTTCTCCTTTTTTTGTTCGCTTCAAGTTTATTGTTGATCTTCTCCGCATCCTCAGGGGATCCACACAATAGAGGGCCCTTGACTGAAAGGGTCTCATCACTAGAAGTGGGCAGCGGTGGGTACAGTCACACTACATTTTCCTTACTTGTTGTCTAAACATCGATAACCCCCAAAAAGGATAGACTAATTCGGCCATAGCTTTGCCTAAATGCCTTTCCACCCTTCGATTAACAGTAATTAACTGCTGCCAGTTGACATTGAAAGGGCGTGTGGAACACTTACAAGAGTTTGCGACAAAGAAAGATCATCCTTGACGACTTTTTCCCACCTTTTTAAGACGTGATTTTTTTCCCTTCGAAGGAATTTTTTCTTTCAAAACCACCTTACTGTCCAAAAAGGGAAAATTCTATTTTCAAAAAAACATTGGAAACGGGAAACCTTCTGCACGCAAAATTTCCCCAAACTAGAGATTCCCTGTGACTGAAAAAAAAGGACTAACACACGGGGAGCAAGAATCAGGAAATTAAAAGGGTATTTCCCTGAGAAAAATGTTAACAAAAGTTAGTCGTTAACCTTCCCAATAAAAGCTGACGGACGAACAATATGTCCCCTTGGGGCCCAAGTTCGCCCCCCCCCTCGACCCGGCCCCAGGGCCCCAACTTGTGACGACGGGGCAAAGGGCTGCAAAAAACTTCGCTTGAAGAATTTCTAGCCCCCCACGCCCCTTCAACTCTGAACCCCCTCCAAATTCAAAACCTTCGGGATTCTGCCACCCAAGAAGGGAAAAAGAACTGGACATTTTTTGTGAACTGTACTTAGCCGCTTTTAAACTTCAAAACCCCAAAACCCAAAAATTGACATCTGGCCTTTAAGGACTTTTGCAGGAAAAACTCCCCCAAACTTGTGAGAAAAACATCCGATAAATATGGCAAAAAGGGGTGGACAGCTTTGCAAATTCAGTGACAAATTAAAAAGCCACAGATTTTTAAAAACAATGCTGCCCCATTACGGCATAACAAAACCCTCCCACCCAGATAGCGAAAATTTCCAAATTTAAATGTCAAAAATTATAATCAGGTTAATCGTTAAACCCCCCCTTTAAAGGAAAACAATACTTAAATCCGTTCCACCCCTATTTTTCATCCCTCCCAGATTCCAAGCCTTTAAAGAGCCCCCAGTGACCCTTGTTTCGGGTGGGGCCCTGGTCTCCTTGTTACCTCGCCTGTATTTCTTCTCTCCCCATTAATCCAAGACACCACCATCAAAAAAAACCCCCGAAAAATGGAATTTAAAATATGGCCCCTTTCCCAACCTGATTTTGGGTAAAATAATTTATGGACCTATCCAACATACCCCCGAGCAAAAAAAATGCGTTGAGTATTACTTAACTAAAACCTGATCCCAGCAACCTCCCACTGACACCTTCTAAAAATTAAAATCTTTTTTTGGAAAATAATTCTTTATCTTTAAAAAACCGTAATATCCCCAAAATTTCGGGAACACCAGGGGACCCCCCTCTCCCACTGTGGCCAAATCTGTTTATGGGGTTTGAAACAAACTTTTTTCTAACACCCCTTCCTTTTTTCAGCACTTGGAAAAGATTTAAGACACAACGCTCTCTGGACGGGGACCCGACTAACCACAAACATTCCTGACTATACAATACATTTCATCCCCCCAATAAATTCACTCACAATCCTCTTTTGACCAACTTCCTTTTCCTTATTTTTTCATTAACTTTGGAATGGCTTATCCAAAACAGATCTGTACACAAAACCCCGATGCACATGCTATTTACACTACAATCTAGCCCCCCCCCACGAAAAAGGGAATTTAGTCTGCATCATTTTTAGAACCCAACGTTGTCACGATTTTCACGGCCACGACTTCGCCCCCCTAGGGGGGGGAATTTAAATTTTTTTTTTTTGCCCGTTGCTGTTTTCGTTCCCCGTCCCTGGGGTGGCTTGTGGGGCATTTTCACCTTGGTTTTTTCAGCCAATTTTTGGGTTTTGCTTTCTCCCCCTTCTCTCTCAATTCCACCGCCCTGCTATCACCCTGCAAGTTAGGGGTGGCCGTCCCTTTCCTCGAACTTTCGTCTATGGGCCTCTCGCCTTTTTTTTACCGTCCACGTGCTTCTTTCCTTTTTAGTTTAAAGTAGGGCTCACCTGGCCCAGCATGGCTTTTTGGCCCCCCTTCTGGGGGGGTTAGCTTTTTCCTCGAGCGAAGATGTCTCTGGGGCCCCTGCGCAGCCCCGGGTTCTTTCCTTTTCGTCGAGATACAGTCAGTACTTTAAATTTCCTGCGTGGGCCGTAAGGGGGACATCATTTCTTCTGTTCCGCACTTCGCCTCTTCCTCTCACTGGAAAGGGGGGTAGAGAGAGTCCTTGACCCCCTCTTCGGTCCCCCACGGTAGCGGGTAACATCTTTTTCGGGGTCTGTTTTTTTTGATTTTTTTGTTGTTACCATTTACCCCAAAGCCAATTTTCTTTTTTTTTCGGGGGGGGTAAGAAAAATATTGTGGAGACCTTTTCTCTTTTAAATTTTTCCACTTTAACCGGGCCTTAAAAATTTATTTCCAAAATTTTTTTCTCCTTTTATGTATCTGGTGATGCGTATCGGGGAAGGGAGAAACCGGATTCGGGGTTGGAACTTGCCGGCTCGCTCCCGCCCCTGTCAAAATTCCCCGGGCTTTTACCTTTGGGCCCCCCTTTTGTGTTGCGGGAAACGATTTTATTTTCACGACTGCGTACCTTTTTTGTCGTTGGAATGCGTGTTAAAGATTGTGTTATTTTGAAATTTTTAAAAAATGTACTTATGCCATTGAATTTTTTATTTGAAAATGTGGGGGCATTATTAAGCATGCCCTTGTTGATTATTTCCTAAAATAAAACTTTAAGGGTAGAAAGGAAAGAAAATTTCCCATTTTTTTAAAACCTTTTGATTTAATGCTCTTTTACCTCATCGTGTGAAAACTTGTTTAAAGGGGTGCGTTCTTTACACTTCCCCCCGCCCACATCATGGCTGAAAGACTTGACAGCAATGGTCAACGTACTGACGGCATTCCATCCCCTTTCTTCCTTCCCCCTTTCCCTCTTTTTTTTCCTCCTCCCACTCTCCCCCACTACGTCCCCCCCCCCTCCCGGGTTTCACCTGACCAACTGGGGGGCCAGGGGCGGTCAGCCACGTTCTGCTGAGACCACGGACGAATGGTGCCACGCCTGGTCGAGCCACCCTTGTCGGCCCGTGACTCTAGGGACCCCCCGCCTCGACTGGGGCCGGGACCCCCGTCCAGGACCTCCAAACACTACGCCCCCCCCCCCCCCCCCCCCCCCCCCCCGGCACGCTCTTTCACTGCCCCTTGGGGGTCAGGGTGTCGGTTTTGGCGACTCCCTGCAGAACCAACCCGGGCCGGAGCCCCTAGGCGCCGGTGCCCCTGGGGCTTGACGGGGGCAGGGATGTGGACCACTCCGGTGTAGAAGGGTCAATACTGGAAATATTTTTTTAAAATTGTGTACATTCATAGTGCTGGAATGTTTTAATTGTATTGGACTCTAGGGTGAAATATTTTTTTATAATCGGAAATTTTTGGGGGGGGAGTGCTTATTGCGATTGGCATTGTTGCTTGGGGAGTGCTTGATCGTGATTGCATTTGTGGCTTTTGGAGTGTTTGATGGGGGATTGTGCATGTTGTGTGCTGGAGTCTTTTTTGTGATCCATGTGCGGGGTTTTGGAATGTTTTTTTTCTGGTGTGAATAAAGGGGGTGTTGTATCGTAATCTTTATTTGGGGTCCTTGCGGAGGGGTTGAGTCACATCCCTTCACTCCCACCTAGACCGACCTTTCAGGCAGACCCCCGGGGGCGGTCGTGACAATTGGGGGGCCGTCCGGGAGTAAGGGCTCTGGCTGTCTCTCTCCCCCCCTTTTTTCGCAGAACCTGTTTTATTTTTTGCTGTTTTGTTAGTTTTCAGTTTTCTTTGTTCTGGTGTTGGGCTGGGTGCTCAGATGAAGGGAGTTTTTTTGGTGCCTGAGGGAACATCCGCGTACTGGGGGCGAGGTAGCCAGGGCGACCGCCCCAACCTCCTTCCGGGGGTACCTCACGCGGTAGGGCCCAAATCTTGCCCTTCTGTTCCCTCATCTCCTTTCCCTGGTTGTTTTTAGCCGTTCGTTTTTTTTTCTCTCTCCCGGGGTTTTTTGATACGGGGGGGGTGTATCACCTAGTTTTTTTTTTTTTTTTCCCTCCCCCGGATCCCCTGCTGGGTTTTTTTTGTTTGTTTTTTTTTTCCGGCCACCCCACCGCACTGTTGCTCTGCGTAAGCCGTTTTTCCAGAGGGGGGGCAGCCGGCCTATTTTTTTTTCGTTTTTTTTTCTGACCCCACCGCCCGTGCTCTGTTAGACGGGTTTTCCCAAGGGGGAGCACCGGAACTTGTCCCACACACCACACCCACATCACACATATACACCCCCCCCAAAAATTTTTTTTTTTTTTGAGGGAATTTGTTTTTTCCCCTTATTTGAAAACTGTAATTTTGTTGTCAGGGGCGACTCCGGCCGGGGTGGGGGGCGACGCGGCCAAGAAAAAGGGGTATTAAAAATTTTACTGGTCCCTACTATTAGTACCATATTTTCGACTGGGAAACTCACCTTTTTCCAGTGCTGTCAGTATCCAGGAATTTTTACACCTCTTCCGGGGGGCCTCCCGTCGAACCCCGACGCACTTCCGCTGGGAAGCGCAGAAAAAGCGAAGAACTGTGGGCTTCTGTTGAGTCGCAGGACCGAAACCTTCTCCCCCGGGTTTCCCCTCGAAGGGGGCATGCCCCAGAAGACTTTCCTTAGGAAAAAGTCGAGCCCCAAAGGAGGGGTCGAGGGGATCACCTCCGGTCGGGATGGTGAACCCCGCCCAGACATCATTCCGTCCTATGTTTCTAGAGCGACACGCCGGGGGGATGAGGCCCCACTGGAAAGTTGCTAGGCAGAAGCCCTACGTATGAAGGGGGCCGCGGGCAGGAACCTGGTGGGAAGACGTAGAGAGGAGGCCGCTAGACAAGAGGCCTGCGCAAGGGGGAACTGACAAAAGGGAATTATGATGGAAGGGCATGCGCGCAGAAAAAGGGGCTGCCCACAAGGCCCTTTCGAAGGAAAAGCGCTCCGGGGGAGGGGGCTGCTAGAAGGAGCTCGCGTAGGGGGGAGCGCCCTCCGTGGGGAAAACAACAGGGGGGCTCCTAGGGGGGGAATGAACAACCTTTTCGGGGCCCCCCGCTTCTTAACCGGGGGGTTAATCCCGGCAGTGAAGAGTTAGACCCCCAAATTTAAAAGCTTCCAATTCCCCTAGGGGGACTTTGACTGTTTTTAGAGCATTTCGACAAGGTTGCTTTTCATACCAATTGTCTGGGGAAAAAAAGGCTATGCCCCTTTTTTTTTCTGGTTTTCTGGTCTGCAAGGGAGTGGTGCTCACTCAAAAAAGCGCGTCTTATGCAGACACTTGGCTCCGTAAGCGTTTCCCCCTTTACCCCAAACCTACGGAAATTTGGGTCCATAAAAAATAATATGAGACCCGGCTTTGGGATGGCTGCGCAGACCAGGCTGCGTCATTAGCAAAGTTGGGGCTGGGGGATCTGATCCCATTGACAGCTCCCAACCGTTCCCCAATTGAGACCCGGGATGGGCGAGACACACCTCAGGTTTCGCGCTGCTTCACACGCGAGGTTTTTCGAAGCTCGCAGGGCTTAGGGGCACGCCCAGAAACGGAGAGAAGCCCCCACGGGATTTAGTAGCAAAAAGGGCCCGAAAACTGCTAGTGGTTGAAAAAGGCGGGCAGTCCAGGGGGACCTCAGCACCTCTTTTTTGTTTTTTTTTTGGGTCGCCTGGCCACACAGGAAAGATTGCCCAGACCGCGGTATATGGGGCTAGCCCTTTCCCCATCTCGTGCCCCCGGAAACGTGGTCCACCCAGCTTCTGGTGTTTCAAGTGTCCAGTTTTCTTTCTGTTTTTGGTTCATCCTTGGTCACACCATCGGGGATTGGGGAGCATCAACACTTTTGGGATAGGATTTATTCCCCCCAAAGGCCCGCGGGGCGCCATTACGATGTGGGGGGTTGGGACTTTTTTAAACCTCCACCCTCCTTGGGTACTCTTTTCATCTCCACCCCCTACTTCGGGCGAAGTATCCATCGCGGGGGAGCGACCCCCTGTATTCCCTTTTCAAAGGAAAACTATCACCTTCGCGAAAAGGACCTCAATCCTGTCTACATTTCCCTACAGGGGTTGGGGGTCACCACACCCCAAGGGTAAGAACAGGAACAGGAAATTCGTCCCGTTCTTCAGCCACTCTGCGAGGTTCTGCAAGGGGCCGATCCGCTAGCATTATCCGTTTCGGCCCGGGACTTTGGGGTCCAAACCCCACGACAACTTTGGGCGCCCCGCCTCTGCCCGACACCCAAGGGACTTTTAAACCCACAAGGGGATCCCTTTGGGTTTTCCCCTCAGCAATCGGTGGGCCCAAACAGCTTTTCTTCCCCAAAGCTTGAGGAATCTGTTCCCGCGGGCCCACGATTCCCCCCTGCAGGGCATAGGGGGCCAAGCGGGCCCGACGAGAAAAAACAAGACTTCTTTTGCCAGGTACTCCAGGTTTTGGGAGTAAGCCGCATTGCGATTCTGCCAAAGGGCAACGCCTAAGGGCGCTTGAAGCGTTTCCCCTAGGGGCATGCCACGGGGTTGGGGGGGCATCGGCAATTTTGGGGGGGACCTGTGGGACCCT
This sequence comes from Conus ventricosus, assembly GCA_018398815.1. Taxonomy (NCBI): domain Eukaryota; kingdom Metazoa; phylum Mollusca; class Gastropoda; order Neogastropoda; family Conidae; genus Conus; species Conus ventricosus. The sequence continues at coordinate 28,591,333 of CM031602.1, forward strand.
AACCTCCTCCGATCGCGGTCGCCGACACTTTGAAGTGTGGAATCTGCGGTCGAAACCCGGGTGTCCCGCTTTGGCTATCGGTGCCCCCACTGTTTTCGAATCTCTCAGGCAGATTTGGCGCGCATGGGGTGCCCAAAAAGTACGGGGGCCCGGGAAATTTTTACTGGGTACGACATCATCCCTCCAGGCCTACCGGACCGGCCCGTCATCGTCCCACCATGATTAGGCATGGGGCGGGAGAGTCTGCTTTACTTCCGTCAATCAAGGGGTTCCGTTACGGACTGACTATCTTTCCGAGCTCCTATTTTCATTGGAAAAAATCAGAGGGGCACCTCCCTCAACCAGGTTAATTCCCCTTTTTTGGGGCTCTGTATCAGGTGTATGCAGTTTTCACTTCAGGGGGTTTCGTATGAATCACCAATGGGTTTGTATTTTTACTTTCATGGTTGGAAGTTTGCTTAGTTTTTTGATAAATGTAGTATTAGTATTTCCCCGGGGTTTATTCTATCTGGGAAAGTTTTGTATTGGATTTTTTTGTACCTGTCTCACAGAAGTTGGGGTTTGGTCCCCTTTTTTTAAATTTTCACATGCACATTTTAAAGGGGCCTGATCCAGAAAACAGATGCTTTTAAAGGGGGTTTGCACAGTTTTCACAGGCCTGACGTTTGACCCCCCAGTGGCGGGAAATTTCTTAATTTTTTTTTTCGTTTCTGTTGTCGTGTGCCGTCCCCAGGTGGTTTTGGGGCAGTTCCCTTGGGTTCAGCCAACTTCGGTTTGCTTTTTTCTCTCTCTCTCTCTAAAATTTCCACCCCCGTGCTTCATCCGCAAGTTCACGGTGGCCGACCTTTTTCTCGAACTTTTTGTCTAACGGGCCCCTCGCCGTCTTTTTAAACCCGTCGCACGTGCTTCGTTCCTTTTTGTTTGAGTAAGCCACTCTGTGACGCAGCATGGGAGTTGGGCCCCCATTGCGGGAGGGTTAGCCTTCACTCGCGGGAAATGTCTCGGGGGGGCCTGCTCCATCCTGTTCTTTACCTACGTCGAGAGTACAGTCATACTTTCAAATTTCCCCACGGGCCTTAGGAGGGGCATCATTTCTTCTGTTTCCGCCTTCGCCTCTGTCCTCCGACTACGAGGAGAGGAGTCCTTTTACCCGCCCTTTGGGGCCCCCCCGGGGACTGGTAAGAACAGTTTTGTGGGCTGTTTTGTTTGATTTTTGTTGTTAGCCAGCTTAGCTCACTTTTGCGCAATTTCTTTTTTTTTCGAAATTGTAAAGAAATATTGTGGAACCTTTTCTCTGGTTAATTCCATCTTTAACCTGGCCATTTTAAATTATTTCCAAATTTTTTCCCTTTTATTTCTGTGTGCGTATCGGGGGAAGGGGGAAAAACCCGTACAGGGGGGAACTGCCCTTCCGCTCTCCCCCCCTGTCAAATTCGCCGGACTTTTTTCCTTCGGGCCCCCTCGTTTGGGTGAAGGGGAACGATTTTATGTTTACGAGCGTGCGTGCATGTTTTGCGTTCGAGCTGTGAAGATTTTGTTATTTTTTAAAGTTTTTTTAAAATGTGACAGTTATCCTTTTAAATTTTTTATTTGCAAATGTGGGGCAGTTTTTAACATGCGCTGTTATTTATTTCCTGAAAAAACTTTTAACGGAGGAGAGAGGGGGAAATAATTCATTTGTTTTTTAACCTTTGATTAATGCAGTTTTACCTGCATCGGGGAGAAGACTTGATTTAATGGGGGTCTGGTCGTTTAAAACACTTCCCCTCGCCCACATCGAGTGGCTGAAACTTACAGCTGGTCAGACGTACTGACGGCGGGGTTCCATACCCTCTTTCCCCCTCCTCCTTTTTCTTTTTCCCCCCTCCGACCTCCTCCCCCTACCCTCCCCCCCCCCCCGGGGGCTTCACCTGGAGCACGAACGGAGGGGCCACGTGCTGGCGAGGCCCTTCGGCTAGACCACGGACGAGAGGGGCCCGCGCTGGTCGGGCCACGCCTTGGTCGGGCCGGACGCTAGGGACCCGCCGTCTCGACTGGCCGCCCGGACCCCCGTCCAGGGCCCCCCATAACAGCTAAAGCCCCCCCCCCCCCCCCCCCCCCCGGACACGCTCTTCACTGCCCCGGGGGGTCGGGTGTCGGCTTTTGGGGGACTCCCGCGAAACCAAACCCCGCGGAGCACCTATGCGACAAGGGGGCCCCTGCGGACTTGACAGGGGCCGGGGTGGGGCACTCCGTGGTGGAAAAGGGTCCCAAAATGGAAAAATTTTTCTTTATATTGTGTACAGTCAAGTGCTGGAAGCGTTTGTATTGTGTACGTCGTATGGTGAAAAAATTTATTTATAAAACGTGCATGTTGGGGTGGGGATGCTTTATTGCGATTGTGCATGTTGTGTGCGTTGGAGTCTTTATCGGATTTGCTGTTGGGGCGTTGGGGCGTGAGTGGAGGTTGCTTGGAGGGTTTATTGTGATCGGGGGAGGGGGTGTGTTGAAAGTTTTATTTTGCTGGTGTGAATAAATGGGGGTTGTAACGCAGGGGGTTTTTGCGGGGCGTGGATTCACCCCCCTTCACCCCACCTAGAAACCCATCCTGTCGGGGAACCTCCAGGGTCGGGCGTACAGACGTAAGCTCTAAACCAAAGTTTTTACCCCCCCTCAGACAATGTTCGAATTTTCTCAACTAGAGGCAAAACCCCAAAATTTTTCGCACTGCTCTTGAAAAAAGGTAAAAGAAAACCCAGCCTATACTCTTTTTACAAACCTAAATTTCCCAACCCAAACACCCCCTTTTGTTTTCTCATAACCCTAAAATTAAAAAAGGGGTTTCCACCAGAACAGGCAGGGGGGAAAAACAGATTCTGAAAATAAAAAAAAACTATCTATTTAAATTCGTTTTATCTGAACTAATCATAGGCAAACTTGTCTTCCTTTCATTTTGTATCCTGGGTTTTCCCATCCTGGGATCAGACCCCCCGTTTTGTCAAAAAATTGGCACATTCTCAGAAATTCTTTCATCAAGCAATGAAACCAAATCACTGATCCAACCACTACATCACGAGCTGGAAAAACAGAGAATTGCTTTCCGACAGCTGGCTTAAAGTTTTTTGCCGCTGCTGTGGGCTGCCGGAAGGAAAATCTTGATGAGGATGAAAACTGCAGCAACAAAAGGCCCCTTGCTTCCCCCGATAAAACATTGCCTACCTACAACTTCAGTTGGGGTTATGTTTTCGTGTTGCATTCGACTAAAAAACTTTTGACTCATCCGAAAGGAGAAATCTTGAAAAACCAAAATGCAAATGCACAGTTGGGGTAGAAAAATTAACCTGCCACATGGCAGCCACCCCGACTTTAAAGATTTTGCAACGATAACGTTATGCTTGGGGTTTTTCGCGACTGAAAAAAAAACAATCCCGCTTAACAAAACAGACATAACAACATTTTTATGTAACCTGGGGTTCTAACCCCATGTCATTGGCCGACACGCGGAAAAATTTGAGTTAAGGGCGGTAACGTCCAGTGACTAGCCCACATCCTTGAAACCCACCCAAAAATTTTTAGTGAATTAATCATTCCCCACCACAACTAAAAAGGAAGAAATTTTAGTGGCTTTACATGAGCGGGGGTCCCCCCAAAAAATTTGGAATTTTTCCTTTTTTAAAAAACGGGTGTCTTGGGGGAAAGGACCACGAGAATGTTTAAAAGGGGTGGGAAGGTCGGTCATGTGTTTTTTAAAAAAATGGTTGCACCACTAGAGGAGGAGAAAAAAACATTTTTTCCCCGCAATGGCCCAGAACCCCAACCCGTCGGACGCTGATCCTCCGCTGCCAGTCATACCGGTACCCTAGGGTTTGGGGGAAAACTACGGGGGAAAAAATAGAAAAAGAAAAGAAAGTTCAAGTTGAATTGGGGGCAGGTTTTTTAAACGAACCTTTTTCGGGTTTCCCCTTTTACCCTTTACCTTCACCGCTCAGGGTGGGTTTTAAAAAGGGCATGGGGGTGGGAAAACCCCCCTAGTTCAGCCCCAGCATTAAAGACCCAGGGAGAGGTCGATCTCGTCATTTTTCCTGGTGACAGAGAATGCAAGGGGGGGACAAAAGATTTTTAGAAGGCAGGAAAAATGACATATGGGGCGAGTCCATCTCTGATGCGGTAGGCACATATTCGAATTTTTTTTCTCCCGGGCTGGGTCTTGGGGGAAAGTTACTGATGGCCTGCTTTAAGAAAAATTTAAAAATATTGAAAACGATTTAAAACTGGTTTACTCTCAGGGGGAAAAAAAGGAGAACAGTTAAAATTTTTTTATAAAAGTTTGATTAATTAGAAACTGTTTTCCCCCCAAGAGAGGGGAGAAGAAAAAACATTTGGTTGCCCTTTTGGGTTTATTGAACGATTGGTGTGCGAAGGGGAAAGCCCCGCCTGAATCGTGTATGCAAAAGTGACAGTGTGACAGTGGGGACCCCGGTAGCGCCGTTGTTTTTGTTCCCCTGAAAAAAAAGAAAGATTTCTCTTTGTGCCCACGGGGGCCTGTTAAAGGGTTTTATTTGTAGCCCCAGAGGGAAAAATTTGATTTTTGCCCTCGGGCCTAAAAGAAAAGAGGATTTTTTCATTGAAAAAAAGATTTGTTTTTACCCTCAAAGGGTTTGAGGGAAGGAAAAAAAAGAAAGTGTTTTTTATTTTTTTTGAGTAATATTTGCATTTGTTTCTTTTCTATTTTTTTTGTGGGGTGGGTTTTTTTTCATGCGAGTGAGTTTTTGCCCCTTTTGACTCTGATTTTTTGCTGGGGGCCTTAATTTTTTTTCCCCCCCTAATCGGTGAGCCCCACCACTTCTCCCCATTGAGCGATTAGTTCAAGAGTGGGGGCACCGTGGGTTTTTCCATTTTGTCCTTTTTCCCCCCTCGTGACCCCCCCCGCTTTTCCCGCACATTGAGCGATTTTGTTCAAAAGTAGGGCAGCCGTATCGCCCTTAAGGTTTTTTTGTTTTTTTTTCTTTCCTGCCACGTTTCATTTCAAAATCCCCTTTTCCCAAAGGGAAACCCGCCTCCTTTAAAAGGGCAGAGGTTGACAATGCGGAAAAGTCTTCCAAAAATTTTTTTTTCAGTCATTTTTTTTTTGTGTGTCGTGAATTTTCTTTTCGTTTGGGGGATTGTGCATTATGATTTATTGTTTATTTTTTTTGTATTATTACGTAGTGTTGTGTATAGTGCATATTTTTTTTTCCCCTCTCCATTTTACAAGGGGCGTGACCACTAGGGGGCGTCCCGAGGGGTTTTTCTTCTTGATTTCTTCTTTCTGTTCCGACCTGTATCCTTTATTTCCTTTTTCCCCCCCCTTTTTTAAAACCCCTAAACCTTCCGTCAATAAGCCCATCTATTTTTTTTTTCACATTTTTCATCTTTTTGGTAGGATTTTCCCTAGTTTTTTTTTTTTCTCCCTTTTTTAAAATTTTCTTGATTCCATTTGTTTGTAAATCTTTAAATTTTCTTAACGATACATTTTGTTTTTAAATTCATTTGAAATTAGAAGAAAGAAAACGACAACAAGAACATTTAAGAAAATAAAAATTTAAAAGAATTTTTTTCCAAAAAATTTAAAAATTTGGTTTAACTTTCCCCTTTTTAGGAAAAAAAGATTAGCATTGAACTTCATTTAAAAAAAAAACCAAATTAACCGTTTCCGAAAAAAAAATCCTTTTTGGAAAAAATGCATTCCTTGGTTTTAAACTATCCTTTTTTTGTAAGCTGTTTTTTGTTTTACGGGGAAAAAGAATTCTTTATTGTAATATTTTAATTACTTTTTGGAAATCGCCTTATTTTTTTTTCTATTTAAAAAGTTTTTTGTTTATCGTTGACGGGTTTTTAGGTATTTTAAAATATTTCAACAAACGAACCTTGGGTTTGTGGGGAAAAAATACCACTAAAATCCAATGCATAGAAAGGGCAAACAGGCTAAGAGAGAGAGAAAAAATCAAAGAAACCCAAAAGGAAAAAATCAAAGGAACTAAGTTAAAGAAAAAAGACAGAGGAATCGAAATTGAAAAAAAAAGACAAAAGGGGTCTGAAGAAAAAAACTACAAGGAAACTGAAGAAAAAAAAAAGAACGCCAAATTTTAAGTTAGGGGAGTTAAAATTGAACCAAGCGAAAATGAAAAAGATTACAGGAAACGAAGAACCCTCCCCCAGCTCCACCCGCGGTTCCGCAAGCGCGCCTCAACCAAAACAGCATAATATTCCAAAAAACCCCCCTTTCGAGGAAAAAACGGATACTCGATAGTTTTTCCTTTTCCCATTTGAAAGTCACACAAAGTCTTGTGGTTGGCCAAAGGAAAAGTGGACATTGTATATCGCGTCATTGTATAAGGGTAGCGCTTTGGCACTGTACCACACACTTGCGGCGAAACAAAATTTAACTTGGGATCAATTGAAGGAAGAACTCCTCAAAAAATTTCAATGTTCTGCCGATCGTTTTAGCGAACGTTTCCCTTCTGTGCGCCTTGACAAAGGAGAATCGTTTCCATCGTTTCTAATTCGTACGAGTCATTTGTGACGCTGCACGCGAAAATCATGGATAAGTCGCCAGCTGTAGTTTTGTGCTGCGCGCGGTTAAAGTGACTGGAGCTAAAAATATCGATGTTGACATTTTTTAATATTTAGATTGTATGACGTTTTATCTGCTAAGTTCTCAAGTATTATTAACAAATACGAAGTAAAAGTATTTTATTTTAATATTTTCCTGTCGGGAAATGATGGGAAACTGTGGGAAACAAGCGGACTCGTTTGCCCCACTTTCCAACACGATTTCATTCACCTCAGAGTCGCAAAGAGCGGAATAACACCACAATCTGGTTGTAAACTGTCTACAAGCCCTACTTTTACACATTCCAACACTATGTCTGTGTGTTTATGCGTAGTAATTCTGATTTGATGTGCGATCACTGTGGTCAGAGCGACTTATCCATGATCAAATTTAACTGAAGCTGCATACACCATTGCTACAGATTTGTTCTCTGATGTGAATTATTTTGGAAAGTAGCATACTTCTACTGTTAAAGTCTAAAATTTTATTGCTCTCAGTCTTTTCATTGAAGCTCAGTAATTGCCGAAAGTGAGTAACTGGAAGCGTGCTTTTCGAACACGGAACAACAATGGTGGCGTCGAAGCTGTCGAGCGAGCAGATCTCAAGGCTGCTGTCGGAAACGGCGAATTTCACCTCGCCAGAACTGATTGAAGCAGTGACAGACTACTTTGGAGACAATAGAGAATCTGAAGTCGAAGATTTTAGTAGTGAGGATGAAGATGATCAACCTGTGCCTGTGGAAAATGGGCTGAACACGAACACACTGAATCTGGTAAGTGATCTGTTTACATTGTTCCACGAATGCTGTCGCTTCGGCATAAGTTTGTTGTTTTTTAAAGTTTGTGTATATGTATGGCGAACAGGAATTATTGTGATGAAAGATATCACACATATTACTTGATTTCCGTGAATGATAGCTTAAGTTGTCGAGTATGATTTAAAAAAACAAGTGAAATACACTGATGCTGTTGATACTATTTTTAGTAACAGGCAACACTGTCAAGCCAAGGCCAGATTGGAAGTATGAAAAACATCACACTCAGATTATAGATAATTGTGGCACTTAATTTAAGGTGTTTGGAATGCTGTGCTATAAATCTCTTTAGAAAGGAGGAAATAGTGTATAATGCATTTCAGATGACAGATGATGTACAGATGGGTAATACTAATAGGGTATAGTTTGTGGTTTTGTGAGAGGGGGGGGGGGGGGGGGGGGGGGGGGGGGGGGGGGGGGAGGAGGGCTGTACACAAAAATGCAGTGTGTGTGTGTGTGTGTGTGTGTGTGTGTGTGTGTGTGTGTGTGTGTGTGAATGAATGAATGAATGTGTGTGTGTGTGTGTGTGTGTGGTGTGTGTGTGTGTGTGTGTGTGTGTGTGTGTGTATGAATGAATGTGTGTGTGAATGAATGAATGAATGTGTGTGTGTGTGTGTGTGTGTGTGTGTGTGTGTGTGTGTGAATGAATGAATGTGTGTGTGTGTGTGTGTGTGTGTGTGTGTGTGTGTGTGTGTGTGTTTTGTAACTGGCAGGGGATGGGGAATGGGCAGGGGGGAGGGGTGGGGGGTAGTTGTAAGGGATGGGGGTAAGGCTGTAAGTCATTGTCAGTGTGTCACTGTGACTGTGTGTGTGTGTGTGTGTGTGTGTGTGTGTGTGTGTAGTGATTTCATTAGGGAAGGGGTGTGTGTGCTCAAAATCATTTTCGTTATGTCAGTTATGTGTTTGTGTGTGTGCAAGTATGTGTGTGTGTCACTGTGTGTGTTATTTCATGTGTGTGGTTTTATTGAAGGAAAATGAGCCTTCCTATTTTCAGTTTCATTGAATGCAAAATATCTTTTCTGTGTGTTTCCAGCTGATGAGGCTGAGGGCTGTGTGATTCGTCCACCAGTCGTTTTGAAAGCGGACCTCTGTGATGCTGAAGAGGGGATGGCCTGCTTCAGTGCTAATGCAGAAAAGCCAGATGCCAAGCTGTCTGTTGGGTTTTCCTGTTCCTGCCAGCTGAATGACGGACAGCCCTGCTATCTCCAGTTTGCACCTGAGGAGCTGACTGAAACAGCCAACTACCCTACCTGATGACCTCCCACCCATCATTAACCCAACTGGTCTCAGTGAACCAAGGCAGGAGTACTTGTTCAATGAGATCAGGGAGTTTGTGAACCCAGATAAGAGAGATCTGGTGTGCCCACAACCCCTCAGTCTCAAAACATCAGGAAAGGTTACCCCATCTCAGTTTCCACCTCCTTCCCCCTGTCCATCAAAACCATCCACCAGCCAGACTGCACCCCCACCACCTGCCAGGACTCCAGGCAGACCCAAAAAAATCAAAAGAGGACTTGGGTCAAAGAAAAAAACAGACATGTGACTTTCAGTGCAAAAAAAAAACTCCATTCAAAAGGCCATTTGTGCAGCTTCAAATGGGATTGTGCCATTGCTGTAATTGATTGTTGCAGCGGGTGGGGGGAGGGGGGGGGGGGGGTGCGCTAGGCTTGGGAGGGGGGTTGGGTGCTGGCAGTGTAAGACTGATTCTGAAACAAAGACAATAATTTCCCAAGGTTGAAAGTGTGTGATTGATTATTGTGAAAGTGTCATTTGGTGACAGTGCTATTATGGTGATGGTTTGTGATGTACTTAACTATCCTCAAAATTAACATTGAACTGACTCATCACAGAGGTGGCTCACAGATATAACATGGTTTTTTTAAAACTAACTTATGCAGATTAAAGCACAGGTACCCATAGATGTTTGCTGAAAATTTGAAGTGATTCTGACTTGTAGTTTTTTTTTACATATTTTTTGGTTGAAAGTTTGAATGCAATGTGTCGCCCATCATTAAGCCCAGTAACCAATATTTTCAAATGAAATTTTAATCAAAACAGCAATTAATTGGTGGAATGAGTTGTTAACTAGTTCTATGGGTCAGTCTTGATATTATAGTACCAGTCTCATGCTTGGGAAAATTAGTTAGGACTATTTGAATTTTACCAAACTTTAAATGAATTTTTCTCAAAACGGGGGTCACCGATCACCTGGAGACTCAAACGCGTGTATCTCAGAAAGTAATAAAGATAATTGAAATCTGTTTTTTGTGTCTTGTTCAGAATGATCTCTTCTTTTTAGATTAAATTTTAATCTCATTTTCTGAATTTTGACCCTTATCCATGATTTTCGCGTGCAGTGTCACATTTTTTAGATCGATGACATTTAACAAAAGAAACAAGACCTGGTAAGTTCTGGAAAATACACGTGCCATCAAGTCGCAGGCAGTCAGGATTTTCCTTTTTGAAATATGCGCAGTGGAAAAGAAGATGCTGGGTTGTGAAACTTTCCGCTGCTCCGCAGATGCAATTCAAATTTTTGCGAAATTTTGTACGGAAAGCGTTTAGCTTAAGCCTGTAAAACAGGGATTCAAGTTTTCGGGTATTTTTTTCAAGTACTTTTGCGTTTGCCAATTGATAGGTAATCTTTCCAATTTTAGCCGCATTGCTAGAAGAAAAAGTAGCTGACTGGGATTTGTCACAGCAGAGCAATTTGGAGTGAGGTAGATGTATTTTAGTAAGAACCAAGTTTTTGTAGGCTTCATAAACCTTTTCAATACACGTTGTTTTTAAAGAGACAATATCCTTCGTATAAACACAGAGGAATGTTGATCTCTATGGATTCATCGGACTTTCGTGCTCCTTTTCTGGCAGCCCGGTCAGCCCACTCATTACCAGAAATCTCACAGTGAGACGCGATCCAGCAAAAATCAACTATTGTACCTCTTGATATAAGAATAGTGACAAGATGTTTAATTTCTGAAATCACCTCACCTCGATGTTTTACAGCAATAGATTTAAGACCTTGTAGGACAGATTTTGAATCCACACAGAAAAGTGTTTTTTTAGATAGTGAGTGGAGTATCAACAAGAAAGTTAAGAATTGCCACCAGCTCAGCTCTGCGCTCCCCGGCGTCAAATAGAGACACACCACAGTCCATAATACTGTGGTGTTCTCACCACCATGGGTGCAAAAAAGAATCCAATAGCACCCCAGAGCAGCCAGCGAAGAGTAGTAAATGCAACCAAACGAAAGTGTGGGGAGGAAAAAAAGTTGCTGTAAAACTAAAGACATTATGCAAATAATATAAAATGTAGGGGACAGTCTTTGAGCCTACGCCTGAGGATCCACCCAAAGATGCAAGGGAGATCAAAAGACAAACACACAGACGGACAGAAACAAATACAAATAACCTCAATTTAATCAAAGCAAAATCGGAAATGAAATGAGGTAGGGAACAGTAAACGATAAACAGTAAACAAGTGGGGTATGTTTGCTCCCATAAGGAAACCTAACACAGAGTAACTTTTATTCAAGACTGGCACAGCCTTTTAAACTTGAATAAAGTCAGACAAATACATAGACGAACAATCTAATAGGGGGGAAAAAAAACAAGCGCAGGCCAACAACTGAACTGTCTGGCAAAGATTTGACGCCGGGAGCGCAGACACAACCAGCCGTGTCTCCCTGATGAGTCCCGATCCAGCGGGCGAAAGGCCTCGGAGCAGGCAATACAAATATATCTGCATTCAAAAGGGATTGCGATGGTTCCCTTATGCAGCTAGAGAAGAGTTGTTTTTTTTTTTTTTTTTTTTTTTTTTTTTTAAATTTCATTTTCCCAGTTTCTCCATCTTCAAACTCCCCTCCCCTCCCCCCTCCCCTCAAGTCCAAATCTTTGCCAGACAGTTCAGTTGTTGGCCTGCGCTTGTTTTTTTCCCCACTTTAGATGTTCGTCATGTTCCTTATCTTAAATTAGATTGGGTTTGAGATCACTTTACTTCAAAAAAAAAAAAGGGAAAAACATGGGAAAAAAAAAAATTTCAAAAAAAAGGGAAACCTTTTTTTTAAAAAAAGGGAAAGGGGAAAAAGAAAAATTTCAAAAGGGAAATTTTTTTAGGAGTTAAATAGGAAAAAAAAGTCCCTAAAGGGGAAAAAAAATCAAAAAAAGAAGAAAAAAAAAAAAACTAGAGAGGGGGGAAAATCTGAAAAAAAAAAAAGGGGGCTAAAAAAGATGGAATCTGAAAAAAAAGAAAAAGAACCCCAAATTTTAAATTTAGGCGTTAAATTAGAGCCCCTTGCTAAAAATAAAAAGTTTACGGCATCGAGAGAACCTCCGCCGCCCCACCGTGGGTTCCGCAAGCGCGCCTAAACAAAACACATAATATATCCAAAGGTACCCCCTTTTCGGGAAAAAAAACGGATGCGTCGATAGTTTCCTTTTTTCCGATTTGAAAGTCCACAAACGTCTTGGGGTTGGGCCAAAGGAAAAGTGGACATTGTATATCGCGTCATTGTAAAAGGGTAGCGTTTGGCACTGTACCACCCCTTGCGGCGAAACAAAATTTAATTTGGGGATCAATGAAGGAAGAATCCTAAAAAATTTTTCAATTTTTCCCCGATCGTTTTAGCGAACTTTTCCCTTCTGTGCGCCTTGACAAAGGAAAAAACGTTTCCTCGTTTCAAATTCGTACGAGTCATTTGTGACGCGCAGCGAAAATCAGGAAAAGTCGCCAGCTTTTTTGTCTGCGCGCGGTTAAAGTGACGGAGCAAAAAATACGATTTTGACATTTTTTAATATTTAATTGTATGATTTTTATCTCAAGTTCTCAAGTATTTTAACAAATACAAGTAAAGTATTTTATTTTAATTTTTTCCCCTGTCGGGAAATGAGGGGAAATGGGGAAACAAGGGGGACTCGTTTCCCCCCACTTCCCAAACACGATTTCTTTCACCTCAGAGTCCAAAGAGCGGAAAACACCACAATCGGTTGTAAACGTTACAAGCCCTACTTTTACACTTTCCCCAACACATGTCTGTTGTTTATCGTAGTAATTCTGTTTGAGGGCAAACACTGTGGTCAAGCGACTTATCCTGATAAAATTTTTTAACTGAACGTCCCCTTGCTAAAATTTTGTTTCTGATGTAAATTTTTTTTGGAAAGTGCATATTTCACTGTTAAAAAGGTCAAAAAATTTTTTTGCCTCAGCTTTCATAAAGCTCAGTTTAATTGCCGAAATGAGAAACTGGAAGCGTGCTTTTCGAACAGGGAAACAAAAATGGTGGGTCAAAAGCGTCGGGCGAGCGATCTAAAGGGCTGCTGTCGGAAACGGCGAATTTCACCCGCCAGAACTGTTTGAAGCAGGACAGACTATTTTGGAGAAAAGGAAATCTGAAGTCGAAGATTTTATAGTGGGGATGAAGAGATAAAACCTGTGCCGGGAAAAGGGGGCGAACACGAAACATAAATCGGGAATATCTTTTACATTGTTCCCAAAGCGTCGCTTCGGCATTTTTGTTTTGTTTTTTTTAAAGGTTTTGTGTATATTTTTTAGGGGCGAACAGGAATTAATTGTAAAGAAAGATATCACACCAAAAATATTATTTGATTTCCGTGAAATAATAGTTTTAATGTTGGGGTATTTTTGGGGGGGGGGGGGGGGGGGGGGGGGGGGGGGGGGGGGGGGTTTTGGGGGGGGGGGGGGGGGGGGGGGGGGGGGGGGGGGGGGGGGGGGGGGGGGGGGGGGGGGGGGGGGGGGGGGGGGGGGGGGGGGGGGGGGGGGGGGGGGGGGGGGGGGGGGGGGGGGGGAGGGGCTTACACAAAAACGTGTGTGTGTGTGGTGGTGGGGTGTTGTTGTTGGTTGTGTGTGAATGAATGAAGAATGGTGTGTGTGGTGTGTGTGGTTTGTGTGGTGTGGTGTGTGTGGTGGTGGAAAATGAATGTGTGTGGAATAATGAATGAATGTTTTGTGGGGTGTGGGTGTGTTGTTGTGTTGGGATGAATAAATGTGTGTGTGTTGGTTGTGTGTGTGGTGTGTTTGTTGTTTGGTAACTGGCAAGGGGAATGGCAGGGGGGGGGGGGGGGGTGTTTTTAAGGGGAGGGGGGTAAGCTAAAAGTCATTGTCATGTGTCACTGTGACTGTGTGTTGTGTGTGTGTGTGTGGTTGTGTGGTTTTGATTTCTTTTGGGAAGGGGGTTTTTTTGCTCAAAATCATTGTCTTTTATGTCGTTATGTTTTGGGGGGTTTGTGGCAAGATTTGTGGTCACTGTTGTTTATTTCATGGTGTGGTTTTATTAAAGGGAAAATGGCCCCCCTTTTTCATTTTCATTGAATGCAAAATATTGTTCTGTGTGTTTCCATGATAGGCTAGGGCTTGTGATTCGTCCACCAGTCGTTTGAAAGCGGACCCTGTGAGGGGGGGGGATGGGCCCGCTTCAGTGCAATGCAGAAAAGCCAGTGCCAAGCGTCTGTTGGGGTTTTCCGTTCCTGCCAGCTGAATGACGGGCACCCTGCTATCTCCATTTTCACCTGAGGAGGACGAAACAGCCAACTACCCTACCCGAAAACCCCCCACCCATCATTTAAACCCAATGGGCTCAGTGAACCAAGGGGGATACTTGTTTAAGAATCAGGGATTTTTTAACCCAAAAAAGATCTTTTTCCCACAACCCCCCCGTCTCAAAACATAGGAAAGGGTTTCCCCATCCAGTTTCCACCCCCTTCCCTGTCCCTCAAAAACCATCCACCCAGCCCGACTGCACCCCCCCCCCTCCAGGCTCCAGGCAGACCCAAAAAAATCAAAAGGACTTGGGTTTAAAGAAAAAACAACATTGCTTTTCCACAAAAAAAAAAAATCCACAAAAGGCCATTTTGCAGCTTCAAAAGGGGTTGTGCCCTTGCGTAATTGATTTTTCAGCGGGGGGGGGAGGGGGGGGGGGGGTCCCCTAGGGGTTGGAGGGGGGGTTTGGGGGCGGCATGTAAGACTGATTCGAAACAAAGACAATAAATTTCCCCAAGGGTTTAAAATGGTTATTGATTTTGTGAAAGTGTCATTTGGGACAGTGCTATTATGGTGTTTGGTTTGTGATGTACTTAAAATACCTCAAAAATTAAAAATTTTACTGACTCATCACAGAGGTGGCTCAAGATAAACATGGTTTTTTTTAAAATAAAATTATGCAGATTAAAGCACAGGTACCCATGAGTTTGCTGAAAATTTGAAATGATTCGCTTTAGTTTTTTTTTTTACAATTTTTTTTGGTGAAATTTGAATGCAAGGTTCGCCCCTCATTAAGCCCAAACCAAAATTTTCAAATGAAATTTTAAAACAAACAGCAATTAATTGGTGAATTGAGTTTGTTAAATAAGTTTTTATGTCAGTCTTTAATTAAGACCGTCTCTGCTTGGGAAAAAAGTTAGGACTATTTGAATTTTACCAAACTTTAAATGAATTTTTCTCAAAACGGGGCCCGACACCCGGGGACCAAACGCGTGTATCTCAGAAATAATAAAGATAATTAAATTTTTTTTGTGTTTGTTCAAATGATCTCTTTTTTTAGATTAAAAATTTTAAAACTCATTTTCTGAATTTTTACCCCTTTCCATGATTTTTGCGTGCAGTGCACATTTTTAGATCGAGACATTTAACAAAAGAAAAAAGACCTGTAATTCTGGAAAAAACACGTGCCACAAGTCCAGGCAGTCAGATTTTCCTTTTGAAATTGGCGTGGAAAAGAAGATCTGGGTTGGAAATTTTCCCCTTCCGCCCAAACAATTCAAAAATTTTTTCGAAATTTTGTCGGAAAGCGTTTTTGTTTAACCTTAAAACGGGATTCAAAATTTTGGGTATTTTTTTCAAAACTTTTGCGTTTGCCAATTGATAGGGAACTTTCCAATTTTTTGCCCCATTGCTAGAAGAAAAAGTACTGACGGGATTTTCACAGCAGGCATTTGGATGAGGGAGAGTATTTTTAGTAAAAAACCAAGTTTTTGTAGGGTTCATAAACCTTTTCAAAACACGTTGTTTTTAAAAAGACAATTCCTTCGTATAAACACAGAGGAATGTTATCCTATGGATTCATGGGCTTCGTGCCCTTTTCTGGCAGCCCCGGTCAGCCCCCCCTCATTACCAGAAATCTCACAGTGAACGCGATCCACAAAAACAATATTGACCTCTTGAATAAAAATGTGACAAGATGTTTAATTTTTGAAACACCTCCCCCCGATTTTTTCGCAATAGATTTAAGACCTTGTGGAAGATTTTTAATCCACACGAAAATGTTTTTTAGATAGTGGTGGAAAACAAAAAGAAATTAAAAATTCCCCCGCTCGTCGCGTCCCGGCGTCAAATAGAGACACACCCCAGTCAAAACTGTGGTGTTCTCACCACCATGGGGCAAAAAAAATCCAATAGCACCCCCAGAGCCGCCAGCGAAGAGTAGTAAATGCAAACCCAAAAGAAAATGTGGGAGGAAAAAAAGTTGCGTAAAACAAAGAATATGCAAATAATATAAAATGTAGGGGAAGTCTTTTACCACCCTGAGGGTCCACCCAAAGATGCAAGGGGATCAAAAGACAAAACACAGACGGACAGAAACAAAAAAAATAACCTCAATTTAATCAAAGCAAAACGAAAGAAAGAGGAGGGAAAAGTAAACATAAAAAGTAAAAAAAGGGGGATGTTTTTTCTCCCATAAGGAAAACCCAAACAGAGTCTTTTTTCAAGATGGGACGCCTTTTTTAAAATTTAAAAAAAGTCGAAAAACTGCAACAATCAATAGGGGGGAAAAAAAAAAAGCGCAGGCCCAAAAACCCCGAACGTCTGGGAAAGTTTTACGCCGGGGGGGCGCAGACAAACCCCCGTGTCTCCCTATAGTCCCCATCCACGGGGGAAAAGGCCCCGAGCAGGCAAACAAAATATCTGCATTAAAAAAGGGTTGCGTGGTTCCCTTATGCACTAGAGAAAATTGTTTTTTTTTTTTTTTTTTTTTTTTTTTTTTTAAATTTCATTTTCCCAGTTTCTCCATCTTCAAACTCCCTCCCCTCTCCCCTCCCCTCAAGTCCAAATCTTTGCCAGACAGTTCAGTTGTTGGCCTGCGCTTGTTTTTTTCCCCCCCACTATTAGATTGTTCGTCTATGTATTTGTCTGCTTTATTCAAGTTTAAAAGGCTGTGCCAGTCTTGAATAAAAGTTACTCTGTGTTAGGTTTCCTTATGGAGCAAAACATACCCCACTTGTTTACTTTTCCCTACCTCATTTCATTTCCGATTTTGCTTTGATTAAATTGAGGTTATTTGTATTTGTTTCTGTCCGTCTGTGTGTTTGTCTTTTGATCTCCCTTGCATCTTTGGGTGGATCCTCAGGCGTAGGCGGGCGCGCGCGCGCAAGAAGTAAATATGCCATGCCCTTGGACTCAGCTAGCCATCAGAAGATTAGAAAGAAACTGAACCACTTCCCATAGAGACCACGACATTCGGTCCGTTATAATTGAAAACCAGTGCTGAGATCGTACGACGAAGACCAGGCAGCTGAGATGAGAACATTCATGTACTGTGGCTCCGTTCAAGCGTTTCCAATTGTACATTTGTAAAGTAAGTAAGGATGATGTCTCCACTAAACAAAGTAGACAAAAGAATTACAAGACAAAATACGACGCGTTTCGACCTCTTAAGTCTTTTTCAGTGAAGAACAACGACACTAAGGAGAACAAAAATGAAGAACGAGCAATTACTAATCTTTGTCGAATTCGGCTCAAGATAGGAGCTGAATGCGGAGAGAGAGAGAGAGAGAGAGAGAGAGAGAGAGAGAGAGAAGAGAAGAGAGAGAGAGAGAGAGAGAGAGAGAGAGAGAGAGAGAGAATTATTTGTTGGGCTGAACTAATGTTGAGCTGATTGCAGAATGAAAGCCCGAGAGTGACATTTTCTACTTTCTATCTTCCATTTTCGGGGTAATTTCTATCTTTCCATTAGAAGTTTCCTATCTCCTATGAAATCTGTAACTGATTCCACACGAATTCTGGTGTAATGTTCTGTAATCAGTCACCTGAACTTGAAAAATGTAGAGAGGTTGGGGAAGGTAATCTCTCTGTAGTTTGCGCAGTTGAAGTAGGGTAATCTCTCTGTAGTTTGCGCAGTTGAAGTAGGGTAATCTCTCTGTAGTTTGTGCAGTTGAAGTAGGGTAATCTTTCTGTAGTTACATTAGTTGCGAAGCTCACCAACATCATCAGGAACTCATACGAGATACTCACCTGCAGGTTAGTCCATGGACGTCAGGTCTCTGAGACTTTTCAAGTCCCGAACAGGGGTCAGACAGGGATGTTTGCTCTCTCGTTCTGTTCCTGCTCGCAATTGACTTGGTCATGAGGATTCCACAGCACAGAGGCGGGATGGCATTCAGTGGACTCTCTGGTCACAGTTGGACGACCTGGACTTTGCTGACGACCTACCTCTGCTCTCGCACAACCAGCAGCAAATGCAGGAAAAGACCCGCATCGTGGCAGAGAACTCATTCAGGCTGGGCCTGAACATCCATCGAAGGAAGAGCAAGGTCTTGAAAGTAAATGCCACCAGCACATCCCCCATCACAGTTGAAGGCGAAGCACTAGAAGAGGTGGACAGTTTCACTTACCTCGGCAGCATCGTTGACACGCAAGGATGGACACACGCAGACGTGAAGACCAGAATCAACAAGGCTAGGGTAGCTTTTCTGCAGCTCAGAACGTCTGGGGTTCAAGAGACCTGTCAGTTAACACCAAGATCGGGCTCTTCAACACCAACGTGAAGTCAGTCCTGCCATATGGAGCCGATACGTAGAGAACCACCATAACAACGACCAAGAAGATCCAGACATTCATCAACAATTGCCTGAGACGAATCCTCCACATACAGTGGCCTGACAAGATCAGCAATGAAGAACTATGGTAGAGGACGAGACAGAAGCCAGCGGGAGCTGATATCCAACAGCGCCGATGGAGGTGGACAGGCCACACTCCGCGTAAGCCAGCCACCAACACCACGAGACAAGCCCTCAGGTGGAACCCCCCCCCCCCCCCCCCCCCCAAGAGAAAAAGGAAGAGAGGCCGGCCGAGGAACACATGGCGAAATGACGTGGACGCAGATGCCAAGAGACTGGCCCAGTACAGAGACAGCTGGAGTACCTTGTCGGTGCCTATGTCCCAGTGGGGGCGATGGGCAAACGTGAAAGAAGAGAGGTTGGGGGAAGAAGTGATTCTGGACCAGAAGCAGAATATTTCCACACCCAACAATCTTGTTCTAAAACTACTCCATGGTGAGTGATTCTGGACATGACATGGAAACACAACGCAGAGTGATACAGGGACGTAGCCATTTTAACATCCCTGCCATTTACAATGGAACTTGCAGACGGGTTAATAAACTGTTCAAAATCCGTCTAAACCTGAAAGAATTTTTACCATGTTCCCGAGGCGGCCGTAAAGAATAACAGTTTTGTGCCGTTTGTATACAGACCACTTGTTTTTTACACCCATTCTTATCTTTAAAAGGTGAAGAAGCTCCGTGGTGTATTCCATGCCATGTACCACTCACAGTGAAACATATTCTTTTAGAGTGTTGGGACTTGCATGATGTGAGACATAAACACTTTACAGCAGAATCCATGAAACCTTGTGCAGAGAAATCCCACCTGATGTAATCTTTGAATTTAAAAACAAAGATTTACACTTTCATCTGAACTAAATCTTATGGAGGAACGATTATTTAACAAAATTTCTGGTGTGTTTTAAGTATGCTTTAAAGGGTTGTGTAAATGAGATGTTTTTGTTTTCTAGATGAAATAATGATTCGTGAGTTGACTTTAACGAGGTGACAGCTCTGATGTGGCTCTTTGCAGCTGGCTGGTCTGTTAGCAGCATTTACCTTACCTTACCTCCCTCTCATGTAGGGGAGATAAGTTTGGGCACGTGCCTATATTCACTCCATGGGGAGTTTTGGACTATGCCCCATATCACCCACCGGAATTCAGCTTTGGAACAGGTTGGGAGTAGTTCGGGCTTAGGTCCAAATTGAACACCCCGCCCCATTACCATCCGTGAGAAATGTTCTTGCTATTTTTCATAATTTGCAACATCCTAAGACATTACAAGGAGGGGAGTGAGTTTTTAAACAAAGATGGATGTTGGTCTGGATCTACTCCTAGAGGAGAAGGGGGCGGGATTTTTATCATATAGTCTTTCTCAACCGCCGGGGAGTGATTTTGGGTGTGGAGTAAGTATAGAACGTGACACCAGCCCTAGCGCCATCTGCTGACCACGTACTTGTGTTCATGGATGATTCCAAGCGTTGTCAGCCTGTAGTCAGGATAGTGGTGAACAGACAACATTCCTTTGTGATGGATGTCAAATGGAGATGTTTATTTGAGTTACATGAGAAAACAACACCCCAGCTAGAGTCAGTCGTCTTCCTGTAATATTTTAGGAATCACCTGAGACAGTGAGTCGAGTGTTGTTTTACAAATACCATACACAAACAGACATCCTTGATGTGGCAGCAGCTAAGCAAAGAAGGCGACATCAAAATGTGTTTTATTGTTTTAAACATGTTATATTCAATCTATTTCTCCCTTTTTCGTGCTGACTTCTGTGTATTAAATGCAACATGTTCTACAATGTTTTGTTTTAGTAACATGATCAAAAGACGGCGTGTTACTACCATTAGAGACTAATTACTTCCCCTGTTTCTTCTCAGTAACGGATCTATTATCAGGTTGCAAACATTAGTGCGCAACCTATATTCTGGTTAAAGAGCACCATTCATAGAGCCTTTCCCTGTCGTTGATTTATAAAAGATTTGAGGGGTTTTTGTTGTTGTAAATTCTGTGGCTTCTCAGAGAGAGAGAGAGAGAGAGAGAGAGAGAGAGAGAGAGAGGCAAAATCATATTACTAACGATAACAAGCAACAGCGGCCTAAACATCATCGTATGATTTTGTTGACCATGAACAGCTGATCTTGAGACTGCTGCCAGCTCAGATGGATGGAATGGAACCACAAATCTCATGTTGTCCATCTCATGGCTAAAGCTGTGACGGTGTTGACGAGATCAGGACCACAGAGCTTCATGTTGTCCATCTCTTGGCTATGGCTTTAACAGTGTTGATGAGAAGATCGGGACCACAGAGCTTCATGTTGTCCACCTCTTGGCTATGGGTTTTAGAAGTGTTGTTGAGAAGATTGGGACTACAGAGCTTCATGTTGTCCATCTCTTGGCTATGGCTTTTAAAAGTGTTGATGAGAAGATTGGGACCACAGAGCTTCATATTGTCCACCTCTTGGCTATGGCTTCAGCAGTGTTGATGAGAAGATTGGGACTACAGAGCTTCGTGTTGTCCACTCTCTGGCTATGGCTTTAGCAGTGTTGATGAGAAGATTGGGACCACACAGCTTCATGTGTCCATCTCTGCTCTGACAGTGTTGACGAGAAGATCAGGACCGCAGAGCTTCATAGTGTCCATCTCTTTCTTAGCTATGTGTTGAAGCAACAGTGTTGATGCGATGACTGGGATCACAGAGCTGAATGTTATCCACGTCATGGCTATAGCTTTGATAGAATTGGTAGGATGACTGACACACAGATTTCATTGCTGTCCGTTTCATGGCTATAGATTTAAAGACTTGCCCATATTTCTTGACTAACATTGCACATTTAAACTTCTTTCAGGATAAGATAAGATAAGATAATGTTGCTTATAGCCCCGCCGACCGCAAAGGGCCACATCAGGGCTGTCACTACGTTAAAATCAACTCACAAGTCATTCATTCACACAATTCTTTAAAATATATCGAAAACCATTCGAAAGTTGTAAAAATCTTTCCACTGTAAAATCTCAGATCCGATGAAAAATATTAATCTCTTTCAAAAACTGAAAGATCGGGTCAGGCGGGACATCTCTGAACAAGGTTGTCATGGAATCTGCCGTAAAATGTTTATGTCTCACATCGTGCAAGTGAACATGGTTCATTGTGAGTGGCACATGACATGGAATGCACCACGGAGCTTCTTCACTCTTTAAAAGGTAGGAATGGGTCAAATACGAGTGTGGCCGGTGTGCAGCCGCACAGAACTGTTTCTTCTTTACGACCACCAGATGAAGATGAGAGGAACTCCTTAAGGTTTGGACGGATCTGAAAGAGTTTGTTATCCGTCTGTGTATTCCAATCCTCCTGCCAGAGGTCTCTGACATAATCGTTCATTTTGGTTTTCAGATCTGAGCGGGATATATATGTTTGACAGTTTCTCTGTTGTGGCATTCGTGGCTAAACGATCAACCATTTCGTTCCCTCCGATGCCAACATGACCAGGAATCCAAGCCAGAATAATGTTGTAACCATCCATTTCAACTTGGTCAAAGTTCAAAAAAGTGTAAAAGTTCTGTGTGCTGGAGATTGCGGCCAGCTATGGCCTCCAACGCTGACAGTGAATCTGACAGAACCAGAAAGTCCCTGTCTTAGAATGTGAGATCGTCTTCAATGCCAGAACCAGAGCAGTAAGTTCAGCGGAATAGACAGAACATCTGAAGTTATATGTTCTAACAGTATCTGAGAAGGAGCCCCAGGGCAATAGGCTGCACAGCCACTCCATCCTCAGACTTGGAACCGTCAGTGAACATTTCTGATAGATGGAAATTTTGAACAGAGGTCAGCATAACAATGCCTTGTATGCCAAGAGCTGGTAGACTCTTTACGAAAAGCTGCAAGATCAAAACAGATCTGAGGTGTGAAAAGGTCCACGGAGGTTCATCTGGAAACTTGGAAAAAATCGGACACAACTCCTAGGTCTAGACCTACATTCCGCACGTGAGGCTGCATACGAAGACCAAACGGCGGAATACAGTTAGGGTTGTTTTCAAATTTACTTTGGAACGGAGGATCAAAAACACAGTCATAGGCACGGGTTTTCTGGTTCCGAGAACAGTCTGAATATAATAATTCAAAGACAGTTTCAGCCTGCGGTTGGACAGTGAGGGTTCACCTGCCTCTGCGTACAGGCTGTACATAGGGTGGTGCGGAATGCTCCAAGACAGAGACGAAGCCCTTGATGGTGGATAGGTCCAAGAGTTTTTGGTAAGACGGTCTTGCAGAGCCGTACACAGCACAACCATAGTCCAGTTTGAAACGGACCAGGCTCTGTAGAGGTGTAGGCAAAGTTTTCTTATCAGCGCCCCAGTCAGTGTGCGCTACGACCCGCAGAATATTCATGCTTTCTGGCAAGCAGTTTTGATGTTTTTAATGTGGCTGAGAAAGTTAGTTAAGTTTCTGGTAAAAAATAACTCCTAGAAATTTGGCCTGTTTGACAGCTGGAATGGAGATTTCCCTATTTGAATTTCAGGATCTGGAAAAAAAACTGACGGAAATTATGGAAGTGAATGCACTGTGTCTTTGTAGGAGAAAAGGTGAAACCGTTTTCATCCGCCCACTGATGAATTTTATCCACACAAAGCTGGAGCCGGCGCTGGATACTCGGGTACAGGCTCCATTGCGTAGACAGCAAAATCATCCACAAACATGAGCAGTCTGAACCCTGCTGAACTGATTAACAATGTTGTTGATCTTGATGCTAAAGAGGGCAGGAGACAGTATGCTCCCATGTGGAACACCCAACTCCTGCTCGTGAACATCAGAGAGAGTGGTGTCAACCCGGACCTGAAACTGTCGTTCTGCCAAAACCTTTTGTATGAAAAGTGGAAGATGACCTCGCTTTCCACTTCCCCTTTCTTTCAGGAGCCGGTTTCTTGGAATAAACACCCAATATCTTTGCGCAGTCAACTTCTCTCTCTTCCTTCAAGGCATCTCTTAAAGCAAGTCTCTTCACCTGTCAATAACAGTTCTTTCTTCCCCTTCCCTTGCCCATCAAATTGATTCTGCGACTTATGTGTGTGTGTGTGTGTGTGTGTGTGTGTGTGTGTGTGTGTGTGTGTGTGTGTGTGGTGTGTGTGTGTGTGTGTGCGTGCGAGCATGCTTTTGTGTCCGTTGTTGTGCGACAGTGTGTGCGGGATCACTCTTCTCTCTCTCTCTCTCTCTCTCTCTCTCTCTCTCTCTCTCTCTCTCTCTCTCTCTCTCATTGTGTGTGTGTGTGTGTGTGTGTGGTGTGTGTGTGTGTGTGTGTGTGTGTGTGTGTGTGTGTGTGTGTGTGTGTTCTTTAGTTTAAACGTGTTCACCCTCAAGTGATATTAGACGGGGGGATGGGAGGGGGGGGGAGTACAAAGGGGTAGGAGAAAAGGCTGGGAGATAGAGGAGAGGTGGGGAAAGGTAGGGAAGAGAATATAATGAAGAATGGAGAGGATGGATATGAAAGTAGTGACTGATGTGCATGTGAAATGCTTCAATTATTTTGTTTAAAAAATAAAAAATAAAATCCGTGTGTCGTACGAGTGTGTGTGTGTGTGTGTGTGTGTGTGTGTGTGTGTGTGTGTGTGTGTGTGTGTGTGTGTGTGTGTGTGAGTGTGGTGTGTGTGTGTGTGTATGTGTGTGTGTGTGTGTGTGTGTGTGTGTGTAAGAATGCATATGTAGAAAAACAAAAAATATGTGAGGGGGGGAGGGGGCGATGCAACTATCAAGTAATCAACAAAATAACCAACAAGAAGAATATTACAACCAAACTGAAACCAAAAATACCGGTTACTCAAAGAGAATACCAAGAGGGCTTAAATGCAATATTTCAGCAAAAGTTCGCAAAAGATGAAATCATTCACAATTCTTCAATCGTTAACGGTCCTTTTACGAGTAAGCTACCTGCAGTCTCAGTAATTTGGTCTTTGATGTTAGGACAGTGCAAGAGCAGATGATTCACTGAAATATGGTTCCCACATACACATTTGACGTCTTTACAGTATTTTGTTTTGAAAGCATCTAAACGAATCTTAAACATCAAAGATGTAATTGGTCTTGACCCTGCATCAGACATATGCCTTAGCATCAAATTTGAATTCAGTGTCTCGGAGCCTTTAATGCAGGTGAGAGAATTATTGCTCTCTGATGCCTTCAAAATGTTGACAAAATATCCCCCGGCTACTTTTTCAATGAGTCTATAACATTCATGCAAATATAATTCAATGTTTAGGTGAATAGCCCCTTCAGTATTTTCGTGCTGCACTTCTAGCTGCTCTGTCAACCAGTTCATTAGAGCATACTCCGCAGTGGGACGGAACCCAATAAAAAGTTACACTAATGTCTTTGTTTACAATTTATGAATTAAATGTTTGATTTCGAGGATCATTCCAAAACGCTTTTTGATATTATGACCTTTGATAGCTTGTAATGCCGATTTTGAGTCAACACAAATCAATATTTTACCAGCATTTACGGGTAGTTCTTCAATATGGCGCAATGACATTAAAATGGCAATCAACTCTGCAGTAAAAATAGAATAATGCTGACCTATATGATAACGTTTGACTGCTTTCAATGTAGGAATTACAAATGCTGCACCTGTGCTACCATTATCAAGTACAGACCCATCTGTATATACTTTAATGTAGTCAGCATAATAGTTCTCTAGGTGTTCATTAACTAGATTTCTTAAAACATTTGGAGGGTGATTTTTGTTCAAACCTGTGTGATCAATATCAAAGATAGGTTTAATTTGTTCCCAAGATGGTACAGGTGAAAAAGATGGTTTCGGTGCTATTGCTTTGCCTTTTAATTCTGTGGAATTTATCACATCAGAGACAAACGAATGTATTGGTTGTAGTGAGTGGATTGTTTTTAGCTCTTTTAACAAAATCTTTTTCAGAATCTAGCCTAGTTTCTTCCTTACAAAACGCGTCATTCGCGAACGAATTTATTGCAAATTTCGCTGAATAGCTTTTCCTGTGTTCGTCAAGAGGAAGAACACCTGCCTCTTTATAAACCCCTAGATTGGAAGCATGAGTTGGAACTCCAAGAGCGAGTTTGAAAGCTTTGCAATCTATGCTTTGTAATTTGTTTAATAAGTATTTTGGAGCACTAAAAAATATTTCTTGGGCGTAAATTAAAACGAGATCGAACTAAGGAGTTAGCAAGGCATAAACGTGCTTGTATCTTGACACCAGCGTTGTTTATTTTGATTTTGAGGAAATTTAAAGCCTTTCTCCCTTTTTCCAATATGTACTGTATATGTTGATTCCAGGTAAGTTTAGATGACAGGTAGACACCCAAGAACTTAACACTTTGTGCATAATTAATTACATTGCCTTTGATAGTAAAAATAGGCAGATTTTCAGGGTTATACCCTGCGTTAAACAGAACAATTTGTTTTTTCTAATGATAACGATAATCCATGTTCCTTCATGAACCTGGTAATTTTATCTAATTCATTTTGGTATACTTTTTTGGTATAATTTAAAGCTCTAATTGGGGTATTACGCTTCATTGTTACCTTCAACCACATACATAAATCATCTGCGTACTGGGCTAAAACTGTATCTTTCGAAGATTCTTTGGAAGATCTGCTATCAGTATATTAAATAACATAGGTGATAGAACTGAACCTTGGGGAAGCCCCATATGGAGTTCTCTAAGCTTTGAGTATGTGCTTCCAACTCTTACTTGTATGAAACGATTTGCTAGAAAATTTTGTATTTTAGTTATACATATTACCATTTAAATTGTGTTTCCGAAGTTTTTTGTAATAATCTGTAATGCCATACTTGGTCATAAGCTTTCCTTACATCAAAAAAAGTTGCAAGAATATTTTTCCGTCTAGCAAACTGTTGTTTAATTTGCGTCGTTAGTTTTACTAGATGTTCAGTGGTAGAGTGGCCTTTCCGAAAGCCTGCTTGATTGTGAGGAATAATACTTTGTTTTTCACAGAAATGGACTAATCTATTTAATTTTATTTTCTCCATAAGTTTGCAAACATGAGACGTTAGAGAGATGGGTCGATAGCTGTTTTTATCTGCCCTAGGTTTTCCTTGCTTATGTATAGGAATAACAATTGAGTGCTTCCAGATAAGGGGCATTTTCCACGGGACCAACATTGTTGTATAAATACATGTAAAAACTGAATAACATTGGGAGGTAAATGTGTTAAACATTTCATTAGATAGTCCATCTAATCCAACAGACTTTTTTTTGCCTTACTCAGGTGTAAAATACATTCTGTTATCTCCTCAAATGTTATATCAGAATTAACGGAGCTTTTTATTTTAGGCTTTTTTACGAGGGTTGTTCAATTTAAGATGACACTAGGCTTGCCGTTTGGAAACGAAGCACCGCACAGAAAAATGTTTATACCAAACACAACTTTAAAGTTTACCTGATTAGAATTGCAGAAAATAAAGTTGACGTCATGACGCAACTCGGAGTATGACGTAATTACAACTGTGTTTCAAACAGCTGAGCCTGAAAAAAATGGACGTCACCAATGAGCAATTTCGTTTCTACACTTTCACAAGGCTACAACTTGGTGACGATGTAGGAGGATACACGCAGATTTGCAAGCTGTTTACGGAACGGATTGTGTGTCTTACCGCACAGTTTGCAGATGGGTCAAACAATTAAGAGCAGGTAGGGCGCCATCTGATTGGGGTAATCGTGCAGAGCGAGCTTTACCAGCTCGGAACGAACAAAACATTGCATTTGTGAAAGACTGATAGAGGAGGATCCACATTCGACTGTGCGGGAATTAAGCGAGGCATGGGGAGCTTTCAATTGGCACCATTAACAGCATTCTGCACAAAGACCTTCACATGAGAAAACTGGCTGCAAGATGGGTGCCACATCTCTTAAGCGATGATCAGAAGCAGCAGCGGGGCATGTTCACGCAAACTGCTCGACGAGTTGTAGCCCAATGGGCCAAAACGACTGTGTGACTTAGTGACGGGAGACGAGAGTTGGCTGACATTCTACGGCATCCCCAACAAAACGCTGCAACCGCATGTGGGTTGGCCCTGACGGAGACCGACCAGTTGTTCTTCGCCCATGGATTCCAGAGTCGCAAGCGAATGTTTTCTATTTTTTTCAACACGCAAGGCCTTGTGGCAATTGACATTTTGCTGAGAAATCAACAATCACTGCCCCCTCCTATACCCAAGTTGTGCTCCCAAAAGTTGTAGGAAAAATCCATGAGCAGCGCCCAACCGTCAGCACCCAGAGGACCCTTCTTCTGCATGACAATGCCAGTGTCCATAAGGCGAAGGTCACCACGACCTTCCTGAGCGAGCAAGGAATCCAAGTTTTGGACCACCCACCCTACAGCCCCGACTTGGCCCCATGCGACTTCTGGCTGTTCCCTGCACTGAAGGAAAAGCTCGCTGGCGTAAGTTTGACCGGGTACAAGACCTCGCCAAAGCCGTAAGATCAGAGTTGTCCGGTCTGCCTAAAACCGACTACCAGAGGGCGCTTGAGAATTGGCGTAGGAGGCTTGAAATTTGCATTCGAGCCAACGGAGAATACTTCGAGGGAATGTAAAAGTTTCAAGTTGCTGAGATGAGAGGTACGTTTTTAAGGGGGTGGTGACATCTTAAATTGAAAAACCCCTCGTATTATCACGAGCTGTTATCCCAATTTTGCTCTTCATTTTCTCTATATTGTCTATTATCAGCTGATAATCCTGTATATCTACTGTAGTTTGCAAACATGTCTGCAAGGCTTCTGCTTTTTCTAGATTAGAGGGTAGAATTGAATTCCCCAGTGTAACTGGACACTGCGGTAATTTAATTCCGTTCTTCATTGTTTTCATCTTTTCCATACCTTTTGCATAATCTTTATAGCTGTATATTTCATTTGTACAAAAAGAAGACCAGTACTGTCTTTTTGCTTGAGCATTAACTCTGTTTGATTTGTTTTTTGCCTTTTTTGCCTCTTGATGATTTGGGACTGATTTCTCTCTTAAGTACGTTTCAAATTTGTCCATTTTTCAACATTTGCATTTTCGCATTCCTCGTTCCACCAGATATTACCAGAGTGTTTATGAGATTTCTTTGATTTTAGCATTGGGATAGCTTCGTTGGCAGCGCCTAGGAGTGCGTCTGTGAATGTAGAATATAGGTCATTCATATCTTTATCATATATATCCTCAACGTAAAATGTAGACATTATTTCTTCAAACTTGTCCCCAATTAGCAAGTTTATAGTTATACTTTGGAACTTTGTCCTCAACTGGATCAATGGATGTTGTGCTCGTAACTTCAAAGCTAGAAATAACCGGGAAATGATCACTATTTAAGCTATCAATAAGTGTGTTCCATTCTCAAATTGGCGCTAGGTCTGGAGAAACCATGGTGAGATCAATAGCAGTAGCTCTATGATTAGATTGTCAGGAATGCGCGTTACTCGACCATCATTCAGTAGATATAATGTTGAATCAATTAATATTCTCAATAAAACGGTTGCTTGTTATGTTTTTCACAGTTCTTCTCCCAAAAAGGCGCATGCGCATTAAAATCTCTGTTACTAGAACTTTGTTGCCTTTATCCGCTGAAGTGTGCGAATCCATTCGGGTTATTTTCGTCTGGTCCCCTTGGTAAATATACGGATATGACCGTTAATAAGATGTTATCAAGTTGAACTGTCACAGCACACGAGTATATATTAGGTATATCTGGTGGAACAGGGCTAGGGCACAGAGTGTACTTCACCCCTTCATATATGTAAATAGCTGTATTTATTTTCCCGTTCGAGTCTTCTTTTGAAAGATAGGAGGGAAATAATAATTATGAAACCTAGTAGCTTATCTTTTTTAACATTCAGTGACTGGAGGCTTAACACGTGGTACTGATGTTGAGCAAGATGTTGAACTATTGATCGTAGTTTGAGATTATTGACTGGCATTCCATTGAAAAACCCTAAAATTGTTTCTTAATGCCATATACTAAGTAACCTTTAAAACGAATAATCTATTAACAGCCTTTCCCCTAACATTAAAAACAATCACTACTATAGTATAAGTAAACATACGAGTTCAAAATGCACAGAGGTAAAACAACAGTTGGCATTTTCAAAAAG
>CM031602.1:28626669-28658690 GCA_018398815.1 Conus ventricosus
TATTACTAAAGATAACAAAGCAACAAGCGGCCTAAACATCATCGTAAAGATTTTGTTGACCCTGAACAGTGATCTTGAGATGCTGCCGCTCAATGGATGGAATGGAACCACAAATCTCATGCTGTCCATCTCATGGCTAAAGCTGTGACAGTGTTGACGAGATCGGACCACAGAGCTTCATGTTGTCCATCTCTTGGCTATGGCTTTAACAGTGTTGATGAGAAATCGGGACCAAGAGCTTCATGTTGTCCACCTCTTGGCTATGGGTTTAGAATTGTTTGTTGAGAAGATTGGGACTACTGAGCTTCATGTTGTCCATCTCTTGGCATGGCTTTAAAAGTGTTGATGAGAAATTGGGACCACAGAGCTTCATAATTTTCCACCTCTTGGCTATGGCTTCAGCAGTGTTGATGAGAAGATTGGGATACAGAGCTTCGTGTTGTCCACTCTTGGGTATGGCTTTAGCAGTGTTGATGAGAAGATTGGGACCACACAGCTTCATGTTGTCCAACTCTGCTCTGACAGTGTTGACGAGAAAATCAGGACCGCAGAGCTTCATAGTGTCCATCTCTTTTTTGCATGGTTTGAAGCAACAGTGTTGATGCGATGACTGGGATCACAGAGCTGAATGTTATCCACGTCATGGCTATAGCTTTTTATAGATTGGTGGGATGACTGACACCACAGAGCTTCTTTTCTTTTCCCTTTCATGGGTATAGATTTTAAAGACTTTGCCCAGATTTCTTGACTAACATTGCACATTTAAACTTGTTTCAGGATAAGATAAATAATTTGCTTATAGCCCCGCCGACCGCAAAGGGCCACATCAGGGGTGTCACACGTTAAAATCAACCACAAGTCATTTATCACACAATTCTTTAAAATACATCGAAAAACCCTTCGAAAGTTTGCTAAAATCTTTCCACTGTAAAAACCAATCCGATGAAAAATATAATCTCTTTCAAAAAAATGAAAGTCGGGTCAGGCGGAACATCTCTGAACAAGGTTTTCATGGAATCTGCCGTAAAATGTTTATGTCTCACATCGTGCAAGTCCCAACACTCTAGAAGAACATGTTTCATTGTGAGTGGCACAGATATTGAATGCACCCCGGAGCTTCTTCACTCTTTAAAGGTAGGAATGGGTCAAATACGAGTGCCGGGGGTGCAGTCGGGCCCGAACTGTTTCTTCTTTACGACCCCCAGACGAAGATGAGAGGAACTCCTTAAGGTTTGGACGGATCTGAAAGAGTTTGTTTTTCCGTCTGTGTATTCCAATCCTCCTCCCGAGGTCTCTGACATAATCGTTCATTTTGGTTTTTTAGATCTGAGCGGGGATATATATGTTTTGACAGTTTCTCTGTTGTGGCATTCGTGGCTAAACGATCAACCATTTGTTCCTCCGATGCCAACATGACCAGGGAAACCAAGCCAAATAATGTTGTAACCATCCACCTTCAACTTGGTCAAAAGTTCAAAAAAGTGTAAAAGTTCTGTGTGCTGGAGATTGCGGCCAGTATGGCCTCCAACCGGACAGTGAATCTGACGAGAAACCCGAAAGTCCCTCTTCTTAGAATGTGAGATCATCTTCAATGCCAGAACCAGAGCAGTAAGTTCAGCGGGAAAAGACAGAAGCATCTGAAGTTGTTTATGTTCTACCAGTTTTCTGAGAAGGAGCCCCAGGGCAATAGGCTGCACCCGGGCCCTCCATCCTCAGACTTGGAACCGTCAGTGAACATTTTCTGATAAGATGGAAATTTGAACAGAGGTCAGCATACAATTCCATGTATGCCAGAGAGCTGGTAGACTCTTTACGAAAAGCTGCAAGATCAAAACAGATCTGAGGTGGGGAAAAGGTCCACGGAGGTTCATCTGGAACTTGGAAAAATCGACACAACTCCTAGGTCTAACCTACATTCCGCACGTGGGCTGCTACGAAGACCCAAAAGGCGGAATACAGTTAGGTTGGTTTCAAATTTACTTTGGACGGAGGGTCAAAAACCAGTCATAGGCAGGGTTTTCTGGATCCGAGAACAGTCTGATATAATAATTCAAAGACAGTTTCAGCCTGCGGTTGGGCAGTGAGGGTTCACCTGCCTCTGCGTACAGGCTGAACACAGGGGTTGGTTTCGGAATGCTCCCAAAACAGAGACGAAGCCCTTGATGGTGGATAGGTCCAAGAGTTTTTGGAAAGACGGTTTGCGGAGCCCTACACAGCACAACCATAGTCCAGTTTGGGAACGGACCAAAGGGTCTGTAGAGGGGAGGGAAAAGTTTTTTTTATCAGCGCCCCAGTCAGTGTGCGCTACGACCCGCAGAATATTCAGTGCTTTCTGGGAAGCGTTTTGAGTTTTTAATGTGGCTGAGAAAGTTAAGTTTCTGGTCAAAAATAACTCCCAGAATTTGGCCTGTTTGACAGTGGAATGGGAGATTTCCTATTTGAATTTCAGGATCTGGAAAAAACTGACAGAAATTATGGAAGTGAATGCACTGTGTCTTTGTAGGAGAAAAGGGTGAAAAAAAACCCTTTTCATCCGCCCACTGATGAATTTTATCCATACAAAACTGGAGCCTGCGCTGGATACTCGGGTACAGGCTTCCAGTTGCGTGGACAGCAAAATTTATCCCAAACAATGAGCATCTGAACCCTGCTGAACTGATTTAACAATGTTGTTGATCTTTATGCTAAAAGAGGGCAGGAGACAGTATGCTCCTTGTGGAACACCAGCTCCCGCTCGTGAACATCAGAGAGAGTGGGGTCAACCCGGACCTGAAACTGTCGTTCTGCCAAAACCTTTTGTATGAAAGTGGAAGATGACCTCGGTTCCACTTCCCCTTTCTTTCAGGAGCCGGTTTCTTAGAAAAACACCCAATATCTTTGCGAGTTCAACTTCTCTCTCTCTTCCGTCAATGCATCTCTTTAAGCAACCCTCTCACCTATAAATAGCAGTTCTTTCTTCCCTTCCCCTTTGCCCATCAAATTGATTCTGCGACTAGTGTGTGTGTGTGTGTGTGTGTGTTTTGTGTTGTTTGTGGTGTGTGTGTGTGTGTGTGTGTGTGTGTGTGTGTGTTTGTTTTGGTGTGTGTGTGTGTGTGTGGGGTGTGTGTGTGTGGGGTGTGTGTGTGTGTGTGTGAGTTGTGTGTGCTGTGTGTGCGTGCGGGCATGCTTTTGTGTCCGTTGTTGTGCGACGTGTGTGCGGGATCATCTCTCTCCCCCTCTCTCTCTCTCTCTCTCCCCCTATCCTCTCTCTCTCTCTCTCTCTCTCTCTCTCTCTCTCTCTTTTCATTGTGTGTGTGGTGTGTGTGTGTGTGTGTGTGTTTGTGTGTTGTGTGTGTGTGTGTGTGTGTGTGTGTGTGTGTGTGTGTGTGGGGCGTGTGTGTGTGGTTGTGTGTGTGTGTTTTGTGTGTGGTGTGTGTGTTTATGTGTGTGTGTGTTGTTTTTGTTTTCAATTTAACATCTTTCCACATTAAGTGATATTAGAGAAGGGAAAGGTTTTGGAGATTGGAAGCATGAGGAGGAGGTGGGTGGTTCATCTTGCAATCATATACAAAAACAAAAACAAAAAAACAAAAAAGCATCTTTCAATCTTTGAAAATAAAAAAAGAAAAAAAAAGGTATGGGAAAGCCAACTTTAAATAACTATTTTGAATCATAACACAAACAATAACAAATGTTCCATAGGACTGGTTGTAAACACTTCGAAAAATTTCAAACAACAAACTAAAATTCTCAAGAATACTGTCAAGAGAACTTTTAGAAATAGCCGGAAAAATTTAGCTCTCAATCTCTGGAATTCCAGGCAATGTGTTGGTTTGAAATTTGTTCACCGCACAGACATTTACATTCTTGTGAATTTTGTTTTGAAGGCATTAAGCTTTATCCTATAAGAGAGGCAAGTAATGTGTCTAAATTTGAACTGTTGCTATAATTCACAGCTATTTTGTTTGTTAAACTAGCCGAATTCAGTAAGAGACCAGAGAATTTCTCCTTCCTTGGAAGATTTTGAAACTTTGTTCCACGATGCTTGCTCTAGTAAATGATACCCTTCTGTAACGGATAAAGGGATGTTTATTTCTATAGAGTCCCTGTCTTGCCTTGCACCTTTTTTTGCGGCTCAATCAGCACAATCGTTTGAATATAATCCAACGTGTGAAGGAACCCAGCAAAAGGTGATATTGGTTCCCTTTAAAATTAAAATGTTAATCATTTGATTGTTTTTTCTTTGATAAATTTTGGATTTTTTCTTGTAATCAAATGTAACGTAAAGATACAGTACGGACTGAGAATCATTTTCAAATTTTATTCTGCGTCGTTTCTCAGTCCGCGTGTATGTGTGTGTGTGTGGTGTGTGTGTGTGTGTGTGTGTGGTGTGGGGTGTTGGTGTGGTGTGTGTGTGGTGTGTGTGTGCGTGTGTGTGGTGTGTGTGTTGTGTGTGTGTGTGTGTGTGTGGTGTGTGTGTGTGTGTGTGTGTGTGTGTGGGGTTGTGTGTGGTGTGTTGTGTGTGTGCGTGGGGTGTGTTTTGTGTGTGTGTGCGTGCGTGCGTGCAGGGGTGCGTGTCAGTATGAAACCCTCGGTTGTAGATGCATATTTACGTATTGCAAGATTCATCTTCTTATTGGTTTAATTGATCTTTTCTTTAACCGTTTATGTTTTGTAAGCGCTTAGGGCTTATGGTATACGATTACGCCCCAATAATAATTATCATTATTATCTTTATTATTAATAGACAGAAGAATGCATTACGCCTTTGTCTTAAACGTATATCGTCAAGGAGTTTATTATTATTTTTTTTTACAAAAGGTTTAAGGCTTTAGAAGATAACGATTTAGAGGGGTGAGAGAAAAAAAAGGATAACATGGCAAATCAGTAGAAAAAGCTTTAATGACTTCAACTGCACATATATTGGGCTTTTAGCAGTAGATCGAAGCTATAAGGTAACTACTAAAAGGTGACAAAATCAGGAAGACGTGTGGAGTTCCTGTGTTCATCCCTTTTGCAGCCAAGAAAATAAAAAATTATCCACTCAGACCTCAGCACTCTAAGTGAAGTCAGCGGGCTCAGTCTTTTGCGACTGTCCAGTGAAGGTGGAACAAACCAAAGCGGGGGCAGCCCACTTTAAGGATTTGTTCTTTATTCAACAAGTATTATTGTAAGGTACCGAGCTGACGCTATTATTTGGCTCGTTTGAATAGACTTTTTAATTAGGTATTACTTGGGTGGGCGATTGTGTATCATTTGACTTTGTTATGCATTATAAAAGGATGGGCAATTGGTATACTTATGCCTTTTGGCTTTCCTCTTCTTAAAGAATGGACATGCTTCATAAATTATTTCGAGTTTACTTCTGAGTGCTGAAAACAAATCCAGTTGAAAAAGTCCCTTCTGAATCTGGTTCCAGTGAAACAATAGAGGAGAAAATTAACAGCGTATTGGTATAGACCATGCACTCGGTGATGCTACATATTAACAAATCCTAGCGAATGAACTGGGATGCTCATTTTTACAAGATTTTTGCCACAGCCCGACAACACACTGGGCATAGTCAAAAATCAGAAAGGTTAAGGACAAAACCCAAAACCAGACCGAGTCCTCCAAGCTGTTTCCTGGCGATGTCGTGCGTGCACAGTGTGAACATGTTTAGAGCTTGGGAAGTCACTGAAGGGACGGATACAGCGCGAAACAAGGTCAGGGACAATATGACGTCACACACCAGGAGACAGGCAAAGGCAGAAAGGAATTTATACACAGGGTCAGCCATGTGAGGACATACTCGATGAAAAACATATATCCAGCCTGGTCCAAGGAGGGCTACAGACCATACCTTCAGCGCTCCAAAAGTGACCAGAAAAAGGGAATGGAGGAGCAAGCAAAAAAACGACAAGACAGGTGACGACAGACCACGTTTTTTCTTATGGAGCACATGACTCTTATCTTGTGTGGCCATTTGACGGCCAACGTTCGCTGAATGGTCACTGCGGTCAGCAGCCAGGCGGACAGAGTGGCCGACGAATACCCCAGCCAGAAACACAAATTTTTCATGTCACCCCGTGGGGATTCCAGACTTGCACGTTGAAGTTATCCAGAAGGGAAACCCAAAGGGAATAGTAATAACAGACAGACAAAATCGGCCCGGCGGGGCTGTAAGAAAGACATTCTGTGAGGAGTTGGCGTCTTTGGTGCGGTGGGATAACAAAGATGGTGGCTATGTTCCCAAAGCCCAGCAGAGAAGGGACGGGACAAACACTCTGTAGAGTCTGGCAGCTTGGTACTCGGGGTACAGCGAAGGACTCGTCCAGTCGCTGACCTCGGAATTCTTGTCTGTACTGTTGTTCATTATTATGTGACGTTTTGTTCTTGAAATGCTCATTCTGTAAATGGTCATTGGATATATGCATCAATGCAAACTATACCCCACGCATTTCTCTCTCTCTCTCTTTTTCTCTCTCTCTCTCTCTTCTTTTCCTCTCTTCTCTTCTCTCTCTCTCTCTTCCCCCTTCTCTCTCTCTCTTCGATCTAAAAATCTAAGAGTGTGTTACGTTAAATTTCATTTGCTGAAGACGGAGAAACAAAAACAGTTAAGGTGTGGATAACATTAAATACATGAATGTGGGGAACATGGTCAGGAGCGGTTATATCTCAGATCTGATCAGGTGGATAACTCAATTTTAAGTCAGTTTGGTATTTGAATAATTGTGTCAAATATGAAATCACACCTGGGGTCCAGTGGCTACACCTGGATCTAAAACAATGAACGTCACACACA
Organism: Conus ventricosus; assembly: GCA_018398815.1. Lineage (NCBI taxonomy): Eukaryota > Metazoa > Mollusca > Gastropoda > Neogastropoda > Conidae > Conus > Conus ventricosus. Next base: position 28,633,433 of record CM031602.1, read on the forward strand.
GAAAAGGATATTTTGTTTTGGGTAAGACACACATGGCGGATATTTCATATCCAAAACGTTTCGCTTTGAATTGTTTTAGAGGGAAAAACACATTTCTACATATTGTGTGATGTAATTTATTATTAGAGAAAGAAAAACATTCACAGTATGTGATCAACAGTAGACGTGTTATTGTAAAGAATGCTGGGAAAATTTTTTTAATACTGCATTTACTTCACTTCTGGTTTGAAATGCAGTTAGTGCCCAACAACCTGGGATGCATGTAATCATACCAAAATAAAACATTTCTCTTTTTGGTACCCCAATAAAAAAACAACTCTTATGGGTCTTTCCCGGCTAATTTTTATATCGCACAACAAAATAAATTCCGTAAAGGGTGAAACGAGTTTTTGTGGATGCTTCGTTTCTGAAATTGGTTTTTTGGTGGGAAAAAACAATTTTTTTTTACGCGTTGCGTGGTTTGAATACCTTTATCGTAATTACAAACAGTGGATGTAATGATCACAGTGGAAGAGCAAAGAAATTAAAAGCAGTATTTTAATGCAGTTAATGATGAAGCAAAGAGACGTCCCAGATTCGAAGGGGTCAGATCAACCTCGGCGTTTGGGTTTTATTTGGGGGAAACACCCTGTGTTTCTTGTCAGGAAGGAACAGCTTGTTTGGGATATTGTTTATTCTGAAAATCTAAATATCCCTACGTTTAGTCTCAAGCTCCGATATTTTATCTTTTTCCCTTTAGAGCATTGGAAGCAAGTCTGAAACAAAAGGGGGAGGGGGAGGGGGTTTGGGGGTAGGGGATAGAGATCAGGGCAGGGGATCATGAAAAAAGATGGGAAAAAGTAGAAAGGAGTAAGGGGGAAGGGCTGGGGGACGGGTTGGAGATGTAGGGAGAGAGAGAAGTGGTGTAAGGGAATTGGAGATGGGGAGATAGAGGAGGGATGTGTTGGCGGAACTGGGGGGGGTGGGGGGGGGGAGGGCTTTAGGAAGGGCTGATAATGTAGGTGGAAGGGTGTGTGTGTGTGTGTGAAGAGATGGGAAGAGGGAGAAGGACAAGAGAACATGGGGAAGGCAAAATGGAAACAAGGAAGGAGGTGTGAAGGGAGACAGAAGAATAGAAGGAGGGGAAAGACGGGGCGCTGAGGCTTGTGTTTCATCGGCCATTTTTATTTTAAGCGACCTACTGCATTACGTTTACATGCCCCTACTTTCTCTGTTTGTCTTACCCATTCGTATCTGTGGCATGTATCGTCACACGCGAATCAAATCGAATTCCCTCACTTCAGGTTACGAGCTCGTTATTCTATAACTATTCCATTCTCTTATGCGTGACGAAAACTTGTAAAAAAAACTTACACAACTTAAGACAAAAAACACGAAAAGGTTTAATCGATTGTGGTTAATAAACTCGAATAACAACAAAAGAGAGGAACAACAACAACAAAACAAAGTACTCATTCCCTTGTGCAGAGTAATAAACCTGTAGCAGTGAAGCAGCGGGAAACCCCTTTCCCACCCCCCCCATCCGCATAAAACCTTCCCCAATTTCACCCAAGCAAGAAACAAAAAAGTGATGTAAGTTTGTGTAAAAACATTGAAACATTCGCGATCCCCGATCGTCAGAGGAGCCACGGCCTTTTTTCCCAATGAATGCAGGGGGTGTTCTTGGGGCCTGCCCTAACCCACATAAAAGGGGCCCCCAAAAATTCCTCCGCTGACAAAATAATTTGTTGTGTGAGTGCCCCTCCCCTGGGGGGAATGCAAATACCCTTCCCCTTTTGGACCCCCCCATGAACGGTAAATATTGAAAAATTTAAAGCAAATTAAACCCACAAGCGCGGGACTTTAAAGGGGAAAATTCAAACGAATTTAACCCCCAAGAAAGGGCAGGGGGGGGAAACCCACAAAATTTTGAGTTTTAAAAAAAAATTATCTGTTAGGGGTAAAAAAAAAGGAAAAAATGTTTTTAGCAAAAAATATTTCATTGTATTTCTGAGACAAACAGAAACCCAAGTTTTTTGAGTTTTAAAAAAACTATTGTTTTGTGTGAAAAAGATAAAAAGATATTAGTAAATTTCATTCTGGGTTGAGATATTCGTGGGGGCAGAACTCTGTTTCCCTTTTCTTTTTGTACCCTGGCGTAAGAGCCTGGGAGATGCAAAATTGCAGTGTTGGTCAAAAAATTTTGGGAAACTTTTCTCAAAAATTCTTGCATCAAGGGGAATGAAACTAACTACATGAAAAACCACACTCACGGGGGCTGGAAAATGAGAAAAGTTGGCTTGTAAACACAGCGGGCTTAAATTTTTTTGTTGCCGTGCTATTGTTGCCGTAAGGGAAAAACTTAGTGGGGCGAAAACGCAAAAAAACAAAAGGCCTTGTTTTCCCTGTAAGACTTTTTCCCTACCTACAACCCCCCAACTTGGGTTATTGTTGGGGTTTTTGTCCGTTTTCCCTGATAAAAGATCTAGGGTTTCTTTATAAACAGAGGAAACAATGGTGCAAATCATTAGTTTGGGAGGAAAATTTTTAAACCCGCCATTTTTGGGCAACCACACTCACCCCGCCGGGGTTTTTGGGGACTGATAACGTTATGCTAGGAGGATGCCCGATGAAGAAAAAGAAAACCCTTTGATAACTAGGGCAGAGCATAACAACATTTTGATATAACCATGGTGTTCTACCCCAGTCAGGGGGCCCTGATGACCCTTAAAGGGCCAAGGCGGAAATTGAGTTATGAGGCGTGTAACTGTCTTTCAGGGGAATATTTGACCCTTTTGTTTAAAAAAAAAATTTTTGTCTGCTCCCATTGGCAAAAGCTTTGGTTTTATTTTTAGCTAGGGCCCGGGGGACCCTTGAAATTTAGGAGTTTTACAAAAAAACCCCCCCCTCCCCCCTCTCACCCCCCTCATCAAGCAGGGGAATTGGGTTGACTTTTTTTCGTTTCCCTTCTTCCGCAAGAGAGTGTAGGGGCTTTTTTCCAAAGCTAAAACTTTCTCCCGGGGAAATTTGTGAAACCGATTTTCGTTGGATTTGGGTCGCAGGCGACTGGGCGTGCAGTAGCATTAGGTATGCGGGAGATAAACCCAAAATGCTAAGCTTTTCAAAACCCAACTTAAATTTTTTTTTTTTTGTTTTTTTTTGTTTTTTTTTTTAAGAAAAGAATTGGACTAAAACATACAAAAATTTTAGTTTAAAGTTACATTTTTAAAAATTTTCCCCCCTCGCTTCCCCGAAACACACCCCGGGCAGCACGCGCCGAAACCCCCGCACGCACCCCACGCACGCCGAAACCAGCCGCCCCACGCCCAAACGCACGAACAACCACAACACACACACACACACACACACACGTTAATAGAAATACTAAAAGGCTCTTTTTTTTTGGGATGAACAAAAAAAAATTGTTGGTGCTTTTTTTTAAAGGGAAAAATATCATTTGGAATTAGGTGGGCTATTTTTTGTTCGTTTTTGTTTTAAAGTTAATCCCGGGAAAAATTTTTTGCGACAAGACGTTTTTTGTGAAGGAAAAAAGCCCGTTGGAAAAATTTGATCCCAAAAAAAATGATAAAAAATGAAAGAACAAAAAAAAATGTTAAAAAAACCTTTGCCCGGGAATTAAACAGGGCAGTTTTGTTCTCCCCGACCATTCCCCCATTTTTAAATTTTAAACCCCCCCAAAAAAATAAAAACGGGGAAAAAAAAATTTGGGGGGTTTTAAAAAAAACCCCCAAATTTCCCTATAGTGGAGTAAAAGAAAAGTGAAAACAAGTAGAAAAAAACAAAATAGTAATTTTGTTTCTTTAAAAAATAAAGAAAAACGAAATACCCAACTTTTTTTCCCTTGGTAAAGTTCTTTTGCTGGAAATCCTGCAAAAAAAAAAGCCCTCCCTAAATGCAAAATTGTGCATTTGGCTTATTTATATTTATAAAATTATATATTATATATATATATATTTTATATATATAATATTATATATAAATATATATGTGTGAAAATAGTTTTTAGTTTAATAGAGACACCCCAAAAAAAAAGGGATAAATATGAAATCAAAAGGTTTGAAGTGCATTTTCAAAAATGTATTTTTTTCAAAAAAAAACGTCAAAAAAAAGGGGGGGGGGGTCTGAGGGAAAAAAACCTTTATATCACGCCCCAACCCAATCACCCAAAAAACGTTTATAAACTACCCAATCGGGCCGAAAATTTTCCCCAAACCAATTTCGGAGAATTGAAAACTTGGGGGGGCAAACTTTTTTTGGTAAAGCATTGTACATTTTTTTTTTTTTTGATCTGAAGAGGAAGTACTTTTGATACCCTTTTAATTTCTTCTTTTCTTAAAGCAAACTTTTTCAAGTTGTATGTAAAGGGTTTAAATCCGGACCGAGCAGGACTCCCCGTTAAGTATTTGAAGCTCGAGGTGGTGATTAAATCTAAATGAGTATTTTTTTGAATTTGGTTTTTTCATTTTGGGCCATTTTGCATGCCATCTTTTGTCTGTTTTTTTTAATTTTAAAGGCGCCCTGGCACCCCTTTTTTTTTTTCCCAGGAGGGAATGTTTGGTGTTTCCAAACCCCTTTTTTATATCAGCACAACGGGTTTAAACCGTCTATTCTTAGGGCTTCTTTTTTCTTTTTTCTTCTTTTTTTCTTCTTCTTCTTCTTCTTTTTCTTCTTCACCCCATATTTTTTATCATCATCTCACTCACTTCAAAACATCATTTTAAACAATCATCATATCATATCATCAACATCATCGTATCGTCGTCGTCGCGTGTCGTCGCGTCGTCGTGCACATCAAAAATCACCATCTTTTCCAAAATCATCATATATAAACATCATCATCATCACCCATAAATATCACCCACTCTCTTTCCTCATCAACTTCATCATCATCTTTCATCATAATCAAATACCCTCGTCATATTTTCATCATCATCATCAATATAACCTTTTCCATATCATATCATGTCATCCCCATCTCATCATCATCAAAATCTCATCTCAATCATCATCTCACCCATCATCAAAAACATCATCTCATAAAACCATCATCATCAAAAAATCTCAGTGTTGCCTGACGAAGACTCAAAAGGGGATTTGATTTGAGATGTTTTTAAATTTTTTTTTTTTCTGTGATGGGTTTTCGTTTTCTGAATTCAAGAATTGTAACAATACCACGCTGTGTGCTCTCAAAAGTGTATAGTTTGGATGGGACGACGACGAAGATTTGATGATGAAACGATGAGATGATTTTTAATTTTTTTTGTTGTTGTTGTAGTGTTATAAATGAATACGAAAAAATATGATGAGGGAATATGAAGACCAGGGCGAGGACGACGACAAACCGCCGCGATGATGATGATGATGATGATAAAATGATGATGATGATGGGATGTAAAGGGTTTGTGAAGTGATGATGATAAAGATGGGGTTTAAAAAGGGTTAATTCACATTACATTAAATTAAAAATGAAAAAAGTTTAAATGGAAGAATGTGCATGTGACATCTGTTCTAAGTGTTTTTTAAAAAGAATTCGGATTGGGCGCCCAATTTTGGGGGCATTTTCATCGGGTCCAATTTAGACGTCGACAAAAAAAAAGGGCACCAAAAAAATTTTTTTAAATCAACAAAGATTGCGCAGAGAGGATTTTTATTCTTAAGAAGTGCCCTCGTCAAAAAAGGGAATACAACTTTTAAAAAAGCTATCGTTCTTACACATCCCACCCGAGAAAATCACTTCTTTGAGGAACAAACCCAATCAGGGCATTTTTTATGTCTGGGGAACCGATGAAGCGAAAGTTTTAAATAAAATGTTCTAAGCCCGGGGAAAAGTTTTTCTTAATGCAGAAAGGTTTTTGGGTTAAAAATTTTCCCAAGGGCAGGCGAAGTCGGGTTTTGTGTGTGGGGTTGTGTGTGTGGGTGTGTTTTTGTGTGATGGGGTGTGTGTGTGTGTGTTTTTGTGTGTTTTGGGGTGTGGGGAAAACCTTCCCTAACTCCCCAAGGAGGGGCAAAGGGAATAATTTGGTGTGGTGTGTGTGTGTGTGTGTGTGTGTGTGGGGTTTTTGGGGTGTGGTGTGGTGTGTGTGTGTGTTTTGTGTGTGTGTTTTGTGGGTGTGGGGGTTGTGTGTGTGTTGTGTGTGAGAGACACCCTTCCTCCTCCGAAGGAGGGGGCGAAAGGAATCTGGGGTGTATGTGTGTGTGGGGTGTGTTTTGTGTGTGTGGGTGTGGTGTGTTTTGTGTTTTGTGGGGTGTGTGAGTGTGTGTTTTGTGTTTGGTGTTGTGTGAGAGTGGGGGAAAGGACGCTTCCCCCCTTTTTGGGGAAATCTCCCGAGGACCCCCCCCCGGTTGTTGCGCAATACGGCGGGTTTGTGGCGGCAGGGGGGGGGGGGTGTCGGGTGGGTGGGGGGTGGCAGGGGGTGGGGGGCGGGTGGCGTCGTCGGGGTAAAGGTCCGTGGTTTTGTTTTTTTTTTTGGGTTTTTTTGGGTCACGAGATTCCCCCGCTCTTTTAAAAAAAAAAATTTTTTTCTTGTTGGCTGACGAAATTTTTTAAAAATAGATGGGGGTGGGGCGTGTTGCTACGCGCGGGGTGCGGATCGATGTGCCCCGTTTTTTGTTTTTTTTTTGGGGTTTTAAATAAATTTTTTTCTCTTTTCCCGGCGGGGTTTTGCCCGCGGGACGTAGGGTTTAGACAGGACGGGGGTTTTTGATTTGGGGGATGTGATAAAGACGGGAACCCCGAAACCCGGGAAAAAAAAAGAATGTCAAGGGGGGGCCTAAAGAAAAAGAAAGGACCCAAAGGTGGAAACATCCCTTTCCCTGTGTGATTGCGGGCCCCAAAGGGGAAGGGGAAAAAAAACTTTTTTGGGTCAAAAATTTTAAAAAAATAAAACCATGAAGAAAATGAACCCCCACCCAAAAAAATAAAGATTGTGTGGTTTTTACGGAAGTGGCAGTTTTGGAACATTTTTTGAAAAAAGTACTTTTATCGAAGGGTCCCCAAAGAAAGAAGAATGGGTAAATCAGAAAGAGTTTGGTGGTGATGGATAAATTTGGTTGGCGAAACGGATAACGGGGTGAAAAAATTATTTCGAAAGGAATTCCTCATGCAACAGGGTTTGTCATTTACATCGTGCAGAACTTTTTGGGAAAAAAAACAAGAACCCGGCCCAAAGTTGAACAGAATTATCTATGGATTCAAAAACCCCAAGGACGCCTCACAGATCCCCCATTTAGCTAAACATATGAAACCGGGGAAGTTTGGGAAGTACGTTCGGAAGTTTTTTAAAGAGGCGAACCCAAACCCCCGGTTTTTTTTTTTTGACCTTCGTCGGGAAAACCCCCCGCTCACCCCGTCTGGAACACATATTTTTAACCCCGCCCCTTTCAAGCTTTGAAAAGTGCAAAAATAAATTTTCGTCTTAATATCCCATGTTTTCCCTTCCAACGATATTTTATTTTTTGGGGGAAAAAGGGAGAGAAGGATGTGTGGAGCTTGTAAAAAAACACTGTGAATCTTTGATACAGTGAAACGCGGGAGAAAAACCTCCTCCCGTTTCGTGGTGGAAGCCCTTTCCCATTTGAGACTTTGTGGTCTTTAAAAGCGAGCCCCCAATTCAACGGGTTATTTGCAAACAAAAAACTTTTGACTCTTCACCCCCAAATGTCGGGCGTTTTGAAAAAGGAATTCCCGGGTTCCCGTTGTTGTGTTGGTCCCAAGTGTTTTAAATTAAGGCGGCCCTGAAAGGGCCCTCCCCAAAATTTGAAAAGCCCTGGGAATTTTCCCCTAAAAAAATTTAAAAGGCCCCACGTGAGATGACCCCCTCCCCAGAAAAAACAGTTGTGCAGAAAAACGAGCTTAGCCCCCTGGCGAAGAAAGGAACACCCACCCAAGGGGAAAAAGAAGCAGATCTTGCAGAAGGGGGGTTTTTGGGTTTGGCCCCATAAAATGTCCGGGGTGCTGGGAGGTTTAAACGGGGGGGGGATTGTAACCATCATGGAGCATAAAGAAAAAAATGATTTTAGGGGGATCCTCGTGTCAGACTCCCGTTCGGGACCTCCCTTCCCCGGCCACAATTTCCGTTTTGGGGGCATGGATCAGCAGATGCGTGATTATAGGAAAAAGATAACCCCGCGCCCAAGTAAGGCAATTTGTATCTTAGACCCTTTTTGGGGAAAAATTTTAAAAAGTTTTTTGGGGTCAGTTTAAAAGGAAAAAAAACTGGAGTAGTGACTGTTCAAAAAAAAAACCCGCTTAAAACCCAACCCCAATCAAAAAAAAGAGATGTTGATGAGCGTCAAATCCCCCGGGACGGCGGGGGAGAAGGGGGTTTTGGAGAGTGTACCCCAAAAAGATGAAAAGCAAAGCGGAGCGACTTTTAAAAACCCCCGTTCAGAATCACCCCGGGCTGAAAAAGGAACCCCGCGAGGGGGGGGGAAAAAATTTTGGCGAGGGCAGCTTTTATTAAAAACCCCAACCTCGTTGATTTGGGCAATGTTGCAAAGAAAAAAGTCGCCCTTCCAACCCCCCGGGTGGAAAACCTTTTTGCCCCTGCTTTTCGTGATGCCAAAATCCCCCCAAAATTTGTTGGAAACCCCGACCGGGAAGTTTTGACAAAAACACGGCACCCCGTCCCCATTCTTCCCAGTTTACGGGAAAAACTGTCCGCGCAAAGGGCCTCTTCCCCCAAAACCCCTGATTTTTACACCATCCCTGAAAAAACCCCCCATCCTGAGAAACTCGCCCTTTTCATCGAACAGGAAACCCACGGGGACAGAAAAGGGCTCTGGGGGTTGGAAGGGAGACACCCTTTTTTTTGGAAAAAAAGACACACAGCGGACCCGGGAAAAACAAGAATTAAACAAAAACGGCGCCTTGATGGATTGGGGTCCAAATGACTAAAACCCGAAATGGCTCCCCGGAAAAATAGGAAAAAAATAACGAAACCGAAACAAATGTTGGCGCAAAGGCCCTTTCTACACACCACAAGCCCTGGCTTTTGGTGGTGTTTTACGCCTTAAAAAAGTATAAAGAAGGAAAAAGTCTGTGGGTCAAAGAATGGTTGATTAACCCCGGTTATATCTTTATAAACCCGTGCAAAACAAAATTTGAGAGGAGGCGTGTTTTTGTAGGAGGAATGGACCATCAATGGCAAGTGCCCGATTGACGTCCCAAAACCCCGAAGAAAAACAATGATGGTTTTAGCCTTTTGCTGACAGTCCCTCGATGTTTGTTTAAAAATGCTTGGGTCGTTCCTTTTTAAAAAAAAGACAGTTGTGATGGTAAAAGGCCTTTGAAAAGATCCTTTTAAAGGGTCGGAAAAACCCCCCAAAATCCAAAAAGACAAAGGGGCAGAATTTTGAAAAAACAAATTTTAAAAAAATTTTTTAAGGAAAGGGGAATTTAAATTTTTGTGACAGAAAAAAGAGGATACGAAAGCCTTTTGGGGTAAGAGATGAAGCCCTTTAAAGAGAAGCTCTGGCTCACTTTAACCCGAAAAAAAAAACTTTAGTTTGGGAAGTTTTAACCCCGTTTGGGAAAGGCCCTACAACCATTCGTTTCCCCCCGCAGCTCCGGGGCGCCCCCCGAGAAGTGCCCAAAACACAACCAAGAAAAAGAAAGGCAGACTCTGTACAACAGCGACCCGCCCCAAAGTCCTCCTCTCCCACCCCCAAATGAAAAATTGGGGATCGTGTACCATCATAAAACGAGGAAGACATTTAAAAAAGGTTTTTTTTGCCCTTTTTGGTTGAAGAAATTTTTACGTCAAATCGAAAAAAAAAAGGGCCATCCAGTGACCCTTCAATTTTCAAAACGATCATGGGGAAGAGCTTCAAGGAACGTTTTATGACCCGGAGATACAGAAAATGGGGGAGAAAAAAATTTATCGATTTAAAATCTTTGAAGCCCAACCCCAAAAAAAGTAATTGGGCAGCGTGAATATTTTTCCCAAAAGGTTTTGGGTATGGGCTCTTTATTTTAATTCAGGATTTCCCCAGACAGCACTGACCCCCTACGGGACATGACCCGGCCCGATCAAAACCAAACCCGAAGCAAACTCTGACCATGATGAGGATGAAAAACCCTCACTCTCCCCCGGGGGCCGAAAACTGCTTGTGGGGTGTATTTGGAGACGGTTCCTCGCAGTAAATTTTTTTTGGTTGTCAACGCCCCTGGTTTAAATTTGGGGGTTGGTGTGTTTTCTATTTAATCTGGGGTCGCGGTCAAGGGGCGGACAATTTTTGGGGTGGGTCTTCTTTGGGGGTTTTTTTCGGGTACATCCTTCCAAAACCCCAGCACGACCCCCGGCCAAAAGACCCACTGAAACCAGTATGTTCTCTTGAAAGCTACCCCCAACAGCTCCATGTCGTAAATACCCCCGAAACAAAAGCCATTTACTTTTCACCAAACTCCTCAAAGGGGGACTTGAACGGAGAATTTCGAAATGGGCCTTTCTAAATACTGTTTAGGGAACCCCGAAATTTTAAATTGAAGAAAAAAGAAATTTATTTTTTTCTTTTTTTGTCCCGATGGAGAAATCAGCAACAGTTTGGGAAAAAACTACCTGCGGGGGGTTGTTTTTGAAAAAACCCAAATTTTTCACAGGGGTTTTAAAAAACCAAATATTTTCGACGGTTGTGAAGAAAGGAAAAAGAAAACAAAATCAAACTGCATTATAAAACGTGAAACCCCAAAGTGACGTTTTGACTGTTTTAAGGGGGAAGCGTTCCTTTCCCAACCCGCCCCCGAAAAAGAGATACTTTTTTGGGTTTGGGGAAGGCCATTAAAGTTTGGGGGAAAAATTTTTTATGAAAGTAAAAAAAACCAAAGTACATCTCCAACGAGGGTTAGAGGGGGTCTATGGGCTACTGCGACTTGGGTTAACCACGCCCATTTTGGGGGGGGTTTTTGGGGGGTGGTTTTCCCTTTCCCGATTGTCCCGCTGGGAATCAAAAGCACTGAAGTCGTAATCATATTTTTGAAAAACCCAACCCATATTCCCCTGAGTTTTGGTTCCAGGGTTTAACACAGGGAAACCTTTTAACCAAAGACACGGGCAAACCCCCTGTCATTTGACAAAGGGGGAAAAACCCTCGCGAAAGGGTTCACTTTTGACGCAGACGACCTGACGGCCTTTAAAAGGGTGGTGGTCCCCGTTCCCTTGAACCCCCGATGGGAAAAACTTATGAAAATATTACTGGGCCCCAACTGGTCACGGGGGTTTTCCCGTTTTTATAGGAGAAGAAATTACCGAGGGAGAGGTCTTTGGGAAACCCCCTTTTGGAGGACTGGGCGTACTCTCATCCCCCCGTTAAAAAGTGGGTGGAAAAGGGTTTACTGAAGGAAAAGGGGCTCGAATGGCATGCAGCTCGCGCAAAAATGTGCTGCGGGCAAAAAATGAAGTCCCCTCTCCCCACCGGGGGAAACAGGCTGGCAAACGATTGTTGCAGCAAGCCGTGGGGCAGAGTCCCCCGGCCGCGATACCAAACCCGGGGGAAAAACCCCCCCGGGGCGTAATTTAAAAATTTTCGCCTCAACCAGGTTGGGGGGTTTTTACTCCAGACGCAACAAGGGGGAAAAAAAAGAAGACCACCAGGATTCCCCGAGACATTTTTTGGGTAGACACCATGTCGTTGCTAAACCCCCATTCGCGTGGAAAAGGGAAATACTGGACCCTTGACTTGTTTTTCTGTATTTGGGGCACTCAATCAGCGGTGAAGAAGGTGCATTTTTTAGAAAAATCATCCACTAGAACCCTTGGCCCCGGGGGCCCCCCAATTTAATTCCACATCAGCGGGCCCCTCAGAACGGGGTTTTGACAAAAACCAATCTTTCCCCTCCCCCGCAAAAAAGACAAAAAACCCATTTGGGACAAACCCTTGGGCCCCCGGGCCCCGCGTTGCCCCTGTCAACAACTGGCTCCCTAGTCGTTTTTCAGGTGGATTTTCTCCCGAAGGGCACCCCGATTTTTTCCCGCCCCCAACCCCTTACCCCCATCGAGCGTACCCCGGTCAACATTTAACTAAAGGCCCAAAGGGTGCGAAAGCCCGTCATTTGACGAGTAGTCTGTATTTTTTTCTGACACACCCCCGGCCCCTTTGAGGACACCCAAGGGGGTAACGTCGGGCCCAAGATTCGACGTGACCCGGGCAGTGGGAGTGGGGGAAGGGGGATATGTTGGGGAAGCCTTCACCAGAAATGATGCTCCAGGAACGCTACTGATCAACGGAGGGACCCCCAAAAATCAGACTCATCCCCTCCAAAAAAGCCTTCAAACCTCCCGGCACATGATGGTGGTGCGGGGGCCCCTATAAAAATGTCCCTCACTCACGCTTTCCCCGTTTGTTCCAAAGGAAACTGAATTTCCCCGTTTCCTTGGGTCCGAAAAGGCGCTGGAAAGGGGTACGTGCAAGTACCCCCCAAAAGAATTTGTTTTAGGGAAAACCCTTTGCTATCCCCCCAAAGGCAACTTCAGTGCCATCCAAGACAACCTCTTTCTCAGTCCGCCCCCAAAAAAAGTCCCCGCCTCTTGTACACAAAGCGGCGTTCAAAGGGGGGTACAACAAAAAACCATTCCACTTTCAACACGCCAAATTAAAAATTTTCCCGTGTTGTACAGGGCGGGAAAGCCCCTTCCCCGCCCAAAGGGCCCGACCCCGGATTTTGAAACAAAAAGGGAGGGGTTTTTGAGGGCCTACCCAAAAGTCTGATTGGGTGGGCACGGGGGGGGTGAAAAAGGACGCTGGAAACACCATCAAGTATCAAGCTTTTGATCGAGGATTTAACCCGTAGCTTTTGATCGGGCTCCGATTTGCTGGAAAGGAGACCCGCAGTTTTTTTAATAGGGCAGGGGTGGGGGCACTTTTTCCCGGAAATGAAGTTCTTCAAGCTCTGGGTGAACCCGTCCATGTATTGGTAGCCCAAATTGGACCCCGTATGATCGAAAAAAATTTGCGCCCGCCAAGTGGACAGAATTTTTTAACATGGGGTTGCATTCTTCTTAAAACTAAAAGGCAAAAGGGGTCAAATTTCCCCTTTCCCCCCGGTCACTGAGGAGAAACCACCAAATTTTTGAAATATGGTTATGACCCGGAGTTAAAATTTAGTGAAATTTCCCTTTCCCTATTGGAAAGGGTGTCTCCCCCTTGGAGAATTAAACTTTCTGAAATCGTTTTGAGAAAAAATTTTTTTTAATTTTTTTTCCCCTTCACCCACTCATGCACTTTCTGTTTTGTTAGGGAAAATCATCTACCACTGCAGATATGAATGTTTTATCTCCCCCCATTTCTTTTAATCTAAGAAAAAGACAAGCTTTGTTTATAATTCAATATTTTTTTTGCAGTCAAAGCAAACCAAAAACTGCTCTGTAAGTTGCTTTGGGAAAGGTGCGGGGACTTATCCTTTGGAAAATTTTTTTGTTTGTTTTTAATTTTTGTCCCCTTTTCGGATTCATTCCCAAAACTGGGGCCCCCAGCACTTGTGGGCTTAGAGGAAAATTGTTTTATATTTTCTACTTTTCACAAGAAAAATGTAGCTTGTTTTGCTCTTTTATGATTTTCTTTTGCTTCTTAGATGGCACCTTTGGTTGGTTTTTTGAAAACTCAACAAACATACTACGGTATTGCGCACACACCTTTTCTGGGATTGCATTCTTCTTAAAACTGAAAAGGCAGAGGAGTCAAATTACCACTTTCCGCGGTCACTGAGGAGAAACCACCAAGTTTCGAAATATCGGTATATGACCAGGAGTTATATGTTAGTGAGTTTCCCTCCGTATTGGAGGATGTCTCCCCCTTGGAGAATAAAAGCTTGCTGAAGGCTCGTTTTGAGAAGCATTTATTTTATTTTTCCCATTCACCCACTCATGCACATACTGTTAGTTAGGCGAATCATCTACCACTGCAGATATGAATGCGTATCTCCCCTATTTCTTCAATCTAAGACATAAGAGCAAGCTTTGTTTATATTCAATATTTCTTGCAGTCATTGCAACACCAAAGCTGCTCTGTAAGTTGCTGGAACGGTGCGGTACTTATCCTTGGAATTTTTTAGTTTGTTGTATTTTAGTCCCTTGCGGATTCATTCCAAGAACTGGCCCTCAGCACTTGTGTCTTAGAGGATATTGTTTTATATTTTCTACTTTTCACAAGAAAATGTAGCTTGTTTTGCTCTTTTATGATTTTCTTTTGCTTCTTAGATGGCACCTTTGGTTGGTTTTTTGAAAACTCAACAAACATACTACGGTATTGCGCACCAACCTTTTCTGGGATTGCATTCTTCTTAAAACTGAAAAGGCAGAGGAGTCAAATTACCACTTTCCGCGGTCACTGAGGAGAAACCACCAAGTTTCGAAATATCGGTATTGACCAGGAGTTATATGTTAGTGAGTTTCCCTCCGTATTGGAGGATGTCTCCCCCTTGGAGAATATAAGCTTGCTGAAGGCTCGTTTTGAGAAGCATTTATTTTATTTTTCCCCATTCACCCACTCATGCACATACTGTTAGTTAGGCAGAATCATCTACCACTGCAGATATGAATGCGTATCTCCCCTATTTCTTCAATCTAAGACTATAGAGCAAGCTTTGTTTATAATTCAATATTTCTTGCAGTCATTGCAACACAAGCTGCTCTGTAAGTTGCTGGAACGGTGCGGTACTTATCCTTGGAATTTTTTAGTTTGTTGTATTTTAGTCCCTTGCGGATTCATTCCAGAAACTGGCCCTCAGCACTTGTGTCTTAGAGGATATTGTTTTATATTTTCTACTTTTCACAAGAAAATGTAGCTTGTTTTGCTCTTTTATGATTTTCTTTTGCTTCTTAGATGGCACCTTTGGTTGGTTTTTTGAAAACTCAACAAACATACTACGGTATTGCGCACCAACCTTTTCTGGGATTGCATTCTTCTTAAAACTGAAAAGGCGAGGAGTCAAATTACCACTTTCCGCGGTCACTGAGGAGAAACCACCAAGTTTCGAAATATCGGTATATGACCAGGGTTATATGTTAGTGAGTTTCCCTCCGTATTGGAGGATGTCTCCCCTTGGAGATATAAGCTTGCTGAAGGCTCGTTTGAGAAGCATTTTATTTTATTTTTCCCCATTCACCACTCATGCACTACTGTTAGTTAGGCAGAATCATCTACCACTGCAGATATGAATGCGTATCTCCCCCTATTTCTTCAATCTAAGACATAAGAGCAAGCTTTGTTTATAATTCAATATTTCTTGCAGTCATTGCAACACCAAGCTGCTCTGTAAGTTGCTGGAACGGTGCGGTATTATCCTTGGAATTTTTTAGTTTGTTGTATTTTAGTCCCTTGCGGATTCATTCCAAGAACTGGCCCTCAGCACTTGTGTCTTAGAGGATATTGTTTATATTTTCTACTTTTCACAAAGAAAATGTAGCTTGTTTGCTCTTTTATGATTTTTCTTTTGCTTCTTAGATGGCACCTTGGTTGGTTTTTTGAAAACTCAACAAACATACTACGGTATTGCGCACCAACCTTTTCTGGGATTGCATTCTTCTTAAAACTGAAAGGCAGAGGAGTCAAATTACCACTTTCCCGGTCACTGAGGAGAAACCACCAAGTTTCGAAATATCGGTATATGACCAGGAGTTATATGTTAGTGAGTTTCTCTCCGTATTGGAGGATGTTCCCCTTGGAGAATATAAGCTTGCTGAAGGCTCGTTTTGAGAAGCATTTATTTATTTTTCCCCATTCACCCACTCATGCACATACTGTTAGTTAGGCAGAATCATCTACCACTGCAGATATGAATGCGTATCTCCCCTATTTCTTCAATCTAAGACATAAGAGCAAGCTTTGTTTATAATTCAATATTTCTTGCAGTCATTGCACACCAAGCTGCTCTGTAAGTTGCTGGAACGGTGCGGTACATATCCTTGGAATTTTTTAGTTTGTTGTATTTTAGTCCCTTGCGGATTCATTCCAAGAACTGGCCCTCAGCACTTGTGTCTTAGAGGATATTGTTTTATATTTTCTACTTTTCACCGAAAATGTAGCTTGTTTTGCTCTTTTATGATTTTTCTTTTGCTTCTTAGATGGCACCTTTGGTTGGTTTTTTGAAAACTCAACAAACATACTACGGTATTGCGCACCAACCTTTTCTGGGATTGCATTCTTCTTAAAACTGAAAGGCAGAGGAGTCAAATTACCACTTTCCGCGGTCACTGAGGAGAAACCACCAAGTTTCGAAATATCGGTATATGACCAGGAGTTATATGTTAGTGAGTTCTCCTCCGTATTGGAGGATGTCTCCCCCTTGGAGAATATAAGCTTGCTGAAGGCTCGTTTTGAGAAGCATTTATTTTATTTTTCCCCATTCACCCACTCATGCACATACTGTTAGTTAGGCAGAATCATCTACCACTGCAGATATGAATGCGTATCTCCCCCTATTTCTTCAATCTAAGACATAAGAGCAAGCTTTGTTTTAATTCAAGTATATATATATATGACTCGCGCGGCCAGTCAATTCACCACTGAGGAAGGCATTAAAGCCGAAAAATCTTGGAATCTTTTTATCTTGTCTGTTGTGGTTTTTTAACTCTGTGTTTTAAACAATTATGAAAAGCCTCAAAGAATCGGCAACGATCCAGACAAGAAATCACATCCTCCATTGGTGTCTCCTGTTGTGCTGTTCGCTTCAAGTTTATTGTTGATCTTCTCCGCATCCTTCACTGGATCCAGCACAATGGAGACGGCCCTTGACTGCAAGGTGCTCATCACTAGAAGTGTGGACAGACTGGTGAGGTACGAGTCACACGTACATTTCTTACTTGTTGTCTGAATCATCGAGTAACACCCAAAGGTATGAGACTCAATTTCGGCATGATGCTTTGCCTAAAGTGCCTTTCCTACACGCTTCGATTAACAGTATTTAACTGCTGCCAGTGTGGACATTGTAAGGGCGTGTAGGAACACTTACAAGATGCTTGTCGACAAAGAAAGATCATCTCTTGACGACATGTTTTACCACCTTTTTAAAGAGCGTGATTTTTTTTACCTTCGAAGGATTCTTCGATTCAATTACCACTGTACTGTGCCAAAAGGAAATTCTACTTCAAGAAAAAACATTGGAAACTGGAAACCTTGCTGCACCCTAGAAATTCCAAACTAGTAGATTCTCCTGTGACTGAAAATGAAAGGACTAACACACGTGGAGCAAGAAGGTTCAAGAGAAATTACAAGGTAGTGTCTGATGATAAAGTGTTAGACAGAATAGTTAGTCGTTAACCTTTCCAATGAAAAGCTGACGGATACGAACAGATGAGTGTCCTGTCCTTGGGTCCCAAGTTCTGCCCCACCCTCGATCCCTGGACCACGGCCAACTGTGTGACGACGTGGCTGAAGGCTGCAGAAACTTCGCTTGAAGGAACTTTTCTATGACCCCGACGCCCTTCAGACTCTGAAACCCCTCCGAAATTCTACAAGCCTTCAGGATTCGTGCCACCCAAAGGAAGGGAAAAAGAACTGGACATTTTTTGTGACACTGTACTTAGCCGCGTTGAAAACTTCAAAACACTAAAACCAAATTTGACAATCTGGCCTTTAGTGAACGTTTAGCAGTGAAAGAACTCCGCCAACTTGTGATGAATAGAACTATCCGTATAAATATGGCAGACAAGGGTGGGACAGTCGTTGTGCAAAATACAGATGACTATATAAATGAAGCCTACAGAGTTTTAAACAATGCTGACCATTACTGTGCAGTAGACAAAGAGCCTACCACCCAGATAGCGAAAACTTCCATTATATTGTCAATAAATTACTAGATACGGTGTATCGATACCAACACCTCTAAATGGGCAATCAATGACATGAAATCCGTTCGCACCCTCTATTTTATCACCTTCCCAAGATTCACAAGTCCTTACAGCAGCCCCAGGTAGACCCATTGTTTTCAGGGGTGGGGGGCCCTACGGAAAAACTCTCAGCATTAGTAGACCTCTGGCTACGTGATATCGTTGCTTCTCTCCCCAGTTACATCCAAGACACCACTCATCTGTTAAACACCATCGAAGAATGGAATTTAAAATATGGACCCATTTCCCAACCTGATTTTGGTAACAATAGATGTAGTGGGACTCTATTCCAACATACCACAGGATGAGCTAAAAAATGCAGTTGAGTATTATCTTAATCTAAACCTGATCCAGCATACCTCCCACTGACACGCTTCTAGAAATTATGATCTTGTTTTGGAAAATAAATTACTTTATCTTTGAAAACCGTAATATATCACCAAATTTCAGGAACAGCCATGGGGGACTCCCATGGCTCCCACTGTGGCCATCTGTTTATGGGGAGGTTTGAAAACAGAACTTCTTTCTAACAGCCCCGTTCCTGTTGTTCAGCACTTCTGGAAAAGATTTATAGACGACATACTGCTACTCTGGACAGGGACCCAGACTAACATACAAACATTCCTGACGTATATCAATACAGTTCATCCCACCAATAAATTCACTCACAATCCTCTGTTGACCAACTTCCTTTCCTTGATGTTTCATTATACTTAGAGAATGGCTTTATCCAAACAGATCTGTACACTAAACCCACTGATGCACATGCTTATTTACACTACAGTCTAGCCACCCCCCTCACTGCAAAAGGAATTTACTCTGCAGTCAGTTTTGAGAATCAGACGTATATGCTCTAAACCAGAAGATTTCATCACCCGCTCAGAGCAGATGTTCGAATTTCTCAGACTAAGAGGCTACAAACCCCAAACTTTACGCACTGCTCTTGAAAAGGCTAAAAAGACGCCCAGACATGATACTCTTATTTACAAACCTAAGCTTTCCAACCCTAGAACACCCGTTATTGTCACTCATAACCCTAGCAATTCAACTGAAGTTACCACCAGAACAGAGCATGGGGGGAACAACAGATTCTGAGAAAAAAAAAAACTATCTATTAGTAAATTCGTTCTAGTCTGAGACTATATCATAGGGCAGAACTCTGTCTTCCTTTCATTTTGATCCTGGCGTTACCCAGTCCTGGGAGATGCAGACCCCTGCAGTGTTGGTCAAGAAATTTGAGCAACATTCTCAGAAATTCTTGCATCAAGCGAATGATACTCAACTCACATGATGCCAACCACTACATCACGATGGCTGGAAAATCAGAGAAGTTGGCTTGTCACGACAGCTGGGCTTAAAGTTTGTTGCCGCTGCTGTGGTCTGCCGTAAAGGGAAAAATCTTAGATGAGGATGAGAACTGCAGAAAACAAGAAGGCCTTGCTTCCCTGATAAGACAATTGCCTACCTACAACTTCAGATTGGAGTTATTGTTGCTGGTTGTTGTCGTATTCTGACTAAAAGACTTTAGACATCATCCAAAAGGACGAAATACTTGAACACTATGGTGCAAATGCATCAGTTAGGGATGAGAATATTAACCCGCCACATGGGCAGCCACACTCCGACTTCAAGGATTTTGCAGACTGATAACGTTATGCTAGGAGCTTGTCGCGACTGAAGACAAAGACAATCCCTGCTTAACTATGCAGAGCATAACAACATTTTGATGTAACCATGGTGTTCTAACCCATGTCAGTTGGCCTGACACAGGCGGAAACTTAGAGTTATGAGGCGTGTAACTGTCTGTCATGTGACGTAGCCTCACATCAAGGCATGTGACGCTCCATCACATGTAGTTTAGTGATATGAATCATTTCCCCATGCCACAACTAGAAAGGAAGAATATTCATGTGGCTTGACTAGTGTAGCGGGCGTCCCCAAATAATTGTGAGATTTACTCATTGATTAAACAACGGCTGTCATTGGGTGAAAGTGACCACTGAGAGATATTTTTAATAGGGCTGGTAAGGTGCTGGTCATGTGTTTTGAACACTGAGTATGCACTCACTAGGAGGAGGGAGGAAAGAATCAGTTTTAGCCCAGCAGATGGCCTAGAGACTCGAACCTGTCAGGACGCTGATCCTCACTGCTGACCAGTCATTACCAGGTGAGCCATAGGTAGTTGGGGAAAGCTACAGGGGAAAACTAGAGAAAAGAGAAAGAAAGAATTCATATGTTGAATTGGGAAGCAGGTTGCTTAAACGAACCTTATTCGTGTTTCAGCCCTTCACCTTCACTCTTCACCGCGTCAGGTGTGGTTAACGAAGGTCATTGTGTGGGGAACACACCGGTAGTTCAGCCCAGCAATTAAAGACTCCAGGGAGAGGAGTCGGATCTCGTCATTTCTCTGGTGACAGGAGAATGCAAGGGGGCGACACGATTTCTGAGAGAGACAGGGAATCATGGCAGTATGGGGCGAGTCTCATCTCTGATGCGGGTATGGCATCATGATTGCAGGAATTATTTATTCTCCTGGTCTGGATCTTGGGCCAAAGTTACGTGATGGCCATGACTTTATAGAAACTTGTAAAAAGTTATTAATATCGAATTTAAAACTTGGTTTATCTCTCAGTGTGAAGAAAAAGAGAGATACATGTATAGAATCTGTTTATAAATTGTTTGATGTGATTTAGTAAACTGTTTTCCCCGAAGGAGAGGAGGAGAAGAAAAACATTCGGTTAGTGCGCCTTTTGGTTGATTGGAACGATTGCGTGTGCGTATGGAGTAAATGCTGTCATGAATGCGTGTATGCAAAAGTGACAGTGTGACAGTGGTGACCCCGATGTAGCTGCCGTTGTTTTTGTTCCCCCTGGAAGAAAAAAGAAAGATTTCTCTTTGTGCCCACAGGGCCTGGTTAAAGGATTTTGATTTGTAGCCTCAGAGGAAAGATTTGTATTTGTGCCCTCGGGGCCTAGAAGAAAAGAGAGATCTGTTTTCATTTGAAAAAAAAGATTTTGATTTGTACCTCAAGGGTTTGAGGGAAGGAAAAAAAAAGAAAGTGGTTTATTATTATTGTGAGTAATATTTGCATTTGTTTTTTTTTCTATTTGTGTGTGAGAGTGGATTTATTTTCAGTGCGAGTGAGTTTTTCGCTCTTCTTTCTGACTCTGAGTTTTGCTAGTGTTCGTTTTTGTTTGTCCTTAATTTTTTCCCCCACTAATCGGTGAGCCCCACCACTTCTCGCCACATTGAGCGATTAGTTCAAGAGTGGGAGCAGCCGTGATTTTCTCCTATTTTGTCCTTTTCCCCGATCGGTGAGCCCCACCGCTTCCCGCTACATTGAGCGATTAGTTCAAAGAGTAGGAGCAGCCGTGATCGCCCTTATTAGGTTTTTTTGTTGTTTTTTCTTTCTCTGTCCTATCGTTTCATTTCAAATAGTCCCCTTTTCCCAGAGTTCGAACCGACTTGCCTCCTTCAACAGGACAGAGGTTGACAAGTGCGGGGAAAAGTCTTCCAAATATTTTTTTTTTCATGATCTATTGTTTTTTTGTGTGTCGTGATATTTTCTTTGCGTTTGGGTGATTGTGCATTTATTGATTGATTGTTTATTATTTGTATTATTACTGTAGTGTTGTGTATATTGTGCATTGATTTTTTTCCCCTCTCCAGTTTCACGGGAGGCAGTGACCACTAGGGTGCTGTCTGAGGGCTTCTTTTGCTGTTCTTGATTTCTTCTCACTGTTCCGATCCTGTGTATCCTTTCATTTCCTTTTCACCCCCTTTTTCAAAACCTCTAAACCTTCTCGTCAATAAGCTCCTATCTAGTTTTCTTTTCAACATTTTCATCTTTTAGGTAGGATTTCCGCTAGTTTGTGTTTCTTCTCCTCTTTTTAATTGTCTGTGATTCCATTTGTTTTGTAAATTCATTTTCATTTATCGTATAAGGCGATACATTTGTTGTGTAAATTCATTTGAAATTAAGTAAGAAAGAAAGACTGACAACAAGAAAAATTTAAGAACTAAAACTTTATAAAGAATTTATTTCCAGAAAACTTAATATTGTGTTTATCTTTCCCTTCTTAGGAAAAACAGATTAGCATTGAACTTCATTAAAAAAAAAATCCAAGTTGATACCTGTTTCCGAAAACAAATACTTCTGGAAAAATGCATTCCTTGGGTTTCATATCTATCCTGTTTTAGTAAGCTGTTTTCTGTTTACATGGGAAATTGAATTCTTTATTTGTTATATTATAATTACGTTTTTGTGAAATCGCCTTATTTTTATTCATACTTTGAAATTGTTTTGTGTTTATATCTGTTGACGGTTCATTATGGATGATTTTGATAAATATGTTCAACAAGCGGAACGCTTGGGTTTTGATGGAGAAAAACTTACCAACTATGTGCAACAATGCATAGATAGGGCAAACAGGCTAGAGAGAGAGAAGAAAATCAAAGGAAACCAGAGAGAGAAGAAAATCAAAGGAAACTAGAGTTAGAAGAAAAAAGTCTACAGAGGGAATCTGAAATTGAAGAAAAAAGACTAGAGAGGGAATCTGAAGAAAAAAGACTACAGAGGGAATCTGAGAAAAAGATAAGAACGCCAATTTAAGTTGAGGCAGTTAAAATTAGAGACCAATGCTAAAATGAAAAGATTACAGGCATCGAGAGAACCTCCGCCAGCTCCACCAGTCGGTTCCGCAAGCGCGCCTCAACCAGAAACAGCATATATTCCAAAGGTACCGCCTTTCGAGGAAAAACGGATGACGTCGATAGTTTCCTTTTCCGATTTGAAAGTCACGCAACGTCTTGTGGTTGGCCAAAGGAAAAGTGGACATTGTATATCGCGTCATTGTATAAGGGTAGCGCTTTGGCACTGTACCACACACTTGCGAAACAAATTTAACTTGGGATCAATTGAAGGAAGAACTCCTCAAAAAATTTCAATGTTCTGCCGATCGTTTTAGCGAACGTTTCCCTTCTGTGCGCCTTGACAAAGGAGAATCGTTTCCATCGTTTCTAATTCGTACGAGTCATTTTTTAGATCGATGACATTTAACAAAAGAAACAAGACCTGGTAAGTTCTGGAAAATACACGTACCATCAAGTCGCAGGCAGTCAGGATTTTCCTTTTTGAAATATGCGCAGTGGAAAAGAAGATGCTGGGTTGTGAAACTTTCCGCTGCTCCGCAGATGCAATTCAAATTTTTGCGAAATTTTGTACGGAAAGCGTTTAGCTTAAGCCTGTAAAACAGGGATTCAAGTTTTCGGGTATTTTTTTCAAGTACTTTTGCGTTTGCCAATTGATAGGTAATCTTTCCAATTTTAGCCGCATTGCTAGAAGAAAAAGTAGCTGACTGGGATTTGTCACAGCAGAGCAATTTGGAGTGAGGTAGATGTATTTTAGTAAGAACCAAGTTTTTGTGGGCTTCATAAACCTTTTCAATACACGTTGTTTTTAAAGAGACAATATCCTTCGTATAAACACAGAGGAATGTTGATCTCTATGGATTCATCGGACTTTCGTGCTCCTTTTCTGGCAGCCCGGTCAGCCCACTCATTACCAGAAATCTCACAGTGAGACGCGATCCAGCAAAAATCAACTGTTGTACCTCTTGATATAAGAATGTGACAAGATGTTTAATTTCTGAAATCACCTCACCTCGATGTTTTACAGCAATAGATTTAAGACCTTGTAGGACAGATTTTGAATCCACACAGAAAAGTGTTTTGTAGATAGTGAGTGGAGTATCAACAAGAAAGTTAAGAATTGCCACCAGCTCAGCCGTGAAGACAGAATACCCCTTCCCGAGATGAAAAGATTTTTCAACTTTAAGGGTAGGAATAACAAAACCACTTCCAGCTTTTTCATTTAACAGTGATCCATCGGTGAAAACATTTTCAATTATGATGTGATGTGAATAATTACTATCGATATGAGATTTGGCAAGAGAGGACAATATATTATTGTTAACATTCTTTTGTAGATCAGTATATTTATAATCAAAACATGCGGTGTGCAGTTCCCAATTTGGAATCGGGGATAGAGGAAAACGATCAGCGATATCCTTGGGATCAATCTCAGCATCTTTCAATAATTTTAGGAATATGTCATTATAGTTGTATTAGATTTAATAGATCTTGCTCGCTTCGGGAAACGGATATCTGATCGTAAAGCTAATTCATCTTTGCTTGAGTTCTGAACAGATGAGCTACGTAAGATGAATTTAGCATAGGCCAAGTTTCTATAGTCGTCAAGGGGCAGAACTCCAGCCTTGTAATACGTTCCTGATGCACTGGCATGAAATGGGACACCTAGTGCGAGTCTAAATGCCTAAGTGCGAATGTGTGTGTGTGTGTGTGTGTGTGTGTGTGTGTGTGTGTGTGTGTGTGTGTGTGTGTGTGTGTGTGTGTGTGTGAAGTCAAGTCAAGTCAAAAAGTCAAAATTATCTTTATTGAGGGTTAAAGAATAAGCTTTCCAGCTTTTTTACATCCTGCCCTGTGTGTGTGTGTGTGTGTGTGTGGTGTGGGTGTGGGTGTGTATGTGTGTGTTTCCATCCTGATTCTTTTACTCCAATGGTATGTACAACATTACTCCTCAATATCTTTCGAGGTTTCTTTCCTTATACGCTGTGGGGTTAGCTGTACTTTGACCGTACTTAAGGATTATCAGACAACTGGCTGGGCACTGTTGAAATTGGCTTTCTCCTTTCTGAAATAAAACCAGATATTTCTTTTATTGTTGATAAGAGAGATATTCAAAACTCAAACTCAAGCAGTTTAATTGCAAAGGCCACCGACCTAGCTATCTGCAATGAGGTCAAAAAACAAACAAACAAACAAACAAACAAAAACCCACACACGCGCTCGGCGCATATAATGAAAATTATGAAAGAAATTATTTGTATAACAAAACTTTATGTTCTTTCTGAAATTACTCCGGCATTTGTGTGTTAACCTATAGCATTTCTTCTATTCGTTTCAGTGCTTTGAAAAAGAGCATAGCTACAGAGCGAGTTACAATTCTTTTCATTTTGCAGTAAAAGAAGAAATGATACTTGATGAACATTTCTAGTACGAGGCAAAATGTATTTATCTCTCAAATCATTATAGGATGAACAAACAATCAAAAAATGTATTTCGTCCTCGATTTGCTTACAGAATGGACAGTTTTTTGGAGTTAAGTGTTATTTTGATGGACACTCCAATCACTATACCAAGTCGAAATCTCACGAACACTTTGCGAAATTTAGAAATTGTAATATTAGGTCCATATTTCTCAGGCTGCCATAAGGATTTGAAGGAGCGATATGTTGAATATCTTTCACTATTAAGTATTTTTCTATTCCAATTTTGGAATGAAATGAGGTAGGAACAGTAAACGATAAACAGTAAACAATGGGTATGTTTTGCTCCCATAAGGAAACCTAACACAG
>CM031602.1:28659690-28664690 GCA_018398815.1 Conus ventricosus
GGTTTTCTAATGCCTCCCCCTCACCGCACTGTGGCCTACTGCCAGTTGTTCGAGGCGCGCCAGTTGATTGGGGTGCCACTGCCTGTCATGCCGGTGTCTTGGTGTCAGTACCGGCCTCTGTGAGGACGCCTACATGCCAGCCCGTTATCCTGAAGACGCCGCCGCACAGTGTTGAGGCTGTTGTTGCTGAGATCCAGGCACTGTCGAGCAGTGTTGGCGGCTGTTTGCCGCCTGTCCGCAGATGGGTTCGAACAAGATGGCGATCCTCTCTTGGTGTGGTGAACCGAGGACTGCCTGGCCGGGGACGATCATCAGTGGTACCAGTGACTCGCATGGGGTGCTGCAGACGATAGATGGTTTAGATGTGGACGTTAAGATGTTGGCGACCTGTCTGGCATCCACACCAGCCTCCAGATGGCCTAGGGCACGATTGCGTTCCTCTACTCGTAGTCTTGGCATCTCTGTAGCGCTCAGACGGCAAGTCGTTACCTAAACCCTTTGTAGCGCGGCTTTATAAAGGCTGCATGCCTGCGTACTTGTCGCTGGTTAACTTTGCTCTGCATGGTGTGCACGTACCTCACATGCAGCAACCAGTTTGCCATTTTTGTTGACCCATCCAATGCCGGGAATGATGTTGTTGCTCACACAATTTTTTCACTGCACGTGAGTCTTGGACCCAAACAACTTGCCACAATGGTTCAATATTGTATATTCCACCCT
Source organism: Conus ventricosus (assembly GCA_018398815.1). Taxonomy (NCBI): domain Eukaryota; kingdom Metazoa; phylum Mollusca; class Gastropoda; order Neogastropoda; family Conidae; genus Conus; species Conus ventricosus. Next base: position 28,660,411 of record CM031602.1, read on the forward strand.
TTTCACCCGAAAAATAGCCTTTCAATTTTTCGCGTTTTTTATGGAAGTCAGTATATGTGTGTGTGTGTGTGTGTGTGTGTGTGTGTGTGTGTGTGTGTGTGTGTGTGTGTGTGTGTGTGTGTGTGTGTGTGTGTGTGTGTTTGTGAGTCATGACTTAACTCGATAATTTAGTTTTACACACATATGAAAATGCTTTTGTTTGTTTGTTTTTATTCTTCATTATATTATCGTGTTCAGTGTTCTCACTGCCTTCTTTAAACGACGTTCAGCAGTTCACAGCAAGGAGAATCATGACATACGTCTACAAGTACACAAACTGCCGAAAGCCGTCACTGCTTGAGAATGCATATACATTTTATTTGTCTTGTTCTGTTTATCTAGTCTCGCCCACACTCATTTTTGTCCACTCACCCATTCGACCACTACCACGTTTCTGAGATGCAAGCAAAGCTGACACACCATCATGGTTATATTCAGTATCAAGTGATATCACAGCATTGATGTGGATATCTTACGTGGCGTTCCAGTATACTCGGATCATGTGAACACATTACAAATGTGGAAGGTGGATAGATAGATAGATAGACAGACAGACAGACAGACAGACAGACAGACAGACAGACAGGCAGGCAGGCAGGCAGGCAGGCAGGCAGGCAGGCAGGCAGGCAGGCAGGCAGGCAGGCAGACAGACAGACAGACAGACAGATAGATGATAGATAGATAGATAGATAGATAGATAGATAGACAGACAGACAGATAGATAGATAGATAGATAGATAGATAGATAGATAGATAGATAGATAGACAGATAGATATACAGGCAGGCAGGCAGGCAGGCAGGCAGGCAGGCAGATTTCTGAGGAAACAAACCACACATAATTAAGCAGTGTTGCAATGAAACATATTTCTCCGTACAGCTTTCGCATATGTTCATCCTCAAAACTTCAAATATTGACTTTTTAGACGTCAATATGTTCATCATCATCATCATTCTCTTGCCCATGATGGGTAGAGGAGAGATGAGAAACACTCTCGAAGCCAGGCACCGCCATCCGGCCCTGTCCTCTGCCTGCGCATCAGCGTAGGGCCATCCATCCTGGTCCATTCTTTGATGTTGTCCATCCAGCATTTGGCTTGTCGTCCCCTTCGTCTGCCGCCTTCCAGCGTGCCCTGGATGACTGTTTTGGGCAGTGAATTGTGGCGTATGACATGCCCGACCACGACAGCTTCCTCTTCTTGACTGTTGCCAAGAGGGTTCTTGGGGCCTGCAAGTGATGTTATTTGGCTCCTCACAAGGTCTTTGTCTTCCCGGTCTTGCCAAGAGATCCCGAGCAAGCGCCTGAAGCATTTAGTTTCAAACGTCTGGATTCTCTTGGTGGTCTCTGCTGTCATGGTCCAGCTTTCGCAGCCATACAGCAGGATGGACAGCACCAGGGACTTGTACAGCTTCATCTTTGTAGGAAAGCTGATCTCCCTGCTCTTCCAATCTTGTTTAGCTTTGCCATTGCTGCTGTTGCGATCGCTAGTCTGGTCTTGATTCTGTTGTAGAGCGACCGTCTTTGGTGAGAGTGGGCGCCAAGGTATTTGAAAAGCGCCCACTTCTTCAAGCGTTGTCCGTTCATGTAGATTTCAGCATGGGTGTTGGTTGTGCTGTTGACCAGGACTTTGCTTTTTTTGTGCTCACTTCCATTCCATATGCACCTGCCCTTTCTTCCAGTCTCTTTGTCAGGTCTTGTAGTTCCTCGTTGCTGCCTCCCATCAGGTCGATGTCATCTGCGAACCTCAGATTATTGATGGTTCTTCCTCCGATGGAGACAGTGGAGTGGAAGTCATGGAGGGTTTCACGCATGATGTTTTCCAGGAAAAGATTGAACAGTACGGGAGATAGCAGCAGCCTTGACGGACTCCAACTGTGGTCTTGAAGTAGTCCCCTATCTGGTTTGTTGAGGAGGACTGCGCTGCTGGCGGTGTTATACAGCGCCTGGATGGTTTGGACGAGACCCTCCTCTATGCCAAACTTTCTGAACACCTGCCACAGACCCTTGTGCCACACCCTGTCAAACGCTTTCCTAAAGTCAATGAAGTTGTGGAACAGGTCTCTCTGATGTTGCAGATGTTTCTCCATCAGTATCCGGCAGGTGAAGATCTGTTCTACTGTGCTTCTGCCTGCCCTGAATCCGCTTGTTCTTCCGCCAGGTGTTCTTCCGCCTCTTTCTTCAGTCGATTCAAGATGACTCTGAGCATGATTTTACTGGTGTGGCTAATGAGACTTATTGTTCTGTAGTTCTGGCATTGGCGTAGATTTCCCTTTTTGGGCAGGGGGATGATGAGTGATTGCGTCCATTCTGTGGGCCACTGTTTTGTCTCCCAGATCTTCTGACAAATCGATGTTACTAGAGTGACCAATTCCTTCGCTCCATGTTTGAGCAGCTCTGCTGGAATATTGTCTGCTCCAGGTGATTTCCCTGCCGGAAGGCTGCCGATGGCTTCTTCCACTTCTTCTCTCATCACTGGTAGTGGTGAGGATTCCCTTGATGGTGTTGAGTCCCCCTCAAACAGACTGTCGTCTGGCTGTATAGGGTAGTTGTAAAGTTCTTGGCAGTACTGTGTCCATCTGTTCAAAACAGCGGAGCTTTCTGTCAGCAGCTCGCCTGAGATATCCTCGATGACTGACGATCTGTTTTGCTGCGTCTTGGTGAGGTTTTTCAGTGTGGTGAAGGCATGTTTGCTGTTTCCCTTTTCCATACCTTTCTCGATGTTCTCGCACTGATTATTGATCCATTGTTCTTTGCTTCAATCATTTCCTTCTTTACAAGTTGTTGGTTTTTCGATACTGTGCGGCTTGTTCAGAGCTGGAATTTTTCGTATTCTTCAGTGAACTTCTTTTGTCGCAGAGGTCAAGGATGTCGTTTGAGATCCATGCTTGGTGTTTCTTCCTCTGTCGCCCAAGTACCTCCTCTGCTGTTTCGCAGACTGCCTCATTGAAGCTGTTTGTGAGGTCGTTGATGTCATTGTCCAGGAGGTTGAGTGCCGCGAACCGCCCCCCGAGCTGTGCCTGGAATGCCTCTTCTATCTCTGGGTCTTTTAACTTCTCCAGGTCAAACTTGATGCGTGGCTGCGCAGCATGGTACTTTTTCTTCAATTTGATCTTCATTGTGAGCAGCACGAGATCGTGGTCGCTGCCTATATCAGCTCCGGGGTATGTCCTCGTCTTTGCTTTATTGATGCTTGATTTGAAGCGCCGCGGAGTGAGAAAAGTCAATATGTTATTAACGGGAAAAACAAAACAAACAAAAACAAAAGCGTACTGATGTCAGAAAATTCCAATCTTGACTGCTTTTGACACGCTATTACACGTGAACACAGTCAAAAGCAGAGAACTTTAAAACTTTAGTTTCGCTTGCTTCTGCTCCACATGATCATGTGCACACATTCCGCTCGTTGTAAGTTTTTCAAATCGATCACCAACGCACTTTCTTCCCAGTTTCTTAACAAAGCAAGCATGATGCTGTCTGAACTGGAAACATTCTTATTCAAATGCTTCCACATATTATCAAAGTGAACAAGGAACTGATTTTTTTTCATGTACACGCCCATATGTTTGACTACAGTCTCTACAAATACAACGTGCCTAAAATGTCAAATCATTACATTATAAAACCACATTGTTAATTTTCTCTCACTACTTGTTCGTACAGAGCAAATCTTTGTTTTGGTGACAAATAAACCGAAATCTGATTCTTCTTTTAATTCATGCGCGTGTTCCTGGATACATACACACGAACGTGAGTGCTTTCACACACTCGTGTGAAAGTGTCGATGTGACTGTGTACAATTCGGTCGGTCTGCAAGTTCATATATATATATATATATATATATACTCAGAGGCATAAAAAACGCGAAAACAAACTGTATAGAAATTTTGATGTAATTTGGCTACCGATTCCTTTGAACTGGTAATAGAAAGTGAGAAAAGCAATCGAACACCGCAAAAGTGTCCTTTCAAAGTTCATTCTGGTAGAAAATAAGGTCACATGAACTTGACCTTGACCCTGTGTTAACAGCAGAATGTCAGTATCTGGTGTGACCACCTCGAGCATTGATCACAGCTGTGCACCTGCGGTACATCGAGCGCACCAGAGTGTTGGTCTGCCTCTGGGGGACTTGCCACCACACCTGGCCCACAGCAACAGCAAGCTGAGCTGCTGTCTGGGGTCTGGGGTTGAGCTGGTTCAACTGCCTCTGAAGGGCATCCCAGAAATGCTCTATTGGGTTAAGGT
>CM031602.1:28669690-28671743 GCA_018398815.1 Conus ventricosus
ATGTTTATCATACTCTCTGTCAAAACTTGTTCAGTGTAATAAAACCCTATAAGGCCTAAATGTGTAAGATTAATCCAATTTAGTTCTGTAAGATTGTTTCTATTTAGACTAATATTGATTTGTCACTGGTTGTAATGACCTTAATATCCTCACCATTGTGAGAATGACGACGGTAACTTTAAGTTGTTCAACGTCTAAGTTTTGCCAGCTAATTAGAATTCCTTTTAAAAGGACGTCACTAACGCCCACAACCCCCCCCCCTTCCCCTCATTTTTTTAAGACAGAAATTTCAAAACATTGTGAACGTGTTCCTAATTTCATTTGGGAATAAAACTGTAATTTTGTAAAGCATTTTCAAAACTGAAAATTTTTTTCTTTTCTGTGGGGGAGTACTTTTTTTTTCCCATAGGGCTTTATTGCATCTTTTTCCGATATTGTCCCGGGCATAAGACTTACATGAAAGGGGGCCCCGAGTGAAGCTTTTCAAAATTTTTTTGAGGGCTAAAAAATGTAAGGGCTTATGAATTAAAAATTTTTATCCCACAAAATAGGTTTCAAATCCCCTTTGCTGCATTTTTCGAACTATTTTATTTCATACTGGCCGCTTTTTTTGCTTCACATTACGCACTTTGTTCTAGTTAAGAAACCTTTTTGTTTCCCCAACCTCTTTGCTTTTATAACACCATCTTTATGTATAAAAACCATACAAACGCATATCTCACCTTTCTTTTTTAAAAGTCCCACGTCCAAGCCCTTTAATTCAAAAGTATACACCCCAGGGCAATTAACCCCGATTCTTCGGGCCCACGCGACTTTTTTAGCAACTTTTTATTTTTTTCCCAAAAACAATGTCAGGTTATCACATTTCATGCTTTCCCTGTTTTGTCTGCAATTTTATATTAAATGATCTGACCCTTCCACAAGCAACTTTTTAAAACTGTAAATTTTAGGGAATTGTAAATTTTAAAATCGCAAAAAGCCTTTCCCAGATGGAAAGCCTTAAAACTTTAGGTTTTTCCATCTATAATTTTCATCAGGCTCGCTCGTCCAAATGAACTGGGAGTAATGAATGTAATGCAAATCGAGCGGATTTTCCCCCTCAAAGTAGTTTTGTCTGGGGTTACCTCTAAACTATGATTGTCAGCTGCAAAGCCCAACATTTTTGTCTCTTTATAAAATTAACCTCTTCTTCTTTGGCTTTTAATTTAACATTGTTTTTCAGTTTTGCATTGTTAAGTTTGAAGTAATGGTGATTTCTCATTGCTTCTTTTTTGAGCAAAAAACCCCTATAACCACAGGTATTGTAACGGCAACTTTGGGCCCCGATTTGTTAACTTTTTTGAATCGTATTATTTTTCGGATTTAGTAATATTAAACCATACGATTTTTTAAAATATTTCAGGAGGGCCTTTTTGGTTTTCCCAATTTTTATCAAATAGCATGTCTAAAAAAGAAGGACGGCTTGATTTTTATTGTTACAAAAATTTTTTTAAACAAATAAAAAAGAGCGCATTCAAAAAACTGAGCAAAATATTCTGTTGGCCACACTACAAAACTAAAAATAAAACAACTGATACTCTGACATTTCTGTACTCATCGACACCTTTTTAAGTAAAGGTGAGTATCCCTTAAGAGCTACTTAACCCCCTATTAAAACGACTACATCCCAAAAGTTGGTTTTAGTCATCCGAGCAGTTTTATCAAACAATTTTTAAATTTGCTGTTTTTGTGCATCAACGGTGTGGAGGCTATCTGATCACTTAAATCATCCTGATCCTTTGTGAGGGCAGTGTACAGATTTTATTTTATTACACCTTCAAGACGATTTTTACTGAACGCAACGCCATTACCGAAAGACAAACCGTTTTAAACCCTTCAGCAACAGAATAACGGGAAAGGGTTTAAAGGGTCGTAACGAATTCAAATTAAGTCAAGACAGACGTAAAAAAATTGGATCTTAATCATGGGTTTTGGCACCCTTATTTTTGGGGGGGCACAGAAAGTTAACATGACTGGGAAAACCCCCTTACCATCTTTCCTTCGGCACAGGCAG
>CM031602.1:28683705-28718705 GCA_018398815.1 Conus ventricosus
CTGAGCCAGTAATATTGCAAGCAGTAAAAAAACAAGTCGACCCCCAAAGAATAAGTCCATCCAATCCCCGCGGCCCAAAGCCCGAAGGCTGTTGAAGAACACAAGTCAGAAAAAAAATGACCATGAATATGAAAAGACAGCACTTGTTTTTGGATTAACTGGCCTAGGATTACTTGGTCTTTATTTTACTAAAGATTAACCCGACTATTAAGAGAACTAATGTCCATAAGTGCTCGCCATAAAGCCAACTACTTTGCTTGCAGTAGACAAAAACCAGCTAACAACACCCCCTAATATACCCGGTAAAGCGTCCATGGCTTTACGGGCTAATATTTTTAATAAACCCGCAAGATGATCGAGCTGTTTTTTTACCCATGTTTTATCAGGCGGTGATGGTGGCGATGGCGGTGGAGGCACTGGGCTTTGACCACCGCCACCTGTAATAGCCATCGCCAGTGTACTTATTGCAAATCCTAAGGCCGTTATAACGCTTACTAATGTGACTCCTTGCTCTCTAAACAGTGTTCGTATTCGTTCTGCTAGTGTCGTGTCTTCATATAAAATTCTTTGGGTAGTTTCTCTTATTCTGCTCTCCTTGAGTTCGTAATTGTTCTCGGTTAGTAGACAACACTTCTAGTCTTGCTGATCTTTCTTGTTCAAGATCTTTTAGTCTTTGGGTTATTTTTCTTTAATATCACGCCCTAAGTTGGCGTCATCAGCCTCAAGAGTTTTCTTTTTCTCTTTTTTTATGCTCATCTAGTTCACCCAGTTTTGCTAAATTGTTTGTTAATTCGCCTCTGATGCTCTCAAAGCATGATCAAGGGCCGCTATTTCTCGCATGGGTAGCGGTGGGTCGTGTATAGTTTTTAATGCTGTTTCTTCTGAAAAGCTGGTTTCTGCTTCTATTTCATTTATTAATTCACCTGCTGATTGATTTAATTCTTTAAGTTTCATGTTTTGCATTTGGTTATCTGTTTGGGAGTTTCTTGTATGTGTTTTTGAAGTTTAGCAACTGCATCCCTTTTTGGTTTAGAAATGCCAAGACGATTTTGTACGCTCACACTAAGTCTTTGTCTAATTGTACCCATAGCTAAAAACTTTGATGAGTCTTTTTTAGTTGTAAGCTGAACAAGTTGTCCTTGATCGTGTCTTACAGACAAATGGTTATTTTCTAGTTTCAAAATCATTAGGATCTATAAATTCGGGAGGTTCTTGACCTAAACTTGGTACAATGATCTAACCTTACTTTCTGTTAATTCACGCCGCATGAGGGCGCTGAGCGATGCTGTGTCAAAGGAGTCATTTCACTCATGTCGTCTCCAGGATCAAAAACATCATAATCTTCTTTACCTTCAATTCCTGCCATGTTTTAAATAATTAACTTTTTATTTTGTTTATAAAAATGTCACAAGCATATGGTTCAATTCTTAACCCGCATAGAAGACTGAAAGAGCCCTTGGCGTGAAGGGAAATAAAGGGAATATTACTGTTCCAAAAAATCCATCTACTATTGATCCCAGATCAAATTTACTGTCAAATTTCCAGACCTAGGAGCAGATGAAGTGATTGTGCCAGGCTCTGCGCGCTTACTTTCAAAATAAGAACTCGAATCAGCAACAGACCCAAACAGGACAGTTGCCAGAATCGGGGACGGGCAAATCGTTAAGAAAATTTCTATAAACTTGAGGGGCAAAAATATTTTTTTTACACAATGCAGACATATTTTTAACCTATTCTGATCTATGGCTACCGGGAATGAAAGGGCTGACTTTGCTTTTCAAGGAATCGAAAATGAAGAAGCACTAAAACATAGAATAGGCGCCGCAGATGCTAAAGACGGTAAAAAGTATATAGCTGTAAATTTTGCGTATGGAAATCGCTTTTCATTCCCTTAGTTTTTGAGTTGTTAAAAGCGCATGCGCCATACTTTAAAGGAGCATAAAAGACAGATTGCCCATATGAACAACTTTTAATGAATACAAAACGTGTTATCAGATCATCAGACACCGAAGCAAAGTACAGCATTTCTGACATCTCGTTAGGTTTGACGTTGTTAGCCCCCCAAAAATTTTAGAAAGGGCTGATTGAGCAACAATATCTTTTCAAAATTAGCAATATATTACGAAAGAGTGATTCATCATACAACATATCCCCAGAAGCAAAAATACGCTATATGGAATTTAGTTTTAGTGCTGCAGCAAGATCGTTTAAAAAGGAAATTTTATTGCTGTGTGAAATGAAGAACCATTCAAAAGAGGAAGTGAAAAGTTTATTAATCCTAAAAAAAACGAAAGTACAATGTTCGATTGAGGGTAGTCCTAAACCAAATCTACGCTAGCGGCTTAGACCTTATCAGCATTTTGACGAAATAAGAAAATTGTTTGGGGGTGGGAGGTGTAGAAGTCCAACAGTAACCTTGTGTCTAAAGATCTACACCTTCACGGTGTTAGGCTTGATGATTATTTAACAACAAAATACGGTTTATGGATTGACCTAAGGTCAACAGAGGATAATCAGTTGCATGGAAGCGGGAGAACTTTTAAAGACGGAATAAACATTCAAATTGATAAAGAAAAAGATGGCAAAAAACCATTAATGTACTTTTGGGTTTTTAATATATGATGCGCAGCTGAATATTCAAGATAACAGATTAAAAGATATACATTACAAAATTTATTTTTATTTTTTTTTAAAAAAGCATGTCTTTTAAAAGCATTATCCAAAAGTACCTACAGCGCCAGAGTCGCCGAAAGAAGGGATAGTAAAAACCCCCCGACAAAAAAAAACCTTTCAGATAACAAACATTACACAAATGAAAGCAAGTACTAGAGCAAGACCTTTCAAAATACAGCAAAACCAAACGAAGGTATTCTGCTGCCTTTAATGCTGTTACATATTTTTAATACTGGAGCATCGACTAGTTAGGCTCAAACGGCAGGAACAAGTGTAGGTCTCTTAGCGACAGGCGTAGGTGCATCCGCAGCTTTACCTCTAGGCGGTTGTTTTTAACTCTTGGCCTGTGTTCATTAGCTGAAAAGTCTGCTAGCAAAAAATTAAAAACTAAACCCAAAAGCACACAGCTAGGGTTCAACTAATAACAGCTAAACTTAGTTCTTTTCAAACTGACATAAATAAAGCACTAGTTGACTCAAACATCACGGATGAAGAATTTAGTCGTTTCAGGCCGATTTTGATGACTATAAAAGACAAATTTTTGATCTTCAAAAAAAAGGCAAGGGCAAGTTTTTCTCAACAGCCAGACACCGAGCAGATAAAAAAGGAATGTTTAAAAAAAGTAAACGAGACATTAAACTCTGTTCTAAACAGCTCACATTAAAACAACAAAGGGCATTTATACTTTAGTTTATGAGTCCAAGCACAAAAAGACCGTTGATATTGATTCTGATTAAGTATTTTTTTTTAAATTTAAAAATATTTTGAGTTAGAAAAGAAAACTCAACATGGCTGAGATATATGAAGGACCGGACGAATTGTTTAAAGGGAATGCTTAAGGGAGAGCGTTTGTCAAAGTTTTAAAATGATATTAATCTAGAAGTCTTGATCCAAAAAAACGTACAGGAAAGTGTTGTTCATGCTATTTCTCAAGTTCCATCAGGTAAACTAACAATAGACCCGCCAGTTAAAGTAATGTTAGCTGTTTTAATCGACTATATAACAAAAAATGAAGAAAATCTAGAAGTCTGGGTCTCAACTAAACAACAGACTATTCTTTCTCATAATGACTTAACTCCTGGTTGGGCAACCAACTGCTTACACAGTTTGAATGTGGCCGCTGAAGAAGCCAAAATGAAGGCTCTGGTTGGTCAGAGGGCGAAGTCTTAGAGATCAGATTAAAACGGGCTAAGTATGAGCCGTTTGTAGGCCCGGTCTTACATTCCACTACCTTCAGCATTAGTCGCAAAAAGAGCAGTTCTAAACATAAAGAATTCAGACAACAAAAGTTTTTTGGTTGTTCTTTCAAGGCTGCATTACGTCCGCAAAAAAGCAGAGAGATAAACTAACTATGAACCTTACATCCAATGATCTTAACTTAGTGGAATATCCTTTCCTGTTAGCGTGGACAAAATTGATCATTTGAAGAAAAAAACAAACCAATAACTGTTAATGTATACACATGGGATGAGAAAACAAATTTTTGGGGCCTATTAGAGTGTCCAAAAACAGTCCAACGATTGGCGAACCACCAAAAGCCATGTGGACTTACCTAATGTCTTCGCCCAAAAGGGTTGTCTCAACATTACACATTGATACGCACAATGAGTAACTAATGGGGCATACTTCCCAAAAGATGGCACAAACAAGAATTTTTGTAGAAAATGTTTAACAAGAATTCCATCTGTTAAAGCCGCGCTTGAACATAAAAAACATTGTAAAAGTTCTGTAGACTGTAATACAGAACTAATTACGCTCCCACCTGGGTCTAAAGTAGTTTTAAGAAAATGGAAACGGTTGCAAACTAGTCCATATGTTTTTTTACGCAGACTTCGAGTCGCTTTTTGTTCCCTATGAAGGGCCGGCGCCACAGAAACTTCCGAAAACTGTCCTAATGAGCCCAAACACCAATTTGTTCATTTGCCTTCATTATTTTCAGGTCGGATGGCGTCCATTCAGAGCCAGAATTATATAGAGGGCCTAATGCTCCAAAATACTTCTTAAAACGCATGCAGCAAGTGCGTAACGCCTGTTCTAATAAACTGAATCCTCAGACATTATTAAAGACGCCTAAAGACCAACACAGTATGACTCAGCCACACGTTTTTTGGGTTTGTGGTTTAGGGGTAACACCCAAGAGTGTAAATCCAACAGTAAGAGACCATGATCACATTAGCGGAAAGTTCAAGGAGCGCACACAACAACTGCAAACTTTAACAAAGTTTGAACCAAAGACATGGAAGCTGCCGATCTTCTTTCATAACTTGGAGGTTACGACTCCCCCTTATAATGCAAGCGTAACCAACGCCTTCAGGGTAACATGCATTGCACAGTCATCAGAAAGTACAGTTTTCACTTTAAATAACATGTCTTTTATGACTCTATGCAAAAACCTGATGGGATCATTAGAGTCACTGGCTATGTCCTTAAAGTCCTGCCCAATAACAGAAGAATATTTTGACCCAACTCTTGTTTGAAAGGGGGTTTACCCTTATGAGTACATGAACAGTTGGCAAAGGTTTGACGAAGATACACTTCCGCCTAAAGGCGCGTTCTTTTTTAGTCTTAGAGGAAAGGACATCATGATTCTGAAATTACCAGCATGCTGAAGATGCGTGGTAGAAGTTAAAGTGAAAACAATGGGGGACTATCATGATTATACTTGATGGCTGACGTTTGTTTTGGCGGGGGCGTTTTTGAAAATTACAGAAAGACCTGCTGAAACATCATAGCCTGGATCCGCGCATTACATTTCTGCGCCCGGGATGAGTTGGGATGCTTTCTTAAAGTTTACTGGAGTACAGATTGATTTATGTCTGACCCGTCAATGATTTAGATGATTGAAAACGGATGCGTGGAGGAATTAGTAATGGCGTCGCATCATTACTGTAAAGCAAACAACAAATACCTAGATGATTATGATCCAAGTAAAAGGTCAACTAAACTCATGTATTTAGATGCAAACAATCTGTATGGTTGGGCCCATGGCGCAATCACTTCCATTACGTAACTTTAAAATGTACACTGGTGGTATTAAAGACATTCAAAAATTTGTAGAACAACTGCAAAACTCTTACAGCCGATCGTAAAAGAGGTCTTATTCTAGAAGTTGAGTTAGAATATCCTCATGAACTCCATGCCTACATAATGACTACCCATTAAGCTGCAAAAGTCTAAAGATGAATCCAACAGAGCCACCTAAACTTGTGCCTAATCTTCGTGGCAAAAAAAATATGTCTGTCATTACAGACTTTTAACAATTTTATTTAAGACATGGTTTAAATTGAGAAGCAGTTTTATTGTATAATTGCATTGACAAGAACAGTTCATGAAACCATACATCATGAAGAACACTGATCTTAGAACTAAATCCACGAATGCTTCAGAAAAAGACTTTTTTAGCTGTGAACAACAGCTGTTTCGGAAAGACTATGGAAAAACCACACAAGCGTAAAGATGTCAGATTGGTCACCAAAGAGAACCCAGGCAATTAAGCTGACTTCAAAACCTAATTATCAGGACTTTAGAAATTTCTGATGGGCTTTTTGGCATAATGATGAAAAAAAAGAAAGTCAAATTGGACAAACCTGTATTTATTGGGTTTTTCTGTTTTAGAATTATCAAAGCTTTTTATGTTAGAATTTCTTTATGACTACTTTTAAACCCATGTATCCAGAAATCCCCAAATACTTTACACGATACAGAAGTTTTTGTTATAGATATCCCTACTGAAACGTCCCCATAAAAAACATGGAAATAGAAGTAGCTAAGGGCATGCGGGATGGTTTTGACACATCTGATTACCCTAAGATTCGCCTTTGCATTCATCTGTTAATAAGAAGGTTTAAGGAAAGATGAAGGATGAATTATCTGGAGGGGTGATTGAGGAGTTTATTGGTTTAAGGTCGAAAATGTACAGTATTTCGAGCCGGGAGAAAACCATTAAGAAAGCAAAGGGAATATCTCGCAGTGTTGTGCAGTCAAACATATTACATGACAACTACAAAGAAGCATTGTTCAATAATCATACTTTTCATCATGACAACGTAAAACTACGATCTAATATACATGAGATCAAGAACAACAGTTGTAACAAAAAAGTCTCTTGACAGCACCAACACAAAACGAGTATTTGTTAATCCAGAGTTTTCATATGCAATTGGGCACTGGAGAACGGCATAAAATACTTTCTTTGCCTGCGGTTTATATTTTTCCTCAAGTTTTATTATAAGCTCAATTATATCATTATCCAATTCAGCTAAATCTTATTTCATGTTTGCTTCATGTGCTCGAATTTTTTTATTATTTCAAGATATCTTTATCCCATATTTGATAATCAAAATTTGGGATTTTGGGCTGTAGGTGATCTGGATGCATTAGCATGTGTTGGTGAGCCCTCACAAATGCTTCCTTAATAATAGAATTCGTATCATATGATTCCCGTATCAATTCCAAGGTCTCTTCCTTTATCATTCTTGTTTCGTTCTGTGCTTCCTTCTGAGCTTCCATTTTAGACTCAAATATATTTATGTAAATTAAAAATTAATTAAGCAACTGGAACTGTGTCTGGTGGGATTATCTGCAGTTCTTCCTTCACAAAAGATCTTTGAGGAGCTGGTTGTTTTGTTGTGTCAGTTTCTCGTAATAATACACGGGCGGATTCATTTTTACAATTCTTTTTATTTCATATGGATCAACACTCCAAACTGGATCTGTTGCCCTGATGCGAGTGTCCCCTCTGCTTCCCCCAGTAAATAAAGGTACCTTACTTTTAAACCAAACGGTAATAGTTTGCTGGTTTACTGGAGTCTTCAGCAACATTTATTGTTTGTTTTTTGATTGCTTGTACTGGTTTTAGCCCTTTAAATTCTTCATTATTCATTGCGCGCAAAACTGAGGGCATCTTCTAACCCATTCGTGTTGCGAGAATTGTCAATCAGCCTCTGTGATACTGTAGGAAAAAAGTCTTTTTCAGATAACTGTTTTTTTGAAGTTTTCAACTAAAAGCCTGTGATCTGTGAACTCCGGGGATGCCTCTTTTAATGGTAACTCTATTTTTAACAATAATTGATTCACTTGGCCTTTAAATTCTTTTCCATCATCGACTTGAATCATGCGAGGAAAAGTTAGCGGCCTCTTTTGGAAATATCAGTTGTATGGCAACAGCAACAGCAGAAGCACTCTTTTGTGTTAATGGTTCCCATCTTTGTATCTTGAACTATGTCAATGACTGGAGTGCGTACTTAAATCTTTTTCGTCTAATCGTATCATGGGGGTAAATATAGAAGGTCCATTTGATGGTGTCGTTCGGTATTGTATTCACAAAGTGTGGTCTCTGTATTCGCTAGGTGCGGTAAATAAATTTGCCAAATCGCTGTTTAGATAACCATTCTTGCTGTTTGTTCACTGACTCCTGCTGCTTGGCTTAGCTTTCTTTTTGCCGTGATTCCCTTCCAATATCCGTTTGGCGAATAATAGATTTTGTTCATTTTTATTCAGCCAATATTATTGCAACAAAATACACAACGGTCATACCAAAGACGATAAACAACCAAATTTCTTGCATTTTTTTGTTTTTCTGATGGTGATAAAAGTCACTGAATTTTGATGGGGGCAATGTCTCGATTGGTTTGCCTGTTACAAGATAATATTCTTTTATTGCTTGATCAACATCTTTAAATGTGTAAGCCGCATGTCCCTGTTTTTTCAGTTTATCGTTAATAAAATCTAACTGCTCAATTCTCCTCTTTTCATAGGCGTCTTGTGCTGCGGCTAGTTGCTCCATAGCTTTGTTATGTCTTTTTCCCTCTCGCCGTCATCCCGCAGTTTACTAAACGCGAATTACTTCCGCTAAAAGAAAGCGCATTCACTACTGCGCCGCCTATCATCATTACGAATGAAGCCATTTTTATAAATGTATTTTTTTTAATTTTACATTTTGATACTGTCAGGAATTATTCCTTGCTTAACTAGAAAATCTTTCGTAGCAAATGAAGCTTTTTATAACACAATCAGTTTTGCTGAATCCTCAAAGCCTAGTTTGCCAAGATCACCGTTTTATTTTTAACGGGCTTTTACCAAGCATTGTGTATCCTACACTTAGACCACCATAACAGCAGAATGGTATACAAGGTTGGTAACAGTTTTTTTCGGTGCTCTTTTTAAAAAAATAAAAAATAAAAATAATAAAAAAAACATGAACGGCGATGGATCTACTAAACCTTCCTGAACTTATGATTACAAATGATCAAGTTGGTGACCAAGCTATTATGCCCAAAAAGGAAGGCGTATTCTTGGCAGCATGTGGGAAAACAAAACAGTTCCTCGGAAATGAATTCAGCATAGAACAGATTCAACAAATGTCGCCACAAGACTTTTGTAAAGTATCACAACAGGTATGAAGCGCAACTAGGATCAAGAATGGAAAAAAAGTGTCGGCCAAACGGTTCTTGGGTTTGTACACTAAACTAGTAAGTAAATTTGCGCCTATGATTCTGAACAAGACTTATGTAATGATTTAACGCAGGATCCATTTTAACAAAGTCATAGAGTCTCAAAGGAAATGTGATCTATATTACAGATTTGGAACATTATTGTCACCGCTAATCATGGGATTAATTACTTTAATCATATAGTTTTTTGTTCCCTTAAAAAATGACCGAGCCAGAAAATCAGCAGAATCAAAATCAGAAAACACTGAATCAGGTGGAGAAAGTGACCATAAAAAGCCTCCTCATCCTGGGCGCGTTGCAGCAGGAACAAAATTAGCAGAGTGGAACAAAAAAACAAAATTAAAGTTACAAGCACAGAATAAAAACTCAAACTGAAAAAGTGCTAAAGCCGCAGCCAGTTGTTTCAACGCCAGCTATAAAAACACCAGAAACAAGTTGATTCAAGACCTACAACAACAACAGGGTTGCCTACACCGCCAAAGTCTCATGGAATTTTCTTAAAGCAATTGTCATTTTTTGGCGGCATTGCTGTTGGGGGTGGTTATTACGTTATAAAAATATAAACAAAGACAGCAAAAACCAAAGCAGTCAAAAAAAACTCAACCACTAAATACAGAACCGAACAAAAAAGCATGCCAAAACCCCAACAACAAAAGATCAATTTGATCCATTTAAGAGGAATAATACTTTTAAAAACTTAATAAATAATTATAAGTTGACTTGAATAAGAACTTGGTTGTACTTATAGATGATGACTTAGTTATGAACTTGGGATAACTTGAGTAAGAACTTTGAAGTTAAATTTGGGGGTTACTTGAGAAGAACTTAGAAGTGACTTAGGAAACTTGAGGATGACTTAGTAAGAACTTAGAATGACTTGAGTAAGAAATTTGAGGAAGACTTGAGGGCGACTTAGGACAACTTGAGTAAGAACTTAGAGGTGACTTGGGTAACTTGAGTTAAGACTTAGAAGTAACTTGAGTGTGGGGCATGCATGGGGTGGGGTGGGGGGGGTGGGGTGGGGGTGGCAGGTGGTGGTGGGTGGGGTGTGTGCGTGCGTGTGTGTGTGTGCGCGCACCTTTGATTATTTATAAGAAACGGATGTTCAGAATAAAGATAAAGTTATTATCAGTAAAACACAAAACAACAACAATGACAGCAGCAACAACAACAGCGATAACAGCATATAACAAACACGATTGGACCTATAATTTAAAAACAACTACAAATTATAATAATAAACTTACCTTAAATGTCTTGTGAATCCTCTGCTACATCCCATTGAGTATTTAATTCATCAAGACAGCTTTTAATTTTTTTTCTTTATCAGTCAATGATTTTAATTTTTGTCCTTCTAGTTTTACTCTTTCTTTTTGTTTCACTCTTGTTTCTTTATCTTTCTCAAATCTTTTTTCTTTTTCCTATTTGCTCTTCTAAATGTTCTTTTTTTAAATGGAATACTGGCCAAAAACTTTCAAAAAGTTCTTGGGTTCCCGATGTTGTTGCCTGATCTGACATTTTTGAAACTAAATGCATGTCTCCAAGAACACGTAACTATAAACAGTGTCAATACCTTTTTTATATGTCAACAGCAAGAAATAATGTCACCGGTCAAACCAAAAGTAAATGGGTTTCACAGGTAGAAATATGTCACAGAACTTTCTTTGGCATATATTCTTACTGCTGCCAAGGAAAATAACAAGACAGCTAAGACCGTTCCGGCTGTCCCCTATATAAAATTTTATAAATAACCAATCGTGCGTGAGTGCGCTGCAAGCCCGCCCCGTCACTAATTACAGGTATCACAGGAGCCCCATGGACCACTGTACCTGTTGCTGCCTGACACCGCCTGATACGCCCTGCCACAATCCACGAACCCTGTAATTAGGTCTGCGCGCACAGGGTCTCGGTCAAGTCATACATGATTTCCAGATTTAGGCAGGATTTTCCACTCTATGTTTGTTGCCTTTTACAGAGACGCATTTGATGAATGTTGCGTGAAAATGATGTTATTGAAAATGATCAGGAAAAACACAGGATTAAGCAAAAACTAAAATCTGAAAGTTTAGTAAATTAGTATTGAAAACGGATAATCCTACACAGTATGCATGTTTGTAGGGTTTACTAGTTAGAGAACTAATAAATACCTAGCCTAGGGCAACCGCCCAAAAACTGGTTGAGGGCGGTTGAGCTAGGATTGGTATTTATTAGTTCTCTAAGTGCTACGTCGCTCTTCAGATCATAAAATGTACAGAGTGCTATACCAACACAGTTTTGCCCCACCAAGTTTTCACTTCTCGCGAAATTGGTTTGGGTAAATATTCTCGGCTGATTGGATAGGATGTGATATAAACGTTTGTTGCTGATTGGGTTGGACGTGATATAAAGGTTTGTTCCTCTCAGACATCCCGGTTAAAACACGTTTTCTTGAACAGCTACATTAATTGAAAATGCACATGCATATCCTTCTATTGCATATCTTATCGTATGTTTTCCTGGCATGTCTCTATTAAAAACTAATTACATATATATATAAGCCAAATGCACAATTAGCATTGAGGCAGGACTTTTTTATTTGCAGGAATACCAGCAAAAAGAACTTTACTCAAGAAACAAAGTTGGCTATTTCGTTTTACTTTACTTGTTTTAAAGAAACAAAATTATCTATTTCGTTTTATTCTACCTTTTTTCACTTATCCTTTACTCCACTATATGGAATTGAAGTTTCTTTTACACCGGAATTTTATCCTCTGTTTTCATTTGTTTTGCTTTAAAACCTTGAACATGGCTGTAATGGTCGGCTAGAACAAGAACTGCCATGTTTAATTCATTGACTAATTGTTCTTTTTATTTACATGGTCTGTTTTTCTTTCTTGCATTTCTTATGCATGTTTTTTGGTATCTAATTTGCCAGCGACATGTTTTCCTTCACAAAAAGACGTCTTGTCGCAAAACAGTATTTCAGGGATTAAACATAAAAGCATGAATTACTAGACAACAATGAGCCCACATAATCTCAAATGATATTTTTCCTTAAAAACATGCACGCGACAATAGTTATGTTCAGTCAAAGAAAGAGTCCTTTGAGTCTTCTATTAACGTGTGTGTGTGTGTGTGTTTGTGTGTGTGTGTGTGTGTGTGTGTGTGTGTGGGGCGTGCGTGCGTGCGTGCGTGCGTGCGTGCGTGCGTGCGTGCGTGCGTTGTGCGTGCGTGCGTGCGTGCATGCGTGCATGCGTGCGCGTGCGTGCGCGCGTGCGTGCGTGCGTACGTGCGTGCGTGCGTGCGTGTGTGTGTGTGTGTGTGTGTGTGTGTGTGTGTGTGTGTGTGTGTGTGTGTGTGTGTGTGTGTGTGTGTGTGTTTCAGGGGAGCGAGGGAGTAAAATTATAAAACTGTAACGTAATCTAAAGTTATGTATGATCTCAGTCTAATTCTTCTCTTCAAAAACAAAAAAACAAAAAACAAAACAAAAACAAAAGACTTTAAGTCTGGAATGTTGAACGCTTAGCAGTTTGGCTGATCTCCCGCATACCTAATGCTGCTGTCACGCCTCAGCTCGCTTGCGACTAAACTGCCAGCGAACTCGAGTTTCACAATTCCGCACAGAAGAGTTCTTATGCTAATGGAACTAGCCACTACACTGTCTGGGTGGGAGAAGAATCGAAAATATAAACAATTCCAGTGCTTGAGTGAGGGGAGTGAGAGGGGAGAGGTGCGGTTTATGTAAAACTGCCTAAAGTTTCAAGATCCGACGTGTCCTAGGTACAGATGAAGAATCAAAACCAGAAGCTTTTGCCAATATGGAGCAGACAATAATTATATATAATTATTTTTTTTAAAACAAGAAGGGTAGCACTAGTTCCCGTGATAAGACAGTTACACGCCTCATAACTCGAAGTTTCCGCCTTGGCTTAAGGCTGCATCAGCCCACTGACATGGGCTAGAACACCATGGTTATATCCAAATGTTGTTATGCTCTGCATAGTTATGCAGGGATTGTCTTTGTCTTCAGTCGTGACATCCTCCTAGCATAACGTTATCAGTCTGCAAAATCCCTCGAAGTCGGAGTGTGGCTGCCCAAGTGGCGGGTTAATATTCTCATCCCTAGCTAATGCATTTGCACCATAGTGTTTCGTCTGTTCATATGATCCCTAGAGTCTTTTAGTCAGAATACGACAACAACAGCAACAATAACTCCAATCTGGAGTTGTGAGTGGGCAATTGTCTTATCAGGGAAGCAAGGCCATTTCGTTTTCTGCAGTTCTCGTCCTCATCTAAGATTTTATTTCACAGCAGACAATAGCAGCGGCAACAAACTTTAAGCCCAGCTGTCGTGACAAGCAAACTTCTCTCATTTTCCAGCCACCGTGATGTAGTGGTTGGCTTCATGTGAGTTGAGTATAATTCGCTTGATGCAAGAATTTCTGAGGATGTTGCTCAAATGTCTTGACCAACACTGCAGGGGTCTGCGTCTCCCAGGACTGGGTGACGCCAGGATACAAAATAAAAGGAAGACAGAGTTCTGCCCTACGATATAGTCTCAGACTAGAATGAAATTTACTAATATCACTTTCCTATTTTTCACACTAACAGATAGTTTTTTTTAAATCTCAAAATCTGTGGTTACTATAGTCTCAGACTACAATGAAATATTATTTGCTAATATCATTTTCCTGTTTTTCACACTAACAGATAGTTTTTTAAATCTCAAAATCTGTGGTTACCCCCATGCCCTGTTCTGGTGGTAACTTCAGTTTGAATTTCCTCTTTACATCTGCTCTTGTGGTGAGTTTGCATCAAAGTCTTCAATATTGACCAGTTCATGGGGACCGTCACTGAACGGGGTATTTGTATTCCCCAGAGGGAGATGGTCACTCACACGAACTAGTTATTGTTGTCAGCGGGAGGCTTATATTGTGGTGTCCCTTGTATGCTGGACTAGAACAGGCACCAATGAACACCACTGCATTCAGTTGGCAACAGTGCTGTGTCTCCTCTGGAGCGATGCGTTATCGCGGATGTTTTCAGTGTCTGTTACACAAACTGTACATCACATTTTCTTTCCTCTCTTGGATGAATTAGGTAAGATTTCATGCGGATGGGGTGGGTGGTGGTGGGTGTTACTGTTGCTTCATTGTCTACAAGTTTATTACTCGGCACAAGGGAACAAGCATCTTTGTTTTGTTGTTGTTGTTCCTGTTGTTGTCGTCGTTATTCTCAGTTTGTTAACCACAACCGATTTTACGCAAGTTGTGTAAGTTCTTTACAAGTTTTGTCACGCATCAGAGAATGGAGCTAGTTATAGAATAACAGAGCTTAAAACTGAAGGGAGGGAATGCCGATTTGATTCACGTGTGATGAATACATGCCACAGACACGAATGGGTAAGACAAACGGAGAAAGAGAGAGGTATGTAAACTTAATGCAGTAGGTCGCTTAAAATGAAATGGCCTATGAAACACAGCCTCAGCGCACCCGTCTTTCCCCTCCTTCTATTCCTCTGTCTCCCTTTACACCTCCTTCCTTGTTTCAGTTTTGCCTTCCCTATGTTCTCTTTGTCCTTCTCCCTTTTTCCATCTCTAAACACACACACACACGCCCTTCCACCTACATTATTAGCCCTTCCTCAGCCCCCATCCCCCATCCCCTCCTCCAGTTCCGCCAACACAGTCCCTCTTCTATCTCCCCATCTCCCTGCACTCGTCTCTCCCCCTCCATCTCCAACCCGTCCCCCTCACCCCTTCCCCTTACTCCTTTCCACATTTACCCCTCTCCTTTCAAGATCCCCTACCCTGATCTCTATCCCCTGCCCCCAGTCCCCCGTCCACCCTCCTCCTTTGTTGTAGACTTGCTTCAAATCCTCTGAAGGCAAAAAAAAGAAGATAAAATATCGGAGCTTGAGACTAACACAGGGATATTTAGATCTTCAGAATAACAATATCCCAAACAAAGCTGTTCCTCCTGACAGGAAAACAGGGTGTTTATCCCAATGAACCCA
This sequence comes from Conus ventricosus, assembly GCA_018398815.1. Classification (NCBI taxonomy): domain Eukaryota; kingdom Metazoa; phylum Mollusca; class Gastropoda; order Neogastropoda; family Conidae; genus Conus; species Conus ventricosus. The sequence goes on from CM031602.1 coordinate 28,698,826, forward strand.
AACGCAGAGGTGGATCTGACCCGCTTTGAATCCGACGTCTCTCTGCTTCAACATTAAGCTGCATAAATAATGCTACTTTTAATTTCTTTTGCTCTTTTCACAATAGTATTCCACTGTTGATCATATACATCCACTGTTTGTGTATCATGGTAATAGTATTCAACACCACACAACGTGTAGACAAAAGTCGTCTTTTCCACCTAAAATCAGTTATTAGGGAAGCAATTTTAGACTAGAAGCATCCACTAAACTCTGTCGCACCTATCACGGAATTCGTTATGTTGTATGATATATCTGAATGAATCTAAAAAGGCCCATAAGAGTAGTTTATTGAGGTACCAACAAGAGAAATGTATTATTATTTAGGTTATTATTTAGGTTGCTGTGGCTCTAACTGGCATTTCAAACCAGAAGTGAGAGTAAATGCGGTATTAAACATGTTCCAGCATTCTTTACAGTAACACGTCTACTGTTGATCACACACTGTGAATGTTTTTCTTTCGCTTATAATGGCATTACATATCACACAATGTATAGAAATGTGTTTTTTCCCTCTAAAACATAATTCAAAGCGAAACCATTTTGGATTTGAAATATCCGTCATGTGAATCTTATCCCACAAGGTTTTTTTCTGTTGTGTGACGTACATTGCTTTAGATCCAAGTGTAGCCACTGGGTCCCAGTGTGTGATTTCATTTTTGACACAATTATTCAAATACCAAACTGACTTACAATGCATTATCCATCTGATCAGATCTGAGAGTATAACTGCTCCTGATCATGTTCCCACATCCATGTATCTAATGTTATACACACAGCATTACTGTTTTTGTTTCTCCGTCCTCAGCAAAGGTATTTAACGTAACACAACTGCTTAGATTTGAGAAAGAGAGACAGAGAGAGAGGAGAGAGAGAGAGAGAGGAGAAGAGAGAGAGAGAGAGAGAGAGAGAGAGAGAGAGAGAGACAGACAGACAGACAGACAGACAGAGACAGAGACAGAGACAGAGAGAGAGAGAGAGAGAGAGAGAGAGAGAGAGAGAGAGAGAGAGAAATGCATGTGGTGTATGTCTGCATTGCATGCATATATCCAATGACCATATACAGAATGAGCATCTTCACGAACGAAACGTCACATAATAATGAACAACAGTACAGACAAGAATTCTGAGGTCAGCGACTGGACGAGTCTATCGCTGTACCCAGAGTACCAAGCTGCCATGATCATCTTCAAAGTGTTTGTCCCGTGCCTTCTGTTTCTGGGAGGCTTTGGGAACATAGCCACCATCTTTGTTATGCAACGCACCAAAGACCCCAGCTCCTCACAGCATGTCTTTCTTACAGCCCTCGCCGTGACCGATTTTGTCTGTCAGTGTATTAACGTATTCCCTCGTTCCTTCTGGATTACTTCAACGTGCAAGTCTGGAATCTCCACTGGATGACATGTAAACTGTGTTTCTGGCTGGGGTATTCGTCGGTCACTCTGTCCGCCTGGCTGCTGACCGCTGTGACCATTCAGCGAACGTTGGCCGTCAAATGGCCACACAAGATCAGAGTCATGTGCTCCGTAAGAAGAACGTGGTCTGTCGTCACCTGTCTTGTCATTATTGCTTGCGTCCTCCATTCCCATTTTCTGGTCACTATTGGAGTGCGTGAAGGTATGGTCTGTAGCCCTTCTTTGGACCAGGCTGGATATATATTTTTCAGCAAGTATGTCCTCACATGGCTGACCCTGTGTATAAATTCCTTTCTGCCTTTTGCCTGTCTCCTGGTGTGTGACGTCATATTGTCCCTGACCTTGTTTCGCGCTGTATCCGTCCCTTCAGTGACTTCCCAAGACTCTAAACACGTTCACACCGTGCACAGCACTGACAGTCGCCAGGAAACAGCTCGGAGGACTTCGATCATGGTTCTGGTTCTGTCCTTAACCTTTCTGATTCTGACTATGCCCCAGACTGTTGTCGTGCTGTGGCATAATCTTGTAAAAAATGAGCATCCCAGTTTATTCGCTAGGATGTTGTTAATACGTAGCATCGCCGAGTGCATGCTCTATACCAATAACGCTGTTAATTTTCTCCTCTACTGTTTCACTGGAACCAGATTCAGAAGGGACTTTTTCAACTGGATTTGTTGCAGCACTCAGAAGTAAACTCGAAATAATGTAATGAAGCATGTCCCATTCTTTAAGAAGAGGAAAGCCAAAAGGCATAATGATACACAATTGCCCATCCTATATAATGCATAACAAATGTCAAATGATACACAATCGCCCACCTTAAGTAATACCTAATAAATGTCTATTCAAACGAGCCAAATAATAGCGTCAGCTCGGTACCTTACAATAATACTTGTTGAATAAAGAACAGGTCTAATCCTTAAAGTGGACTGCCCACGGTTTTGGTTTGTTCCACCTTCACTGGACAATCTGCAAATGACTGAGCCTGCTGACTTCACTTAGAGTGCTGAGGTCTGAGTGGATAATTTACATTTTCTTGGCTGCAAAAGGTATGAACACAGGAACTCCACACGTCTTCCTGATTATGTCACCTTTTAGTAATTACCTTATAGCTTCGATCTACTGCTAAAAGCCGAATATATGTGCGAGTTGAAGTCATTAAAGCTTTTTCTACTGATTTGCCAGTTATCTTTTATCCTCTCACACTCTAAATCGTTATCTTCTAAGCCCTTAAACCTTTTGTAAAAAAAAAAAAAACTCCTTTGACGATAGACGTTTAAGACACGGCGTAATGCATTCTTCTGTCTATTAATAATAATGATAATAATGATAATTATTTATGGCGCGTAATCGTATACCATAAGCCCTAAGCGCTTACAAATACATAAACGGTTAAAAAAAACATCAATTAAACCAATAAGAAGATGAATCTTGCAATACGTACTATGCATCTACAACCGAGGGTGCATACTGACACGCACCCATGCACGCACGCACGCACACACACACGCACGCACACACACACACACACACACACACACACACACACACACACACACAACCACACACAACCACACACGACACGCACGCACGCACGCACGCACGCACGCACGCACGCACGCACGCACGCACGCACGCACGCACGCACGCACACACACACACACACACACACACACACACGGACTGAGAATCGACGCAGAATAAAATTTGAAAAATGATTCTCAGTCCGTACTGTATGCTTTACGTTCATTTGATTACAAGAAAAAATCCTAAATTATCAAAGAAATCAATCAAATGATTAACATTTTAACTGCCTTGGCTTAAGGCTGTGTCAGGCTAATTGACGATAGGCTAGAACACCAAGGCTACATCAAAATGTTGTTATGCTCTGCATAGTTATGCGGGATTGTCTTCAGTTGTGACAAGCTCCTAGCATAACATTATCAGTCTCTAAAATCCCCCGAAGTCGGAGTGTGGCTGCCCATGTGGCGGGGTAATCAAAAACGGTCACACACGTAATGTTCTCATCCCAGCTGATGCATTTGTACCATAGTGTTCAAGTACTTCGGCTGTTTGGATGATCCCTGGAGTCTTTTAGCCAGGGTACGAAAACAACAACAACATTAACATTTTAAGTTTAAAGGGAACCAATATCACCTTTTGCTGGGTTCCTTCACACGTTGGATTATATTCAAACGATTGTGCTGATAGAGCCGCAAAAAAAGGTGCAAGGCAAGACCGGGAATCAATAGAAATAAACATCCCATTATCCGTTACAGAAGGGTATCATTTACTAGGCAAGCATCGTGGAACAAAGTTTCAAAATCTCTCCATAGGAAGGAGAAATTCTCTGGCCTCTTACTGAATTCGGTTAGTTTAACAAACAAAATAGCTGTGAATTATAGCAACAGTTTCAAATTTAGACACATTACTTCGCTCTCTTATAGGATAAAGCTTAATGCCTTCAAAACAAAATTCAGCAAGAATGTTAAATGTCTGTGCGGTGAACAAATTTCAAACCAACACATTCTTCTGGAATGCCAGAGATTGAGACCTATTTTACCGTCTGTTTCTGAAAGTTCTCTTGACAGTATTCTTGAGAATTTTAGTTTGTTGTTTGATTTTGCGAAGTGTTTACTACGCAATCCTATGGACATTTGTTATAGTTTGTGTTATGATTCAAAATAGTTATTTAAAGTTGGCTTTCCCATACCTTTTTTTTTCTTTTTTTTATTGCAAAGATTGGTAAAGATGCTTTTTTTGTTTTTTTTTTGTATATGATTGCAAGATGACCCACCCACCTCCTCCTCATGCTTCCCTTCTCCAAATCCTTTCCCTTCGTCTAATATCACTTAATGTGGAAAGACGTTAAATTGAAGACAACAACAACAACAACACACACACACACACACACACACACACACACGACGACGACAAGATGGCGGACATAAGCAGCAGCTAATTTGACATCTGTGGCAGTTATCGTGAGTCGAATAAGAAATGATGCCAAGAGTGTTTCAAAAGAAATTATCTACGCCAAAAGCAGCAACCTTGCGACCCTGGCGACTATCAACTTTACTGAGGAGTGATCGTCACACGGAAAACTGGGTCGAGAATGCCAAGCAGCGAGACGACACGCCGTTCACCGAGGCCTCAGTTGTTCAGGCACCAGCTCACCGCCCTCCATCCGAGTCTTCTACATATTCAAACAAGGTCGGTGCTGAAAAAGAAACGGCCCTCGAGTCGAAAGAAATTCAAAAATCACTTTTTGACCGGATGGCATCATTAGAAAGGGCAGTATTGGCTCTAACAAAGGCTTTAGAGAAAACGACCCAAGCCAAAGTAGTCATGGCTACCGCAGCCACACAGACAGAAAACAACCTTTCGGACGATCGTTCCTACGCTGAAGTGACCAGAACTGGTGTTGTAATCCCCTCGGACTACGCCAAACCACCTCCTCTGCCTGAGAAGGTTGTAAATCTAAATAAAAGTCTAAACAGACAATCAAAGAAAATAAGAACAGTCAATGATGACGCCAGAAGTCCTCTCCGAAATGACGCAAAAAATCGTGACGTCAAAACACAGCCCGAAAACAAAGTTCGAAGAGAGAAGAAAACAAAAAAGAACGTTGGTGATGAGCTAGACCTACCCCAAGTTGTAGTGATCCATGATTCAGTTGCAAAAGGTGTGGAGGAGCGGAGACTGGGAAAGTCATACGACTTGAAGGTCTGCAAGCGTAGGAGCTACACTACAAAGAAGTAGAGCAGAGTTTACGTGAACTGGACACAGCTGAAGTCAAACCTGATGCCGTGGTTGTACACTGCGGCATCAATGATTTGAAGGCATCAGAAGCAGAAGAAGTGAGCAGAACTTTTGTGCGAGCCCTAAAAACAGCGGGACAGAAACATGCTCATATAAAATTCGCAGTAAGCAAAGTCACAGAGGTATCGGATCAAAAACTCAACATCAAACGACACCTCTTCAACGCCAAAATCACCTCTGAACTGTTTGAAGTCAAGAACATTTCATTCATTGAAAACAAGAACATCAAGATCGAGCATCTTCGGGATCCAGTTCACCTGTCAAAGAGAGGTTCCAGCCTGCTTGCAGGGAATGTGGGACGCCACGTGAGGAACCTAGTGTGGGAGGCCCCCAAGAAGCCTGCCCGACATCCACGTGACCGCCAGTACTATGGCCACCCCACTCCACATTTCTCCAGCTGGTACAACCCATTCTACCCGTTGGAAGGCTGGGACTTCTATTGATCGACTCACGTCAACTTTGCCACTTGAATTCCTATGCAAAATAGCCTAACTGTTGTTTTACCTCTGTGCATTTTGAACTCGTATGTTTACTTATACTATAGTAGTGATTGTTTTAATGTTAGGGGAAAGGCTGTTAATAGATTATTCTGTTTTAAAAGGTTACTTAGTATATGGCATTAAGAAACAATTTTAGGGTTTTTCAATGGAACTGCCAGTCAATAATCTCAAACTACGATCATATAGTTCAACATCTTGCTCAACATCAGTACCACGTGTTAAGCCTCCAGTCACTGAATGTTAAAAAAGATAAGCTACCTAGGTTTCATAATTATTATTTCCCTCCTATCTTTCAAAAAGAAGACTCGAACGGGAAAATAAATACAGCTATTTACATATATGAAGGGGTGAAGTACACTCTGTGCCCTAGCCCTGTTCCACCAGATATACCTAATATATACTCGTGTGCTGTGACAGTTCAACTTGATAACATCTTATTAACGGTCATATCCGTATATTTACCAAGGGGACCAGACGAAAATAACACCGAATGGATTCGCACACTTCAAGCGGATAAAGGCAACAAAGTTCTAGTAACAGGAGATTTTAATGCGCATGCGCCTTTTTGGGAGAAGAACTGTGAAAACATAACAAGCAACCGTTTTATTGAGAATATAATTGATTCAACATTATATCTACTGAATGATGGTCGAGTAACGCGCATTCCTGACAATCCTAATCATAGAGCTACTGCTATTGATCTCACCATGGTTTCTCCAGACCTAGCGCCAATTTGAGAATGGAACACACTTATTGATAGCTTAAATAGTGATCATTTCCCGGTTATTTCTAGCTTTGAAGTTACGAGCACAACATCCATTGATCCAGTTGAGGACAAAGTTCCAAAGTATAACTATAAACTTGCTAATTGGGACAAGTTTGAAGAAATAATGTCTACATTTTACGTTGAGGATATATATGATAAAGATATGAATGACCTATATTCTACATTCACAGACGCACTCCTAGGCGCTGCCAACGAAGCTATCCCAATGCTAAAATCAAAGAAATCTCATAAACACTCTGGTAATATCTGGTGGAACGAGGAATGCGAAAATGCAAATGTTGAAAAATGGACAAAATTTGAAACGTACTTAAGAGAGAAATCAGTCCCAAATCATCAAGAGGCAAAAAAGGCAAAAAACAAATCAAACAGAGTTAATGCTCAAGCAAAAAGACAGTACTGGTCTTCTTTTTGTACAAATGAAATATACAGCTATAAAGATATGCAAAAGGTATGGGAAAAGATGAAAACAATGAAGAACGGAATTAAATTACCGCAGTGTCCAGTTACACTGGTGAATTCAATTCTACCCTCTAATCTAGAAAAAGCAGAAGCCTTTGCAGACATGTTTGCAAACTACAGTAGATATACAGGATTATCAGCTGATAATAGACAATATAGAGAAAATGAAGAGCAAAATTGTATAACAGCTCGTGATAATACGAGGGTTGTTCAATTTAAGATGTCACCACCCCCTTAAAAAACGTACCTCTCATCTCAGCAACTTGAAACTTTTACATTCCCTCGAAGTATTCTCCGTTGGCTCGAATGCAAATTTCAAGCCTCCTACGCCAATTCTCAAGCGCCCTCTGGTAGTCGGTTTTAGGCAGACCGGACAACTCTGATCTTACGGCTTTGGCGAGGTCTTGTACCCGGTCAAACTTACGCCCAGCGAGCTTTTCCTTCAGTGCAGGGAACAGCCAGAAGTCGCATGGGGCCAAGTCGGGGCTGTAGGGTGGGTGGTCCAAAACTTGGATTCCTTGCTCGCTCAGGAAGGTCGTGGTGACCTTCGCCTTATGGACACTGGCATTGTCATGCAGAAGAAGGGTCCTCTGGGTGCTGACGGTTGGGCGCTGCTCATGGATTTTTCCTACAACTTTTGGGAGCACAACTTGGGTATAGGAGGAGGCAGTGATTGTTGATTTCTCAGGCAAAATGTCAATTGCCACAAGGCCTTGCGTGTTGAAAAAAATAGAAAACATTCGCTTGCGACTCTGGAATCCTGGGCGAAGAACAACTGGTCGGTCTCCGTCAGGGCCAACCCACATGCGGTTGCAGCGTTTGTTGGGGATGCCGTAGAATGTCAGCCAACTCTCGTCTCCCGTCACTAAGTCACACAGTCGTTTTGGCCCATTGGCTCAAACTCGTCGAGCAGTTTGCGTGAACATGCCACCCGCTGCTGCTTCTGATCATCGCTTAAGAGATGTGGCACCCACTTGCAGCCAGTTTTCTCATGTGAAGGTCTTTGTCAGAATGCTGTTAATGGTGCCAATGAAAGCTCACATGCCTCGCTTAATTCCCGCACAGTCGAATGTGGATCCTCCTCTATCAGTCTTTTCACAAATGCAATGTTTTGTTCGTTCCGAGCTGGTAAAGCTCGCTCTGCAACGATTACCCCCAATCAGATGGCGCCCTACCTGCTCTTAATTGTTTGACCCATCTGCAAACTGTGCGGTAAGACACACAATCCGTTCCGTAAACAGCTTGCAAATCTGCGTGTATCCTCCTACAATCGTCACCAAGTTGTAGCCTTGTGAAAGTGTAGAAACGAAATTGCTCATTGGTGACGTCCATTTTTTTCAGGCTCAGCTGTTTGAAACACAGTTGTAATTACGTCATACTCCGAGTTGCGTCATGACGTCAACTTTATTTTCTGCAATTCTAATCAGGTAAACTTTAAAGTTGTGTTTGGTAAAAAACTTTTTTTCTGTGCGGTGCTTCGTTTCCAAACGGCAAGCCTAGTGTCATCTTAAATTGAACAACCCTCGTAACAAGCCTAAAATAAAAAGCTCCGTTAATTCTGATATAACTTTTGAGGAGATAACAGAATGTATTTTACACCTGAGTAAGGCAAAAACGTCTGTTGGATTAGATGGACTATCTAATGAAATGTTAACACATTTACCTCCAATTTATTCAGTTTTTACATGTATTTATACAACAATGTTGGTCCCGTGGAGAAATGCCCCTTATCTGGAAGCACTCAATTGTTATTCCTATACATAAGCAAGGAAAACCTAGGGCAGATAAAAACAGCTATCGACCCATCTCTCTAACGTCTCATGTTTGCAAACTTATGGAAAAAATAATATTAAATAGATTAGTCCATTTCTGTGAAAAACAAAGTATTAATTCCTCACAATCAAGCAGGCTTTCGGAAAGGCCACTCTACCACTGAACATCTAGTAAAACTAACGACGCAAATTAAACAACAGTTTGCTAGACGGAAAAATATTCTTGCAACTTTTTTTGATGTAAGGAAAGCTTATGACCAAGTATGGCATTACAGATTATTACAAAAACTTCGGAAACACAATTTAAATGGTAATATGTATAACTATATACAAAATTTTCTAGCAAATCGTTTCATACAAGTAAGAGTTGGAAGCACATACTCAAAGCTTAGAGAACTCCATATGGGGCTTCCCCAAGGTTCAGTTCTATCACCTATGTTATTTAATATACTGATAGCAGATCTTCCAAAGAATCTTTCGAAAGATACAGTTTTAGCCCAGTACGCAGATAAATTTATGTATGTGGTTGAAGGTAACAATGAAGCGTAATACCCCAATTAGAGCTTTAAATTATACCAAAAAAGTATACCAAAATGAATTAGATAAAATTACCAGGTTCATGAAGGACATGGATTATCGTTATCATTAGAAAAAACAAATATTGTTCTGTTTAACGCAGGGTATAACCCTGAAAATCTGCCTATTTTTACTATCAATGGCAATGTAATTAATTATGCACAAAGTGTTAAGTTCTTGGTGTCTACCTGTCATCTAAACTTACCTGGAATCAACATTACAGTACATATTGGAAAAAGGGAGAAAGGCTTTAAATTTCCTCAAAATCATAAATAAACAACGCTGGTGTCAAGATACAAAGCACGTTTATGCCTTGCTAACTCCTTAGTTCGATCTCGTTTAATTTACGCCCAAGAAATATTTTTTAGTGCTCCAAAATACTTATTAAACAAATTACAAAGCATAGATTGCAAAGCTTTCAAACTCGCTCTTGGAGTCCAACTCATGCTTCCAATCTAGGGGTTTATAAAGAGGCAGGTGTTCTTCCTCTTGACGAACACAGGAAAAGCTATTCAGCGAAATTTGCAATAATTCGTTCGCGAATGACGCGTTTTGTAAGAAGAAACTAGGCTAGATCTGAAAAAGATTTTGTTAAAAGAGCTAAAACAATCCACTCACTACAACCAATACATTCGTTGTCTCTGATGTGATAAATTCCACAGAATTAAAAGGCAAAGCAATAGCACCGAAACCATCTTTTCACCTGTACCATCTTGGGAACAAATTAAACCTATCTTTGATATTGATCACACAGGTTTGAACAAAAATCACCCTCCAAATGTTTTAAGAAATCTAGTTAATGAACACCTAGAGAACTATTATGCTGACTACATTAAAGTATATACAGATGGGTCTGTACTTGATAATGGTAGCACAGGTGCAGCATTTGTAATTCCTACATTGAAAGCAGTCAAACGTTATCATATAGGTCAGCATTATTCTATTTTTACTGCAGAGTTGATTGCCATTTTAATGTCATTGCGCCATAATTGAAGAAACTACCCCTAAATGCTGGTAAAATATTGATTTGTGTTGACTCAAAATCGGCATTACAAGCTATCAAAGGTCATAATATCAAAAAGCGTTTTGGAATGATCCTCGAAATCAAACATTTTAAATTTATAAATTGTAAACAAAGACATTAGTGTAACTTTTTATTGGGTTCCGTCCCACTGCGGAGTATGCTCTAATGAACTGGTTGACAGAGCAGCTAGAAGTGCAGCACGAAATACTGAAGGGGCTATTCACCTAAACATTGAATTATATTTGCATGAATGTTATAGACTCATTGAAAAAGTAGCCGAGGGGAATTTTGTCAACATTTTGAAGGCATCAGAGAGCCAATATTCTCTCACCTGCATTAAAGGCTCCGAGACACTGAATTCAAATTGATGCTAAGGCATATGTCTGATGCAGGGTCAAGACCAATTACATCTTTGATGTTTAAGATTCGTTTAGATGCTTTCAAAACAAAATACTGTAAAGACGTCAAATGTGTATGTGGGAACCATATTTCAGTGAATCATCTGCTCTTGCACTGTCCTAACATCAAAGACCAAATTACTGAGACTGCAGGGAGCTTACTCGTAAAAGGACCGTTAACGATTGAAAGAAATTGTGAATGATTTTCATTTTTGCGAACTTTTTGCTGAATATTGCATTTAAGCCCTCTTGGTATTCTTCTTTGAGTAACCGGTATATTTTGGTTTCAGTTTGGTTGTAATATTCTTCTTGTTGGTTATTTGTTGATTACTTGATAGTTGCTATCGCCCCCTCCCTCCCCTCAACATATTTTTTGTTTTTCTACATATGCATTCTTACACACACACACACACACACACACACACACATACACACACACACACACACACTCACACCCCACACACACACACACACACACCACACACACACACACACACACACACACACACACACACACACACACTCGTACGACACACGATTTTATTTTTATTTTTTAAACAAAATAATTGAAGCATTTCACATGCACAATCAGTCACTACTTTCATATCCATCCTCTCCATTCTTCATTTATATTCTCTTTCCCTACCTTTCCCCACCTCTCCTCTATCTCCCAGCCTTTTCTCCTACCCCTTGTACTCCCCCCCCCCCTCCATCCCCCCGTCTAATATCACTTGAGGGTGAACAGACGTTAAACTAAAGAACACACACACAACACACACAACACACACACACACACACACACACACACACACACACACACACACCACACACAATGAGAGAGAGAGAGAGAGAGAGAGAGAGAGAGAGAGAGAAGAGAGAGAGAGAGAGAGAGAGAGAGATGATCCCGCACACACTGTCGCACAACAACGGACACAAAAGCATGCTCGCACGCACACACACACACACACACACACACACAACACACACACACACACACACACACACACACACACACACACACACACATAAGTCGCAGAATCAATTTGATGGGCAAGGGAAGGGGAAGAAAGAACTGTTATTGACAGGTGAAGAGACTTGCTTTAAGAGATGCCTTGAAGGAAGAGAGAGAAGTTGAACTGCGCAAAGATATTGGGTGTTTATTCCAAGAAACCGGCTCCTGAAAGAAAGGGGAAGTGGAAGCGAGGTCATCTTCCACTTTCTTTACAAAAGTTTTTGGCAGAACGACAGTTTCAGGCCCGGGGTTGGGCACACTCTCTTGATGTTCACGAGCAGGAGTTGGGTGTTCCACAAGGGAACATACTGTCTGCTGCCCTCTTTAGCATCAAGATCAACAACATTGTTAAATCAGTTCAGCGGGGGTTCAGACTGCTCATTGTTTGTGGATGATTTTGCTGTCTACGCAACTGGAAAGCTGTACCCGAGTATCCAGCGCAGCTCAGTTGTGGGGGATAAAATTCTCAGGGGTCGGATGAAAACGGTTTAAACCTTTTCTCCTACACAGACACAGTACATTCATTCCCTAAATTTCCGTCAGTTTTTTCCAGATCCTGAAATTCAAATAGGAAAATCTCCCCATTCCAGTGTCAAACAGGCCAAATTTCTAGGATTTTTTTTTAAACCAGAAACGTAACTTTTCAGCCACATTAAAAAACTCAAAACCCGCTTGCCAAAAAAGCACTGAAATTTTGCGGGTTGTAGCGCACCCTGACTGGGGGCCCCTGATAAGAAAATTTTTGCCTGCAACCTCTACAGAAGCCTTGGTCCGTTCCAAAATGGACTATGGTTGTGCTGTGTACGGCTCTGCAAGCCCGTCTTACCAAAACTCTTGGACTCTATCCACCATCAAGGGCTTCGTCTCTGTCTTGGAGCATTCCGCACCACCCCTGTGACAGCCTGTACGCAGAGGCAGGTGAACCCCCACTGTCCAACCGCAGGCTGAAACTGTCTTTGAATTATATATGAGACGTTCTCGGAACCAGAAAACCCTGCCTATGACTGGTTTTTGATCCTCCGTTCCAAAGTAAATTTGAAAACAACCCTAACTATATTCCGCCGTTTGGTATTCGTATGCACCCTCACGTGGGGAATGCAGGTCTAGACCTAGGAGTTGTGTCCAATTTTTCCAAGTTTCCAGACGAACCTCCGTGGACCTTTTTCACACCGAGATCTGTTTGATCTTGCAAGCTTTCGTAAAGAGTGTACCAGCTCTCTGGCATACAAGGCATTGTTGCTGCCCTTTCTGTTAAAAATTTTCCATCTTATCAGAAAAATGTTCGCTGACGGTTCCAAGTCTGAGGATGGAGTGGCCTGTGCAGCCAAATTGCCCGGGGGGCCCTTCTCAGATACTGTTAGAACATATAACTTCAGATGCTTCTGTCTATTCCCGAACTTACTGCTCTGGTTCTGGCATTGAAGATAATCTTACATCTAAGAAGAGGACTTTCTGGTTCTGTCAGATTCACGTCAGCGTTGGAGGCCATAGCTGGCCACAATCTTCAGCACCCAGAGCATTTACACTTTTTTGAACTTTTGACCAAGTTGAAAGTGGATGGTTCAACATTATTCGGGCTTGGATTCCTGGTCATGTTGGCATCGGAGGAACAAAAGGGTTTTGATCGTTTTACCCACGAATGCCACAACAGAGACACTGTCAAACCTATATATCCCCTGCTCAGATCTGAAAACCAAAATAAAACGTTTAAATGTCAGAGACCTCTGGCAGGGGATTGGAATACACATCGGATAACAAACTCTTTCAGATCCTCCAAACCTTAAGGAATTCCCTTTCCATCTTCGTCTGGTGGTCGTAAAGAAGAAACAGTTCTGTGCCGGCTGCACACCGGCCACTCGTATTTGACCATTCCTACCTTTTAAAGAGTGAAGAAGCTCCGTGTGCATTCCTGTCATGTGCCACTCACAATAAAACATGTTCTTCTAGAGTGTTGGGACTTGCACGATGTGAGCCCTAAACATTTTACGGCAGATTCCATGAAAACCTTTGTTCAGAATGTCCCCCTGACCCGATCTTTCAGTTTTTGAAAGAGTTAATATTTTTCATCGGATCTGAGTTTTTACAGTGAAAGATTTTTAACAAACTTTCGAATGGTTTTTCGATATATTTTAAAGAATTGTGTGAATGAATGACTTGTGAGTTGATTTTAACGTTGGTGACAGCCTGATGTGGCCCTTTGCGGTCGGGGGGGCTATAAGCAACATTTATCTTTCTTATCTTATCCCGAAAGAAGTTTAAATGTCAATGTTAGTCAAGAAATCTGGGGAAAGTCTTTAAATCTATAGCCCTGAAATGGACGCAATTTAGCTCTGTGGTGTTCAGTCATCCCACCAATTCTTCAAAGCTATAGCCATGACATTGATAACATTAAGCTCTGTGGGTCCCAGTCATCGCATCAACACTGTTGGGCTTCAACACATAGCTAAAGATGGACACTATGAAGCTCTGTGGTCCTGATCTTCCGTCAACACTGTTAGAGCAGAGATGGACAAATGAAGCTCTCTGGTCCCAATCTTCTCATCAACACTGTTTAAAACCATAGCCAAGAGATGGGCAACATGAAGCTTTGTGGTCCCGATTTCTCAGCAACACTGTTAAAGCCATAGCCAAAATGGATAACAAAGCTCTGTGGTCTGATCTTCTCATCAAACAGTTTAAAACCATAGCCAAGAGATGGACAACATGAAACTCTGTGGTCCCGAACTTCTCATCAACACTGTTTTAAAACCATAGCCAAGAGATGGACAACATGAAGCTCTGTGGTCCTGATCTTCTCATCAACACTGGGTTTAAAGCCATAGCCAAGAGATGGGCAACATGAAGCTCTGTGGTCCCGATCTTCCATCAACATTTTTAAAGCATAAACCAAGATATGGACAACATGAAGTCTGTGGTCCCAATCTTCTCATCAACACTTTTAAAAACCATAGCCAGAGAAAGGGCAACACGAAGCTCTGTAGTCCCAATGTTCTCAACACTGTTTAAAGCCATAGCCAAGAGTGGACAACATGAAACTCTGTGGTCCCAATCTTCTCATCAACACTGTTAATGCCATAGCCAAGAGATGGACAACATGAAGCTCTGTGGTCCGGACTCGTCAACACCCTCACAGATTTAGCCATGAATGACAACATGAGATTTGTGGTTCCATTCCATCCATCTGAGCTGGCAGCAGTCTCAAGATCAGCTGTTCATGGTCAACAAAATTATACGATGATGTTTAGGCCGCTTTGCTTTGTTATCGTTAGTAATATGATTTTGCCCCCCCCCCCCCCCTCTCTCTCTCTCTCTCTCTCTCCTCTCTCCTCTCTCTCTCTCTCTCTCTCTCTCTCTCTGAGAAGCACAGAAATTTTCAACAACAAAAAACCCTCAAATCTTTTATAAATCAAAAGACAGGGAAAGGGCTCTATGAATGGTGCTCTTTAACCAGGATATAGGTTCGCACTAATGTTTGAACCTGTAATAGTATCCGTTACTGAGAAGAAACAGGGGAAGTAATTAGTCTCTGATGGTGTAACACGCCCTCTTTTGATCATTTTACTAAAAAAAAAAAGCATTGTAGAACATGTTGCATTTAATTTCACAGAAGTCAGCACGAAAAAGGAAGAAATAGATTGAAATAACATGTTTAAAACAATAAAACACATTTCTGATGTCGCCTTCTTTGCTCAGCTGCTGCCACATCAAGGATGGCTGTTTGTGTATGGTATTTGTAAAACAACACTCGACTCACTGTCTCAGGTGATCCTAAATATTACAGAAGACGACTGACTCTAGCTGGGGTGTTGTTTTTCCATGTAACTCAAATACCTCTCCATTTTACATCTCATCACAAAGGAATGTTGTCGTTCACCACATATCCCGACTACAGGCTGACAACGCCTTGGAATCAACATGAACACAATACGGGTCAGCAGATGGCAGCTAGGCTGTTGTCACGTTCCATACTTACTCCACACCTCAAAACACTCCCCGGCGGTTGAGAAAGACTATATGATCAAAATCCCGCCCCCTTTTCCTCTAGCAATAGATCCAGGACCAACATCCACCTTTGTTCAAAACTCACTCCCCTCCTTGTAAAGTCTTGGATGTTTGCAAATTATGAAATATATCAAAGAACATTTCACACGGATGGTAATGGGACGGGGTGTTCAATTTGAACCTAAGCCCGAACTACTCCCCAACCTGTTCCAAAGCTGAATTCCGGTGGGTGATATGGGGCATAGTCCAAAACGCCCCATGGAGTGAATATAGGCACGTGCCCAAACTTATCTCCTCATGAGAGGGAGGTAAGGTAAGGTAAATTTTGCTTACGACCAGCCAGCTTCAAAGGGCCACGTCAGGGCTTCACCTCGTAAAGTCAACTCACGAATCATTATTTCATCTAGAAAACAAAACATCTCATTTACACAACCCTTTTAAAGCATACCTTAAAACACCCAAAATTTTTTTAAATAATCGTTTTCCATAAGATTAGTTCAGATGAAAAATGTAAATCTCTGTCAGAAATTCAAAGATCACATCAGGTGGGATTTCTCTGCACAAGGTTTTCATGGGTTCTGCTGTAAAGTGTTTATGTCCTCACATCATGCAAGTCCCAACACTCTAAAAGAATATTTTCACTGTGAGTGGTAACATGACATGGAATACACCACGGAGCTTTTTCACCTTTTAAAAGATAAGAATGGGGTTTTAAAACAAGTGGTCGTATACAAACGGCACAAAACTGTTTTTTTTTACGGCCGCCTCGGGAACATGGTAAAAATTCTTTCAGGTTTGGGCGGATTTTGAACAGTTTATTAACCCGTCTGCAAGTTCCATTGTAAATGGCAGGGATGTTAAAATGGCTACGTCCCTGTATCCCTCTGCATTGTGTTTCCAGGTCATATCCAAAATCACTCACCATGGCGTAGTTTTAGAACAAGATTGTTGGGGTTGGAAATATTCTGCTTCTGGTCCAGAATCACTTCTTTCCCAAGATGAGTTTTAAAAAAACCCAACTCATCTTGCATGTAAAAATGTTAGTGGTGACTTAACAACTATGTAAGTTAAAGTAGCAGAGATGAATGCAGAAATTGTAATAACAAAGATGGTGACATGCAATGTGGATAGAAAAGACAAAAACAGATGTGTGAATGATTCATGTAAGTCGTTTGGGACGGGTGAACAACAAACCAATTTTACGAGAGGGTCAGGAGAAGAGAGAGATGGTGATATGAATTTACAACCCGAGAGCGGTTCCTGTTCTGGTCTGAATGTGGCGAGTGTGTATGGTTTTGTAAAAAACATATCTTCCTTCATTGGAATATATGTGGATTGTCTAACAAATTAGAAGATAGAGGTTTATTCAATTTGTTTCCTCGTTTGATGTTGTTTGTTTAGTGGAGACGTTTGTAGAAAAATTTGAATCGACTATTTTCAAAAATCATAATCTCTACGTAAAGTCAGGGGTTAAGCTTACAAGACATGGAAGATGCTCAGGGGGGATAATTTGCTTGGTACATAAAAGGTTAGTTTCGTATGTGCGTCTTATTGATTGTGAGAATCCTATTTGATTTTATTTGTGCTTGACAAAGAATTTTTTGGTCTTAAAAAAAAAACCTTACTGGCTTGTACATACGTTCCACCTGAAAATTCACCCTACTACTCTGTAAATAGTTTTGACAATGGCATTGACTTGCTAGAAGAGTGTATTGTGAACAATGTGATGTCTTTAGGTGATATTGATATATTGCTCTGTGGTGGTATTAATGCGAGGACATCTAACCTGTCCCCGGAAATCATTAGTGAGCGTGATCTACATGTATGTCACAATAACAGCAAAAGTCCCGAAATGGTGAGATCTTCCCAAGATAAAGTACTCAACTAGTACGGAAAGAAAATGCTTAACATGTGTTCTGTGTAAGGGTTATGTATTTTAAATGGTGTATGTAATGGCGACTCAGAGGTCGTTTCACATACATTTCTGATACAGGTAACAGTGTAAACGATTATTCCTAGCATCTGTAGACCTTTTGACTTATTAAGTAACCAGTTAACTTTGAGAGTACTAGAAAGATTGAATCTGATCACTTACCCCTTGTATTATGTATAAATGTCCGAGTGAAAAGATGTATTCCAACATGAATATGCGTGCTCAAAATAACGAATTTATAGTTAAATATTGTTGGAACCAAGATTACGCTCGGCAGTTTATTTTTTCCATGCGGTCAGAAGATGTACAGAACCAGATAGTAGCGGCTGAAGATCTGATACATGTGGATGTCAACGACGCAATAAATCAATTCAATAAAATTGTTAAGGATCAAGCTGAATGTATGGTGAAAAGAATACCAGTAAACAAAAACATTACTCAAAATAATTGGTATGACCAAGAATGTAAATTATATAAATGTAAAATGCGTAGACCATTCAGAAAATTTAATGAAACGTAGATAAAGAAGATGGAATTGAGTTTTGTATTGCAAGGCGTGAATATAAGAATTTAAACAAAAGGAAAAAGAAAGAATACAATGATAGCTTGTTAAATGAACTCATGAATTCCATTCAGAGCCAGAAGTCTTTTTGGGAACATGTTCATTAAATATCTAGAAAGAGATCACAACCCTCTAATGATATCCCTATGTATGAATGGTATCAACATTTCAGAAGTTTGCTAGAAAAAGACGATGATGAGGTGTCATTATGGAGGAAACGTTAACAGATGAGGACGTAGAGGAAGCTTGTCTGTTTGACAGACCAATATCTAAAGAGGAGATATTACTTGCTGTACGGAAATTGAAAAATGGTAAATCTGCTGAACCAGATGGTATGGTTGGTGAGTTTTTCAAGAATTCTGGAGAAAGTAGTTTGAACTTTTTAATAAAGCTATTCAATTTTCTGTTTGATTCTGGAATATATCCTGATGGCTGGAAAGAATCTATAGTTCTGCCTTTATTTAAAAGGGAGAAGTCAATGATGTAAACAATTACAGGGTATATCTTTGAGTAATATTTGCAGTAAGTTGTATAGTTCTGTTATTAATAGTAGGTTGTGTGAATGGTACGCTTGAATGATATAACTGGGGAACATCAAGCTGGGTTTAAAAAAGGTTACTCAACAATTGACCATATATTTACGTTACTAGCTGCCGTGCAAAAACAATTTGTAAATAATCAGAAGTTATATGTTGCCTTTGTTGATTTTGAAAAGGCTTTTGACTCAATCTCTCGTAAACTTTTATGGCCTATTTTGATCAAAAATGGAGTTAGAGGTAAATTATTTCGCTGCGTAAAAAATATGTGCAGTGAAGTGAAAGCAAGAATACGATCAGGAGCAAAATTATCTGATTCTTTTATGTGTTCTCGTGGTGTTAAACAGGGCGATGTCTCTAGCCCCGTGTTGTTTTCGTTGTTCATAAACGAGCTAGCCCTGGAAATAATTGAAAATGGTAGGCATGGAGTAACTTTTGATTTTTTAGAATTGTTTATTTTGCTGTTTGCTGATGATATTGTATTGTTGTCCACGACAGTAATTGGTCTCCAACGTCAACTTAATTCTTTATACTCTGCAACCAAAGGACTGAATTACATGTTAACATGAAGAAGACTAACATTATTATTTTTCGTAAGGGTGGGTACTTGGCAAAAGTTGAGAGATGGACCTATGGAAATGAGAGAGTCGTTGTAGTGAACGCGGAGTGTGGCCTGTCCACCTCCAGCGGCGCTGTTGGATATCAGCTCCCGCTGGCTTCTGTCTCGTCCTCTACCATAGTTCTTCATTGCTGATCTTGTCAGGCCACTGTATGTGGAGGATTCGTCTCAGCAATTGTTCATGAATGTGTGGATCTTCTTGGTCGTTGTTATGGTAGTTCTCTACGTATCGGCTCCATATGGCAGGACTGACTTCACGTTGATGTTGAAGAGCCTGATCTTGGTGTTGACTGACAGGTCTCTTGAAACCCCAGACGTTCTTGAGCTGCAGGAAAGCTACCCTAGCCTTGTTGATTCTGGTCTTCACGTCTGCGTCTGTCCCTCCTTGCGTGTCAACGATGCTGCCGAGGTAGGTGAAACTGTC
>CM031602.1:28726205-28730721 GCA_018398815.1 Conus ventricosus
TTCACATATAAATGTTCTATCATTTTTCAAGCCTTGATTTATCCAAACAGACAGACAGAGCAACAGAGAAGCACAGAGCAGACACAGCAGACGCATGGTCAAGACTGAATCAGAGAGTGAGCACCATAGAGGAAGTGAGAGGTATAAACGAGAGGAAATATTGAAGATTTACGAGTGTAAAGAAGTGCCCCCCCCCCCCCCCCCCCCCTTCACAGCTGCTGAGTAGTGTTGAGGGAACCGGACCTTCATGCAGTCTGATATATGTATTGTTTTGTATGGCTGTAAGTCACTGGCCAGAGTGTTGATTGCTATCTGTTTGTTTGTTTTCTCATGTTCCTTGTGTGTGTGTGTGTGTGTGTGTGTGTGTGTGTGTGTGTGTGTGTGTGTGTGTGTGTGTGTGTGTGTGTGTGTGTGTGTGTGTGTTGTGTGTGTGGTGTGTGTATGTGTGTGTGTGTGTGTGTGTGTGAGTGTGTATGTGTGTGCATGTGTATGTGTATGTGCGAGTGTGTGTATGAGTGTGTGTGGTGTGTGTGTGTGTGTGTTGTGTGTGTGTGTGTGTGTGTGTGTGTGTGTGTCCGTTCGTCCGTCCATCCGTGTCTGTGTGTTTGTGTTACTTTTCTTCTTCTTTACTTAATTTCATATTCTCGGGTGTGTGTGTGGTTGTGTGTGTGTGTGTGTGTGTGTGTGTGTGTGTGTGTGTGTGTGTGTGTGTGTTTGTGTATGTGTGTGTGTGTGTGTGTGTGTGTGTGTGTGTGTGTGTGTGTGTGTGTGTGTGTGTGTGTGTGTTTTGTTCGCATGTGTGTGTGTTGGCATGTGTGTTGTGTGTGTCACCGATCGGCGGTACTAAATCAGCCGTCCATGTGTTTGGAATAATGGTAATTCAGAAATAGAGAGCGTGTGCGTGTGCATATGTGTATATGTGTGTGTGCGAGCGTGCGTGTGTAAGATTGGGTTTTGGTTAAGGTGGAAGGTTAGGCTTGGTAGGGGGCTGGGGAAATAAGACATACAATATTCTTGAATTCCAGTCTTCATTATGGAAGGAGTGGAAGCGGGAGGTTGGTTTCGTTTCCGACTGTTACCCTTTTGTTACTTTGGTTCTACACCAGAGAAGGCGGGGCAGGATATCGGCTGTTGTTGGTGTTGTCAAGTCTGTGAGTTGTTGTGGTAAATTGTCGTGCTGTTGCACGAGCAACAACTAGTTCGTTGGTCCGGCGTGTCAGCTCTGCGGAGGGATACGCTGCTCTGACCAATCGTTGTTTTGTGTTGTGAGTAGAGTTCGCTTGGTTCCGACCAGGTCGGAATGCGTTGGGGTAGCTTCACTTCGGTCCCTGGTGTTCGTCGGAGTGGACGCGCCTTGTAGTTGCGGCGGCAGCGCCGTTAGTCGAGCTGAGTGACTTCGAGTCATAGTTAGTGCCAGGTCCTCGTCGGGTCTGGTGTGCCCTTGGCCTGTGCCGGGTTCTGTGTCGTCTCTGTTGGCAGCCACTTCAGCCAGTTGCAGAACTGTGTGGTTGAACGTCTGTCTGTCCAGGTATCCTGTTCCGTCCTGAGGCTGGGGCCAGACCACCGCTGTCTACTGCCGCGTGCTGGCAGGTGAGCGGCGGTTTCCCGTTGCCTGCTGCTTTTCCCGGGAGAGGGAGACCATCCAGGCCGTCTGCCGTCTGTGGGCAGCTCTCCTCCGCTACCGGAGTTCTTCCGGGAGTTCTCCAGCCACCTGTTGCTCTTCCCTGTTCGGGCGTCCGGTGAGAGGGCGCCGCACCAGACCTTCCCTCACCCTCAGTGTCCGGCAGGGGCCTTCAGAGGAGGAGGCGTCTTTCGAGCCCCCGGACTCGTCGAGAGGGCGCCTGGTGTGCGTTGGGTGTAGTGCGGCGGGAGAGGAGTCGGACTGCAGGGAAGCCAGGGTCGCCGCCGGGGCGTAGAGTCTTCAGGGAGTTGGACTGTGGGAGGCCACGGTCAGCGCTGAGGTGCAGTTTTCCGGGAGGTGTCAGCCGTGAGGGGCCAAGTACAGCGCCGAGGACTGGAGCTCTCCGGGCCGGGATGGGTTGTCCCATAGTTGTAGTATAAAGGGTGTAGTGTTAGGCAGTAGGGTTAAGTGTGTGGGGTTAGGGAGTAGGGTTAAGGGTGTTAGCTACTGCCTCCTTTTGGGACGTAGTGGCCAGCACAGTGTAGGGTACTTGTTGTTGCCTCCCTTAGGGACGCAGTGACCAGTGTGGTAGTGGTCCCGGGTCAAAAGAGAAGGGTGGGTCCTGGGGAGAGGTGTGGGTGGTAGTAGTTTAGATATTAGAGTCCCTTGGGTTTATTCTTGTCCCTATTAGTTAGCCACCACGTGTGCGGGCTATCTCTGCGTCCCTAGGTCGCAGTGATATACCGCAACTGGTGTTTTTTAGTATAGGTTAGGGTTCTCAGGGTCGTAGTAGGGTAGGGTGGGTCAGTGAAGAAGTGGGATACCGGTGTGTGGTTGTAGATGGACGTGAGTGGTGGCGCCATAGTGTGTGTGTGAAATAAAGAAGTGCGCATGATTGTAAAGCTGTGTTATTGTGCTGTATTGTCTGCTCTAGTGTGTAATAGGTGTGGGAAAGGGTGGTAGGGCCGTCCGGCTTAGCGACCGTGACATTGTGTGTGTGTGTGTGTGTGTGTGTATGTGTGTGTGTGTGTGTGTGTGTGTCTGTCTGTCTGTCTGTCTGTCTGTCTGTCTGTCTGTCTGTATGCGCGTATTAATTTTTCTTCTTTTGTATTTTCTTTCAAATGTGTGTGTGTGTGTGTGTGTATGTGCGTGCGTGCGTGCGTGCGTACGTGCGTGCGTGTGTGTGTGTGTGTGTGTGTGTGTGTGTGTGTGTGTGTGTGTGTGTGTTTTCTTTCTCCGATCTTATTCCACAAGTTCGCATGTGTGTGTGCGTGCGTGTGTGCGTGCGTGGGTGTGTGTCTGTGTGTGTCTGTGTTTGCGCTCGCGCGTGACTGTGTGCGTGCGTGCGTGTATGTGTTAGTGTGTGTATGTATGTGTGACACACAGAGACAGAGAGAGACAGAGAGAGAGAGGGAGAGGGATTTCTTCTCCACTGGCCTCATTATGTACATGTGTGTGAGTTGGGGTAGCAGGACAGAAGAGAGGAAGGGGGAGGGGGTGGCAGTGGGAATAGGGTTATTATTACGTGAGTGCCTTACTCTATGCGCACCTACCCACGTTCCAACCGCAGGTGTTGTCTATTATCTGTCCGTTTGCTCGCACATCTGTACAGTACAGTCACGACTGTCACGTTCACTGAACATGAATAAATGCCTATGTCCCACACAGTCCTGCGGTGTCCTTGAAATGTTTGCCTCTAGAGATGTGTGTGTGTGTGTGTGTGTGTGTGTGTGTGTGTGTGTGTGTGTGTGTGCGTCCGTGCGTGCGTGCGTGCGTGCGTGCGTGCGTGCGTGCGTGCGTGCGTGCGTGCGTGTGTGTGAGTGTGTGTGTGTGTGTGTTAGTGGGTGTGTGTGTCTGTGTGTGTGTGTGTGTGTGTGTGTGTGTGTGTGTGTGTGTGTGTGTGTGTGTGTGTGTCTGTGTCTCACTGTGTGTGTGTGTGTGTGTGTGTGTGTGTGTGTGTGTGTGTGTGTGTGTGTGTGTGTGTGTGTGTGTGTGCTAACGCGCCTGTTGTTTGTGTGTGTAAAAGACAAGGTAAAAAAAAAACAGCATTGAAAAGAACAGTGACAGAAGAAGCAAAGAAAAGCAATAAAAAGAAGAAGAAACAAAAGACAGGAAGAAGATAAACAAAAAGACAGGAAAAAGAAAAGACAGAAAAAAAAGTACAGAAATGAAAGGCAAGGGAAGAAAGTCAAAAAGACGTGATCATGAAGAAAGAAACTAAAAATAAAATGGAAAAGAAATACAGGAACAAATATAAGCAAAGAAAAATAAGAAGAAATACGTTAAAAAGACAAAGAGGGGGGAGGGTGAAGACAGGAAAAGAGACAGAATAAAAGAGGAAGATAGGGGAAGAATGGGGGGGAAGGGGGGGGCCGAACAGAGCAGAAGCACAAGAATTAAAGGAGAAAAATAAAGGCAGGAATGAGAAAGGACAATACAGAAAGACATGCAGAAAAGAAACAGAAAAAAAAAAGTTTAAAGTAATGACAAAATAACAGGAAAGAAAGACATGAATAAAGAAACGAAGTAACAAGGAAAGGAAAAAAAAAGTCTAAAAAAAAAAAAGAAAGAAAAGAGAGCAAAACGTAAAGAAAGACGGGAAAACAAATGAACAGAAAGCAGGGAAACGGACTGAAAACAGAAAAGAAATGAACAGAAAGCAGGGAAACGGACTGAAAACAGAAAAGAAATGAACAGAAAGCAGGGAAACGGACTGAAAACAGAAAAGAAATGAACAGAAAGCAGGGAAACGGACTGAAAACAGAAAAGAAATGAACAGAAAGCAGGGAAACGGACTGAAAACAGAAAAGAAATGAACAGAAAGCAGGGAAACGGACTGAAAACAGAAAAGAAATGAACAGCAAGAAGAAAAGAACAGAGCAGAAAGAAGTAAAG
>CM031602.1:28730821-28738321 GCA_018398815.1 Conus ventricosus
CTAACCGTCTGGACACTGCTGTCCTCACCTGTCACTCAGCTCCACCTTTTGGCTCCTTTAGAGTGCTGTCGCAGATTGCATCACCAGCGGCCAACTCTCCGCGCTGGCAACGGCTTTGGCAGGCCGGCTAAACCAGGTGTGGGTAGCCGTCGGGTCTGAAACCCTCGGTGAGTTAGGCTCGGGCTGTGTCAGCCCTACTGCATGTGAAGACTGACTCCCGGCGGAACGAGCGAAAGAGATCATCGGTGATCCAACGGTTGTGAAGGCGGTGGCAGCAAGTGTTGTGGAGCGCTACGAGCATGGACGTGACACCCTGAGAAGTCCTGGTCATCCACTGCAGCCTGGCAGTCTCCGTCGTAACGCTGCCCTGTTAAGGCAAAACCAAGCAAGTCCATAAAATCTACTTTCGAGAAAAACGCATTTTTGTTGTTTTAATTGAATTCTCAAACAGTGTCAATAGTTTTTCTGTTTTTATTTCTGGATTATATTCAGGACAGAGACAAATTGTTTGTCCATTCAGGGTTTTTCGATAGCTTCTTCATTTTCTTTTATATTTTAATTTTTATGGACGTACTTTTCTCTGCCTAAACATTCTAATAAAACAGGCTTGTTAAATTTTTTGCCAAAAGCGAGTATGTGTACATACTTGTTTTTTCCCACATTATTTTGGATCAAATTGTTTGTTAAATATTTTACCAAAAAAAGGTACATTTATGCAAGTTGTAATTTTCACATGCGCATTATATGCTGGTCACTTTTCCGAGTCAGTAAGTGTATTACAGTGAAACCCGGTAATCCAAAGGAACTTGGTATTACGTAAGGACTTCTAATTATCTATCTAAAAAATCATCCGCGTGTTCTTTAATTTCAGTTTTCTGCCTTATCTGAAACAGCATTCAAATCAACATAAAAAAAGTGAAATTAACTGTGCAAACCAAGGAGTGGTCCGACCCCAAGGCATTTTCAATTAATCGGGTGATACTGTAGAATAGACTTTTCTAGGAATGAAATGGGGTGAGACAGAGAGAGAGAGAGAGAGAGAGAGAGAGAGAGAGAGAGAGAGAGAGAAAGAGAGAGAGAGAGAGAGCAGAGACAGACAGAGAGAGAGACAGAGACAGAGACAGAGACAGAGACAAACAGAGAGAGAAGAGAGAAAGGAAGGTGAAGAAGGGACAGAGAGAGGAAAAGAGGGAAGGGAAGAGAGGGAGGAGGAGGGAAGGAAGATAAAGAGAGAGAGAGAGAGAGAGAGAGAGGAGAGAGAGAGAGCAGACGAGAGAGAGAGAGAGAGAGAGAGAGAGCGAGAGAGAAAAAGATGCAAACAGAGACAGTTTGAAAAGACGAGGAGGGAGGAATTGGTAAAGTAAAGTAAGAGGAAGTAAATATTTCGTGCATTTTGTTTTTCTAAATACGTTCATATGGTCTTCGAAACACACAATCACACTCTAACTCAGTAACGACCATCCCCCCCCCCCCCCACACACACACAACACACATGCACGCACGCACGCGCGCGCGCACGCACACACACACACACACACACACACACACACACACACACACACTCACACACACACACACACACACACAGGCGCGCACGCGCGCGCGCATACACACACTTTAGAAAATACTAGGGCCGATATTCCTTTTCATTGCTATTGTGGTGGCGAAATATTCGTTTTATAAGGCCACTAATTCCTGGCCTTCATAATCGAAAATATTTCCTGATTTTGATGAATTTAACAGCGTTACAATACGTCGATCCAAAAATCTCATTTTACCCCAAATGACCCTCACTATTCTTTGTTGCCCGCAGCGGCGATCAGCCCTGCGCGACTTATCTATCATTTTGTGGGAGGCCGTCACAATTTTATGGACACATCCACTGACACATGCATACACACTCACGCATCCATAGGCTTGGCACTGAATGCACCTTTCTGGCTAGACTGATTACGGTAGTGAAGAAACAGAAACTGAAAAACTAGATCAAAGCCAAAACTTGATCAAGCAGCCAAATGACTGGCCCATTATATTTTCAAGCATTTGCATGGCCAAGACGACAAGTTACACCACAAACAACGCATTCAACATTATCAACATTACTATAAACACTATCAACATCACTATATTAAGTATTAAACCAGAACTTACTCTGATGTGTCTGAATCACCCATGGTTACTCGCCGCACGACTCCCCAACAATCAAAGTAACAAGTATTCTGATTGGTTTGCAACTTGATCCTTTTCTCTCACTGGCTAAAGGACATGCTCTCTTTTGCCATCAAATTGTGATCGACTTAGCATGTAGAGGGTATTTATAGTAACATCAAGGGAATCTGGAGTTGTAGGACTTACTTCATTCTGTCAAAACATTCTGGTACTTAAAGGAAATTTAACATGGACATACTTGCTTAATCTCGAAAACTAAAGGCGTTCAGCCTAAAAAATAACACAGAAGATGCGCACCTAAATGGTGACTGTGATTCACAAATAACCTCATTTTTGACAAAATGGACTTACTTGACTTTGCCTTAACAGGGCAGAACGGTTCTCGTGCCACTGGATCAGGCTCCCCAGGCCGAGAGAGGTGGGAGTTACCCCGTGCAACGATTTTCCCACTATAAAACCTTCACGCACAGGTCCGTTATGCAACTCATCACCGATCTGTCAACGCACACACCTCAAGTCCTGCGGCGATGGGCACGTGGCGAAGCAACAGGTGGAGATGACCACGGGCAGTTGTAGTCACAACCCTTTGCACGTAGGCGGTCCATGGCAGGTGGTCGTTCTTTTTCCTAATCCAAGGCAGACAGGAGGTCGGCAGCACCCGTGGGCGACTGGGCAGCCTCGTTAGGACAGCACTGCCCACCCCCGCATGGGGAGGGGGCTAGAAAAGGTGCCCCGAACAAATGCTTGCCCTTTACAGTCTGGTCAGCTTACCCGGTTGACAGACTCATCCATTTTGCGGTCGAAAAATGCAAAAGAAAAAGCAAAGAAAACTCCTTTTAGGAGCCCTGGAACGTTCGACTCTATATGGACAGAGCCAGTACGTCGAGACCGGAGGAAGAACAGCGCTTGTCGCGAATGAACTCCAGCGATACCGAATAGACATTGCTGCACTCAGCGAACCCGACTTGCTGATGAAGGCTCCCTAAGAGAAGGGGAGGTGGATACACTTCTTTTGGAAGGGAAAGCCACAAGCCGAAGACAGGATCCATGGCGTTGATTCGCCATCAGGACAGCCCTGCTCAAAAGCATACCTGTGCTCCCGGTTGGCATCAATGAACGCCTCATGAAATTGCGTATCCCCCTCAGCAAGTCAAGACACCTCACAATCATCAGTGTGTATGCACCCACGCTCACGAGCCCAGACGACACCAAAGAGCTGTTCTACGAACAACTTGACCAGGCCATCAGGTCAACTCCTCAAAATGACAAACTCGTCATCCTTGGGGACTTCAACGCCAGAGATAGGAAGAGACCATAGCAGCTGGGAAGGCGTTCTCGGCAGACACAGAGTAGGCAAGGTCAACGACAACGGCCTGCTCCTCCTCAGCAAGTGTGCGGAACACAGCCTCTGCATCACCAACACCTTGTTCAGGTTGGCGGACAAGTTCAAGACCACCTGGATGCACCCGAGGTCGAAACACTGGCACATGATTGATTTCATCATCGTACGCCAACGCGACATCAAGGACGTCCGGGTGACCCGCGTCATGAGAGATGCTGAATGCTGGACTGACCACAGGCTGGTCAGGGCTGTAATGACCCTGCACATACCACCGCCACACAGAAACCGACCAAAGACTGTCAGGGCCTCCTACAATGTCGCCAGACTGAAAGACCCGACCTGCCTCTCCCAGTTCCAACAACTACTTGAAGAAAAGCTCCAAGATGGTCTGACCACTGAAGATGGAACAGAAAAGTGGTCCTCTTTTAAGGACATGGTCGCTGAGACTGCAAAAGAGGTCCTCGGAGCAAAAATCAGAGCCCATGAAGATGGTTTGACGAGAACGATGAGAAGATCAAAGAAGCCCTCCATGCGAAGAACAAGTCTTACATCGAGTGGCAGAATGACCCATCGTCCGTCTCCAAACGCGAGAGATTCAAGACTCTCCAGGCCAAAGTGCAGACCGACCTACGTCTGATGCGGGACCAGTGGTGGCAGGACAAAGCGACTGAAGTCCAAGGCTACGCCGACTCTCACAACGCCAAGAAATTCTTTGGCTCGTTGAAGACAGTCTTCAGACCCTCAGCATCAGGCTGCTCCCCGCTGCTGCCTCCGACGGCGCAACCCTGATCAAGGACCAAGAAGGACTAAGCAAGCGCTGGCAAGAACACTTCAGCAACCTGCTCAACAGGCCCTCGTCAGTCGACTCGGATGCCTTGAACCAGATCCCTCAGCAGCCGATACAAGACACACTTGCAGTACCCCCCACCATTGCAGAGATCCAGAAAGCAATCCTCCAGACGAGCTCCGGTAGGGCATCAGGAAAGGACGGAATACCTGCTGAGATCTACAAGGCGGCAGGCCCCAACGCCCTAAAAGCCTTTCACGATGTCCTGCGGAGTATCTGGGAGGAGGAGAAGATGCCAGATGACTTCCGTGACGCCCTGATTGTCTCCCTCTACAAGAACACGGGAAGCAAAGCCGACTGTGGGAACTACAGAGGCATCTCGCTACTCTCCATTGCTGGAAAGATCTTTGCCAGAGCCATCCTCAACAGACTCATCATTGTTTCCGAGCAGAACCTCCCCGAGGCGCAGTGCGGCTTCAGACCGGCAGAAGCACTGTCGACATGATTTTTGCTGTCAGACAGCTTCAGGAGAAGTGTATCGAACAAAACATGCCCCTATACTCTGTTTTCATTGACCTGACCAAGGCCTTGACACGGTCAACAGGGAAGCTCTTTGGACAGTCCTCGAGCGCATTGGATGCCGCCAAAGTTTGTGAAAATGATCAAGCTCTTCCATGATGGCATGACCGGCCAGGTCCTCTCCAGTGGAAACGTGACGGAAGCCTTCGAGATCAGCAATGGCGTGAAGCAGGGCTGTGTCTTAGCTCCGGTCCTCTTCAACGCCTTCTTCACCTGCATGCTGTCCCACGCTGTCCAAGACCTGGAGAAGGGAGTCTACTTCCGCTATCGTCTGGACGGCTCCCTCTTTGACCTTCGTCGCCTCACTGCCAAGACAAAGAGCATCAAAGATCTCCTTCAAGAAGTCCTCTTTGCCGATGACTGCGCACTGGTGGCCCATGCAGAATCCGATCTGCAAACGATGCTTGACCGCTTCTCCGATGCTTCAAAGCTCTTCGGCCTGACAATCAGCCTCGGCAAGACTGAGGTGCTTCACCAACCCGCACCAAACACCAACCCCTCGGCACCCACCATCGTCATTGACGACTCCCAGCTTGCGGACGTTGAACATTTCAGATATCTAGGAAGTACCATCTCCTGTGATGGCTCCCTGGACAGGGAAGTTGATGCCCGAATCAGCAAACCAAGCCAGGCGCTGTGAAGACTCCGCAACAGAGTGCTTAGTCAACACAACATTCGGCTGACTACAAAACTGAGAGTTTACAACGCAGTGGTCTTGCCCTCTCTCCTCTATGGGTGCGAATCTTGGACACTGTACCGCAGATACGTCAAGAAGCTGGAGAACTTCCACATGCGAGCTCTTCGCTCCATACTCGGAATCCATTGGCAGGACCGTGTTTCCAACCTCGAGGTCCTGGACCGTGCTCACACTACAAGTATCGAGTCCATGCTCATCAAGGCCCAGCTTCGATGGGTGGGGCATGTCATCCGTATGGAAGAGCACCGTATGCCAAGGCGACTGCTGTATGGAGAGCTTCTGCACGGCAAGAGAAACCAAGGACGCCCAAAGAAACGGTACAAGGACTCGGTCAAATCAAACCTCCAGTGGTGCGAACTCAACCAAAAGAACTAGAGGAGTGCGCCAGTGACCGACCTCTGTGGCGGGCCACAATTCACAAAGCCGCTACCAACTTCGAAAGTACTCGACGCCAAAAGCTGACTGCCGCCAGGGATCAACGCCACAGAGCAGCAGCAGCAGTGATCACGACAACGGACTTCAGTGCCCCCACTGTTCCAGACTCTGCGCCTCCAGATTGGGGCTGCAGAGCCACCTCCGCGTACATCGATGAGCTGCAAAACGCTAACGTCATCTTCGGATCCGAAGGACTACCATCATCATCACCAGCCCGTATCTCATGACCGCATAGCCCGCCGGGGATAAAAACGCCACCGCCAAGCAACTGCCGTGTGCATCCCGTAGGCACTCACTCATTGCTGTTCCGCAAAGAGTAAATTATTAATAGTGAAACCAGGTGGAATTTGTGAGATTCGGTTTCTGTGAAAACTTTATCGTGAAATTTCAAACCTGATATTCAGTTTTGAAGAGAATGTGAGTGCGCAACACACAGATAGCAAAAGGAGAGAGAGAGAGAGAGAGAGGAGAGAGAGAGAGGAAGAGAGAGACAGAAGAGAGAGAGAGAGAGACAGACAGACAGACAGAGAGAGAGACGACAGACAGACAGACAGAAACACAGACAGACAGATAGACAGACAGACAGACAGGCAGACAGACAGGCAGAGAGACAGATAGACTGACCGACAGACAAACGGACGGACAAACAGTCCTACAAGTCTTGTTTGTCAAACAGCCGAGCATGGTGGCTAATACAGGACATTAAGCAGGTTTAATACAATAACTATGTACGAAATGAAATTTAGCGAGACGAAACTTTAAAACCAAATGGTTATGTGTGAAAACATTGATTTAAAAAGCAACTCTGTTCATTGGCCACAGGAACAGAAATGTGGAGACAGAACTCAGAACTCAGATGATTTATTCATGTAAAGACCATTGCCCCTTATGAAGGGAGGGTATGGAGAACGTAATCAGAGTATGTGAATTTTACAGAACACTAGAAAGACTAGATGGACTTCCCTCCCACGAAGTTAAAACTGATCGAAACTGAAATGCCTTGAAGAAGTAGATTGAAATATTTTTTGGTATGCTTTGATATTGAAATGCCATTAGCAGACTTAACCAAAACTGACAGGGATCCCTGGAAAACTGAACTGGTATATATTGCGCTCTTAGACTCAATAACTTGCAGCAGCATGAAACAAAATGCAGCTCGTCTTCTTTTCCATTATTGCATAGTGGACAAATCAAATCCATTCCAGTATGTTTACTGTAACGGTATTGGTGTTGTGCAATGTCTGAAATTCCCAATCTGAACTTGGTCTTAATAAATTCAAATGTTTGCCTAAATCCAGATAACGTTTGACATCGGGTACTGTACAAAATGTCCGATTCATTGTAAATCTATCCCTATTTTCAACATGAGCTTCACATTCCTGCTCACCTGCTTGCAATCAATTTGTTTTTAATTCACATATAAATGATGTATCATTTTGCAAGCCTTGGTTCATCCAAACAGACAGACAGAGCCAGAGAGACGCAGAGAGC
>CM031602.1:28761099-28803599 GCA_018398815.1 Conus ventricosus
CACAAACACACACACACACACACACACACACACACACACACACACACACACACACACACACACACACACACACCACATACACACACACACACACTCACACTCACACACACACACATGAAAACCCCCCAAAAAACATGAAAACAAAAAACATGAAAAAACAAACAAACAGAAAGCAATAAAGACTTTGACCAGAGACCTATAGTCATACCATGCCTTACAAAATATACATATATCAGCCTGCATGAAGGCCCTGTTTCCTCAACACTACTCAGCAGCAGTTAAGTGGGGCCGCTTCTTTACACTCGTAAATCTTCAACCTTTCTTCTCGTTTATACTCTCACTTCCTCTATTGTGCTCACTCTCTGATTCAGTCTTGAGCATGTGTCTGCTCTGTGTGCTCTCTGCGTCTCTCTGGCTCTGTCTGTCTGTTTGGATGAACCAAGGCTTGCAAAATGATACATCATTTATATGTGAATTTAAAACAAATTGATTGCAAGCAGGTGAGCAGGAATGTGAAGCTCATGTTGAAAATAGGGATAGATTTACAATGAATCGGACATTTTGTACAGTACCCGATGTCAAACGTTATCTGGATTTAGGCAAACATTTGAATTTTATTAAGACCAAGTTCAGATTGGGAATTTCAGACATTGCACAACACCAATACCGTTACAGTAAACATACTGGAATGGATTTGATTTGTCCACTATGCAATAATGGAAAAGAAGACGAGCTGCATTTTGTTTCATGCTGCTGCAAGTTATTGAGTCTAAGAGCGCAATATATACCAGTTCAGTTTTCCAGGGATCCCTGTCAGTTTTGGTTAAGTCTGCTAATGGCATTTCAATATCAAAGCATACCAAAAAATATTTCAATCTACTTCTTCAAGGCATTTCAGTTTCGATCAGTTTTAACTTCGTGGGAGGGAAGTCCATCTAGTCTTTCTAGTGTTCTGTAAAATTCACATACTCTGATTACGTTCTCCATACCCTCCCTTCATAAGGGGCAATGGTCTTTACATGAATAAATCATCTGAGTTCTGAGTTCTGTCTCCACATTTCTGTTCCTGTGGCCAATGAACAGAGTTGCTTTTTAAATCAATGTTTTCACACATAACCATTTGGTTTTAAAGTTTCGTCTCGCTAAATTTCATTTCGTACATAGTTATTGTATTAAACCTGCTTAATGTCCTGTATTAGCCACCATGCTCGGCTGTTTGACAAACAAGACTTGTAGGACTGTTTGTCCGTCCGTTTGTCTGTCGGTCAGTCTATCTGTCTCTCTGCCTGTCTGTCTGCCTGTCTGTCTGTCTGTCTTCTGTCTGTCTGTGTTTCTGTCTGTCTGTCTGTCTGTCTCTCTCTCTGTCTGTCTGTCTGTCTTCTCTCTTCTCTCTCTCTCTCTCTCTCTCTCTCTCTCTCTCTCTCTCTCTCTCCCTTTTGCTATCTGTGTGTTGCGCACTCACATTCTCTTCAAAACTGAATATCAGGTTTGAAATTTCACGATAAAGTTTTCACAGAAACCGAATCTCACAAATTCCACCTGGTTTCACTATTAATAATTTACTCTTTGCGGAACAGCAATGAGTGAGTGCCTACGGGATGCACACGGCAGTTGCTTGGCGGTGGCGTTTTTATCCCCGGCGGGCTATGCGGTCATGAGATACGGGCTGGTGATGATGATGGTAGTCCTTCAGATCCGAAGATGACGTTAGCGTTTCTGCAGCTCATCGATGTACGCGGAGGTGGCTCTGCAGCCCCAATCTGGAGGCGCAGAGTCTGGAACAGTGGGGGCACTGGAAGTCCGTTGTCGTGATCACTGCTGCTGCTGCTCTGTGGCGTTGATCCCTGGCGGCAGTCAGCTTTTGGCGTCGAGTACTTTCGAAGTTGGTAGCGGCTTTGTGAATTGTGGCCCGCCACAGAGGTCGGTCACTGGCGCACTCCTCTAGTTCTTTTGGTTTGAGTTCGCACCACTGGAGGTTTGATTTGACCGAGTCCTTGTACCGTTTCTTTGGGCGTCCTTGGTTTCTCTTGCCGTGCAGAAGCTCTCCATACAGCAGTCGCCTTGGCATACGGTGCTCTTCCATACGGATGACATGCCCCACCCATCGAAGCTGGGCCTTGATGAGCATGGACTCGATACTTGTAGTGTGAGCACGGTCCAGGACCTCGAGGTTGGAAACACGGTCCTGCCAATGGATTCCGAGTATGGAGCGAAGAGCTCGCATGTGGAAGTTCTCCAGCTTCTTGACGTATCTGCGGTACAGTGTCCAAGATTCGCACCCATAGAGGAGAGAGGGCAAGACCACTGCGTTGTAAACTCTCAGTTTTGTAGTCAGCCGAATGTTGTGTTGACTAAGCACTCTGTTGCGGAGTCTTCACAGCGCCTGGCTTGGTTTGCTGATTCGGGCATCAACTTCCCTGTCCAGGGAGCCATCACAGGAGATGGTACTTCCTAGATATCTGAAATGTTCAACGTCCGCAAGCTGGGAGTCGTCAATGACGATGGTGGGTGCCGAGGGGTTGGTGTTTGGTGCGGGTTGGTGAAGCACCTCAGTCTTGCCGAGGCTGATTGTCAGGCCGAAGAGCTTTGAAGCATCGGAAGAAGCGGTCAAGCATCGTTTGCAGATCGGATTCTGCATGGGCCACCAGTGCGCAGTCATCGGCAAAGAGGACTTCTGAAGGAGATCTTTGATGCTCTTTGTCTTGGCAGTGAGGCGACGAAGGTCAAAGAGGGAGCCGTCCAGACGATAGCGGAAGTAGACTCCCTTCTCCAGGTCTTGGACAGCGTGGGACAGCATGCAGGTGAAGAAGGCGTTGAAGAGGACCGGAGCTAAGACACAGCCCGCTTCACGCCATGCTGATCTCGAAGGCTTCCGTCACGTTTCCACTGGAGAGGACCTGGCCGGTCATGCCATCATGGAAGAGCTTGATCATTTTCACAAAATTTGGCGGGCATCCAATGCGCTCGAGGACTGTCCAAAGAGCTTCCCTGTTGACCGTGTCAAAGGCCTTGGTCAGGTCAATGAAACAGAGTATGGGGCATGTTTTGTTCGATACACTTCCCTGAAGCTGTTCTGACAGCAAAAATCATGTCGACAGTGCTTCTGCGGGTCTGAAGCCGCACTGCGCCTCGGGGAGGTTCTGCTCGGAAACAATGATGAGTCTGTTGAGGATGGCTTGGCAAAGATCTTTCCAGCAATGGAGAGTAGCGAGATGCCTCTGTAGTTCCCACAGTCGGCTTTGCTTCCCGTGTTCTTGTTAGAGGGAGACAATCAGGGCGTCACGGAAGTCATCTGGATCTTCTCCTCCTCCCAGATACTCCGCAGGACATCGTGAAAGGCTTTTAGGGCTTGGGGCCTGCCGCCTTGTAGATCTCAGCAGGTATTCCGTCCTTTCCTGATGCCCTACCGGAGCTCGTCTGGAGGATTGCTTTCTGGATCTCTGCAATGGTGGGGGGTACTGCAAGTGTGTCTTGTATCGGCTGCTGAGGGATCTGGTTCAAGGCATCCGAGTCGACTGACGAGGGCCTGTTGAGCAGGTTGCTGAAGTGTTCTGCCAGCGCTTGCTTAGTCCTTCTTGGCCTTGATCAGGGTTGCGCCGTCGAGGACAGCAGCGGGGAGCAGCCTGATGCTGAGGGTCTGAAGACTGTCTTCAACGAGCCAAAGAATTTCTTGGCGTTGTGAGAGTCGGCGTAGCCTTGGACTTCAGTCGCTTTGTCCTGCCACCACTGGTCCCGCATCAGACGTAGGTCGGTCTGCACTTTGGCCTGGAGAGTCTTGAATCTCTCGCGTTTGGAGACGGACGATGGGTCATTCTGCCACTCGATGTAAGACTTGTTCTTCGCATGGAGGGCTTCTTTGATCTTCTCATCGTTCTCGTCAAACCAGTCTTCATGGGCTCTGATTTTTGCTCCGAGGACCTCTTTTGCAGTCTCAGCGACCATGTCCTTAAAAGAGGACCACTTTTCTGTTCCATCTTCAGTGGTCAGACCATCTTGGAGCTTTTCTTCAAGTAGTTGTTGGAACTGGGAGAGGCAGGTCGGGTCTTTCAGTCTGGCGACATTGTAGGAGGCCCTGACAGTCTTTGGTCGGTTTCTGTGTGGCGGTGGTATGTGCAGGGTCATTACAGCCCCGACCAGCCTGTGGTCAGTCCAGCATTCAGCATCTCTCATGACGCGGGTCACCCCGGACGTCCTTGATGTCGCGTTGGCGTACGATGATGAAATCAATCATGTGCCAGTGTTTCGACCTCGGGTGCATCCAGGTGGTCTTGAACTTGTCCGCCAACCTGAACAAGGTGTTGGTGATGCAGAGGCTGTGTTCCGCACACTTGCTGAGGAGGAGCAGGCCGTTGTCGTTGACCTTGCCTACTCTGTGTCTGCCGAGAACGCCTTCCCAGCTGCTATGGTCTCTTCCTACTCTGGCGTTGAAGTCCCCAAGGATGACGAGTTTGTCATTTTGAGGAGTTGACCTGATGGCTGGTCAAGTGTTCGTAGAACAGCTCTTTGGTGTCGTCTGGGCTCGTGAGCGTGGGTGCATACACACTGATGATTGTGAGGTGTCTTGACTTGCTGAGGGGGATACGCAATTTCATGAGGCGTTCATTGATGCCAACGGGAGCACAGGTATGCTTTTGAGCAGGGCTGTCCTAATGGCGAATCCAACGCCATGGATCCTGTCTTCGGCTTGTGGCTTTCCCTTCCAAAGAAAGTGTATCCACCTCCCTCTTCTCTTAGGGAGCCTTCATCAGCAAGTCGGGTTTCGCTGAGTGCAGCAATGTCTATTCGGTATCGCTGGAGTTCATTCGCGACAAGCGCTGTTCTTCTCTCCGGTCTCGACGTACTGGCTCTGTCCATTAATGTTCGAACGTTCCAGGCTCCTAAAAGGAGTTTTTCTTTGCTTTTTCTTTTGCATTTTTCGACCGCAAAATGGATTTAGTCTGTCAACCGCGGTAAGCTGACCAGACTGTAAAGGGCAAGCATTTGTTCGGGGCACCTTTTCTAGCCCCTCCCCCATGCGGGGGTGGGCAGTGCTGTCCTAACGAGGCTGCCCAGTCGCCCACGGGTGCTGCCGGACTCTCCTGTTGCCCTTGGATTCAGGAAAAAGAACGACCACCTGCCCATGACGCCTACGTGCAGGATTGTGACTACAACTGCCAGTGGTCATCTCCACCTGTTGCTTCGCCACGTGCCCATCGCCGCAGGACTTGAGGTGTGTGCGTTGACAGATCGGTGATGAGTTGCATAACGGACCTGTGCGTGAAGGTTTTATAGTGGGAAAATCGTTGCACGGGGGTAATCCCACTCTCTCGGCCTGGGGAGCCTTGATCCAGTGGCACGGAGAACCGTTCTGCCCTGTTAAGGCAAAGTCAAGTAAGTCCATTTTTGTCAAAAATGAGGTTATTTGTGAATCACAGTCACCATTTAGGTGCGCATCTTCTGTGTTATTTTTTAGGCTGAACGGCCTTTAGTTTTCGAGATTTAAGCAAGTATGTCCATGTTAAATTTCCTTTAAGTACCAGAATGTTTTGACAGAATGAAGTAAGTCCTACAACTCCAGATTCCCTTGATGTTACTATAAATACCCTCTACATGCTAAGTCGATCACAATTTGATGGCAAAAGAGAGCATGTCCTTTAGCCAGTGAGAGAAAAGGATCAAGTTGCAAACCAATCAGAATACTTGTTACTTTGATTGTTGGGGAGTCGTGCGGCGAGTAACCATGGGTGATTCAGACACATCAGAGTAAGTTCTGGTTTAATACTTGTAATATAGTGATGTTGATAGTGTTTATAGTAATGTTGATAATGTTGAATGCGTTGTTTGTGGTGTAACTTGTCGTCTTGGCCATGCAAATGCTTGAAAATATAATGGGCCAGTCATTTGGCTGCTTGATCAAGTTTTGGCTTTGATCTAGTTTTTCAGTTTCTGTTTCTTCACTACCGGTAATCAGTCTAGCCAGAAAGGTGCATTCAGTGCCAAGCCTATGGATGCGTGAGTGTGTATGCATGTGTCAGTGGATGTGTCCATAAAATTGTGACGGCCTCCCACAAAATGATAGATAAGTCGCGCAGGGCTGATCGCCGCTGCGGGCAACAAAGAATAGTGAGGGTCATTTGGGGTAAAATGAGATTTTTGGATCGACGTATTGTAACGCTGTTAAATTCATCAAAATCAGGAAATATTTTCGATTATGAAGGCCAGGGAATTAGTGGCCTTATAAACGAATATTTCGCCACCATCAATAGCAATGAAAAGGAATATCGGCCCTAGTATTTTCTAAAGTGTGTGTATGCGCGCGCGCGTGCGCGCCTGTGTGTGTGTGTGTGTGTGTGTGTGTGTGTGTGTGTGTGTGTGTGTGTGTGTGTGTGTGTGTGTGTGTGTGTGTGCGTGCGCGCGCGCGTGCGTGCGTGCATGTGTGTGTTGTGTGTGTGTGTGGGGGGGGGGGGATGGTCGTTACTGAGTTAGAGTGTGATTGTGTGTTTACGAAGACCATATGAACGTATTTAGAAAAACAAAATGCACGAAATATTTACTTCTCTACTTTACTTTACCAATTCCTCCCTCCTCGTTCTTTTCAAACTGTCTCTGTTTGCATCTTTTTCTCTCTCGCTCTCTCTCTCTCTCTCTCTCTCTCTTCGCTCTCTCTCCTCTTCTCTCTCTCTCTCTCTCTTTTATCTTCCTTCCCTCCTCCTCCCTCTCTTCCCTTCCCTCTTTTCCTCTCTCTGTCCCTTCTTCACCTTCCTTTCTCTCTCTCTCTCTGTTTGTCTCTGTCTCTGTCTCTGTCTCTGTCTCTCTCTCTGTCTGTCTCTGTCTCTCTCTCTCTCTCTCTTTCTCTCTCTCTCTCTCTCTCTCTCTCTCTCTCTCTCTCTCTCTCTCTCTCTGTCTCACCCATTTCATTCTAGAAAAGTCTATTCTACAGTATCACCCGATTAATTGAAAATGCCTTGGGGTCGGACCACTCCTTGGTTTGCACAGTTAATTTCACTTTTTTTATGTTGATTTGAATGCTGTTTCAGATAAGGCAGAAAACTGAAATTAAAGAACACGCGGATGATTTTTTAGATAGATAATTAGAAGTCCTTACGTAATACCAAGTTCCTTTGGATTACCGGGTTTCACTGTAATACACTTACTGACTCG
The DNA here is from genome assembly GCA_018398815.1 of Conus ventricosus. Taxonomy (NCBI): domain Eukaryota; kingdom Metazoa; phylum Mollusca; class Gastropoda; order Neogastropoda; family Conidae; genus Conus; species Conus ventricosus. Next base: position 28,768,240 of record CM031602.1, read on the forward strand.
GAAAAGTGACCAGCATATAATGCGCATGTGAAAATTACAACTTGCATAAATGTACCTTTTTTTGGTAAAATATTTAACAAACAATTTGATCCAAAATAATGTGGGAAAAACAAGTATGTACACATACTCGCTTTTGGCAAAAAATTTAACAAGCCTGTTTTATTAGAATGTTTAGGCAGAGAAAAGTACGTCCATAAAAATTAAAATATAAAAGAAAATGAAGAAGCTATCGAAAAACCCTGAATGGACAAACAATTTGTCTCTGTCCTGAATATAATCCAGAAATAAAAACAGAAAAACTATTGACACTGTTTGAGAATTCAATTAAAACACAAAAATGCGTTTTTCTCGAAAGTAGATTTTATGGACTTGCTTGGTTTTGCCTTAACAGGGCAGCGTTACGAGGGGAGACTGCCAGGCTGCAGTGGATGACCAGGACTTCTCAGGGTGTCACGTCCATGCTCGTAGCGCTCCACAACACTTGCTGCCACCGCCTTCACAACCGTTGGATCACCGATGATCTCTTTCGCTCGTTCCGCCGGGAGTCAGTCTTCACATGCAGTAGGGCTGACACAGCCCGAGCCTAACTCACCGAGGGTTTCAGACCCGACGGCTACCCACACCTGGTTTAGCCGGCCTGCCAAAGCCGTTGCCCGGGGAGTGGCCGCTGTTGCATGCGACAGCTTCTAGGAGCCACAGGTGTGAGCTGAGTGACAGGTGAGGACCAGTGCAGACGTGCTGCCCTAGAAAAGGACATGGCAAGCCCCCTGCTAAAGGTACTACCTCTCCCTGACACCCCATACCCCCCATACGGGCTGGTACACCCATGGGAACGCTCCCGTGGAGGTTCTGTCGTGTCACATCTGGTGGCCATTACACAACAGCATCTGCCAGGGAGCAGCTGTGTCCCTTGACGTGTTAATGGAATGACTTGTGTGTGTCTGCACGCTATGTGAACACAGCGCAGGCTTCCGAGGGTGGTGCAGGATTGCTCCCAGCTGGTTTGTTCGGCAGTTGAGGACAGCACTTCTCTGGGTCCTGTCCGCTCCTTCGGGCGTATCGTTTCCTTTGATTGCCGCCAGTTTGTTGGGTGTACGACGCTAGGGCGTAAAACTGAAGAAAGGGATGTTAGGATAAACGTTTACCTGATAAGAATACTTGGACACTGATTTTCAAAGCACGCATATGGTATGCCATTGATGACGCCTTAACTTAATGGAACTCGGCCAGACAACGCTGACACAGACTTTTTTTTCTTCTGAAACTTAGACATCTAAAATCTTTCTGTCAACAACTTACTGACTGTATCAATATTTTTTTTCTTTACATCGCAGTGTGGTTTTAATAAATTCATATATATGAATTAAATCATACAGAACCTCACACCTCCTTATGAAGAGCCAAGTTCTCAATGAATTGTGTGTGTGTGTGTGTGTGTGTGTGTGTGTGTGTGTGTGTGTGTGTGTGTGTGTGTGTGTGTGTGTGTGTCGGCCTTGCGGCTAGTGCAACTATTCTAAATGTGTTGTTCAGGTAAGCTGGAGGAGGGGGTGGGGTGGAGGGAGGTGTGAGGAAGAGGGAGGGGGAACAGGCTGCATTATCAATGTGACACGCAGATATATGCTTCGCGTCACTGCAAGCCATTGGAGCCCGGTCCTTCAACGTCTCTTAGTTTGGATTCTCCTGTTGTCAGGCTGGCTTTGTTTATTTTTGCTCTCGCTCTCTCTCTCCTCTCTCTCTCTCTCTCTCTCTCTCTCTCTCCTCTCTCTCTCTCTCTCTCTCTCTCTCTCTTTCTCTTGTATGTGGTGTGTGTGTGTGTGTGTGCGTGTGCGTGTGTGTGTGTGTGTGGTGTGTGTGTGTGTGTGAGTGTGCGCGTGCGCGTGCACGCGTGTTTCCAACCTAATTCTTTAACCCCCATAGGTATGTACAACATAACTCCTCAATCTCTTTCGAGATTTTTTTCCTTACCAGCTGAGGGGTTAGCTGTACTTTGACCGTACTTAAGGATTATCATACAACTGGCTGGACACTGTTGACACTGGCTGTCTCCTTTCTGAAATAAAACCAGATATTTCTTTCATTGTTGATGAGAGAGAGAGAGAGAGAGAGAGAGAGAGAGAGAGAGAGAGAGAGAGAGAGAGAGAGAGAGAGAGAGAGCGAGAGAGAGACTCAAAACTCAAACTCAAACTCAAATAGTTTAATCGCAAAGGTCACCGACCTATCGGCAAAAAGGTTTAAAAAAAAAAGTAGAACACACATGCGCTCGGCGCATATACTGAAAATTATGAAAGAGAAAATATTTGCATAACAAAAATTTATATTCTTTATGAAATTACTCTGGCATTTTGCTTTTTAACTGGTATCAGTCTTTCTCTTCGTTTCAGTGCTTTGAAAATGAACATAGCTACAGAGCGAGTTATAATTCTCTTTTCATTTTGCAGTAAAAGAAAGAATGATACTTGATGAACATTACTAGTATGAGCAAAATGTATTTATCTCTCAGATCTTGATAGGATGGACAAACAATCAAAAAATGTATTTCGTCCTCGATTTGCTTACAGTTGGGAGTTTAGTGTATATCTTTGATGGACACCCAAGTCACTAATATCAAGTCGAAATTTCACGAACACTTTGCGAAATCTAGAAAGCATATTATCAGTTAAATATTTCTCAGGCTGCTACAAGGATTTGAAGGAACGATAAGTTGAATAACTTTCACCATTAAGTATTTTACTATCCCAATTTTTGTCTGTAACAGTTAATCTTGTGTTGTTTAAGTTCACGTTGAAACAGTTTCTCGTAATTCACCGTTTAACCGAACAAAAGAAAAGCCATAAGTATCCAAACAATGTTTTATCGAAGATACCCAAGTTCTTTGTACATCCGATTTCATGTACAATTGAATACTTTTGATTTTTCCATTTCATATGCTTGTTTTGGTAGTCTAGCGAGTGCCAGCTTTTGCAATTTGAATCAGTAGCGCATTAATTTTATTGCACTAGAGAGAGAGAGAGAGAAAGAGGAAGAATCAGAGCGATTGATTATTGCAGGAGAGAGAGAGAGAGAGAGAGAGAGAGAAGAGAGAGAGAGAGAGAGAGAGAGAGAGAGAGAGAGAGAGAAAAGAGAGAGAGAGAGAGGAGAGAGAGAGAGAGAGAGAGAGAGAATTATTTGTTGGGCTGAGACTGATGTCGAGCTTATTGCAGAATGAAAGCCCAAGAGTGACATTTTCTACTTTCTATGTTTTCATTTTCGGGGTAATTTCTATCTTTCCATTAGAAGTTTCCAAGCTCCTATGAAATCTGTAACTGATTTCACACGAATCCTGGTGTAATGTTCTGTACTCAGTCACCTGAATTTGAGGAATGTAGAGAGGTTGTGGTAAGGTAATCCCTCTGTAGTTTGCGCAGTTGAAGTAGGGTAATCTCTCTGTAGTTTGCGCAGTTGAAGTAGGGTAATCCCTCTGTAGTTGCACAGTGCGAAGCTCACCAACATCATCAGGAACTCATACGAGATACTCACCTGCAGGTTAGTCCATGGACGTCAGGTCTCTGAGACTTTTCAAGTCCGAACAGGGGTAAGACAGGGATGTTTGCTGTCTCCGTTTCTGTTCCTGCTCGCCACTGACTGGGTCATGAGGATTTCCACAGCACAGAGGCGGAATGGCATCCAGTGGACTCTCTGGTCACAGTTGGACGGCCTGGACTTTGCTGACGACCTAGCTCTGCTCTCGCACACCCAGCAGCAAATGCAGGAAAAGACCTGCATCGTGGCAGAGAACTCATTCAGGCTGGGCCTGAACATCCATCAAAGGAAGAGCAAGGTCCTGAAACTAAATGCCCCCCAGCACCCCCCCCATCACAGTTAAAGGGTGAAAGCACTAAAAAGGGGTGGACATTTTTCACTACCCCAGCATCGTTACACGAAAGGGGGACAACGCAGACGTGAAGAAAAAACAAAAAGGCTGGGTACTTTCCCCTCAAAACGTCGGGGTTAAAGAGACCTGTCAGTCAACCCCAAAGACAGGCTCTTAAACACCAACGTAAAGGGTCAGTCCTGCTATATGGAGCCGATACGAAAAGACCCATCTAACAACGACCAAAGAAGATCCAGACATCATCAACAATTTCCTGAACGAATCCTCCACATAAAGGACCTGCAAGATCAAATGAAAAATAGGGGCAGAGGCGAGACAACGCCAGCGGGAGCATATCCACCACCCCGCTGGAGGTGGACGGGACACACTCCCGTAAGCCGCCACCAAACCACGAGACAGCCCCAGGTGGAACCCCCTTAACCCCCCCCCCCCCCCACCCCCGAAAAAAGGAAGAGGGGCCGGGCCGAGGAACCGTGACGACTGACTGGACGCAGATGCCAAAAGATGGGTACACGGGGGGCAGTGGGAGACTGGCCCGGACAGAGACAGCTGGGGACCTTGTCGGCCGCCATGGCCAGTGGGGGCGATGGGGAAAAATGAAAAAAAAGGGGTTGGGGGAAAAAGTGATTGGGCCTGAAAGAATTCTCCAAAACCCCCCGCAACCCCGTTCTAAAAATACTCCATTGAGTGATTTTGGACATGACCTGAAAAACCAACCAAAAAGTGATGCGGCGCTTAGCCCTTTTTACATCCCCGCCTTCAAGGAACTTGCGACGGGTTATAAACTGTTCAAAAATCCGCCAAACCTGAAAGAATTTTTTTTCCATGTTCCGAAGCGGCCGTAAAAAAGAAAATTTTGTGCCCTTTGCGTAAGCCAACCCTTTTAACCCATTTTTTCTTTAAAAAAGGGGAAGAACCTCCGTGGTGTATTCCCGTCATGTACCACTCACAGTGAAACATATTCTTTTTGAGTTTGGACTTGCATGATGTAACATAAACCTTTTCAGCAGAATCCCGAAAACCTTTGGGGAAGATGCCCACCGATGTGTCTTGAATTTCTGACAGAGATTTCATTTTCGTCTGAACTAAAATCTTATGGGGGTAAGTATTTAACAAAAATTTCCCGGGGTTTTTTAAGGGATCTTTAAGGCTTTGTAAAGAAATGTTTTTTTTTTCTAGAGAAATAATGATTCGTGAGTTGACTTTAACGAGGTGACAGCCCCGACGTGACCCTTTGAGCTGGCTGGTCTGTTTGCCATTACCTTTCCTTACCACCCTTTTCATGTAGGGGGGGGTAAGTTTGGGGGACGTGCCCATATTTACCCCATGGGCGTTTTGGCTATTTCCCAAAACACCCACCGGAATTCACTTTGGAACAGGTTGGGGGGAGTTCGGGGTTAGGTTCAAATTTAACACCCCGCCCCATTACCCTCCGTGGAAAAAAGTTTTTGATATTTTCATAATTTGCAACACCTGAGATTTCAAAGGAGGGGAGAGTTTTTAACAAAGGGGGATGTTGGTCGGATCTACCCTTAAAGAAGGGGGCGGGATTTTTATCATATAGCTTCGCAACCGCCGGGGTGATTTTGGGGGTGGAATAAGTTGGAACGTGACACCCCCTACTGCCCTCTGCTGACCCCACTTTTGTCATGGAATTCAAGGTTGCAGCTGTAGTCAGGGTAGTGGGAACAGACAACTTCCTTTTTGATGAGATGTAGAAAAGTAATAGCCCACCCCACCCCACTTGCCCTCCACCGAGTTTTCGGGGGAAAGGACCCAAATCAGCTATTACTTTCTCTGACAAGTAAAACGTCAATAACCAAAAAAAAACGATTATCTACAAACAAAATACTGGCAGGGTTATCCGTTTTTTTAAAACAATTTTTTAAAATTTTCAGATTTTAGGGTTTTTTTTTAATCCTTTGTTTTTTTTGATCGTTTCAATAACATCATTTCGCGCAAACACTTCAAATGATCTCTGTCTTTCATGTGAAATAAAACTAAGCTTTAAATGTTCTCTAAAAATCTTTTAAAAACCGAGTTATATTTTTTTGGCAAAAAATCCACACACTTTTTCCCATCATGCCCTTCCACTGAAAGCTATTTTGACAAAGTGTTTCTCTTTTTAACTAATCTTTTTTTCTGTGAACAGTCATCTTAAAAAGATGTCTGCTTTCCCTTCAAAACACTTTATAAAGAAATTCTAAACACTCCCCCGTTATGTGGGGATTAACTAAATATACGTCATTGTCGTCCTATAAACCTTCTTCAGATATGCTTTGTTCCTTTTAAGTGTTGGACAAAAAATCCAAAATATGACAAAATTATAGCGTAAACTTTTTTGATAAGCAGGAAAATATTTTTTTTCCACCCATCTGCCCCAAATATTGAACAATGAGGGGATTTTAAATAAATTTTAAGCTCCATGTTTTATAAAAGGTTTTAAATCTAACCCAGTTATTATTTTTATCAACTCTCCGAAAAAACTTGTTCTTAAAAAACCCTATGGGGCAAAAATGTTTGTTTAAACCCAAATTCAGTTCTGTAAGTTTGTTTCTTTTTAAGCAACTTGATTTTGTTGCTTGTTGTTATGATCTTAATACCCGCCTTTTGGAAACCGACAACAACGTTAAGGCTTTAAAGCTAAGTTTTGCCAGCAATATTAATTTCCCTTTTTATAAGGTCGCACTAACCCCCACCCCCCCCTCCCTCTCCACATCTTTAAAGACAGAAATTTCAAATACTTTGTGAACGTGTCCCAATTTTCCTTGGAAAGAACGTAATTTTGAGAACTTTTTTAAAACTGTTTTTTTTCTGGGAGGATGTCTTTTTTTTTCCCATCGGCTTTTTAAATTTTTTTTTCCCCGACAATTGTCATCCGGCAAAAAGACTTAAATGTAAAGGCCAGAGTTGAATTTTTTTCTGAAACTTTTTTGACGGCTAAAATAGTAAAGGGGTTTATGAATTCAAATTTTATTTCCCATTCAAAATTTGGGTTTCCCAAGTGCCATTTGGGTCAGGTTTTTTCGAACTATTTTATTTTCATACTGGCCAACATTATTTGCCCTAGATTGCGCAGTTGTTTTTATTTTGGGGGAAAACTTTTGCTGCGCCAACCCTCTTGCGTTTAAATCCCCATTTTTAGGTATCAAAACCATACAAAGCGCCTATCCCCCGTTCTGTTAAAGTCCGCAACGTCTGCAAGGCTTTTAAAATTCTAAAGTTATACACCAAAGGGCGCAAAAGTAACCCCTGATTCTTCGGGGCCCACGCGACTTTTTTAGACAACTTTATTTTATTTCCAAAACAATGTGCAGGTTTCACATTTAAAATTTTTCCCCCCGTTTTGTCTTTGATTTTTATTTTAAAATTGACCCAAACCCCTCCCACAAACAAATCTTTTAAACTGTAAATTAGGAATTTGTATAATTTCATAATCACAAAAATCGTTTTTCCCACGGAAGAGCCTTAAAACATTGAGGGCCTTTCCCCACATAAAAGTTTTCATCGTGCCAGCTCATCCAAATGAACAAAAAAGAGTAATGAAGTAATGCAAGACGAGGATTTTCTCCCCAAAAGTAGTTTTGTTTGACGTAACTCAAAACTAGAGGGGGGTCGATTGGCATTGTAAAGCCAAACTTTTAGCTAGCTCTTTATAAAATGTACCCCTCTTTCTTCTTCTTCAGGTTGAAGGTAAAAAGTTTTCAGATTCGCTTTTTAAATTTAGAGCAATGTCAAAATTTAAATTGCTTTTTTTAGGAGAAAAACCCCCGTAATAACCTCGGGAAAAGGTTAAGGTAACTAATTTCCCCTGCATTATCAATTTTTTAATCTTATTTTTTTCTTTATTCACTTATATTAAACCAACGATTTTGTAGAATATTCAGGAGGCGCCCGTTCGGGTTCCGCATTCGTTATTAAGCATGTTCAAAAAAACAAAGGGGCGGCTTGATTTGTTATTGTTACAAACTTTTTTTAAAAAAATTTTAAAAAAAGTATTCAAATATAGAGAAAAAATATTCTTTTGGGCCCATCAATTTTAAAAAAATAAAAAAACTGAACCCTCGACTTTTCTGGACCCAGACTGACCCCTTTTCATAAAAAGGTAAGTACTCCATTAACAGATACTTAACCCCCTTTAAAAACGACCGCATCCCAAAAGTGGGTTTGGGGCACCCCGATGCTTTTTTTATCAAACCATTAAACTTTGCTGTTTTTTTGTGCATCAACTGGGTGGGAGTGGTAGCTGACACTTAATCACCCAATTTTTTTGGTGGGGCGGTACAGTTTTCTTTTTTATAACCCTTAGACGTATTTTGACTGAACGAAGCCCCTTTACCAAATGACAAACCATTTAATCCATTAGAACCGAATAGAAAAAGGCTTTTAAAAGAATCTGTAACAATTCAAATAACAAAAGCGACTTTAGACAAAAGCTGATTTAAATTTTGGTTTTGGGCCCCCCTTTTATTGGGGCTGCACAGAAAGTATAAGTATGACGGGAACCCTCCTTAACACTTCTTTTCGGGCAAAACTGTTCACCTGGGGGTCCATAGAGAAAGAGAAAAAACGCTGGACAACATTTACTTGACACTTCAAGGGGCCTAACTAGAGGGGAAAATAAAAAAAAGAATAAACACCTATTCGAAATTAAACTTTTGGGTGTTTGCTGGTTCAAAGCACAGGCAAGATCGGCATAACTTCCTCTACTGGCTTTGATCCCCCCAAAACAATCAAAAGCAATTTTAAGGACCCATTAATTTACTGTTGATTTGCCTTAAATAAAAAAGGTACCAAAATTTTTTTTACAATACGCAAGATCAAAAGTAATTTGCGTTGGGACGGGGTTTATTCCCGCTACCTTCTGACCCCAACTCCCGGGAGGGAACAAAAAAACACAACAAGAAAAAAAGTTGCAGGAAATAACAGAAGGCGACAAAACACATAAATTCTGAGCCAGTAAAATTTTCAAGCAGTAAAAAAAACAAGATGACCCCCCCAAGAATAAGCACTAATTCCCGAATCCAAAACCCAAAGCCATTGAAACTCAGCAAAGCTCGCGGATCTGTTCGCGATACAGAATTGAAAAGACGCGCTTTTTTTCTTGGGTTAACGGGATAGGATTATGGCTTTACTTTCTAAATAGTAACCCAACTATTTCAAGAACTAAAGTCCCCAAGTGCTCGGGGCCATAAAGCCAACTACTTTCTTTCGTAGACAAAAGCCGCTGACATACTCCCCAATATTCCGTAAAGCGTTTTTCGGGTTAAAAGCTAAAATTTTTTTAATAAAATTTGCAAAATGACAACTGTTTTTTTACCCCATGATTTTTTCAGGCGGAGATGGAGGGGATGGGGCGAGGAATGAACTTTGACCCCCCCCGCCTGTAATACCCCACCCGGTACTTATTGCAAATCCTAAGGCTGTTATAAACCTTTCCAAGTGACTCGCTCTCTAAACTGTTCTTATTCTTCCTAGCGTTGGTCTTCATATAAAATTTTTTTGATAGTTCTCTTTTTCTATTTACTTAGTTTTGAATAGGCTCGTTAGTAGTCGTCACTTTTATCTTGCTATCTCTCTTGTTCAAGACTTTTAGTCTTTGGGTTATTCTTCTTTAATATCAGGGCCCAAAAATTGGCTCATCACCTCAAGGTTTTTCTTTTTTCTTTTTATATGCCCCTCTAGTTTCACCAGCTTTTCTAAATTGTTTGTTAATTCGCCTCTGAGGGTTTTAAAAAAGATCAAGGGCCGTTAGTTTCCCCTGGGTACGGTGGTGTTATAGTCTTAAGCGTTTCTTCTGAAAAAATGGATTTTGCTTCTATTACATTTTTTAATTCCCGCGATTTATTTAATTTTTTAAGTTCAGTTTTTCATTTGGGTTTTCGTCGAGTTCTTCAGTGTGTTTTTGAAGTTTAAAACGCCCCGCCCCCAATTTTGGGCCCAAAAAGGCCAAGGGGATTTGTACCTCGCAGGAGTCTTTTTCTAAATTAACCCCGGCAAAAAAAATTTGATGGTCCCCTTTTTTTGTTGTAAGCTGAAAAAGTTTCCCCTTGGCGCTCCTCACAAAAAATGGTCATTTTTTCTTCAAAAACTTGGGGCTATAAATTGGGGGTTCTTGGGGCCCAAACTTGTATAAGGGTCTGACCTTACTTTCGTTAATTCACGCCGCAAAAAGAGCCTGAGCGATTTGTAAAAAAAGGAGCATTTTATCATGTCGTCTCCAGAATCTAAAAAATCATAATCTTTTACCCCCATGCCTGCATGGGTTTTTAAAAAATTAACTTTTTTTTTTTTTTTTTATAAAAAAAAGCCACAATCATGGCTTATTCACCCCTAAGAAAACAGAAAGAGCCCCATGGCGGAAGGGAAATAAACGATAAATTTTTTTCCAAATAATCCCTTACTATTGATGCAGATCAAATTTTTACTGTCAAATTTTTAGACCTAGGAGCGGAATTGATTTTGCCAGGCTCTGCGCGCTTACTTTTAAAAAAGAACTCGAAGCAGCAACAGACCCCCCAAAAGGGCAGTTGTCCCGAAGGGGGGGGGCAATCGTTAAAAAATTTCTAAAAAATTTGGGGGGAAAAAATTTTTCTTTTCATAATGCGAATATTTTTTAAAATATTTGATTAGGGAACCGGGAAAGAAAGGGCTGATCTTGCGTTTCAAGGAAACGAAAATGAAGAACACAAAAAAAGAATAGGCGCCGCAGAACTAAAGACGGAAAAAGTATGCGCTTAAATTTTGCGTATGGAAATCGCTTTTCCATCCCCTAGATTTTGAATTGTAAAAAACGATGCACCGTAATTCAAAGGGGCGTTTTAAAAAAAAAAATTGCAATGAAATAACTTTTTTGAAAACACCCTTATCAAATCATCAGCACCGAAACAAAGTCAGCATTTTTGAATCTCGTTTGAGTTTGACTTGTTAGCAACCCTTTCTTAGCAAAGCGATTGACCCAAAGAGTCCAAAGTAATTTAATTTTCAAAACGTGCGTCATCATTTAACATATCCCAAAAGCAGGGGAGACACTATATGGAATTTTTGTTTTAGCGTTGCAGCAATCACTTAAAGGCATTTTTTTGCTGTGCGAAAATGAAGAACCGTTCAAAAGAGGAAATGAAAAGTTTTTTAATCCAAAATAACGAAAGTACATGTTCGATTGAGGGAGTCCTAACCAAAAACTACGCTGCGGGCTTAACCTTATCAGCATTTTTATGAAAAAAAAAACTGTTTGGGGCGGGAGGGGTTTAAAGTCCAAAAGTTACCTTTTGGGCAAAGATCACACCTTCACAGTGTTAGACTCGATGATTATTTAACAACAAATACGTTTATGGGTTGACCAAGGTCACAGAGGAAATCTTTTCATGGAAGCGGGAGAACTGTTGAACGAATAAAAATTCAAAAAAGTAAAAAGAAGAAGCCGATAAAACCGCTTAATGTACATTTGTTTTTTTTTTTAGTGCGCACGATATTAAAAAAAGCAGATTTAAAAATGTACTAACAAATTATTTTTATTTAAAAAAAGATGTCTGTTTAGGTTATCCCAAATGTACCGCCGCCAAAGAAAAGATAGAGAAGCCCTAAAAAAAAACCCTTTTGATTAACAAACATTACGCAAATAACAAAAACAGAGCAAACCTTTTAAAATACAGCAAAACCAAAAAAGAAGGGGTTTTTGCGCCTTTAAAAGTGTTACTAGTTTTTATGGAACACGACTATAACGCCCTATCAGCGGGACAAGTGTTGGCCTTAGCCAGGGGTTGGTGCCCCGCAGTTTACCCTAGGGGGGTTCTTTAGCTCTCGGGCTATGTTTTTTAGGAAAAGGGGGCTGGGAAAAAAAAATTTAAAAAAAAAAACCCCAAAACACACACTAGTTCAAATAATACGGCAAAAATATTTGTTTTAAAAAATGACAAAAATAAAGCGCTTTTTGACTCAACATCACGGATGAAGAATTTAATCGTTTCAGGCCCATTTGATGCTAAAAAGACAAAATTTGACTTAAAAAGGCGAGGGCAAGTTTTTCTCAACAGCCGACCCCCCAGTAAAAAAGGAAGTTAAAAAAAGTAAACGAGACATTAAACCTGTTCTAAACAGCTCACAGTAAAACACCCAAGGGGGTTTATACTTTTTTTAAAAAGTCCAAGCACAAAAAACCGTTGATATTGATTCTGATTAAGCCGTTGTATTTTTTTAATTTAAAATATTTTGGCTTAGAAAAGAAAGACAGCATGGCTAAGATATATGAAGGCCCAGATGAATTGTTTGAAGAATGCTCGAGAAAGAGCGTTTGTCAAGAGCACTGAATGATATTGATTTAGAAGTCATTGACCCAACAAACGTACGGGTAAGCGTTGTTCATGCTATTTCTCAATTTCCCAAGTAAACTAACAATAACCCGCCAGTTAAAGTAATTTTTAGCTGTTTTAATCGACAAATATAACAATAAATGAAGAAAATCTAGAAGTCGGGGTCTCAAACAAAAACAACAGACTATTCTTTCTCATAATGACTTAACCACCCGGTTGGGCAACGAACTTGCTTACACATTTTGACGCTGCCGCTGAAGAAGCAAAATGAGAGGCTCTGGTTGGTCAGAGGGCGAAGTCTTAGAGATTAGATTAAAACAGCTAAGTATGGGGCCGATTGTAGGCAGGGCTTACTTTCCCACTACCTCGGGAGTTGGTTTTAAGAGAGCAGTTTTAAACATAAAAAATTCAGACAACAAATGTTTCATGTGGTGCGTCCTTGCAAGGCTCCCATCATGCCCGCGAACACGCAGAAAGAGTGACTAAACTATCGGCAATACGCCAAAGATCTTAACTTCAATGGAATATCCTTTCCTGTTAGTGAACCAAATTGATCAGTTTGAAGAACAAAACAACCCAATAACTGTTAATGTATACACATGGGATGGGGAAACAAATTTGGTGCCAATTAAAGTGTCCAAGAACAGTCCAACAATGGGCGAACCAGCCAAAAGTCATGGGGACTTACCCTAATGTTTTCGCCCAGCAGGGCTGCCCCATTACACATTGATACGCACATGAGCAGATTATTAGCGCATACTTCAAACATGAACATAAACAAGAATTCTGTAGAAAATGTTTAACAAGAATTCCAACCGCTCAAGCCGCGCTTGAACATATAAAACATTGTAAAAGTTCTGTAGACTGTAAGACAGAACTAACTACGCCCCCGCCAGGATCTAAAGTTAGTTTTAAGAACTGGAAACGGCTGCAAACAAGTCCATACGAGTTTACGCAGACTTCGATCGCTTATTTGTTCCTTATGAAGGGCCACCGGCCACAAAACTTCGAAAAACAGTCTTTAAAGAGTAACATCAAATTTGTTCATTTTCTTTCATCGTTGTCAGGTCGGATGGCGTTCATTCAAAGCCAAAATTATATAGAGGGCCAAATGCCCGCAGAATACTTCTTAGAAAGCATGCAGCAAGTGCGCAATGACTGTTCTAATAATCTAAACTTATCTGAAAATCATAATGACACCTGAAGACCAACAACAGTATGACTCAGCCACACATTGTTGGATTTGCGGTTTAGGGCTCTCATCAGACGCAGAGAATCCGACAGAAAGAGACCCCTGAAACACATTAGCGGAAAGTTCAGAGGAGCAGCGCACAGTAAATGCAATCTTCAACTAAATTTGATCCTAAGACATGGAAGCTGCCCCATCTTCTTTCACAACTTGCGAGGTTACGACTCTCATCTTATAATGAAAGCAGTGGACGATGCCTTCAGGGTGTCATGCATTGCCAGTCCCTCAAAAGTAAAATGTGCTTTAATCTAAATAAACATGTCTTTTTATACTCTATCAACACATGATGGGTTCATTAGAGTCACGGCTATGTCCTTAAAGTCCTGCCCAATAACAGAAGAATATTTTACTCAACTCTTGTTAGAAAGGGCGTTTACCCTTATGAGTACATAAAAAGTTGGGAAAGGTTTGATGAAGACACCCCTTCCCCTAAAGGCCGTTCTTTTCTAGTCTCAAAAGGGAAAAGGGCATCAGTGATTCTGATTACCAGCATGCTCAAGATGCTTTTGGGAAAAGTTAGATTTTAAAACGATGGGAGACTATCATGACTCTACTTAATGCCGATGTATGTTTGTTGGCGGATATTTTTGAAAATTATAGAAAGACCTGCATGAAACATTATAGCCTGGATCCCGCGCATTACATTTCTGCGCCCGGAGAGTGGGACGCTTTCTTAAAGTTACTGGAGTACAGATTGATTTATTGTCAGATTTACCAATGATCAGATGATTGAAAACGGATTGCGTGGAGGAATTAGTATGGCGTCGCACCCATTACTGTAAGCAAACAACAAATACTTGGACGACTATGATCCAAGTAAAAGGTCTAACTATCTCATGTATTTAGATGCAAACAATCTGTACGGATGGGCAATGGCGCAATCACTTCCATTACGTAACTTTAAAATGTACACAGGCGGCGATCCGAATAATATTCAAAAGGCATTAAAGTGGTTGGGCAGTTTAACGCCTGATCAGCAGCGTGGTTTCATTCTAGAAGTTGACTTAGAATATCCTCAGGAACTTCATGACCTGCATAATGACTATCCATTAGCAGCAGAAAGTCTAAAGATGGATCCAAGAGAGCCGCCTAAACTTGTGCCTAATCTTCGAGGCAAAAAAAATTATGTCTGTCATTACAGACTTCTACAATTTTTATTTAAGACATGGTTTGAAGTTGACAGCAGTTCATCGTATAATTGCTTTTGATCAAGAACAGTTCATGAAACCATACATCATGAAGAACACTGATCTCAGAACTAAATCCACAGATGCTTCAGAAAAAGACTTTTTCAAGTTGATGAACAACAGCTGTTTTGGAAAGACTATGGAGAATCCGCACAAGCGCAAAGACGTCAGATTGGTTACCAAAGAGAACGAAGCAATTAAGCTGACTTCAAAACCAAATTATCAGGACTTCAAAAGATTTCATGATCAGCTTTTCGGCATAATGATGAAAAAAAAGAAAGTCAAATTAGACAAACCTGTATTTATTGGTTTACCTTTTTTAGAATTATCAAAGCTTTTGATGTTAAAATTTTCCCTTTATGACTATTTTAAACCCTTGTACCCAGAGTCCAGAGTATTTTAAACACAGATACAGATATTTTTTGTTATAGATATCCCTACTGAAGACATCTATAAAGACATGGAAACCGAAGTAGCTAAAGGGCATGCGGGGTGGTACGACACATCTGATTACCCTAAAGATTCGCCTTTGCACCCACCGTTAAAAAGAAGGTTTTAGGAAAGATGAAGGATGAATTATCTGGAAAGGTGATCAAGGAGTATGGGGGGTTAAGGTCAAAAATGTACAGAAATTTCGAGCCAGGAGAAAATCATTAAGAAAGCAAAGGGTATATCTCGCGCGTTGTGCAGTAAAACATATCACACATGACAACTACAAAAAAGCAATTGTTTGGCAATAAGACTTTTCATCATGACAACGTAAAACTGCGACTATCTACATGAGATAAACACAACAGTTGAAAACCAAAAAAGTCATTAGATAGAACAAACACAAAACGGTGTTTTGTTACCCAGAGTTTTCATATGCAATCGGGCACTGGAGGACCGCATAAACAGGGGGTTTATATTTTCATCAATTTTTTATTATAAGATCAATCATAGCTTAAACCAATTCATTTAAATCTTTTCTCATGTTTGCTTGATGCGTTCGAATTTTTTTTTTTATTTTCAAGATATTCTTTTTCCCAATTTGGGGTTTGAGTTAGGTGATCTGGATGTTTTTAGCATGCATTGATTAATCCCCAAAAAAAATGTTTCCTTAATAGCATTACACGCATGAAATGATTCCCGTATATTTTCAAGGTCTCTTCCTTTACCATTTTTGTTTCGTTCTGCGGCTTCCTTCGGGCCTTTTCCATTTTAAACCAAATATGTTTACGAAAAATTAATTAAAGCGGAACTGTGTCTGGTGGGATTATCTGCAGTTCTTTTCACAAAAGAACTTTGAGGAGCTGGTTGTTTTGTTGTGTCAGTTTTCTCGTAAATAATACACGGGCGGATTCTTTTTTTACAATTCTTTTATTTCATATGGATCAATACTCCAAATTGGATCGGTTGCCCTGATGCGAGTGTCCCCTTCTGCTTCCCCCGCAAATAAAGGTACCTACTTTCAAACCAAATGTAAAGTTTGCCGGATGAAGAATCCCTCCCAACCATTATTGTTTTTCTTTTGGATTGCTTGTACGGGTTTTTTAGGTTTTTAAAATTCTTCATTTTTCATTGCGCGCAAAACTGAGGGCAGTCTTCTAACCCATTCTTGTTGCGAGAATTGTCAAAAAAGCTCTCTGTGATACTGGTAGGAGAAAAGTCTTTCGGCTAACTGTTTTTAAAGTTTTCAACTAAACCTGTGATCTGTGAACTCCTGGAATGCCTCTTTTAATGGTAACTCTATGTTTAAAAAATAAATTTATTCACTTTGGCCTTTTAAAATTTTTTTCCATCATCAACTTGAATCATGCAGGATAAGTTAAAGGGGCCTCGTTGATATATCAGTTGTATGGCAACAGCAACAGCAACAGCAGAAGCACTCTTTTGTGTTAATGGTTCCGCATCTTTGTATCTTTAAGCCATGTCAATGACTGTGAGTGCGTTTTAAATCTTTTTCGTCTAATCCTATCAGAGGGTAAAATAGAAGGTCCATTTGATGGGGTTTTCGTTCGGTATTGTGTTCACAAAGTGTGGTCTCTGTATTCGTCTAGGGGCAGGTAAATAAATTTGCCAAATTGCTTGTTTAGATAACCAATTCCTTTGCTGTTTGTTCACTGACTCCTGCCGCTTGGCTTTGCTTTTGTATTGCTGTGATACCCTTCCAATATCCTTGGCGAATAATAGATTTTGTTCATTTTTTATTCACCAATATTAATGTGCAACAAAATACACGACGGTCATACCAAAGGCCATAAACGCATTTCTTGCATCTTTTGTTTTTCTGATGGTTGATAAAAGTCACTGAATTTTGGTGGGGGCAATGCCTGGACTGGTTTGCCTGTTACAAATAATATTCTTTTATTTCCCGGGCAACATCTTTAAATGTGTAAGCTGCATGCCCCTGTTTTTTCAGGTGTTATTAATAAAACTAACTGCTCAATTCTCTGCTTTTCATAGCGGTCTTGTGCAGCAGCTAGTTGCTCCCACAGCTTTGTTATGTCTTTTTCTCTCGCCCCTTTATCTCGCAGTTTACTAAATGCGTAAATACTACCGCTAAAAGCGAGCGCATTAACCACAGCGCCGCCTATCATCATCACGAGTGAAGCCATTTTTTATAAATGTATTTTTTATTTTACATATTTATACTGTCTGGAATTATTCCTTGCTTGACTAGAAAATCTTTCGTGGCAAACGAAGCTGCAATAATAGCAATCAGCTTTGCTGAATCCTCAAAGTCTAGTTTGCCAAGATCTGCTGGTTTTAATTCTTAACAAGCTTTTACCAAGCATTGAGTATCCTACACTTAGACCTCCAATAACAGCAGAATGGTATACAAGGTTAGTAATAGTTTTTTCGGTGCTCATTTTAAAAGATAAAATAATTATAATTAATATAAAAAACATGAACAGTGATGATCTCCTACAGCTACAAGGCAGCCTAAACCTTCCTGAACTTATGAATGACCAAGTTGATGACCAAAGCTATTATGCCCAAAAAGGAGAGGCTGTATTCTTTAGCAGCATGTGGGAAAACAAAACAGTTCCTCGGAACTGAAATTCAGCATAGAACAGATTCAACAGATGTCGCCGCAAGACATTTAAAGTATCAAAACAGGTATGAAGCGCAGCTGGGGTCTAGAATGGTGAAAAGTGTGGGGAAAAGGGCTCTTATTTTGTACACAAAACTAGTCAGTAGATTTGCCCCCCTTGATTCTGAAAAAGCTTACGTATGATTTAACGCAAGACCCATTTTTTAACAAAGACAAGATCTCTAGGCTGTGATTTATATTAAAAATTTTGGAACTGTTATCGCCAATCATGGATTAATAATTTTTTTTAAAATCAAATAGATTTTGTTTCCCTTAAAAAATGAGCGAGCTAAAAAACTCAAATCAGGAAACATTGAATCAGGGGGGAGAAAGTAACCAACCAAAAATCAGCAGAATCGAAAACACTGATCAGGTGGGGGCCGGTGAAAAGCACCCTCACCCGGGGCGTTTAAAGGGGAAAAAAATTAGCAGAGGGAACAGAAAAAAAAAATTAATGTTACAAAATATACTAAACAGAAAATAACGCCGCCAGCGCCAGAAAATTTTGATTAAATGCCAGCTTAAAACTCCTGTGATAAAAGGGGCACCAAAAGTTTTCATGGAAATGAACTTAAAACTGTTCCATTTTTGGGCGCATTGCTGCTGTTGGGGGCAGTTATTAGGGTTTTAAAATAAACACAATGGCAAGAAACAAAAGCAACCAAAAAATCGAACCGTTAAATACAGAAAAGACAACGCACCCCAAAACCCCCATAACAAAGCACTTTTTGATCCATTCAAATGGAAAAAATTTTTTAAGAACAAAATTTTAAATTTTTTTAAAAAAAAGATCGGGCGAATTAAAAAAAGATAAAGTCAAAAAAAAAGACGGGTCTAAAAAGACATTCCATAGACCAAATTTGAATCAATGCGGTTGTTTGGGAGTAAGGCCTTCATAAGATCTATGCAGAGAACGCGAGAAAAGACATCCCAACATACGCTTTTTTTTTGAGGGTGTTTTAAATATTAGCATCTACAATTTAAAAATAAAAAAAGATTGTATTTTTTGTAATTAAAGATAACTTAATACTTAAAGGTGACTTATTTTATGATCTTGGGGTATTAATAAAAGAATTTAGAAGTTACTTGATCAAAAACATTAGGAACTTGAAGTAACTTAATTAAAAATTAATTAAGAATTTGGGTGATTTAAATTAAAAAAATTTAAAAGAACTTGGGGCGATTTGGGGGTAGAGTGTGTGTGGTGGGGGGACGGCGTGCGTGGGGGGGGGGTGGGGGGACGTGCTGCGTGGGGTGGGGGTGGGGGGACTGCGGCGGGGGGGTGGGGGGGGGGGGGGCGGGGTGCGTGTGTGTGCGCGCCCCTTTTTGATTATTTTAAGAAACAAATGTTCAGAATTAAAATTTATTATCTAAAACAACAAAAAACAACAAAAACCACACACGCACAAATTTTTAAAAAATAAGGAAGTCTTGCATGGGAAAAGGGAAAGGGTTTTATGGGTTGGCGCTTTAACGCCGTAAATTTAAGGCGCTGCCGGCCCCTTTTGTAACTGAAGATTTTTCAAAGCAGCCACCAATGCATTTATCAAAAGCTTGATTTAAAAAACAAACATTTAATAAAGACATTCTGTCCGCCCCCAAAAGGGAGCCAAAAAAATTGAAGCAAGTTGAAGGAAGCAGTAAGCCAGTAATCACGCAATTATACAAAGTAAGGAGTGCTTGGGGAAATTCAAGGGGTCACTCAAAATAACCTTCATGCATGAACGGTACTTATTTAGAGCCAGTCATGGTAGGCCGCATATCTTACAGCCGCGCGCACGTGTTTAAAAGCCACACAACCCCCTTTAAACAAACCCGACCCCCAGTAGGGCGGGGTAGAGGTGGGCTTTGAGGTCCAAACGGCAAAAACTGCCGATTGGCCTATTTTGTTGGGCCTAGTAAAACTACCCGTGGAAGTGGCTCAATTACTTCCCCGGGCCTTGCAGGTTCAACACGTCATGTGTATCAGCCGAATCTTTTAAAGTTGGGGTGGATTTTTGTTATTTCAAAGATTTTCTTTTCTGAAAACCGTTGAAAAAAATCGCAAGTTTTTGAAATTTTTAATAAGAATAGAAACAAATGACCTTTAATTTTTTTTGTTTTTTTTTTTTTTTTTTTTTTGGGGGGGGGGGGTTTTGAAGCCCCCAAAAAAGGTTGGAAAGAAATTTTTTTTTCTTTCAGATAACCCCGGGGGTTTTTTTTGAAAATTTTTAAAAGGGTTTTTTTTCTAAAAGGTGGAAAACAGCCAAAAGCTGGTTTTTCTTTTCAATCTTCAAATGAGAGCCTTTTTTTGGGGGGGTTCCCTTTTCTTGGGGGAACAAGGTCCCCCTCAATTTTTTTCAAAATTTTTCCAAGGCCCCGTCCCAAAATTTTTTTCAAAAATCATTTTATCGGGAAAATTTTTTTGGAAGAAAAAAACAAGCCTTTCTTAAAATTTTGGCCCTTTGAAGAAGGGGGAAAAAACTCCCCCATTTTTTTTCCCCAACCCCAACTTTTGGCCAGGCCCCTCAATTTAAAACCCTGAGGTATTGTTTTTCACAAGGGTTTTCCCCCCGGGGGGTCCGAAGTTTCCCGCAAACCCCCCAGCCCTAGGGTTTTTGGCACCCAAAACCGACCAAATTAAACATTTTACCCCCTTCCCCGGATTCAAAGTTTTTAAAACAAAAAGGTTCTTTTAACTTTTAAAAGAGGGAAGAAAAGCGGGGTGTGTTTGGTGGTTTGGGGTTGTTAGTGTGCCTGTGTGTGTGTGTCTTAGTGTGTGTGAGTGTGTGCATGGGCGCCTCTCTGTCTGTCTCTCTGTCTCTCTCTTCTCTGTCTGTCTGTCTGTCTGTCTGTTCTGAGGGCAACTTGACCTTAACGGGTTTTGTCAGGGTTGCCGGTGATTCTCTCTCTCTCTCTTCCACCACAGGAAAAGGCGGCTTTTAGGCCACTTTCGCCCAAAAACTCGGTGGAGGGCGAAAGTGGCGTAGAGTCGGCATATTACTGTTCTCTGATGTCAAATGGAGAGTTATTTGAGTTGCATGAGAAAACAACACCCCAGCTAGAGTCAGTCGTCTTCCTGTAATATTTTAGGAATCACCTGAGACAGTGAGTCGAGTGTTGTTTTACAAATACCATACACAAACAGCCATCCTTGATGTGGCAGCAGCTAAGCACAGAAGGCGACATCAGAAATGTGTTTTATTGTGTTAAACATATTATATTCAATCTATTTCTCCCTTTTTCGTGCTGACTTCTGTGTATTAAATGCAACATGTTCTACAATTTTTTTAAAATAGTAAAAATGATCAAAAGACGGATGATCAAGACTAATTACTTCCCCCGTTTCTTCTCAGTAACGGATACTATTATTAGGCTGCAAACATTAGGGCACAACCTGTATGCTGGTGACAGAGCACCATTTACAGGGCCCTTTCCCTGTCGTTGATTTATAAAAGATGTGAGGGTTTTTTTGTATATTCTGTGCTTCTGGGGGGGGGGGGGGGGGAGAGGAGAGAGAGAGGAGAGAAGAGAGAGAGAGAGAGAGAGAGAGAGAGAGAGAGAGAGAGAGAGAGAGAGAGAGAGATTCAGATTCAGATTCAGATTCAGATCTTTATTCTGTTAGGCCATAGCCCCTCAGAAGGGGGTACAAAAATAGAGCAATATTCTGTAACCAAAGCAAAGAAGCGAACAAAATAAAGCATATCCACAAAAACAATCTTTTTAAGGTTTAAACCTTCGAAGCATTAATTAACTTCACTGCACATAGTTTACTATTTGCAAATGCCACTACACAGAAATAACAATCACGAATATAGTGATGAAAAATTAACCTATGCTGCGACGAACCTCCGAATCTTAAATGCTTTGCTCAAATATAATGCGAACTGCTTTACAAGTGTTTCATTCCTTGATGTCATTAACATAATTAGCTTAAATAAGCATGGTTGTCTATAGTATTTTTGCGGAATAAACTCATGTCGAACATTACTTAGTTCCTGGCAAGAGAAAATAAAATGAACTTCATTATCAACTGCCTCGTGGCATAACGGGCAAAGAGGATTATCATCGCCGCGTTTTCTATAGCAATTGAAATGTCTATTAAAATTTTATTTCTGTGATACCGAATCTAAATTTTGTTAAGATGTATCTCAAATATTTGTCGAGGTTCATAGAAAAATACACGGGCACATTATGCTCTGCGTTTAACATACGATAGATATCAAACCTGTCACTTTCTTGAACATGAGAATACCAGCTTTGCCATCTACAATCTATTAATCTCTGACGAAATTCAAGAATGAAACTAGCTATGTCTCCGACGTCCTGGCTTTCCCATACAAAGCCAAATCCACACTCATACAGCTTTGATCTTACTCGCGATGCCCAATTCATCTTGCCTCTGGCATCCATCTCAACTAACATGTTGTAAGCTTTATGGGGTAACCTATGTGGCTGCATTCTCGTTAACTTTAACCAATAACGAATAGTGCTGACTACAGATGCTAAATATATAGGATATCTATTTGTCTCCCCATACACTATATCATTAGGCGTATGCATAGATACTCCCAAAAACTTCTTCAATGCATATAAATGAATCTTCTCCACTTCAAAAGCAGCACTGGTGATACCCCACAACTCAGCACCATATTGTACTATTGGTTGAATTTGAGAATCAAACAATTTTAAAAATAGTGCCAAAGAATTGTTATTCAATATTGTCAATTTTTTCATTATACATAACAAGGCGTATTTAGCTCTGCTCACAAGATCTTTGCAGGCAAATGTAAAGCTCAAGCGTGTTGAAAAGAATATACCCAAATATTTGTACACATTTACTACTGGCATTGTATTTCCATTATACATCCATCTTTCACTGGCAGCAAGGTAACCCCCTTTTCTAAACACTATTATATTACTTTTAGTCATGTTAACCTTTAACTGAAGGGAAGCAGAAGCCCTTGCTAAACTGTTCAGTTGTGTTTGCAGACCAATACTAGTTTCGGATAACAATACAACATCATCAGCTAAAAGGAGAATGAATATCTCTAAAACATCATTTACAAACCGTACGCCATGTCTTCCAGAATTAATAACTTCAAACGTTAATTCATTAATAAATAATGAGAACAAAATAGGGCTGCAAACATCTCCTTGTTTTACTCCAGATGTACAGTATATGTAATCTGTAAGGCAGCCTCCACATCGCACTCTTGTTTTTACAGAATTATACATGCTAATAATACACTTATTATAATTTACCCCTAACACCATTTTTAAACAAAATAGGCCAAAGGATACTTCTATTAACGGAATCGAATGCTTTCTCAAAATCTATAAAGGCTACATATAATTTACGATTCAATCCAAATTGCTTTTCAACAAACGACATTAAAGTGAACATATGATCGATTGTTGAATAATTCTGTTTGAATCCTGCTTGAAATTCGCCAGTTAAATTATTTTCTTCTATCCATTCCTGGAGTCTTCTATTAATAACAGTGCTATACAATTTACTACATACATTACTCAAACATATACCTCGATAGTTGTTTGGGTCATTGGCATCACCCTTTTTATATAAAGGAAGGACAATTGACTCTGCCCAAATTTTTGGAAAAAGACCCCTGTCAAACAAAGTATTAAAAAGCCTTTTTAGAAAACCAGTCACCATTTCTGACTTGCAAGCGTTCTTAATTATCTCTCCAGTTATTCCATCTGGTCCAGGAGCTTTGCCATTTTTTAGTTTTCGTAATGACAATACAATTTCCTCATCTGAGATAGGGCGATTAAAAGGACAGCTATCACTATCGTTGCCAGCACTTTCGTCATCGTTACGTTGATGTGTTATAAGATTACCAACACTGTTTCTTTCAAGCAGCTCTTTAAAATGTTCAAACCAGCTCTCCAAAGTAATATCATTTAAAGGCTGTTTCTTACCACCTCTAATCTTCCTTACTGTGTTCCAGAAATCTTTCTGAGAATCTATAGATGTTACTAACTTTTCTAACAATGCCGTGTTAAAAGCTCTTTCTTTCGTTTCAAAAGATGCTTGTATCCACGCCTAGCATTACAGTACAAAACTCGATCAGTTGAAAGTAAGGAACGATTTGATTTACTTAGTAATCTTCTAGCCTTTCCTTTACTTTGACGACACTCAGTGTCATACCAATCATCATATCCTCTATGCCCATCTACATTTATTCGCTTTATCATACATTTCGCAGCATCTTTTAAACAAGAATTAAAAATACCAAGAGCTTCATTTACATTCAGATCAATCAGTCTGATAGCCATTTCGACTCTCTGCTGAATCTCAGAGGAACACATCATGTTGGTAAACTGGTCTTTATAATTTTCATTCCAAACAAACTTTTCCACCAAATTGTTTACATTGTTTTCTTTGGATGATTCAATCTATCTCTGTTAACATTAACAGTCAGAACAACAGGCATGTGGTCAGATTCAATGCGTTCATAAACATTAAGTGTACAGTCGTTAGAAACACTGGCAAACATATCCCTTGACATCAAAAAGTAATCATTAACACTATTACCGCTTTCACATACGTACGTGTAGCGACCTTCCTGGTCGCCCTCACACGTACCATTCAAAATACACAAACAGAGACGTGTACACATATTAAGCAACATTTTACCATAATTGTTCAGTTTTTTATCTTCAGAATCCCTGTTGGTGCATAATGGACCGCTGGAGTACTGATTTCCAAAATCTAAAATGTTTTCTCCTAAATCCTCTTCTCCTAAATCCTCCTAAAGTTCTTGCATTGAGGTCACCACTAATCAATACAAACACATCATCACAAGAAAGCATACAATCATATATAAATTCAAATAATAAACTTATTCCATTTTCAAGATTAAAGTGCACATAGTATGGTGAATCCACAGGAGGTACATAGCACACACATATAACACATTTTTATTGGTACCAAGTACAGATTTGTCAATAACAAAGGCAAAGAAATGATCAGACTGAATATTCAAGACTTTAACAAACGAGCAAAACTCCTTTTTCACCAGACACAACAAGCACCCTGAATGTCTACCACGAGCTGCGAGTCTAATAGCTGGTTTACAATAAAGTTCATAACCACAAAACACAGAAGAGTGAAAAAATTTTTTACGAAAGTTTCAGCCAAAGAAATGAAATCAAACGAACGAACAAAAGAGACCAAATCATTATCCCGTAGTTTTGGAAGTAACCCATTAACATTCCAGTGTAAACATGTAAAAGATTCGGATTTAATGCACAAACATTCATTTTCAATCACATTATGTACAATGGCCGAGGATAGGCAAGAATGTGTATTATTAGACACAGACACCGTCTCAGATTGTAACACACGTTCAGAACGTTCGTTTGCATTTGAGAGGGAAGGGGAACCAGCGTCAGACAACACGCTGTCAGATATGACACGCTCAGCACGTGCTACCCCAGTGTCATCTACACTGCCACACAGCGTGAACAAAACCGGTGTCACCCTACTGTGTGTTCCCTTTAGCCATGTTCTATTTTCACACGAGTATTTGGGCCGGCCAACACATTATTTCATCTTTATAAGTTCGTCGTTATCGTTTACAGTAAATTTATTACCATCGATTAGAAGATGGTTAAAAACCATCGTGGCCCGTTTTCCCTCGCTTCTAGCTTTTCTCAAGTGAGGAGTCAACCTCTTTCTAACCTCTCTCACACAGAAAGAAAAGTCTTCACCAATGAAAATGTTCGTTCCACGGAGCTTGCCTTTGGCCTTCAACACTTCCACTTTCTGTTTGTAGAATACGAATCTGGCTATGATGGGCGAGTCAGCTTTGGGTTAAGTCTGTGCACCCTATCAAATTCAGTTTCTTGTGTAAGTTCCAAGCTGTCAGTAATTAAATCTTTTAACACATTTTCACAGTCAGCATTGGTTTCATTGTCTTTCCTTGTCACACCATAGAAGATGAGGTTGTTCCTTCTTGATCTGCCCTCGAGGTCATCTGTTTTCCTCTCCAGGTCCTCTATCTTCTTGGTCAGGTCGTCGTTTTCTTTTTTCAATTCTTCATTCTGCTGGCGCAGCCCACTGATCTCCCCCCGCAGCCGCCGGAACTCGTCCTGCATCGCCGTACACTCCTCTCGTAGAGTGTGGAGTTCCAACGTCACTTCTCCGAAGCGGTTGTCCATTTTTGTGCTCATGGACTTCATCATGTTCATGAGGTCAGACATGCTCGGTTCTTTCGGTGCGTCTCTTTGGCTCGCACCTATGGGATTGCCCGGTCCCTCCATGCTGGTCCTGGTACCACTGTCCAGACGAGCCTGTCTCGTGCTGCCTTTACCCTGCGTAGTTGGTCCCGGGTTACTCTCCACATCGCCACACTGGAGAAGAAATCCACCCAGAAGAAATACGAGAGGACCAGTCCTAACACTAACACCGTCTGTTCTCCTCTTCAGTGTCAGAATGGCGGCACGCATGGCGAATTTCTGGTTTGTTCGCTTCATCATGAATGACTGGAATATTGCGATGAAACACCCACAAACCACCCGAAACTCCAGTGATGCAGATGGCATGGTTACTTACACAGAATCAGACGAACTCTCAGTACACAAATCACCGTGTGGACGTCTTAATTCTCTATTAATTGTAGAAGTGAAATCAACGTGACCTCACGCGAATACAACAGTTCACGCCCGCCCCCCGACAGAGAGGGGAGAGAGAGAGAGAGAGACAGAACACCATTTACAGGGCCCTTTCCCTGTCGTTGATTTATAAAAGATTGAGGGGTTTTTTTGTATATTCTGTGCTTCTGGGGGGAGAGAGAGAGAGAGAGAGAGAGAGAGAGAGAGAGAGAGAAGAGAGAGAGAGAGAGAGGAGAGAGAGAGAGAGAGAGAGGAGAGAGAGAGGCAGGCAAAATCATATTACTAACGATGACAAAACACCAGCAGCCAAAGTTCATCATATGATTTTGTTGACCACGAACAGCGGAATGTCAGCTCAGATGGATGGAATGGAACCACAAATCTCATGTTGTCCATCTCATGGCTAAAGCTGTGACAGTGTTGACGAGATCGGGACCACAGAGCTTCATGTTGTCCATCTCTTGGCTATGGCTTTAGCAGTGTTGATGAGAAGATTGGGACCACAGAGCTTCATATTGTCCACCTCTTGGCTATGGCTTTAGCAGTGTTGATGAGAAGATTGGGACCACAGAGCTTCATGTTTGTCCCTCTCTGGCTATGGGTTTAAAAGAGTGATGAGAAAATTGGGACCAGAGAGCTCATGTTGTCCATCTCTGCTCTAACAGTGTTGACGAGAAGATCATGACCACAGAACTTCATAGTGTCCACCTCTTAGCTATGTGCTGAAGCAACAGTGTTGATGCGATGACTGGGATCACAGAGCTTAATGTTATCAATGTCATGGCTATAACTTTGATAGAATTGGTGGGATGACTGACACCACAGAGCTTCATTGCTGTCCATTTCATGGCGATGGATTTAAAGACTTTGCCCAGATTTTTTGACTAACATTGCACATTCGAACTTTTTTCAGGGGCCGGTTTTCTTGAAATAAACACCCAATATCTTTGCGCAGTTCAACTTCTCTCTCTTCCTTCAAGCATCTCTTAAAGCAACCCTCTTCACCTATCAATAGCAGTTCTTTCTTCCCCTTCCCTTGCCCATCAAATTGATTCTGCGACTAATGTGTGTATGTGTGTGTGTGTGGGTGGGTGGGTCGGTGGGTGGGTGCGCGTGGGCCAGCGTGGGCGCCCGTGCGTGCATGTGTGTGCGCGCATTCTTTTGTGTCCGTTGTTGTGCGACAGTGTGTGCGGGATCATCGCTCTCTCTCTCTCTCTCACTCTCTCTCTCTCTCTCTCTCTCTCTCTGTGTGTGTGTGTGTGTGTGTGTGTGTGTGTGTGTGTGTGTGTGAGTGCGCGCGCGCGCGCGCCCTGCGTGGGTGTGTGTCACTAGCACCCGTGGTTGTAGATGCATGGTATGTATTGCATATTCATCTTCCTATTGGTTTAATTCATGTTTTCTTTAACCGTTTATGTATTTGTAAGCGCTTAGTGCTTATGGTGTACGATTAAACGCCATAAATAATAATCATTATTATCATTATTATTAATAGTCAGAAGAATGTATAACGCCGTGTCCTAAAAGTCTATCGTCAAGGGAGGTGGTTGTTGTTTGTTGTGTGTGTGTGTGTGTGTTTTTTTTTTTTTTTTTTTTTTTTTTTTACAGAAGGTTTAAGGGCTTTAGAAGATAACGATTTAGAGTGTGAGATGATAAAAAATAACTAGCAAATCAGTAGAGAAGGCTTTAATGTCTTTATATTCTCGGCTTTTAGCAGTAATCGAAGCTATAAGGTAATTACTGAAAGGTGACATAATCAGGAAGACGTGTGAAGTTCCTATGTTCATACATTTTGCAGCCAAGAAAATGCAAATTATCCGCTCAGACCTCAGCACTCTTAAGTGCAGTCAGCAGGCTCAGTCATTTGCAGATTGTCCAGTGAAGGTGGAACAAACCAAAGCCGTGGGCAGTCCACTTTAAGGATTAGACCCTGTTCTTTATTCAACAAGTATTATTGTAAGGTACCGAGCTGACGCTATTATTTGGCTCGTTTGAATAGACATTTATTAGGTATTACTTAGGGTGGGCGATTGTGTATCATTTGACATTTGTTATGCATTATATAGGATGGGCAACTGTGTATCATTATGCCTTTTGGCTTTCCTCTTCTTAAAGAATGGTACATGCTTCATTACATTATTTCGAGTTTACTTCTGAGTGTTGCAACAAATCCAGTTGAAAAAGTCCCTTCTGAATCTGGTTCCAGTGAAACAGTAGAGGAGAAAATTAACAGCGTTATTGGTATAGACCATGCACTCGGTGATGCTACGTATTAACAACATCCTAGCAAATGAACTGGGATGCTCATTGTTTACAAGATTATGCCACAGCACGACAACACGGTGGGGCAAAGTCAGAATCAGAAAGGTTAAGGACAGAACCAGAACCATGACGAAGTCCTCTCGAGCTGTTTCCTGGCGACTGTCAGTGCTGTGCACAGTGTGAACGTGTTAGAGTCTTGGAAAGTCACTGAAGGGACGGATACAGCGCGAAACAAGGTCAGGGACAATATGACGTCACACACCAGGAGACAGGCAAAAGGCAGAAAGGAATTTATACACAGGGTCAGCCATGTGAGGACATACTCGATGAAAAACATATATCCAGCCTGGTCCAAAGGAGGCCTACAGACCATATCTTCACGCACTCCAAAAGTGACCAGAAAATGGGAATGGAGGACGCAAGTGATGATAACCAGACCAGCAACGAGAGACCACGTTCTTCTAACGGAGCACATGACTCTGATCTTGTGTGGCCATTTGACGGCCAAAGTTCTCTGAATGGTCACTGCGGTCAGCAGCCAGGTGGACAGAGTGACCGACGAATACCCCAGCCAGAAACACAGTTTACATGTCACCCAGTGGAGATTCCAGACGTGCACGTTGAAGTAATCCAGAAGGAACCGAGGGAATATGGTAATATACAGACAGACAAAATCGGCCACGGCGAGGGCTGTAAGAAAGACATGCTGCGAGGAGCTGGGGTCTTTGGTGCGTTGCATAACAAAGATTGTGGCTAGGTTCCCAAAGCCTCCCAGCAGCAGAAGGCACGGGACAAACACTTTGTAGATGATCCTGGCAGCTTGGTACTCTGGGTAGAGCGATGGACTCGCCAGTCGCTGACTTCAGGATTCTTGTCTGTAGTGTTGTTCATTATCATGTGAAGTTTTGTTTCTTGAGGATGCTCCTTCTGTAAAGGTTTATTGGATATATGCATGCAATGCGAGCACACACCATAAACCTCTCTCTCTCTCTCCTCTCTCTCTCTCTCTCTTCTCTCTCTCTCTCTCTCTCTCTCTCTTCAAATGTAAGAATTTGTCTTATATTGGATACCTTTGTCGGAGAACGAAAAGGGTTAAGGCGAGTGAATAATATTAAGTACATGATTGTGGGGAACTTGATCAGGAGTGGTTATTTATAATCTCGGATCTCATTAGAGAGATAATTTATTGTGAATCAGTTTGGTATGTAAATGATTACTTCAAGTATAAAAATCTCATGCCGCAGCCCAGTGGTTACACTATTTCATGTCACACAACACATAAACAATCACGACGGATGTGACACAACTGGCAAACGTTTCAGTCCAAGGCTGCTTCGCTTCAAGTTGTATTCACGTAGGAAAGTTACATTATTTTCTACATATTGTGTGATGTGTTTTGCTATAATTAACAAACCAAGAACGAAAGCACTGCAAATATAATCAAGCGTTAAAAGCGGATCAAAACTTTTTTACAGCACTCTCATCGAAAAAATAACAATATATGATATAAGCTCCTTTGCAAAATGGGAAGATAGATTAAGATGTGTAATAGACTGGGAAAAAAAACAATAAAACAAGTGAAACAAATAAAGAAATAAAATTAAAATGGTTCCAAATAAGAATTTGTTACAATATTTTGGTTACAAATTGTATCTTAAAGAAGATGGGAATTCTTACCAGTGATCTGTGTACATTTTGCAAAGCTGACACCGATTCAATTCAACACTACTTGTGGCAGTGGCAGTTTGCGAAACATATTTGGGGGGAACTAGTTAAAAGATCATTAACAAACCAAAAACATCAAAGTCTGTGATCAACCGTTGGAATATTAATGTAAAGCACGCTGGTACATGATTGCTGCCCTTTTTACTCTCAGCTCTGGACTATAACGCCCTTTAGTGCTGCATCAACTGGCAAACAAGTAATGACGCTAAATAGTACCTCTCTGTGTTTATTAAATTATAATAATGCTATATAGCGCCTATTCTCGGCTGGAGATCAAGTTCTAGCGCTTTACAACCCACACTCGTTTACACAACGGGCTGCCTACCTGGGTAGTGCCGACTGAAGAGCTGCCAGTGGCGCTTCATTCAGTCGTTTCGCGTGTCATCCAGTCCATATCATTCAATATCGTTCACTCAATTTCCTTACTTCCTTAAGGCCTTCATTCATTCCGTTTCTTACGCAGGGTGCATGCTATGTTTAACGTGTCATCCATACCAACGGCCAAACTGACCTTCTCTTCCGAAAGTTGGTAATGGGATATTTACGTGTGTGCAAGATGTTATCTGTGTGTTCACATACGGAACCTCGGTTTATAGTCTCATTCGAAGGACTGTATAGGAAATGGAATCAGAAACCAATGTTAACTCTGAGGGAAAAATCCCCCTGTACCGGAAACGGTCCTGCGAAGATTCGATCCCGCAACCCCAGGATCACCAAGATTACGAATCCGGCGCTCTACCAACTGAACTATTCCGGCCCCAACAACTACTCCCATAAACTACTCTTACTGGCTGTCTATACTCATTTTTATATCAACACAAAGAAGAAATCTCGTGATGGGTGGGTCAGTGGTTAGCGGATGCTTCGACTCTAAAATTGCTTCCCTAAAAGGACACATTTCTATATGTTTTCTGGTGTTGGGTTGAATACCATTATCAAAAATACACAAACAGTCTATGTATGTGATCATATATTAAAAAAATATTACTGTAAACTGAGCATGAAGGAAAATTGACGATGCATGAATTACAAAGAATTTATTGCTGATAATGACGACGTTGTAGGTTTTGTCCCATACAGTGGATGAATTTCTCCATAAGACAATTTCGTGAAGAAAACGCGAATAATTCTGGACATTAACACAGACATGCTGAAAGGTTTCACTTGTATCATAAAAAAGGGATGGACCTAAACGCAACTGTGAAAACCTGACTCAAAATATCAAAAACCCAAGTTGTTGTTCTATGGTCACAGAAAATAAATGCTGAAGTGCCTTTGGTAATGCTCACTAAATAGAAGATATTCGATTAAAATGGTTTCAAATCAGATTTATACATAGAGATATTGATACACGCATCGTTTTGAACGGGACAGCCTGAAAAACACGACAAATTGTGCACATTTTTACGATGAAACAAAGATTTAGTCCAACACTTTATATGGATGTGCTATTACGTTCAAAGGTTTTAACCACATGCTTTTTAATGCTAAACCTCGTTTAACGGTAAGATTACTCGTGATGTTGTATTTTTGGAGTGGAAGAACATGCTTAAACAGATTTTTTTTTACGTATTCCTGTTTGCTAAACTTTATTAATTCATCACTAATAAAAATGTAGGCCACTCATACCGTCTTTCAGTGTCAGCTGAGCAACAGATTAAAAATGGAATTGTATAATGCAAAAGTAAAGAAACCAATGAAACAAAAACCCAATTCTGGTCTGCTTGGAGCAGTTATGAATTATGGATTTTGTACACAAATAAAAAAAAGTGTGACGAATAAATATTTTCATTATGCCGTCTTACTTCCGTGATTGCTTTTCTATACAGTTTTTATGTTCTTCGTGATGTTGGAACTACATTCTGGAATGTGTGTTGTGAGGTAGCATGTATCACTATTGATTTAATACCTTATGCCGTATGTTTGTTGTCTCGTAATGTGTCTGTATCGTGCATGAAAATCAATTCACTAAAACAAAGCACCCTGGAACAGATCAGGAGCGTTCTAACTCTTGAAAGGTCCTTTAAAGTCATACTGATCGTATTATGTTGGGAAGAGAGATTCAGAGGATGGGATGGGGCCTGGAGGTCGGTGGGGGTTGGGGATAATCGGGCGAACGGGACAAGTACACTGATAGGAGGGGGTGGGGGGGGGGGGGGCAAAGATGGAACGGGAAAGAGGTCGTAGGAGGTTAAAGGGCAGTTTAAAATAATCAGTCATTAAATGAGAACTTGCGGTGACGTATACTCGTGTTTGTACCTGTCCGGATGTATGATATGTATGCTTTACGAAGACTCCCACAATGATGCGATTTGTCTAGCCGGAAAAATGAACGTGCCCCTGGGACACTTGTTTCTCGTTTCTTTTCTGCTCTTTTTCTTTTTCCTTCCCTCTGGATTATCCTTGTAACGTGACATCTCATGCATTAAGCACATTCTGTCTGTGTGTCGGTGTGTCTTCGTGTCCCTCTTACTTCTTAAATAATTCCATAATTTTCATCGATGTTCTCCAAATCTAGCACCGTAAATCACTCGCATTTCTAAAGCAGCAAAATGGCGAAGCAAGGAGATGTCAGTATTCGAAGCGGGTCAAACATACTCCGCCGTTGGCAGTTATGAAGATTAAAAAGACTGTGTTTTCTTGTCAGCTAGAACAGCTTTGTTGGGAGATTTTTTATACTGAAGATCTATTACCCGTAGGTCATTTCCAGGTTCCAACATTTTGACTTTTTTTCCTTGATGGATGTGCAGCAGGTCTAAGGCAAAAGAAGAGGGTGAAGACGGGGAGGGGATGGGGGGGGGGGGGAGTGGAGGGCAGGGCAGAGAAACGGGGGAGCGGGGCGGAATAATTGAAGAGAAGGGGGAAATGTGGACAGGAAAAGGGTAAGGGAAGACGTGGATGAGTACAAGGGGGACAGGGGAGAGAGAGGGTATTGGGGAATCCGAGGTATGGAATGAAGGGGTGGGGGGGGGGGGTAGAAAGGGGAAACAGGGGGGAGAACATGGAGGAGGAAAATTGGGGAGGGCTAATAGGGGTGGAGATGGAGAGGGTGAAGAAAACAGGGAGGGAGAGCAAGGACGTGGGGACGGCAGAAATGGAAAAGGGAAAGGGAAAGGGAGGGGGGGGGGGGGTAAAAGGGAAGGAGGAAAAGGGGGGTGGGGGTTTCGTAGGGTGAGTGGAGGCTAGTGGTTTACCAGCAATTTGATTTTGATTGATCTGTTGCGTTCAGTATACACGCCTCTATCTTTTTCAAAGGTCAGTGGTCATCCTCCTATGTCATGTATTCACCCCTTGTGAATCAAATCGGCTTTGCTCCCGTTCAGTTGTGTCCCCTGTTATTTTAGAACCTGCTTTATTCGTTTGCATGTCTCTTACGTGTGATTAATCTCGTAACGAACTTAGCGTGTAGCAAACACACAGATGCGCGTTTTAATCAGTTGCAGTTAACACATTCAGGGGCACGAAACAAAAACAAGCAAACAAACAAACAAAAACGCCACTCTATGACCTGTAAAACACTTGGAGAACAACAACAACAAACCCAGGACACCCGCCACCATCTGGTAAGTCATAAACCTACATAGATATTAAAGCAACAGACGCTATTCCTTCATCTCTTACCACCTAACCTCCACCCTATCCCCATAGAAAATCTTACCAAATTCATCCATGCGAAAAAAAAGAAAATATAATGTACCGTTTGCGTCACTAACATGCAAAAGTGTTGTGATGAGGCGTTGCACTTAAGGAGACACTGCACCTTGCCGACTCATTTCAATGGTGTTCAGTGGTGTCTGTTCTGAGCCAGCATACAAAGAACACCACGTCCTAAGCCCCTTACTGACCTCAATAACTGATCAGCCGTTAAGTTTGTGTGAGTGATCATCATCCTCTGAAGTTGCCACCACTCTGCTCAGTGACAGTCCATGCTGAATTTATTAATATCGAAGACCTTGGCACGCACTCATCGCGAGGCAGAAGTGGAGAGGATATTCAAACTGAAGTTACTACCAGATCACGGCACATGGGGGATCACAGAATCGGAGAAACAAAGATATCAATGTGGGTGAAAAAGATGAAACGGTGCTAATAAGTTCCTGTCTGGTCCAAAACTATAATATGGCAGGGCAGAACTCGACGCTTCCTTTCTTCACGCCGACCAGTGTCTACCAGGCCCGAGCAGCATACACTCTGCAGTGCTGGTCAAGACATTTGGGCAAACATTCTCAGAAATTCATCCTTCAAAAGAATGACACTCAGCTCACCAGAAGCCAACCACTAACCACGGTGGCTGACAGGTGACAGCAATGTGCTTGTCATTACAGCTGGGCTTAAGTTTTGTTGGCGCCACTATTGTCTGCGGTGAAAGGAAATCTTAAAGGAGACAGGGAACAGCAGACAGTAAATAACAAGCAACAAAGGTCTTGCTCTCATGACGAGACAATTGCACGCACATAACTCCAGCTTGGAGTCATGGACTTGTCAATAACTCACTGTGGGTGCTACACTTAAGCTCCTTGTTTGTTATCTATTATCTGCGTTATTCTGGAAAGAACTTCTGGTTTTCATCCCGTGTCAGTGGTGATGGCACGCCTGATCTTGAAGCGGCCCTTCACTGTAGGCACTGGAATTGTTGATTCTTCAGTTCTTTTGCCGCCTCGGCAGAGGAGTTGCCAGTTTCACAGGATGAGAACTCTTCTGCTCTGAAGTTGTGAAACTCGGCTTAGTGTGGGCAGTTTTGTTGCAGGCAAACCAAGACGTGAGATGCAGCATGGGTCTAATGAAAGTCTTGTCGCTTGTACTTGGTTTTCAAGCACACCTTTGTTTTGAAATCATGTGGGCGGGTTGAAGCCTATGTAATGCGCGATTTTTAAGCAGACATCTGAAGTATGGACTTGTCAAAAGTATATCTTTTTGTGAAGGGAAATATGGTCGTTGGGAATAAGATACAACAAAACGATAAAAGATACAAGGACTGTCAATTTCAATGCCAGCATATGAAAGGCGGGAAAGAAAAAACAGATCATATCATGTAAGTAAATCAATCATTTAATGAATCAAG